>OX392465.1:13653003-14253003 GCA_947623515.1 Neoascia interrupta
TAATAAAAATCAAAACAGTTCTAGCTCTAAATTAAACAAACAAAAAGTGAAAAATTTTCGATAGTTTTTGATATGTCGGCTTCCGATGTAGCAAATGACCTTTCTACATTTGCCTCTCATGTTAGCTCTAAGCGGATCTTCCACCTTCAAAGATCTCGTTCCGATTACAAAAACTGCTATCGCTCCTAACCAGCCCCTATCAGTCCTATAGTATGGTCCCTCTACTATTAAAACGTAAGAGGACTTCGTACCAAGCTTTCCGCGGTATATTTAAACTCGCGAAAACTCCCTTACGACATTTTTGCCTTAACTGAAACCAACCTTATTGGTAATATCCGCAAAGATGGCCCCGTGAGATTGGGAAATCCTAACGGCCGAGGAGTTTTGTTAGCAATCAACAATCGCCTCGATTCGTCTCCCTTTCCAATTCCCAACATTGAGAATCTTGAATTAGTGTGTGGCAAGATCACTTTCCCCAGACATTGCTTATACATACCATGTTGTTATATTCACCCCTTCCAACCAATTGAGTCTTATACGCTAATAATTGATACTTTGGCTTATTTGAGCGACGTTATAAACCCCGAAGATAGTGTTATCTTGTTGGGTGACTTTAATCTCCCGGGATTAAAATGGACTTTATCAGAAGATGAATCCCACTACCTCACATTAAACGCGACGTCTCAAACCGAGTTAATGTTCAGTGATTGTCTATCGTATTCCGGCCTCTACCAAAGGAGTGGTATTAGATATCTCGACCCTATTTTTACGTCCGATTGTGATAACTTTCTAGTCTCCAAGAGTGCTCACCTCCTATCCACACTTGATTTTTTACATCCCCCTTTGTCCCTGAACTTTTCATTTCAAAACACAAGTCCTTAGATTGCTCCGGTAAATTCACAAGTTTTTAACTTCCGACGAGCAAATTTCAACAAACTCAATAGTCTTCTCAGCAATGTTAACTTTGATTTTATAAGCGATAACATCCATATTGACCTAGCACTCTCAATATTCTACTCCATTATTTTCTCATGTTTCCAACAATCCGTTCCCTACTCAATGCACAAATATTTGTCATCATCCCCGCCTTGGTATACCAAGGAGTTACGCTCTCTTCGCAATAATAGAAACAAGCTTTGGCAAACATTCCTAAAAACCCGTTCCGAAATTGATTACCTGAATTAGCAACATTTATATAATCGCTTCTCGATGGCAACTCTGCAGTGTTTTGAAGTGAAACCTAAATTGGAAATTGTATCTTTAAAATCAAAGTTCCTTTCCAACCAAATTTGAAAAATAAACATTAGTAGAAGTGGTCCCCAAATAAAAATCATAAAAATTTAAGTTCAGCACTAAAGATAAAGTGTAAATGAGAGAAAAAGACCCCTTGCTGTGACTTCACCCGAGCAAACCATTTATTCAACAAAAAAGCAACAAATAACAACAACAACAAACAAAAGAATCATGGCTGTTGGACAAATGTCAATATATAAATTAAAGGAATCATGGGTGATCTTTTAGATCAAAAAACGCAAATTTAGCAACGAAAAACGACATTAAAATTGTTCACGAGGAAATTCAGCAACTAAGAACGAGAAATTTGGAGCTCGGAACAAAATTGGAGGAAGTACAAAACCACTGCAACGCACTTAAAAGAGAGGTGGAATTTCTCGCGAAAAGATCCGCCAAAAAGAACATCATCGTACGCCTTGTTAAACAACCCAATATGAATCCTCGAGAAGAAGTAAATAAGCTATTTACATCTTTGGTTCCCGATAAGCCCGCTCCCATAAATGCTATCCGAGTTCTTGCATCGAAATTTCAAACTGCGAACATCTTGGTGGAAACAAACTCTAAAGACTACGTCGACGAAATGCTTAACAATTCAAGTAAACTGAAGGGCACTGGTGAGTTTGTGCATAGAGATTTTCTACTGGGAACAAGAAAAGTGCGCCAAGCGCTACTTAGTGTGCGAAAGTTAGTAAAAAACAGCAACCCGAACGTGGTTGTGCAAATCAAAGGTGAAAAATTGATGGTGGCGGGGAAACCTTTTAATTGGTGCAGTGAAAGGTGGCTGCTCACTGACAGATCTGACGGCTGTGCGATTCTGAGCAAATCGTACGGCGGTTTCAACCTAACAAACGCGGAGCTTCTGAGACTTGCAACAGATGGAGGGAAGAGTCGTAGCGCAGACACCAACCAGCAAAAATATAACTCCATTAACGAACGGCCTGAAGTCATGCAACAAAGAACTAGCATCAGCAATGCATGAGAAAAAAAACGTATGCTAGAAGTTTAGAAAAAAACCAAATGAGTTTTTTGAATTAGATGTGAGTACTGTAAACCTTTTATCTTAAAATATAGGGGGCTTGAAAAATAAGCTTCTTTTTCCGTCCTTTTTCGATTTTATAAATAGTTTTGATTATTTTTTCCTATATGAAACGCATGGAATGCAAGACAAATGCATTGAGAAATATTTTCTGGGTTTTAAGCTGCACTGGACCCCAGCAACCAAAGTGCACACGCACGGGCGAGCAAAAGGGGGGTGCCTTTTAGGGTATATACAAGAATACAGAAATAGATCTTCTACCAAGACTCTTTTGGAGGGAACAAGAAAAAGAAAGCTATAAGGTAAGACTTAGTCTTTTAACCGAGCAATTCGACCAAAGCCAAGCTAGCACGAGTTACTCTATTGACACTTGCATCGAAGCTATCAAAAACTCGGCCTCCTTCACTGAAAGAGGATTCGTGGCATAAGCGAAGCATAAGTGGCTTGGTAGAGCCTGTGCTAAAGCTAGAGCTAAGTCCTTCAAACTTCTTAAGCTAGCAAGAACCTTAAAAAGCGACTTCTTTCGAAAAGCTTATATCCAGGCTAATACGCAATACAAAGAACTCTGCAAATTAAAGAAAAGCGATTACTATTCGGAATTAGCAAATAATTTAAACTGGGTAAAAGATTCATCTGAGTTCTGGATTGGCGTTAAATTTAAGATAGGCAAAAATTTAGACGCCAACATTCTGGCCGATTATTTTGAAACTCTTTTAAACCCAGTAACAATACCAGAACCAGTACACTTTGCCGAAAATCTAGTAGTTGTAGAGTCTTTAGAGCAGGACATCACCACCGAAGAGATACTTGGCATTTTAAACAAGGCCAAAAATCATAAGGCTCCAGGATACGATGGAGTTTCTTGTGATTTTTTCAAAAATGCTCCCCAAACATTCATAAGTTATTTAGCTAAAGTTAACTCCAATATACTACACACAGCCGATATACCACAATGCTTTAAGGACTCGATAATTTTTCCTATACACAAAAAAGGAAATACAAATAATGTCAAATAACAAACAAAATACAAATAATAATAATGAGAAGGCTAGAGGTGTGGGTAGGGGAAAACCAGTTGCTAAACGAGTTTGAAGCAGGTTTCCTTTTCTCATTACAAAACATTGTTGATTTCTGCCTCGAAAACGGGAAAAAACTGTTTGCTATGTTTGTTGATTTTAAAGCGGCTTTTGACCGCATCGACCGAGACTCAGTGTTCTACAAATTAAACGGTCTAGGGCTATCTTCAAAAATCTCGAACGTGCTTAAGAATCTTTATAAAAATACTTTATCGGCAGTATGGGACGGCGAGAAATTGTCTTACTGGCTTAGAAATCTGACTGGAGTGGCTCCAGGGATGTTTGTTGTCGCCCCTACTATTCGCGCTTTTTTTAAATGATATCGTTGATGCCTTGCCAAACGGAATTAGAATTGCAGGGCTGACTATCAAATGTCTTCTATATGCCGATGATCTGGTTCTCCTTGCTGAATCCTCTGAAAGCCTTCAACTTATGTTAAACAAATTAAATATATATTGCAAACAGTGGAACTTGTTGATCAATACATCAAAGTCGAATGTTATGGTTTTTAGAACAGGAAGAGGCAGGTATTACAGAAATGAGAGATGGTTTCTAAATGGAGTTGAGGAATTAATAATTGCCTGCGGATGTTGCTGACACCACAACTAAATAGAACAAAACATTTTCAAAATAAATTTAAGCGTTCCATGTCTGCAATAAACTCAACATAGACCAGACTGTTCAGTAACAGAAACGTTGCACATAGCGTCAAATTTAAAGTTTTTGAAGCCGCCTTAAGATCAATCATGTCATATGGTTTGCAAGTATGGGGGTGCCAAGAGCACAATGAGGTTGAGAAACTGCAACGTGTCTTTCTCAAAAAAAACCTTCAGGTTACCAAATTCGACCCCCAATTACATGCTCCTCTTGGAAACGGGTCTTCCACCTATATACTTATTCACTCTGAGAATGCACTAACGTACTCGAGTAATCAGAATACTCTTATACGGCGAAAATCGCATTCCCAAACTGCTTGCCAGACACAGTATAGAAAAAAATGTAAGCTGGTTTAAGAAATGGGAAGATATATTTACGTTAACTGGTTGCAAGGTTCAAACTTTAGACTGGCGAATTGAATTTCTAAGTGAAAGTCTGTCAACCGTTCTTAGTTTGCTGGACGAGGAAATAAGATCAGACCTAATAGAGGAAGCTAGAGGCTCGTCACGTAGATCTATGTACCCGAAACTGGAACATAATCTGTGTGACCTGAACTATTTTTCTGATGACCGGAGCTGGTATGAGATCTCACAAATTTTTAAAATAAGGGGAGAGCTTCTCGAGCTGAAATATAGGCCATACTTAAGGGACCGAAGTTCTATATGCTCATTATGCAACATGCAAGAACAGGAAACCTCTTATCACTTCCTTTCTGTGTGTCCGATTCTACAGGAATTGAGATACGTGTACTTCCAAAAGACAAAATTAAGCGAAGAAGACTCTATAAATATTTTAAAGGGGAGAAATTGGTAACTTCTTGCCAAATACTGCATTGAAGCTCAGAAATACAGAAAGGATCAATACCAATGAAAACTAGCGGATTATACCCAAAAAGCTCATAGCTACACTACGTTTTACTGAACAAAATTCCACATTTGTCGAAGCAAATGAATGCATTATAATAAAAGAACATTTGAAAGTTGGCATCTGGCAGACGGTTATAAACCAAGGCCACATTTAATTTATTAATATTTAAAATATAAACTTATGTATATTTGTATATTTGGACTAAAATAACTTACTTACTTACTTACTTATAATCGCTTCTCCGAGCTCTGTAAATCTTTGTACCACGATTACCTATTAAAATAGTTTCTGATTCTAAGCGTTTCTATCAATTCATCAATACCAAAAGAAAATCTGATGGCAACCCGTCAATTTTAAAATTTCTCAATAATTCGTCGGCAGACCCACAAACCATTGCCAAATTTTTTGCACATTTTTTCACGCAATCCTTTTTAGAACCGATCCTAGCCCCTGATTTCAACTACTTTAGTTACATGGTAAACTGTCCGCAGGCAACCACTTTCTCCGTGGACATAACACTAGCCCAAGTAACAGATAAAATCAGTAGGCTCAAAGATGATTATTCACCCGGTCCTGATGGTCTACCTGCAATAGTTCTTAAAAAATGCATAACCGTATTAGCACCCCCCTAACTGTCTTATTTCGTCTGTCGACAGCATTAGCGATCTTTCCCTTCCTATGAGAGGACTCTCATATTATCCCCACGCACAAAACGAGTCACAAAAACGATGTATTGAACTACAGGCCAATTGCTAAGCTATCGTGCACACCCAAACTCTTTGAAAGTATCGTGTATCACGAAATGCTTCCTCACTGCAAGTCAATAATTTCCAAAGATCAACACGGTTTCTTAAAAGGCAAATCCACCGTTACCAATCTTACTAAATTTGTTTCAAGAATTCTGTGCGCATTGGAAGATGGAAAGGAAGTTGACGCCATTGCCACTGATTTAAGTAAGGCCTTCGACAAACTAGCTTTCCCAATCATTATCTTTAAGCTTAAGAAGCTCGCTTTTCCCTCTAGTTTTGTTTATTGGATCAAATCATACTTCGAGGATCGACAGTACAGAGTGCTCCTTAGATCTTCAGTTTCTGACCCAATCAATGCAACTTCCGGTGTCCACCAAGGAAGTCATCTCGGCCCAATCATTTTCATCCTTGCAATCAACGACACCAACATGGTCCTGACTTCTTCCAACACCTCTGTCTTCGCTGATGATATGCGACTTTCAAAAATCATTTCTGCGCCCTCTGATTTCCATGACTTGCAAAAAGATAATCAATTTGCAGTTTGGTGTAAAAAAAATTATTTAGACCTCAACGTCAGCAAATGTCAGGCAATAACCTACTCCCGTAAACGTTCCCTCCAACTTATAAGAATCTACTTCATAAATGATGAGCCTGTTCCTTACCGAGATTCGCGATTTTGGAGTTATTTGTGACAAGAAACTGACCTTCCGTCCCCACATTGATAACATCATAAGCCGCGCAAATTCTGCTCTAGGTGTTGTAAAGAGATGGTCTAAAAATTCTCTGACCCGCATGTAACCAAAGCCCTCTATATCAGTTTCGTTAGACCTCTTCTTGAATATGCCTATCAAGTTTGGTCTCCATACCAGCAAACTCATATCCAAAGAATTGAGGCAGTTTCTCCGTTTCGCTCTTCGTGGTCTCGGTTGGACCGAAAAACGTCGAGATGATGCTGACATCCTTTTCATTCACCAGCTTTTAAACAGAAACATCGATAGCCCGCAACTTCTACAATTGATTTCCTTTTCACCTAACCCTCGAAATCTCAGATCTGTACCCTTGTTCCACCTAGGTACTCACCGCACTAATTATGGTCATTTCGAGCCAATTACCGGAATGCTACGATTAACTAATAACTACGCCGAAGTTTTTGATCTTAATTGCCCCAAACCATTGCTTAAAAATATTCTCCTACACTCTATCCATCCTCAAATTCAGCAACCCCTACTGTCTCATCCTCTGCTTCCCCCCCCCCCCCTAGCTTTAAGTTTAGTGTAAGAATTTGTAACTAGTTTTAAGTTTGCTTGTATTAAGCTCAATAATATTGCCCTTTTGGGGGCACTAAACCAGTTGACCACTGTCAAGCTCCGAATTGCGTCATAAACTATGGTTGTTAACTTTCCGTTTCTACTAACTTAAATTGTATTTAGAATTTCTCAGTTAAGAATCTTCTTGTTAAAACAGGGGCATGGCATTAACCACTTTTCAATCACACAGTTTTTTTTGTTTATATTTTATATCAGAAGTGGTATACACGTGTTGATTTCATTGACATATTAAAAATTTGGTTTATTCTTAATAACGCCCCCAAAAGTGGGCGTGACATAAATTAATTCATTTCAGTAGATAGCTTTCACACTTATCTGAACATTTTATAGTGCAATTTTTTGTCTCTAAATAAAATATATCGAATAAAAACCGTTTCTTAGAATGCAAATTAAATATGCCACGCCCACATGGGGCGGCTTTTGTTTTTTTTTTTTAAATGTCAATCACAATACACTTAAGCGAGGATAACGCATACCAAATTTTAGCTTCCTAAGACAACTTTTATTTTTTATGCCAATAAGTAAAGTGGGCGTGTCAATGGGCCTCAAGTACCAATAACAAATGAGAAAGTGCAAGATTTCGTCTGTGACAAACTTCGATTTACCCGACCCTATATACCGTGGAACACCAAATCTTAAAATTTTTTGAGATCATTGTTTTTGGACATTTCAATGCACATAATACCAATTGGGTCTTCTTACATTACAGATGAAGCTGGTAGATTAGCCAAAACTTTTGCAATAAGAAGCAATCTTGGTCAACTTATCGAAGTTCCGACACGATGTTTAATCGACTCTACAGATTTCGAAACTTACTTACTTAAGGTGGCGCTACAGTCCGGGGTGGACCTGGGCCTCAGCCAACAAGCTTCGTCAGCCAGCTCTGTCTCCAGTTTCGCACGCGAAGTTGGCTGAGGTCCCCTTCCACTTGCGTGCGCCACCTGAGTCTCTGTGCTCCTCTACCGCGTCGTCCCTGCGGTGCGGATTCGAAGATTTTCCGGGCCGGGGCGTTGGTGTCCATCCGCTCTAGATGACCCAGCCATCGTAGACGTTGTGTTTTGACTCTTTTGGCTAGGTCGGTATCGCTGCACATCCCGTACAGTTCGATGTTATATCTCCTCCTCCACTCTCCGTCTATGCAGACGGGACCGTAAATCGTCCGAAGAATTTTCCTCTCGAAGCAGCCTAAAGTGTTTTCATCCGCCTTTGACAGGGTCCATGCTTCTGCACCGTAAAGCAGGACTGGGATGATGAGGGTCTTATACATGGACACTTTAGTTGCTCGAGAGAGGGCTTTGCTAGTCAATTGCCTTCTTAGCCCAAAGAAACAGCGATTGGCAAGAGTTATCCTTCGTTTGATTTCAGCGCTGGTGTCATTGTCTGAATTGATAGCGGAACCCAGGTAGACAAAGTCCCTAACTACCTCAAAGTTATAGCTGTCGATGGTTATGTTTTGTCCAAGACGTCGGTGTTGGGTGTCTTTTCTTGATGACACCATATACTTGGTTTTGCCCTCATTGACTGCTAAACCCATATTCGCCGCTTCCATCCCAATACTCACGAAGGCTTCACTGACATCACGCTTTGTTCTACCGATTATGTCAATGTCGTCTGCGTATGCAAGTAGTTGAACGGACTTTTGAAAGATTGTACCTCTGGTGTTGGCGCGAGAGTTCTGCACAATTCTCTCAAGTATGATGTTAAAGAAGTCGCATGACAGCGCGTCGCCTTGTCTTAATCCTTTTTTGACATCAAAGGGGTCGGTGAGGTCTTTGCCGACCTTGACGGAACAGCGTGAGTTTTCCATCGTCATCCTGCACAGACTGACGAGTTTGGCAGGGATGCCAAAACTAAACATTGCGCTACATAGCTCGTCTCTATAGATGCTGTCATACGCGGCCTTGAAATCGATGAAGAGGTGGTGTGTATCGATTTGGAATTCCTGGGTTTTCTCCAAGATCTGCCGCAGTGTGAATATTTGATCGATGGTGGACTTTCCTGGCCTAAAGCCACACTGATATGTGCCTATCAGATTGTTGACAAACGGCTTCAGGCGTTCACACAGTACAGCAGAAAAGATCTTGTATGCGATGTTAAGAAGACTTATGCCTCTGTAGTTGGCACAACTCAGAGGGTCTCCTTTCTTCAGTATCGGGCAAACAATGCTGAGGTTCCATTCATTGGGCATGCTTTCTTCCGACCATATCTTGCAGATGAGCTGGTGCATGCTCCTAACCAGCTCATCGCCAGCGGATTTAAAAAGTTCGGCAGCTAGGCCGTCTGCTCCGGCTGCTTTGTTGCACTTGAGCTTAGACACAGCTACTTTCACCTCCTCCAGGTCGGGTGGGCGGTATCGTTCGTATGCTTCGTCGGTAACGTCTTCGCCCGGGTTGAATGGTTCGTTCTGCCTGACAGCGGTATTTGGTTCGTCCTCGCCGTTATACAGTCTGCAGAAGTGGTCTCTCCAAATCCTCAGCACCGACTGCGATTCTACAACGATGTTCCCTTGATGGTCCTTACAGGCTTCAGTTCGAAGTTTATACCCTTGGCAGGACCTTTTGATCCTTTGGTAAAACTTTCTAACCTCATTCCTGTTGTAACATCTCTCTATCTCTTCAACCGCACGCTTCTCGTGCTCTATCTTTTTCCTTCGGAGAAGCCGGTGCTCCTCTCTCCTCCTCTGCTCGTAGAGCTCGCGAGCAGCTCTAGTCCTTCTGTGCAGCGCCGCTTTGTATGCTTCCTGTTTAGCTGCATGTGCTTGCCGGCATTCATCGTCAAACCAGGGGTTTCGTTGTGGTCGCCGTGTGAAACCCAGCACTTCAGAGGCGGCGTCTCTGATGGCATTTTGGCAGTGTTGCCACTGGCTATCAATACTTGATGCTGGTTGCATAGGACTTCGTAGAAGGTTTTGAGAGACTCGGTTGGAGAAGGACCTGGCGATCTCTTGCGATTGTAGTCGGCCGACGTCAAACTTCCTCACAGTATTTCCATTACTTGGCGCTGGTCGGGATATCCGCAGCCGTACCTTGGCTACAACAAGGTAGTGATCCGAGTCAATGTGGGCCCCTCGGAAAGTTCGGACATCCATGATACTGGAGGAGTGCCTTGCGTCGATCGCAATATGGTCAATCTGGTTGACGGTTGATTGATCGGGAGATCTCCATGTCCCTTTGTGGATATTGAGATGCGGGAACTGTGTACTAGCTACCACAACGTGTCGCCCCGCAGCAAAGTCGATCAGCCTATCGTTATCGGAGGTCGTGTCGTGCAGGCTATGCTTTCCGACAGTACGACCAAAGATGCCCTCCCTTCCTAGCTTGGCATTAAAATCGCCTAGGACAATCTTAATGTCGTAGCTAGGGCACTGCTCATAAGTTTTGTCCAGGAGCTCGTAGAACATATCTTTGGTCTCGTCATCTTTCTCCTCTGTGGGGGCATGTGCGCATATCAGGCTAATGTTGGCGAATTTAGCCTTGATGCGGATCGTCGCGAGGCGCTCGCTTACAGGGTTGAAGCTCAAGACTTTTTGCCTAAGTCTGCCTCCAACAACGAAACCACATCCAAATAGGCGCTGTCTTTGATGCCGATAGCAGTCGCCGTAGTAGGTGTCGCAGTTTTTCATCCTTCTTTTGCCCGGCCCGTCCCACCGAATTTCTTGGATGGCAGTAATGTCTGCCTTGCAGTCGTTAAGGGCCTCCGCTAGTTGCTCGGCTGCACGTGGTCTGTTAAGGGACCTAACATTCCACGTGCAGATCCAGAGCTCGTTGTCCTTTTCTCGTTTGCATTGGTCGTCAACATTAAATCCGTCCGAATCCGAGGCTTGTTTCTGCTTCGTGACTGGTGTTTCTTTACGTGGCCGGGAAGTCACCCCGACGGCACGACCCCCAACCTGGACGACCAGATCCTTTGCTTAGCTCTAAGGACGGAGAGCCGGATAGCCCGCTCCTTATAGGCCTGAGCTCCGAATACGTCGTAGTAGCCCGTATAAGGTGTTCACTAAGTAGTTCGGCCTGACTGGAACTATGGACGCCATCGTTGATTCCATCTGGGGAATTCCTCCGTTGCCGTCCGGATGCAAGGAGAAGTGCCTTAGTGGGAACACTCCTCCCCCCCTCTCTCGTCTGCTACCCCCAACAACCTTCCAAAGGGGTTGGAACCCAATCTCCAGTTGCGGTACTAGGCACCCGGTGTTCACCACGGGGAGGTGAGAGTAGGAGTTGATAGACAGAGGTGGGTTTAGAAAACCTGTGGATGCTTGTATCCTCTTGAATGCACATGTCTATCCTTTGACCACCACAGATTTCGAAAACACTTTGGATTTGTTCCTTACATCTGAGTCTGATATATATAATATAAATATTTCGGCCCCTTTAAGAAACTCTGACTATGTTCTTATTTCTACAATTTATCCACTTCTTCTGATTCAATTGATCCAATTCATTCTCAGAGGTTTGTTTTAACGGTTCTAATGTTGATACTTGTGCTGAATCTGTATCATACATTCCCCACAATGTGAAAAGACTGGGATCAAATAAACCTAGGTTCAATAGAAATTGCGAACGTGCAACAGCTGCGAAAAATAGAGCTTTCAGACAATGGCACCTTAATCCTACAGAAGCAAGCATAAATAATTATGTTACAATCCGAAACAGATGCAATGAAATAAACGATTCAAATAGAATTTTTAATGAAAGAGTTACAAATAAACTCATCGACTGTCCAAATGGATCACGCCCTTTCTGGCCAATGGCCAAGGTAATAAATAACAGTCTTTGTTTTTCTTCTTTCCCTCCTTTGGTTGAAGAAGATGGTTCGCTTGCTACATCTTCTCGTGAAGGCGGATTTGTTCGCTACCTTATTTTCTCAGAACTCAAATATAGATCCTGGTGATTTACAGCCTCCTACAATCCCGGTAAACAAATCAAATATGCACAATATCCGTTTTTGTCCAAGGCTTTTTGGGAAAATCTAAAAAAAAAAAAAAAAAAAAAAAATTTCTAATAAAGCAACAGGTCCTGATGGCATACCAGCTGTATGCATTGTACTTAAAAAAAAAAAAAAAATGTGCACCTGAACTATCTCCAATAGTTTGTAAATTTGTAAATTATTTACTCTTTCATATGCCCAAAAGAAATTTCTATCTTCTTGAAAAATAGCCAGAGTTCAACCAGTAGGTACCAAAAAAGGGTAAGAAATGTTTGCCACAGAACTATCGGCCTATAGCTCTGTTATCTATTCTCTCTAAAGTTATGGAAAAGGCTCTTAATATAGAAATGATTAAATATTTAGAGAGACATACCCTTTTAAGCTATCATGATACGAAAACCATAATAAACGTTCAACTGAAGACCTGCTAAGTTTTGTTACTCACATTTGGAAAAAATCTGTTGAGAAACATTGTGAATCTAGAGCTGTTGCTCTCGATATTTCCAAGGCATTCGACCGTGTATTGCATATTGCATACCTAGAGCTCCAAAGACCGGTTTCCCGCAACAACTTTGTGGTTGGATAGAAAATTTTCTCAATGGAAGATCAATCACAGTCGTAGTTAATAGTGAATCATCAGATTTGTTTACAATTAACGCAGGTGTTCCACAAGGTTCAATTCTGTCTCCTACTTTATTTCTTATACACATAAATGATTTATTAAATTCAACTAATAATAAAATATTAAGCTTTGCGGATGACAGTACTCTTATTGCTTCCACCTCAAACAGAACTCCTGTCAATGCCATAAATTCTCATAGCCAAAGATGCAGTCAAATTGAATCACTTAATTCTGATCACAAAAAGATTGTAGATTGGAGTAAGGCAAATTTTGTTACTTTTAATGCTAGCAAAACACAATGTCTGTCTTTTCAAGGAAAAACTCATCTACTGTACCACCCCTTAATATGGAACACAAAATCATTTATGCAAAAGATAACATCCACCTTTTTGGAGTCAATGTTAACTCTAAAATAATTTGGCACCAACGCTTATCTTATATTGCTAGATCTGCTTCGTCAAAATAAAGCTATTTGCTTAGAGCAAAACGATTCTTTTCTCCTCCTCAGCTACGTCTTCTTTTCAAAGCTCAAATAAGACCAGGCTGCTCTCGTATTTGCAGCTCTGCTCCTAAGCATTCTCACCGCCTTCGTGATTCAATTCAAAAAAGAGCCATTCGTTTAATCGATAATCCTTAGTTAACAACAAATCTTCAATCACTGTCTCACCGAAGACTTGTTGCTGATTTATGTCTTCATTATAAATTAAATAATGGTAAATGCTCTGAAGAATTAAGCAACTTAATTCCAAAAAATTCGTCATTTGTTCGATCTACAAAGCAAGCGTTAAGCGCTCATCAGTTCCATGTTCACCTCGAAACACTTCGCACTACACTGTTTCAAAATTCTTTCTTTTATAGAACAAGTACATATTGGAATTCACTGCCTGATTACATATTTCCTAACACTTTTAAACTGCAAGCTTTTAGAAATAAAGTACATAAGTATCTCCTCACATCGGGGCACTGTTTCAGTGTTATAGGTTCGCCTTTCCTGAGAGAAGGCATTAAAAAAAATAAAAACCTTGCGGTGGTTGAGGGAACTCGGTATCGGCATCGGTCATCCTGAAGCTGACGAATATTCTGGAATGGGGGAAATGATTCGGTCTGTAAGGTCTGCAAATTATGCTGCGGCGTTCTTTTCGGTTCGGTTGGTGTAGGCTCGGCAACGGCTACCTTTTCTCACAAAAGAGGGCAGGCAGATCTCCTTGAGACGTATTGTTTGCTGTCGTTGGCTCATCGGTATGGTACGGGTTGGTAGGTATAAAAAAAATTGCTTCTGCTCCTGGTTAAGGTACGAATTGGTAGACCTGTCTTGATCTCAGTAGAATTACTTTTCTCGGTTGAGAACGGTACCAGGTTTCGCGGTTTTGCGAACTAGTCGCTGCTATTGGATTTGTCGACTGTCTTTTTACTGAAGACTTCTCCGTATTGGTCGGTCGCGTACGGACAAGTAGACCCCTGCTGAGGTCCCTGCTCGGGCGCCAAAATGTAAGGCTATTTTTATGGTTCAGAGCTGGGGTTTTGCTTGCCGGATCCAGAGTTGAGAACAAACAAGATTTAGCTTTGTTTTTCGAGGCCGTCTGCCAGTATTTTTATTGATCTAACTTAACTCTATACAATACTACGGTTCTACTTAGAGACTACGCTTAACAATTTATTAGCTTAAAGTAAGGGGGAAGCGGCAATATTGCTACTGGCAGAGGCTTGGTACGACGGATATAACCAGACTCAATTATATTCTGCAGAGTGGGTCAGCAACACATTATCGCTACTGGCAGAGGCTGTAACGACGAATATAACCAAACTCAGTTATATACGGCAGAGTGGGTCAGCAACACAGCATCACTACTGGCAGACGCTGTTACGATGAATATAACCAGACTCAGTTTTTATTTTTATTTATTTTTTATGGTAGAAGCTGTTACGACGATTATAACCAGACTCTGTTATACCTAGCGAAGTGGGTCAGCAACACAGTATCACAATTGGCAAAGGCTTTTACGACGAATATAAAAAGACTCGGTTATACCCGGCAGAGTGGGTCAACAATACAATATCACTACTGCAGAGGCTG
Source organism: Neoascia interrupta (assembly GCA_947623515.1). NCBI lineage: Eukaryota > Metazoa > Arthropoda > Insecta > Diptera > Syrphidae > Neoascia > Neoascia interrupta. Next base: position 13,667,632 of record OX392465.1, read on the forward strand.
TTACAACGAATATAACTTTTATGTATTGATCAAGCAGAGGAGGTAAGTAATCCAAACGCGTAGACGTACCAGTTAAGACTAGCTTTATTAATCATTAGCTTAAGCCTATTACATACATTCAAAACTTAAGATAAGATATAGAGAGAGAGAGTAAGGCAATGGTATAATTGGTATACATAACATTCTCATACATATCACTCTCCCCCACTTAGCTTAAAACTATTAAAGTTTTATTAATATATATTAAATCTTTGAATCCATGTTTATTATTATAATTAGAAATTTAAATTCGTATTTTCATATCTTAAAACTATTTCATTATTCATTTGTAACATATTTTCTTTTCTTAACCTATCTGATTCAATTCGTCTATCATTTTTTTTTTTGAATACTAGGGTCGACGGAGGCTTATTATGAGAGGCCATTTATGAGGGACACTATGAACCTGCCAGAACGCACTTCAAAGTACTTCATAATACTTCTTGACTACAAATAAGTTAACTTAACAAGTAGTTTACGCTTCCGTAGTGTTTATCGCATTGGATAGGTTGCTATCCAGTGAATGCACCTACTAAAGCCGTTCATTCGTGCGGTTTCACCCTACGTCGCTAGATCGAAGGGTCTTGTTCTTTGTAGTCGTCGCTAGTTGTTTACATCGTTAAGAGTCTCGTTGAGAGTAGGTATGGATCATTTCATTGTTGCAATAAACATGAAGGCGAGCATTTAGCTTTCGAGCAAAGTTTGTTACTTCTTCGTAGCTAATCCTAAATCTCTGTGAATATCACTATTCCTAATATACCATGGAGCATTCACAATTGCTCTTAGTGTCTTGTTTTGGAAAGCCTGCAACATGGACATGTTTCTGGGTTTGGTACAACCTCAAAGTTGTGTACTGTATGTCCAGTACGGCTTTAACACCTGCCTGTACAAGAGTTACAGTTTGTTATATATGCTTAATTTCGAAAATTTTCCGATAGGCCAATACATTTCCCTAAGCCTAATCTCGAGCTCGTCACGCTTCTTCTTTACGTGTGGTTTCCACTTTAGTTTAGCATCCAGTGTCATCCCTAGATATTTTGCTTCATTTACATAAGGTATTTATGCAGAATTTATGAACAGAGGTAAATTGTTAACCCTTTTGTACGTAAAATTCACATGCGTAGACTTGTTCTCGTTAAAAGCGATTCGCCAAGTCTTCGTCCAGACACAAATTCTGTCCAATGCTCGTTGGAGGTTTCTCGTTGATGACTCGATTGTTTCATCTGTTGCCAGGATGGCCGTATCGTCCGCAAACGTGGCCACGACTGTCTCGTAATCTAGAGGTATGCCTCTTGTGTAGAGCAGGAACAGAGGCGGACCGAGGACGCTTTCCTGGGCTACGCCAGCTCGAATTTGCTTGAAACTCGAGTATTCACTACTACACCTAACACGAAAGTGTCTGCTTTCAAAAGAATTTTCCAATATTTTAAACATGTCTTCCGGCAAGTTTTGCCGTAACTTATATATCAAGCCTCCGTGCCATACCTTGGCGAAGGCTTGCGATACGTCGAGGAAAGTACTTGAACATATTTTTTTTCCTTCTAAGGCTTTTTCAATTTCATGCGCCTGAAACCGAATTGATGATTCGGGATCAAGCGTCTTTCTGCAATTTTTGGTTGTAATCACTTCAGCAGAAGTTTCTCGAAAATTTTCGATATTATCGGCAAAAGCGATATGGGTCTATAAGATTTTTTATCATTTGCACATTTCCCCGTTTTTGGAATCATAATGACTTCAGCAACTTTCCATTGCCTTGGAACGTATAGAAGTCTAAGAGAAGCGTTTATCATATAAAGTAGCTTGACTTGTGCCTTTTTTTGGTAGTTCTTTCAATATTTCGCCAGTGATCAGGTCGTTACCCGGGGCCTTATTGTTTTCAAGTTTGCTTATTGTCTGTCGGAGTTCAACTAACGAAACTTTTTTCATTCTAAAGCTATCAGGTTCCGCGCTGTTGTTTTGAGCGTCAGCCAACGGCGGACCGTGGAAAGGCTTGAATGTTTCTTCTAAATTTTCAGCAAACAAATTCGCTTTCTCTTTGTCTTCTCTTGCCCATTCGCCGTTAGCTTTTTTTATTGGTGCCGAGTGGATTATAGGTTTATTGATAGACTTAACTGCTTTCCACAGCAAGTAGTTTGAGCTCCTATCCGCCGACAAGCCTTCAAGGTATTCAGTGGTCTCACAATTTTTAATATCTTGCAACATTTCTTTCAGTTTGTTAGCGAGGTGGTTCAAGAGGGTTTTGTCTGCGGGAGCCCTCGTGCCTCATCTTCCACGCGCTCATTACTTTTAACGAATCAATTCTTCGATTTCGAGCGGATATGTTGTGCGCACATGCCCGTCGGTGCTAACTGCTGTTGTTCCAAGCAGCGCTCTGAATTGCTTCAATGAATTGGTCAACTCCGGTTTCTAACTCAAAAGGAGTTCTCAATGGAGGTCTTTCTGAAGGTGTCCCAGTTCATGTTTTTGCTAGCTAATGTGGGAGCTCTCTCTATTTTCGCCAGTCTTCCACCAATCTTCAAGATTATGGTCTAAGCAAAGATCATAACACTCTTCGATTCGCGTAAGGTATTTGGGGTACCCTTTAGTGATGAAAAGGTCGACAAGGTCAGGCTTTTTTTTCCTATCGGTTGGCCAAAATGTTGGCTTACCCGTGGAGAAAAAGTCCACCCCACGCTTCATACTGTTTTTGTACAGTAATCTGGCTCCTGTTGAATTGCAAAGTGAACCCAAAAAGTATGCTTCGTATTAGAGTCACCCGAAATGATAAAATTAGACCCAATTAAGTCATACATACGATCAAGATCCTCTTCCACCAGTCTATATCCTGGCGGAAAATAACAAGACGCAATGTTGTAATCTAAGCAGTCAATTTTTGCAGAAACTGAACTGATCTGCATAGAGTCTAGCTCAACTTCTGTGTTCTTGAAGTGCTTTATGCAGTTTTTAATGTTAAAGGAGGTTTAGGTTTGGGTCCAGACCCATTTTTAAGGTGAGTTTTCCGTAATCATGCAAATATCAATACTATTTTTCAGTAGAAATATTTTTAGTTCGTCTGTTTTATTCAGAAGGTCATTTGCATTCCATGTTAGTATTTTAAATAACTGTTTCATATACATGTTCTCCTGTAATTTTTTCGAGGTTTCAACTCGAGCTTGCTCAGTTTGCCAGATACAAGTTTGTTGATTTTAGTCTGATCCTCAAGTTTTTCCAAGTTTACAGCGAGACACTGCATCTGTTGTAGGCGATCTTGCCTTGTTTTCGTTTGACGCAACCTGTGCGTATGATTTCGGTCCGGCCAGTGGCGGTTTCTCCGCTGCACTTGAACTGGCACCGCTCTTTTGTGGAGCTTTTATGCCTTTTGTCGTCGCCAATCTCACACTCGCCAATCTCATCATCTTTTGATCGGCTTTGGCGTCTTTGGAGTCTTTGGCTTAGGAGTTTCAGCAGTTTTTGGACGTCCTAGGCTTGGATTCTGACCTCGAGTATTTTTCTTAAGAGATTCTCGTCCCTTTTGCAGCTCTATGGCTACTTCGCATCCTCGATAGTTTGCGATGTGGTTTTCGTGGCAATTGGCGCAAACTGCTGGAGCCTTTGTGTCAAATTTGCACTCTGTTGAGAGGTGTTTTCCGTCACATTTCACGCATCGTGTTTTTTTTTTGGCAGTAGGCACTTGTGTGCCCGAATTCTTGGCATCGCTTACTTTGTGGAATCAGTCTTTTGCCCTTTCGCATGGATTCGATTTTAACCCTGATGTTAAGTATCATTTTCATTTTATAAATATCGTTTATGCTCTCAGTTCTTTCATTTTTGGACGGACCGTTAAAGATGTATGATGATAAATAAAAAATTTCAACCTTAACTCGATCTCATTCCCACGCGCAAAGCAAAACACAAACATAGTCCTATCGGCTGACATTGACAGGCCGCACAAAGAATGTAAGCAGGTAGCCCAAAAGCAAAACAAACAGCAAAATCCACTCCAAGTTCTTTATTCTTTCATTCTTATTAGGAAAAGGCAAAGAATAAATGACCCCTTTGCATACTCAAATACAGAACGGATAAAATTGATGTTAGTATATAAAAAGTCAAAAGGTGGTCAGTCAGGTGGTCAAAGGATGGACATGTGCACTCAAGAGGATACAAGCATCCACAGATTTTCTAAACCCACCTCTGTCTATCGACTCCTACTCTCACCTCCCCGTGGTGAACACCGGGTGCCTAGTACCTCAACTGGAGATTGGGTTCCAACCCCTTTGGAAGGTTGTTGGGGGTAGCAGACGAGAGAGGGGGGAGGAGTGTTTCCACTAAGGCACTTCTCCTTGCATCCGGACGGCAGTGGAGGAATTCCCCAGATGGAATCAACGGTGGCGTCCATAGTTCCAGTCAGGCCGAACTATTTAGTGAACACCTTATATGGGCTACTACGACGTATTCGGAGCTCAGGCCTATAAGGAGCGGGCTATCCGGCTCTCCGTCCTTAGAGCTAAGCAAAGGATCTGGTCGTCCAGGTTGGGGTTCGTGCCGTCGGGGTGACATTCAACATTCGATAGACCTGGTCGATTGTTGAATGTTTTTTTCTAAATCCGAATTGGTGATCCGGAATCAATCGTCTTTCTTCAATGATTGATTGCAACCTTTTAAGCAACAGTTTCTCGAACACCTTAGCTATTATCGCCAGTAGCGAAATAGGTCTGTATGACTTTTTGTCGTTCGGATATTTTCCTGGTTTCGGAACCATTATGACCTCGGCCACTTTCCATTGCCTTGGAACGTATAAAACTCTCATGGAAGCGTTAATGATATAGAGTAGCTTGACCAAAGCTTTTTTCGGTAGCTCCTTTAGAATTTCGCTAGTAATTAAGTCGTAGCCAGGGGCTTTGTTGTTTTTCAGATTATTTATCGTTTGACGAAGTTCAGCCAATGACTTTTATTCTATAATTATCTTGTACCGCATAAGGATTGAGCTCCTCGACCAACGGTTCCCCGTCAAACGGTTTGAATGTTTCTTCTAGGTAATCTGCAAATAAATCCGCTTTTTCTTTGTCTTCTCTTGCCCATTCGCCGTTGGCTTTTCTTAATGGCGCAGAGTGTGCTATAGGCTTCTTAACGGACTTGACTGCTTTCCAAAGAGAGTAGTTCGAACCTTTATCGGCAGTCAAACTTTCGAGGTAAGCAGTAGTCTCGCGACTTTTAAAATCTTGAAGTTCGTGCTTCAGTTTGTTAGAAAGGTGGTTCAAGATTGTCTTATCCGGGGGTGCTCGCGAACGTTGCCATCTCTTGCGCGCTCTCCTCTTTTCGCATATTAGCTCTTCTATTTCTCGCGGATATATTGTTCCGCTGTTCGATAATTCGGTCCTCCGAAAAGAAGAGTTATTCCACGCAGCGCCCTGAATAACTCTCACGGGTTTATCTAATTTGTCTTCTATTTCAAGTGGCGTTTTGAGCGGTACATTTAAAGCTATGTTTTCTTTGCAGTATTTTCTAAAGCCGTCCCAGTCGGTGTTGTTGTTAGTTAATCTAGGCACTCTTTTCTTTTTCGCTAGGCTTCCGCCGATTTTCAAAGAACTGCCGAGTGATCGGAACAGAGATCAAAGCGTTCTTCTACGTTCCTAAGGTAACGAGGTACCCCTTGGCGATAAAGAAGTCGACGAGATCAGGTATTTTATTTCTGTCGGTTGGCCAATATGTTGGCTTTCCCGTCGATAAGAAGATTACGCCGCGTTTTGTACTTGCTTTAAGGAGGGCTCTGCCTCTTGTTGAATTCCACGGTGAGCCCCAAAAAGTATTTTTCGCGTTAAAGTCCCCGCCGATGATAAAGTTTGACCCAAGTGAATCAAAGAGCAGAGCAAGATCACCATCTGCCAGCCGATACTGCGGAGGAAAATAGCTCGTCGCGATGTTGTAATTTATGTGACTTAATTTTACTGAGACTGAGGTTATTTGTATAGAGTCTAGTTCTATTTCTTCGTTTTTGGAGTGCTTAATGCAGTCTTTAATGTAGAGAGAGGAACCACCTCTCGAATTTTCTGAAGGATGATGTGCGTGATAGTCAATGTTACCTTTTATATTGCGTGCCGAACCCTTTTTAAAGTGGGTTTCCGAAATCAGGCATATGTCTACATTATTCTTCCGTAGGAATATTCCTAGTTCGTCTTAAATTTTTTGCAAAAGGCCGTTTGCATTCCATGTAATTATTTTGATTGACTTTCCCATATTCATGATTTTTTATTAAATGCTTTTCGAGGTTTAAACTCGAGCTCGCTCAATTTGTTAAATATTCCTTGATTAAGTTTCGCCTGTTGCTCAAACTTTTTTAAAATCATGCCTAGAATTTGAGAGACCGAATCTGATGCGGCCGATTGTGGCTTACTTTCACGTGACGCAACTTGAGCGTATGATCCTGGACCAACAAGTGTGGATTCTCCCTTTTGACTCCGGTGGGAACTAGGACCAGCGACGTTTTCTTGCGCGTTTTGAATTTTGCCTTTAATCAAACCCTTACCCCTTGTCGACTTAGGGGTTTTTGGCTTATCTACTTTAGGAGGTTTTAGGCTTGGGCCCTTATTTTCACTATTTTTCTTCGGAGCTTCATGGCGTTTTTGCAACTCAATGGCAATTTCGCAACCTCGGTAGCTCGCTGGGTGACTTCCCCTGCGATTGGCGCAAACCGCGGGGGCCTGACTGCTGACATTGCAATCCGTCGAGAGATGTTCGCCGGCGCATTTTACGCATCGCGGCTTTTTCTGGCAGTACGCTTGCGTGTGTCGGAAACCTTGGCATCGCTTACATTGGGGAACTAGCCTGTTGCCCTTCCGCTTGGGCTCGATTTTTACCTTGATGTTAAGGATTGATTTAATTTTGTAGATTTCGTTAATATTTTCAGTTCTATCAAAAGAAAGTATTAAAATTTGCAGGCCGCGTCGGACAACAGCGGAATCTTTGCCTTTGTCCGTACGTTGCTTCTCTTTCTTTATTATGTTCACGGCGTCAAGAATTTTAAAGCCTTGGGCTTGAACGTCTTGTATTATTTCGTCCTTGGTACAGGATGGGTGTAGTCCCCTCGCGATAACCCGCAGCGGCTTTTCGAGGTGATTTTCATAAGTAAACCATTGGATTTTCTCTAAATTTAACCTTTGTGACAGTGACCGATAGACATCAGAGTCATCGACGTTAACTTTCCATACGTTGTTCCGAAGTGTTGTTAAGTTATATTTCGTCCCAAGAGTATTTTTAAGGATGTTTCGTAACTTTCCGTAGTCCGCGATCCCAACAACATTTATTGCAGGTGGTCGGTTTTTTTTTTCTTGGGGTATTCCTGTCGCTTTGTTTTATACGACTGGTGTTTCTTCTTTTTGCTGCACGGTTTCTACTTCGGGTGAAGAACCGGCCCTTCGTTTCTTGGTCAGCCTTTTCCTAAAGACCGGATTCGTTTCGCGTGCAAGTTCTTCCTCGTCCGTCTGCTATTCACATTGACGTTTTGGCGTTTCCTCGCATACTTTAGTACCACGGGGGATCCTTAAGGCTTCATTTTCTTTACGTAACGAATCTACTTCGCATTTAAGCTCATGGTAGAGACGTTCCATTTCATTAAGCTTAGCACGGAGTTCGTTGCTTTCCGCTTCAAAGCATTTAATTTTCGCTGAGTCCTGATTAACTGGCGGACTTCCTTTCCCGGAGACCTTCGATCCAGCTGGTGGAGATCGAGGCACCCTGAAATTTTTTCAAAAAGGGATTTATAAGCAATAAATGACTCTCCCCAGAATCCGTAGAGCCTACCTCCGAAGAGGGTGGATTTGCCAGTGAAACTGGATTGCCACCTGTGGTAATAATATCTTTTGTTTTGTCCATTGCATATTAAATCTTCAATATTAAATCTTTTCTTTTGCTTATTACATATAAATTGTTACAATCTTTATCTTGAACTAACTATTTATTCGATTTCATTTAATGAAAATATTGTACTCCTTATAAATTTTGCTTTAATTCAATTTAAATGCTTTTCGTACTCTTTCATTATGTTCTTCAACGTAATTATTAACGTCTCTCATGTAATTTCTCTTTTTGCTTTTCACTTTCGTTCTTACCATTGACTTGATCAAGTGTTGTGTGTTATCAATCACTTAGATCTTTAAAATTTGTCACGACACCTTTGACCATAACAATAATCTCTCATTGTTATGGTCAAAGGTGTCGTGAGTAATGCTTATCTCATTTCTTTTACAAACTAGCTCTCTTACAACAAAAGTGCATTGGTGATGAAAATGTGCAACGGTGGAAGAGAGCATAGTTTCAGCCCTTAAAAGCATCGATTGCGAATGCACTCGTTCACTTGGATCGTGACAACTTTAACCACCACAGTTTCGTGTGATATTGACCTTTTTCTCCGTGGAGAAGAGAAACCTCGTGTACAAGAGGTTGTGCTGTGCTTATCAGGCAGGAAAAAGTAGTGTGAAAATATAATTTTTCTCGTGGCAGAGATTTTTTCCAATTGTAACACGTGGGTAACAATTGATTCAAGATAATTCTGCTGCATTTTAGGCAGCATTTGACCGTGGTCTTTTTCCCTTGAACTTTTTATTTCCTTGGGGAAAATTGTGATAATTTTCGTACAATGAATGTACTGAAGCAAAAGCGTGGCAATGCAAAAAGGCATGTCTAACACGTGCTGTGGAGTTTTTATCGACCATCGAATCGACAACAACTTTAGAGATGCTTGAGATAAGGATAAGCAGAGTTGTGGAAGCATGGGGTGAATTTTCCTCGCTTCATTACGAGTGCCTCAAAGACGCAGAGGAAATGATTTTGGGGTCTTTGAGACAAAATACTTTGAAGCACATGCGGGGCTAAAAAAGGCGATTCGGGAAAGACAATCGGCTAGTGATTCGGTGCCTAACCTGAAAACCTCGATTTTAGAAAGATTTGTGAATCAGCAATGTGATTTTTTAAAAGGTTTAGATCTGTCCCAAAAGCGTGGATAAAATTAATCTTCCTCCAATTGTGATTCCGAAATTCTCCGGTGACTATAAGGATTGGCCTTCCTTCCGCGATTCTTTCTTAGGCGTCAATAGTAACAAAACTTTGTCTTCTACGCACAAATTTCACTATTTAAAATCGTTTTTGATCGGAACCAATTATTCCGAAGCGTGGGATAAACTTGAGAGGCGGTTCGACCGCGGAAATCTAATCGTGCAATCGTTTGTGCACATGTTTCTATCACTACCATCAATAAACGCTTCTAATGCACAGACACTTCGTAGACTTACAGATGGTGCCGACGATGTTATTCGGGGCTTAAGTGCTTTAGGAAAAACCAGCCGCGATCAATGACTTATATACATTTTGCTTAATAAGCTAGATAGCGATACGAAACATGCGTGGGCGGAAGAAATCGGTTCTCGGGAACTAAGATAGTACCCTACAAGAACTTATTGACTTTTTGGAAGTTCGTTGTAACGCTCTGGAAGCATGCCAAACCCTCAATCGTCCAAACACGTCGCGTGGGAAACAATCGGGTTAACTTAGAGCTCTTGTGGCAAAAAATTCTGAAACCAAATCTCAATGCCGTTTGTGTAAAGGTCCTCATCAATTTTATCAGTGTGCTAAGTTTCTTGATTTGGACATCTCGTCGCGTAGAGACTTTACGAAAAATAATTCAGTTTGTTTTTGTTGCCTGCGGTCAGGTCACTCCTCAAACAGATGTATGTCGTCGTTTCGTTGCTGTATTTGTAAGGCTCGTCATCATCATATGGTTCATCAAGATGCTCCTAACGGCAGCTCTTCAACAATACCTGAGCCCACATCTGAAAATTTGCCTTCGACATCTTCAAATTCTGAAATTAATTCGTCGACTGTTGCTCCATTGGTTATAAACCCTTTGTTGAAGCTTAGCCCTCGTGCGCAGACCGTACTGCCAACCATTCTTGCTAAGCTTAAAAATAAATGGGGTCAGTTTGTTAATGTTCGGGCTCTGTTAGACACTGGGTCACAATCATCGTTTATATCAGAGTCTTGTGTGCAGAGACTTGGAATTTCTCGGGCACATGCTCGTATTCCGGTTATGGGATCTGTCAACCGAAGCTGGACAGACCAGGGGACGTGTGTCGGTAGTGCTCTTTTCTCGTCATATCTGTGATTCACAATTCTCGCGCTGCTGATAAGAAATATGTTGTGTCTCTTCCATTTAAGAATCCTGAATCCAAGTTCGCAGATTCTTTGAAGTCAGCGGTTTCGCAGCTACATTTGATGGAGCGTCGGTTCCGAAATAACCCAGACCTTAAGCAAGCTTACTCCAAATTCATGAGCGAATATCTTAAGCTTGGCCATATGGAAGTGATCCCGCGTGACGAAATTTATAAAGACCCTTCGCGTCAGTTTTATCTTCCTCATCACGTGGTGCTAAACCAGACAGTTCAACAACAAAACTTCGCGTCGTGTTCGATGGTTTGGAAAAAGATTCATGCGGGATTTTATTAAATAGTCAACTGTTAATCAGTCCTCCAGTCCTACAACGTGATCTCATCGCTGTGTCTTTACGCTTTCGGCAACATCGGTTTGTTTTTAGTGCCGACATAGTTAGACAGAATTGGATCTCGGATAAGGACTCGGACTATAAACGAATTGTTTGGTGCCAATCTCCAAACCAAGAGATTCAGCACTTTCGGCTTAAAACTGTGACATATGGTACGGCATCGGCTTCCTTTTTGTCGGTTACGGTTTCGCAACTGATCGCGGATGATTACCTATCGAAATACCCTAATGCCTCTCGTATATTGCTCAAAGATGTCTACGTAGACGACGTTATGACGGGACCATCTCCAATCGAAAATTTGCTTGAACTACAATCGGAACTTATAGCGTTGTTGTCTGAAGCTGGGTTAAAACTTCGAAAATGGCGTTCTAATTGTTGGACTCTTCTTGCTCGGCAAAAACCAGATGAGTATGAATATTTATTTGATCCGGAACATTCACAAGATCTAGTAAAAGTGTAAGGGATGTATTGGAATCCGTAATTATTTACGTCTCTCATGTAATTTTTCTTTTTATACCCCATCCCATAGGATAGGAGGTATATTAAGTTTGTCACATAGTTTGTAACACGGTGAAATAATAATGGTAGACCCCCAAGACCTTAAGGGTATATGATCGAGACCGAATTCTGAATCGAATGAGCCATGTCCGTCCGTCCGTCCGTCCGTCCGTCCGTCTGTATGTCACATGTTTTTAGGCCTTAAATTTTGAGCTAGGGTGCTGAAACTGCGTACGTCAGGTGCACGTCATGCGAAGCAGTACAAGTGTAGAAATTTTTGAAATCCGCCCAAAGACACGCCCACAATCGGTCTAAATATGCAACTACCTCCAGATTTTTCAAAACTGTAAGACGTTCTAAATGCTGAAATTTGACATTTAGCATCTCTTAGTGAATATAAGACACAAAAAAGACAAATTTAATTGGTAAACCTCCTCTAGTGGGCGTGGCATCTATTTTAAGGGTAAATTTTTAAATGCAGTTTACTCAGTATTTTTGCTCGAAATTGAAAAAAATTTGCTTTAGTATTTTATGTAGAAAACGCTTAGTTTCACATTTTGTTCATTTTGTTCAGACTTTGGGCCCCGCCCACATTTGGAGGCAGAATTGAAGAAAAACCTAAAATTTTCCAGAAAAACTTAATTTCGACTGCCCTTGAGCCTAATTTAGGAAAGCATGAAACAAAAAAAGTAGCAGGTTGGGTAAACAATACTTTCCGGCGGTTGGACCACGCCCCTTTTCGAAGCTTGCATTACTTATAAAATGTCAAAAAATAACTATCCCATCAGCATTTTACAATGTGGGATAGGATGGAATATTCAACGGTCTGTTTTACGGAAGAGTGCATAGATTTAGCCCTTAAAAGCATCGATTGCGAATGCACTCGTTCACTTGGATTGTGACAACTTTAACCACCACACCTTTAGCCAACTTGCTTAGTATCTTTATTAATTTTGCATTGCTCTATTATTAAAATTTCATTGAAATTTATTTGAATCGACGTGGCTTTCTTTCTCACATTATTTCTGATTTTGTGTGGTTCAATCTAAGACAACTACCATTTTAGTAAATCCACTTAAATGGTTTTACGCGTATCTCAAAAACAATGATTCTTTAAGCACAGCTATATTTTTTTCGAACTTCAAAATATTGTCTATGTTTAAAATTTTCTTTCGAAACGGTTATCGAGTTAACCATAACCGGTTAACCATTACCGTTATCGAGATAGGGGGCACGCGGTTTTTATACCCCAATAGTTTGTAACACGTTGAAATATTAATGGTAGACCCCCAAAACTTTAAGGGCATATGATCGAGACCGAATTCTGAATCAAATGAGCCATGTCCGTCCGTCCGTCCGTCCGTCTGTATGTCACATGTTTTTAGGCCTTAAATTTTGAGCTAGGATGCTGAAACTTCGGGCCGTAGGTCCACATCATGCGAAGCAGTACAAGTGTAAACATTTTTGAAATCCGCCCAAAGACACGCCCATAATCGGTATAAATGTGCAACTACCTCCAGAGTTTTCAAAACTGTCAGACGTTCTAAAGGGCTAAAATTTGAAATTTATTACACTATCAGAAATGTGAGGCAGTTTGTTTAATACAAACAATATCTGCAGCAGAAATTTGCAAACAGGAAAAATTGCCAACACGGGCTCATCAGTTAGTGCAAGTGTTAATGGTTAATAAATTAAACATAAACTAACACCAAACACAAAACACTAAGAATTACAAAAAAACAAATGATAGAAACATTATTATTACAACAGATAAAAATTAGTTACGAACACAAGTAAAAAAAAAACATAAAAATAAAAGTATAGTTAATATTTAAGACGAATAACACCGAAGCAGCCTCTTAAGTTTGGCTTTGTCCATGTCAAAGTCTAAAATACTGGTATGTGCGTTGTAGGTGGAACACATACGGCTGATAGGCTCATTTTTCCCATAATTTGTTCTGTGCCGTGGAACGTGTAAAAGCTGAATTCTTCGGAGTTTATGAGAGCCTCCACGAAATTTAAAGCTTATACTAGATAGAAGGTCCGGTGCATCTATTAGACCTTGGACCAATTGCTGAATAAAAATCAAGTCATTATTTATCCGTCTTTGGAAGAGACTTTGAATGTTAAGCAATTTAAGCCGGTCGAAGTATGAGGGGAGATTGAGTGGATCTTCCCAGGGAAGTCCCCTTAGCGCAAACCGAATGAACCTCCGCTGGATCGCCTCGATCCTATTCGTATGGCATACTTGCGATGGAGACCACACTTGTGAAGCGTATTCAAGGTGAGTACGAACAAAGCTATTGTAAAGGGAAAGCGTGACGTAAGGGTCATTAAATTCTTTAGACCAACGCTTAATAAAGCCAAGCATGCAATTGGATTTATTTACAATGTAGTTTATGTGTTTTGAAAAGTCAAGGTTTTGACTAAAGAAAACACCAAGATCCTTAAAATGTTCAACACGGCAAAGAGCATGCTCACTGATGGAGTAAGAGAATGTTGTTACGATACGCTTTTTAGAAAAAGTGATAACTTGACACTTAGCTGGATTGAGGAAAAGACCGTTTTTGTTACACCATGTAGCAAAGCTGTTTATATCAGTCTGAAGAAGAACATGGTCATCAGAACTCTTAATAGTTCTAGATATCTTCATATCGTCTGCATATGATAGAATTTCGCTATAAGCGACACACGAAGGCGCATCGTTTATAGCAAAAATGAATAAGAGGGGGCCTAGATGACTTCCCTGGGGAACGCCGGAAATGGCAGGAAAAGAAACTGAAAAAAGTCCTCTAAATTTAACTTGGTAAGATCTTAAATGAAGATAAGACATAATCCAACAGATGAAATTTGGTGGAAAGCCAAGAGAAGTAAGCTTAAAACCAATAATTTCATGCGAAATCAAATCGAAAGCTTTGGAAAAGTCGGTGTAAACGCAATCAACCTCGAAGCCATTTTCTACTGCATCAGAACATTTTTTATAAAACAATAAAAGGTTAGTTACGGTAGACCTATTTTTAACGAAACCATGCTGTTCTTTGCAAATTATGTTTCGGCAGTAAAATATAAGGCTATCGCAAATTAATTTTTCAAACACTTTTGGAATGGTTGAAAGTTTAGCAATCGGCCTGTAGTTCACAATATCACATTTAACACCTTTTTTAAAGACAGGCGTAATAAATGAGAGTTTCCACATGGAGAGGAAGTGACCGGACGATAGCGAAAGTTTGAATAAATTTTGTAAAGGAGTGGCAAGAACATCCTTACAGTTTTTTAAAACGATAGGTGGTATACCGTCTGGACCAGTAGAACAATCGTCTTTAAGGCTAGACAAGAGCTCATAAATAGTTTCTAAATATACTGGTATATCACAAAAATTAACTTGAGCAGATTCTGTGAGATATTTAAAATAATCAGTGTCGACAGTAAATGGAGAATCTCTAAATGATTTGGAAAAGTGATCAGCGAAAAAATTGCATATCGTGCCAGGATCGTTGGAAGAACTGCCATTATATTTGAGAGTGGATGGATAGCCATCAACTTTTCTTTTAGAGTTAACAAACTTCCAAAATTCCCTGGGATTAGTTTTAAAATCTGAACCAAATCGAGTATTCGATTATTTATGTTTTTTATACAGCTTACTTGCTGTAAGTCAAAAGAAATAATGTTATCTAACTTGTTAAGTGCTGCATGTGGTGACGAAATATGAGGAATGAAATGCGAAACACCATCAGATAAGACCCATTTCAAAGCAGGAAGGTTAAAATCCCCAAAAAAACTCAAGGGCCTTAGCAAGCTCAGAATAAATTTCAACGGGACTATCGGGGGGGATGTACACATTAACAACATATACGAATTTGGGTAAAATGTCAAATTTGACACATACAACTTCGGCATTAACAGTAAATGGAAATTTAACTTTGTCCGAGGTGATATGATGCCGAACAGCAATTAAAATTCCACCGCCTAGCGCTTCGAGATCATCTTTATAACGATCTCTTCTATATACAAGAAACTCTTTGGTGAAGAGTTCTGCATCAGTAGTGCTAGCATTAAGCCATGTTTCAGTCAAAATAATGACATCATGCGGAAAAACCAAAGAATTTTTAAATATATCATCTGTTTTATGTTTGCTACGGATGGATCTTACATTTTGATAAAAAAAACATAGTCTACTATTTAGTTTTTTGAATATCATTTGGTTGCTTAGATTTTGAGGGCCTGTATGCAAACTCTTTGACTAGAGTGTTAGACGGCCAAAGCCTATGATCACAGATTGACTCAAAGATAGAAGGAGGAACAACTATTTTGAATGAAGATACGAAACTATCAGGCTTGCTAAGTTTCATACAGCTGACCAAGTTTACGTTAGCAACGACCTTTTGAGATATCAGATGATGAATAATGTCACCAGGTGTGGTCTCGGGTTTCAGTCTTGAAATAAATACAGTTTTAGGTCTGGGGACAGATTCTAAGGTGTTTACAGATTCAACAGCAGGCCAACAAGACGGTTCGATTGTAGTTTGAGGAACAACAATCGTTGAAGTGTGAGACGAAACAATCTCTTTATTGTTGTTTTTACGACGCCTCAGATTAACACGCTTAGGGTGAGATAAGGTATGATTAGACGAATCATCTAAAGCAGCGGTTTAGATGATTCAGCGGTTGGACCACGCACCTTTTCGAAGTTTGCTTACTTATAAAATGTCAAAAAATAACTTTGCCATCAGCATTTTACAATGTGGCATGGGATGGGGCGTTCATCGGTCCGTTTTACGCACTGTAACTTCTGCGTACACACTGTAGCAATTACTCACTGTTTTTTTTAGCTTTTTTCTACATTTTTTATACCCTATCCAGAGTTATTTCACTACGTTAGCGAAATACGTAGTGAAATAATCACCGTAGACCCCTGAGACCTTTTAGAGATATGAATGGGACAGGGAGGATTTTCTTACTATTTTGTGGAGTAGTATATGCCTCCGCCCAGTTTTGTAAGCGTGTCTTTAAGAAAATTTACTTAAAGCTTAACTTTTATCACTGCACTACCATCCTCGTTTGTTCAAAAAATAATAACTGATGTTCCCGTTTTAAGAGGAGCTCAGATGTCAACTGATCTCCACATAGTGTTGTGCAAATTGCGCTTTAGCGACAGAATTCCCTTGCCACCCAGGCAAAAACCAAGACAAGGTGACCCGCATATGGTGGGAAAGGTTACAGGATGCTGAATCTGATTACAGGGAGCGATTTGCACTGCACGTTTGGGAGAAGTTTGATCAAATTCCAAGTGACCTTTTTAATGTAGAGGAAGAATGGGTGCTGTTTTCATCGGGAGTCATTGCCTCTGCAAGAAATGTTTGTGAAGTGAAGCGGCTTGGTGTGGTGGAAGGTGGTGAGTAGTTAAATATCGAGTTAAATATCGTATAAGTGGTTATACGAAAGACGGTAAACTTCTTTCAAATGGGAACGACTCCTTACGCAGATGGAGCGCGCACTTTCCGGAGCTGCTCAATCCCCAACCGGGCACTGAAGATGGCAATTCCACTGCTGTCAAGCTAAGGGCGAAGAATAGTCCTACATTAGATGAAGTCACTGCTGTGACTAAATCGCGGAAGTTGGATGAGTGGGTAAGTCTGCTGGAATTGATAAAATCCGGCCAGTTATGCTTAAGGCAATGGGCGAAGAAGGTGTTAAATGGCTAATACGTGCCGTTGAGGTGGCCTGGGAAAGTGGGAAAGCACCAAATGATTTTTAAAAAAGGTGAGAAGAAAGATTGATTTAACTATAGAAGGAGTTGGTAGCACGATCCAGAGCTGTAATCAATCCTTTGTTGCGGAAAGAGGCCGACCAGCTTTTTGCTCTGAAGGTTATTCTTTAGAAGGCCTGGGAATATGCCAAACCAGTCTTCGCCTATTTTGTTGATTGAAAAGGTCTATGATCGGGGTCCTCGGAATAAACTCTGGAGATGACAAGGAACTTTTCGGATTAACCGAGTTAATAACTATTTTTAATGAGTACAATACTAGATTCACCCCGAACGTTTCGCTCAAGTTGCATTGAGCGTGGTCACTGGGAAACTGCTATGAAAGTGTTATCGCTGAGATCGGCTGCGTAGATTGTAGCGGTGCGTAGACGGTTCTGACTCATCTTGTTGTTGTAGTTGGGATGAAGGTGGTTGAGAGCAAACTGTACTAACTACATCACCGGGTGTTTCTAGGACGATTGGGAGTGGGCGTGTGATGTTGATTACAGGGTCCCATGTACGCGAAAGTTTAAAACTATCATTACGATTGAAGTTTTGGTGGTGTTTTATTTAAATCGCTTCGCGGACCAATCGAGGGATATAATGCGTTTCACGAGCTAAGATCTTGGCTTGATCAAAATGGATCCAGTGGTGTTCATCTGGATTATCCAAGACATGCTCGCATATTGCAGATTTTTCCCGTTGTTTTTTAGTCACCACACTGATGTGTTCTTTAAAACGGGTTGCAATACTCGTTCTGGTTTGCCCTGCATAAGAAGACCCACAGCTACAGGGACTGCATAAACGCCCGGCGTTTGAAGAGGAAAGTAATCTTTCGGCGACGTTAGGTACTTCTCACCTTTTTTGGTGGTAGAAATATGGATTTTATCCCATATTTCTTGAGTAGTTTTCCTACTCGGTCTGTAACACCTTTGACATATGGTAAGAAAGCTTTCTTGTCTAAATTGCTTTCGTCCCTTTCTCTTGGCAAATTTGGCTTCCATATTCTTTGCCTTTTTATGTAGCGGTTTGCTTTAAGTACTTCGTTGATCAGGACAAGTTCAGCGGAAAGATGGTCGTTATCACAAATTTTGTGGGCGCGCTGAACCAGTGTCGAGACAACGGATCTTAGGTTTGTCGGGTGGTGGTGAGAAGTAGCATGTAAGTACCTGTTTGTGTGTATGTTTTTGCGAAAAACTGTGTGTCCCAAAGTCCCGTCGGGTTTCCTTAAAACTCTCACATCCAAAAACGCGATTGAATTGTCCTCTTCTTTTTCCATCGTAAACTTGATTTTTGGATGTTGCGAGTTAAGATGTTCTAGGAAACTCGTGATGGTGGAGATATTTAATACACAGAAAGTATCGTCCACATACCTTGAGCAGATTTTCGGCTTATTTTCAGAGTTTCTTAGGGCTTTTGCTTCAAAATATTCCATCCATAAGTCCGCCACAAGAGGGGCTAAGGGTAAGCCCATAGCATCAACATCTACTTGTAGATAGAACTGCTTGTTGTAGCAAAAACATCCTGATGTTAGGCAAAACGCTAAGAGTGGCAAGTATTTGTCGTTAATGCCAAAATCTGGGATAAGATCACGGACAACATCGAAAACTTCCTGTATTGGGACTTCCTGTATTGGGACATTTGTGAATAGTGATTCCACGTCAAAACTCACCATGACCTCATCAGCGTCGAGTCTTAAACCACTTAAAATGGACACAAAGTGAGAGGAATCCTTTATATGGTGTTCCGTTGACCCAGTCAAAGGTTTAAACACTTCCACTAAATGCTTTGCTAAAAGATAGCGCGGGGCATTTATTTGACTTACTATTGGTCGCATAGGATATCCTTCTTTGAGAATTTTATGTAATCCATATAATTTAGGTGGCTGAGTACATGATGGGATTAGGCGTTTCGATGCCAAAATTGCTTTGTTTTCGTTGACAAGCCTTGTTGCTTTCCTTAAAACACGAGAAGTGGGGTCATATTTTACGGCCATGTATGTGTTTGCGTCGCCAACCAAAACATTCATTTTAGCGTGATAATAACCTCTGTTTAGGATAACAGTTGCATTGCCCTTGTCTGCAGGCAGAATAAAAATATTTTCGTCCGCAAATCTTTCAGAGCGTCCATCTCATCTCGGCTTACATTTCTCGTTGTTCGTAGCTTTGTTTTCCTTTGCTGAGAGTTTCCTTTTCCTTTGCTGAGAATGCTTGTTGCTGGTGCACTCAAGTTTGTGTTTGATAAATTGACAACGGCTTTTGTCAAGTCGATTGTGTTTGCATTTGGTCGCTTGTACTGCGTGTTGAATAATTTATCAAATTTCTGCTGTTGTTTTTAATAATTTTAACCAAAACAGTCCAGGACAAAATCACGACAATATACAAGTGTTTAATCCCTCAGGCCAACTTAGAAACGCGCAACAGCAACCCCAGGCAATGGAAGTAGGGCAGATAATAGCAAACGAAGAAAACAAAGTGGAAGTTCATGATGTTGAGACGGTTTTTCTCAACTAGGCCTCGGAACAAAAATTTACACCCACCTTACTATTGACGATGTCAAGTATATCGGATTAGTTGACACAGGTTCAACCATGAGTATTATAAATTCAAGTAGAGTAGATTGTTAAAAATTTAAAGTGGACGAAAGAGTCAAAGTAAAATTACAAACTATCAATACCACAACAACAGAACTAGTAGACAGAATCATAACCAAAGATCCAAAAGAATTTAATTACGACAAAAATATGTTAACGAGATGGTACAAGAGAGACTTAGGGAACAAGCCTTATGACATTCTGTTAGGAATGGATCTATTAAGCAAGATTGTTAGGACTCTTGATTTTACCAATAAATTATTTCTGCTTAAAAACGGGTCTAAGGTACCAATATTCTCCGATCTCTCCGATCATAAAACACTTGACTGTTTTGAACTAAGCTCTGAACAAAAGGACATAGACCTCAGTCATTCAAACACGGAAAAAACAGAACAAATGAGGAAACTTTTAAAAGAATTTTCAAATTTAATGTAAAGAGAAGGTGATCAATTAACAAAGTTTTGTGCTTGCATGCTGTAGAGTGTAGACGGTTTTTCAATTGTTTCTGTGCTATTGTTGTAATTTTATACTTAATTTAACTTGTTTCTTTTTTTCATTTCTGTGCTTTGAAGCTGTGTATGTAGGCGTATTTGATGAGTAATATTTATTTTTTCATCCCTTCTTAGCTTTCTTATATAATTATATAATTGTTCTTCCCTATAATCTAATTTCCATTTATTATTCAGCGTACCTAGTATTTTTCTTTCTATGCTGGTTGCTTGCATTGACCTTCGTGCTGTTGCTTGTAAACGGTTTTTTCCTCTATAGCTTTGCTCTCTTAACTCAAAACATCTTTTCTAATCCAACTCACATTTAAAACTCAAAAGCCCTTTTTAATTTGTTTTCCTTGTGCTTTCCGTAAAGCTTAATTATCGTTTGCTATCATAGTCTTTTTTCTTCATTTGCTTTAATAGCTAATATCCACACAGGAACTGTGCGACAGGCGGTGGTTCTGTGGTAAGATCCTTGAGTGTTGTGTACGGTGACCAAGGTTCGAGCCCCGATAAATTCCCTTTAATTTTACTTTTTTTTTTTTTTGTATATAATATATATTTCATTATTATTAATTTTACGAGACATTAGGTACTTTTCTCGTTGTTTCTGTTTAGCTAAAAAAAATTTATTTTATTATGGCTTGTTCGGCTGAAAGGCGCTGTGAAAGCAAGGCTAACATCCCTCTTTTTACTTGCTATGGTCCTTGCGGCAACTTATTTCATGCTAAATGCGTTGGCTCTACCACTGCATTTCTTGAGAAGGTAAATTCCTCCGACTTAGCCTTTTGGTACTGCCCTCCATGCAAAAGGATATCGCTCTCGCAGTTAGCTTTTAAGATATCTTCCTTCAAGCAGGATATCACTAAGTTGTCTAATAACTTCAGTGATTTACTTCAAAGTTTCAATTGTGTAGTAAAAAAAGTTGCCTCATTCTGTGAGTACAATTACTCGTGTGACGCTTCCACTTCGACAGATTTTGAGAATCACTCTTACGTTAGTTCTGTAGACAAATCGAATGCCTCGACTTCTACCGACTTTCAACCATCAGATTTGTCTTCAGAAAAGTGCCCTGACCAAGGTACTTCGTCCATCCCAGGTCCGTCCGAAATTCACTTGTCTAGGACTAGTACTGTTGCTTTAGATGATTCGTCTAACCATACCTTATCTCACCCTAAGCGTGTTAATCTGAGGCGTCGTAAAAACAACAATAAAGAGATTGTTTCGTCTCACACTTCAACGATTGTTGTTCCTCAAACTACAATCGAACCGTCTAGTGGGCCTGCTGTTGAATATGCCAACACCTTAGAATCTGTCCCCAGACCTAAATCTGTATTTATTTCAAGACTGAAACCCGAGACCACACCTGGTAACATTATTCATCATCTGATATCTCAAAAGGTCGTTGCTAACGTAAACTTGGTCAGCTGTATGAAACTTAGCAAGCCTGATAGTTTCGTATCTTCATTCAAAATAGTTGTTCCTCCTTCTATCTTTGAGTCAATCTGTGATCATAGGCTTTGGCCGTCTAACACTCTAGTCAAAGAGTTTGCATACAGGCCCTCAAAATCTAAGCAACCAAATAATATTTCAAAAAACTAAATAGTAGACTATGTTTTTTTTAATCAAAATGTAAGATCCATCCGTAGCAAACATAAAACAGATGATATATTTAAAAATTCTTTGGTTTTTCCGCATGATGTCATTATTTTGACTGAAACATGGCTTAATGCTAGCACTACTGATGCAGAACTCTTCACCAAAGAGTTTCTTGTATACAGTGTGTTTCCAAATTCGATGCAAATATTTTGACACAAGATTCTCGAGTATATTTGAAGAAAAAAATTGTTCTACAGTATGGGCCTATCTCAAATTTTGATACCACTTATTGGGAATTTAAGAAAACACCTACTTTGAGGTACCTTGACCCATACTAACACAAATATCTCCGCTAACACTTACAACAGGTACTTCATTTAGGACTTAAATTTTAGAAGAAATAGTACTCCTTTTAACTGCATTAAAATAAAATTGATGACTTTTTTAACTTTCGAGATATTTGCTTTTAAGACAGATCCTTTTTCCCTGCCCATGACATTTTTGACTTGCAAGACACATTTCTGCGAAAAATGCGTAATAAATATATCGGTAATTTTTTTTTTCTAGTGCACCTAACAATACTTAATAAAAATTGCTAAGACAAGTTACCCGAAAAACCCACAGATTTTATGATACTTGGGAAATTCCGTAGCAGGTAAAATTATGAAAAACTCTGTGCACGAAGCCGCGACAGGTATAAGGTGGAAATATGATTTGTTACCTACTTTTATAACCACGATTGACAACAAGAACGATTTTTTGACTATGTATTAATAATTTACGTAGGTTTTAGAGCATGCATTTTTATTAGACTACCTGATAAAAAGGTAATTTCCCTATAATTTTTCTGTTAAATCCCAAAAAGGATTAAGTTTGAGGTTGGTCGCCTAGTTGGAAAATTTACCTAATGTAAATTGTATAAAAGGTTAGAAAACAAAATTAAATCCATCAAAGTCATTTTTGAAGCCGAGGTGACACCACAGTTGTTAAGAAACCCTACTTGAAATGGCATCTTTTGCAAACGAAGAATACGCCGATATTATTATTTATGGGATGTGCAACGGAAATTCTATTAGAGCGCAACAAAGATACCATCAGCTTTATCCAAACCGAAGAGTACCTAATCCCCGCGTATTTACAAATTCGTTTCGAAGACTTCGGGAAACGGGATCTGTTTCAACAAGACGACCTAACGCAGAAGCTTCACCAGGAAGAATTGCAGTTGATGAAAGAATACTGGAAGCGGTTGCAAATGATCCATCAATCAGCATCAGGCGCTTATCCTTGCGATTTAATGTTTCAACACATAAAATTTTTCGTCTCCTGCATACGGAAAACTTGTATCCATATCACCATACACCTGTGCAGGAACTGCTTCCGAGTGATTTGGAGCCGAGACTTGAGTTTTGCAACTGGTTGTTAGAGCGGAACTTGGATGACAACGGTTTTATAAGCAGAATCCTATGGACGGACGAATCTCAATTTACTAGAGATGGGATTACAAATTTTCACAATCTACACACATGGGATAAGGAAAACCCACACACAAGGAGAGAGTCAACATTTCAACACAGATTTAGCGTCAATTTGTGGGCAGGTGTTATTGGAAACAACTTAATCGGTCCCTTCAAACTGCCTCCCACACTGAATTCTGCAAACTATCTGGAATTTTTGCGCAATGATTTAACAGATCTACTGGAGGATGTTCCGGTAACTCAACGAGCTTCGTCATATTTTCAACAGGATGGAGCCCCAGCCCACTTTGGTCGCGAGGTTAAGAATTGGCTGGATGAAAAGTACGCTGGATAAAAAAAAGGATTTTGGATTCCTATCCAAAGAAAAGTCGTTGGATAGGAAGAAATGGACCACTTCACTGGCCTGCAAGATCTCCAGACCTTACAATTATGGATTTTCTTGTATGGGGGAGAATGAAAGAACTTGTTTGTTCTACAGAAATATCAACTCTAAATGATTTAGAAGATCGCATTCTCCAAGCCTCGTCACAAGTGAGGCAGGAGTTATCCTCAATAAACGTTGACAGCGCAATCCAAAAACGGGCTCTAGCATGCATACAAAATGGAGGAGGACACTTTAAACACCTTATTTGATTGTAAAGTTAACTTAATGAAATAAAAAAAACATAAACCAAACACAAGCATTTTTATTCAGAATAATAGGAATTGAACACTATGAATCGAGTTTTTTATAATTTTACCTGCTATGGAATTTCCCAAGTATCATAAAAGCTGTGGGGTTTTCGGGTAACTTGTCTTAGCAATTTTTATTAAGTATTGTTAGGTGCACTAGAAAAAAAAAATTACCGATATGTTTATTACGCATTTTTCGCAGAAATGTGTCTTGAAAGTCAAAAAAATGTCATGGGCAGGGAAAAAGGATCCGACTTAAAAGCAAATATCTCGAAAGTTAAAAAAGTCATCAATTTTATTTAAATGCAGTTAAAAGGGGTACTATTTCTTCTAAAATTTAAGTCCTAAATGAAGTACCTGTTGTAAGTGGTAGCGGAGATATTTGTGTAAGTATGGGTCAAGGTACCTCAAAGTAGGTGTTTTCTTAAATTCCCAATAAGTGGTATCAAAATTTGAGATAGGCCCATACTGTAGAACAATTTTTTTCTTCAAATATACCCAAGAATCTTGTGTCAAAATATTTGCATCGAATTTGGAAACACCCTGTATAGAAGAGATCGTTATAAAGATGATCTCGAAGCGCTAGGCGGTGGAATTTTAATTGCTGTTCGGGATCATATCACCTCGGACAAAGTTAAATTTCCATTTACTGTTAATGCCGAAGTTGTATGTGTCAAACTTGACATTTTACCCAAATTCGTATATGTTGTTAATGTGTACATCCCCCCCGATAGTCCCGTTGAAATTTATTCTGAGCTTGCTAAGGCCCTTGAGTTTATATTTCATTTAGCCTGTGGACAAAGTACGGTATTGCTCTTTGGGGATTTTAACCTTCCTGCTTTGAAATGGGTCTTATCTGATGATGTTTCGCATTTCATTCCTCATATTTCGTCACCACATGCAGCACTTAACAAGTTAGACAACATTATTTCTTTTGACTTACAGCAAGTAAGCTGTATAAAAAACATAAATAATCGAATACTCGATTTGGTCTTTACTTCTGACGCAATTAGTACTGTTGCTTGTAAATCCAAGTGCAGCATTACTAAGATAGATACTCACCATCCCCCGTTGGATGTTTTTCTTGACTTGAACTGTCACATACATGAGAATGTCCACTCATTTGACTGTTCATACACTTTTGACTTCCGAAAGGCTAACTTTCGCACACTATCTGACGAACTGAATAAATCCGGTATTTCTAATATAGTTTGCTCCAGTGACCTTGAGCACTCTGTAGAAAAATTTTATTCTATACTCAATACCTGTATCAGTAATACTATACCTATAAAGAAAAACAAGAACTCTAACTTCAGCCACCCATGGTGTACCAAGGAACTGAAAGTCCTACGTAATAAGCAATAAAGCATGGAAAAAGTACATCACAAATTTGAGTACATTTGACCTTGATAATTTCATGTTTCATTTCAGTGAATTCAATGCTCTCGCAGAGCGTTTGTATTACAACTATGTTTCTCAAATTGGTTCAGATTTTAAAACTAATCCCAGGGAATTTTGGAAGTTTGTTAACTCTAAAAGAAAAGTTGATGGCTATCCATCCACTCTCAAATATAATGGCAGTTCTTCCAACGATCCTGGCACGATATGCAATTTTTTCGCTGATCACTTTTCTAAATCATTTAGAGATTCTCCATTTACTGTCGACACTGATTATTTTAAATATCTCACAGAATCTGCTCAAGTTAATTTTTGTGATATACCAGTACATTTAGAAACTATTTATGAGCTCTTGTCTAGCCTTAAAGACGATTGTTCTACTGGTCCAGACGGTATACCACCTATCGTTTTAAAAAACTGTAAGGATGTTCTTGCCACTCCTTTACAAAATTTATTCAAACTTTCGCTATCGTCCGGTCACTTCCCCTCCATGTGGAAACTCTCATTTATTACGCCTGTCTTTAAAAAATGTGTTAAATGTGATATTGTGAACTACAGGCCGATTGCTAAACTTTCAACCATTCCAAAAGTGTTTGAAAAATTAATTTGCGATAGCCTTATATTTTACTGCCGAAACATAATTTGCAAAGAACAGCATGGTTTCGTTAAAAATAGGTCTACCGTAACTAACCTTTTATCGTTTTATAAAAAATGTTCTGATGCAGTAGAAAATGGCTTCGAGGTTGATTGCGTTTACACCGACTTTTCCAAAGCTTTCGATTTGATTTCGCATGAAATTATTGGTTTTAAGCTTACTTCTCTTGGCTTTCCACCAAATTTCATCTGTTGGATTATGTCTTATCTTCATTTAAGATCTTACCAAGTTAAATTTAGAGGACTTTTTTCAGTTTCTTTTCCTGCCATTTCCGGCGTTCCCCAGGGAAGTCATCTAGGCCCCCTCTTATTCATTTTTGCTATAAACGATGCGCCTTCGTGTGTCGCTTATAGCGAAATTCTATCATATGCAGACGATATGAAGATATCTAGAACTATTAAGAGTTCTGATGACCATGTTCTTCTTCAGACTGATATAAACAGCTTTGCTACATGGTGTAACAAAAACGGTCTTTTCCTCAATCCAGCTAAGTGTCAAGTTATCACTTTTTCTAAAAAGCGTATCGTAACAACATTCTCTTACTCCATCAGTGAGCATGCTCTTTGCCGTGTTGAACATTTTAAGGATCTTGGTGTTTTCTTTAGTCAAAACCTTGACTTTTCAAAACACATAAACTACATTGTAAATAAATCCAATTGCATGCTTGGCTTTATTAAGCGTTGGTCTAAAGAATTTAATGACCCTTACGTCACGCTTTCCCTTTACAATAGCTTTGTTCGTACTCACCTTGAATACGCTTCACAAGTGTGGTCTCCATCGCAAGTATGCCATACGAAGAGGATCGAGGCGATCCAGCGGAGGTTCATTCGGTTTGCGCTAAGGGGACTTCCCTGGGAAGATCCACTCAATCTCCCCTCATACTTCGACCGGCTTAAATTGCTTAACATTCAAAGTCTCTCCCAAAGACGGATAAATAATGACTTGATTTTTATTCAGCAATTGGTCCAAGGTCTAATAGATGCACCGGACCTTCTATCTAGTATAAGCTTTAAATTTCGTGGAGGCTCTCATAAACTCCGAAGAATTCAGCTTTTACACGTTCCACGGCACAGAACAAATTATGGGAAAAATGAGCCTATCAGCCGTATGTGTTCCACCTACAACGCACATACCAGTATTTTAGACTTTGACATGGACAAAGCCAAACTTAAGAGGCTGCTTCGGTGTTATTCGTCTTAAATATTAACTAAACTTTTATTTTTATGTTTTTTTTTTTACTTGTGTTCGTAACTAATTTTCTCAAGTTCCTCTATAAACTGCGACCAATTCGGTTTTTTCGGATTTCTCCTCTCTTGCAAAGGTAGAGCATCGCAATCGATTTGAAATGCGATGTATCTGTAATCTGAAAGGGTGCTATCTGGCCATACCCAACATTTTGCGATAGTCCTTGAAAACATGTTGAACAGCGTAAGGTCAATTACCTGGCAGTAACAAAAGTGGGTCTATGACCTAAAATACTGATGGTTATGTCAGACGATAAGATGAATTCCAAAAGACGATCTCCTCTAGCATTACATTTGCTGCTGCCCCAGACAGTATTCTGAGCATTGGCATCGCAGCACAAGACGAGACCCAACCCTTTGGATTCACAATAATCTACAAGCTCAACAACTGCCTTTGGTGGAGGAGGAGTCAACGAGTTGTAGGGGAAATAAGCCGAGGCAACAAGAAAGGTTTCCCATTTGCCGTTTGCACGGCAGGGAATGCCTCTATTCATGCAACCAGATATTGCGATTTCGATGCGATAAGACAAGTCCTAGGCCTTTCGGGCTTCTTATCATAAAGAATGTCGTGTGAAGCACTCAATCCACCAAGACCAAAGATGTTACCTTTCCACACCCACGGTTCTTGGATGGATGTTATGCATGTTTTTGTACTACATGCCGCAAGCCTGCTACTCAGAAGTGCGGTAGAGGCCTTGCAGTGCTGTAGGTTGATCTAAGTAAACATTATTGATGTAGACTCAGGGTTACGTAACTATTAGCGCTATTCGGCATTGAAACGGAATCGAATCCTAACAAAATGCAGATAGGGACGCATGTTGTACCTAGATTCGATGACTTGGGTAGAAACCATGTCCATGCCCACGACCAAACAACTACCATCTTCATTAAGACGATTTTTGCTTGGTCTGTGCGAACGAACAATCCAGGCTTTTGTGTTGAAGCCAGGATTCTGGGCTCGCAAACGCGTCAGCACATCCGCCGTTTTCCCCAGTCTCCCAGGGATCCAGCAGATGGCTCGCATCAGCTTGGGTGGCTTGAAGACCTCAAAAGGTGATGTCCCAAGGGGAGGGATTTTCAGTATCATACTGCATAGTTGTATGTTCGCACTCTGCAACACTCAAACAGTTGTCATTACCCGCTTTCCCAATTCCAACTGCTAAAGAGGAGACAGCAGCATTCCAATTAGAACCTTAGCTGTCGTGCGTTCAAAGAGTTTTCCGGTGGAACACTGACCGTCAGGGCCGCCCAGTTTGTGCACTTCCTGGACTCATGCCCGTAGGAGTGCTCGCGACGTCCGGTTTCGGTCCACTAGCACTGCAAGAGGACTGATTTACTTCAGATGGTGAGACTTCCACCAACCTGTCCTGCTTCATGGAAATCGCCGAAGAGCCGACCAGACTAGCAGCGCCTTCAGCCCGTAAAGCTTCTTTGCGCGACTTATCGATCTGCCACTTCCTTTTCCTCTTCCGCCGACCCATAGTTAGGTACACCTTAGAGCCCGCCTCTTCCGGAGCCCGTTCAACCACAAGAGTATGCCGAGTCGTCACGTCAGTTTCAGTGCACTGGGTAGCAGCCACACTCACGCTCAGATTTCCGAGAGAGTCGGATACTGAGCTACAAGAGTCGGAGGGTATATCAAAAATTAATGTTGGGGCCTCAAGAATCCGTGCCCCGACCGCAGTCGAAAAGACTCCGGGTGGATTCTGGTACCACCTGGAGTAATAACACCCTTTAGGTTGTCTATTCATTATGATTAGTGAGTTTTTACTACTTCTCCTGTAGGTTGGAGCACACTAACAGTTGCATGGAAAGGGAAGGAAGAAAGGGATGAAAGGGATGCGTGGAAGGGATGGAAAGGGTTGATTCCGAGGTTTGGATTTGTCCCCGGAAAAAGAAACTAGGGTCCGTGGGGTCGCCAAACCCGTCACCTCACCTAAGCGAAGTGCCCTTGCGGGTAGAATATTAAGTTACTACTACTCCGAGTGGAATGATCAATTATTCTTCGATGGCTTTGACACGTGGTTCTCGTGCCCCCTGACAGACTTCCTAGACAGGTAATGTTAGCCGCGATACGAATGCGTCGCCCCTCTGGTTGCCAAGAAACAGGTGGTGGGATCAGGTAAAGAACATCTTCGAGAGCAGCCTGGGGATCGCATCTGTGCCTTTTGAGTTTGTTGCGGAGGATCGGGAACGATGAAAGCTATTTCACTACTATTTAGCTTTCACGACTATTTAGCCGCTCTCGCCCCGCGACCTTTCGAAGGACAAGCGGTTACCGAAAATGATGATGATGATGTTAACAATAGACTTAAGCAAAGACATCGTATATTAAGTTTAAACTTCCAACGAAAAATTTAATTTTTCATGCTATGAAGTAAAGTGGGCGTGTCAGTGGGCTGACCTTAACCCCCACTAAGGTCTTGGGGGCTTACGGTGATTATTTTTCTCATTGTCATATAAACTAACCAAACTAAATATACCTCCTATCCTATGGGATGGGGTGTTGAAAATCAAACAATAATCTCAGAAGCATACGCTTTTTTCCTATTAGCTGTATCTAGGACATCATTTTTTTTTCGTCTTTAAGGTTAGATAGGCACGCGTATAAGGTTTGCTGTAGGTAGAGACCCGAAAAAGCTTAATATCTGGGTCTCATGCTCGACAGAAAGCTCAGCTGGAAATCTAGTATAAAGGAAAGGGTCTGTATGCCTCTGGAATGAGAACCGATTCACTTTTACACGGATGGGTCAAAAACAATTGATTTGTGGGGGTGTATTCTCAGAAAAACTAAATCTTGGTCTCTCTTTCCATCTTCTGGATCATTGTATTGTTTTCCAAGCTGAAATCATGGCGGTTGAGGAAGCCTTGACCTGGTTTAAGAATAACGTTAAATCCGCAAGGGATATACGCGTCTTTTCTGACAGCCAAGCGGCCATCAAGTGCCCGGAATCGGTTTCTATAAACTCTAAAATAGCCTTAGGCTGCCGTTCTTCTCTAAAGGAGATGTCATGGCAGTTCAGCATTCTCCTGTGCTGGGTGCCAGGGCATAGTGGCATTCCAGGCAACTGTAAGGCTGACGAACTCGCCAACTTGGAACTACTCCCTCAATTTCGCCTGATAAAGGCTTCTGGATGCAATAGAAAGAACAAATCTCAGATGGACAAGTGGTAGTACCTGTCTATTAACGCAACAGATTTGGCCTAAGCTAGATCTTAAACGCTCTAGTTTGATAGCTCTTAATAGATCGTACATGAGTGCTACAATCAGTGTTATTACAGGACACTGTCTGATAGGCAAGCACGCGACAAGGCTTGGTGTCTCTTCTAACGATTTTTGTAGGAGCTGCATGGATGAGGAGGAAGAAGAGAACACTCTCCACCTTTTCTGCATATGCCTCGCTCTCTCTAAGAACCGAAATCTTCACCTTGGAGCTTTCTTCTATAATGATCTTAGTGATCTTAGCATTAGTAGCTCAAAATGGTTGAACGAGTAGGCAATTTTTCCAGATCCACGTATTATCACAATGGACCTACATTTAGACCTATGTGAGTTGGGTTTCTTCGAACCCGACAGCCAATTCAACCCAACCTAACTTAAGGTAGTGTTTAAAGTTTGCTGATCTGCTCCGTTCAGCATTGTTTGCCCGATCCTGAAGAAAGGAGACCTTCTGAGTTGTGCCAACTACAGAGGCTTCTTAACATCGCCCACAAGATCTTTTCTGCTGTACTGTGTGAACGCCTGAAGCCGTTTGTCAACAATCTGATAGGCACATATCAGTTTGGCCTTAGGCCAGGAAAGTCCACCATCGATCAAATATTCACACTGCGGCAGATCTTGGAGAAAACCCAGGAATTCCAAATCGATACACACCACCTCTTCATCGATTTCAAGGCCGCGTATGACAGCATCTATAGAGACGAGCTATATAGCGCAGTGTCTAGTTTTGGCATCCCTGCCAAACTCGTCAATCTGTGCAGGATGACGATGGAAAACTCACGCTGATCCGTCAAGGTCGGCAAAGACCTCACCGACCCCTTTGATGTCAAAAAAGGATTTAGACAAGGCGACGCGCTGTCATGCGACTTCTTTAACATCATACTTGAGAGAAATGTGCAGAACTCTCGCGCCAACACCAGAGGTACAATCTTTCAAAAGTCCGTTCAACTACTCGCATACGCAGACTACATTGACATAATCGGTAGAACAAAGCGTGATGTCAGTGAAGCCTTTGTGAGCATTGGGACGGAAGCGGCGCAGTCAATGAGGGCAAAACCAAGTATATGCTATCATCAAGAAAAGACACCCAACACCGACGTCTTGGACAAAAAATCACCATCGACAGCTACAACTTTGAGGTAGTTAGGGACTTTGTCTACCTGGGTTCCGCTATCAATTCAGACAATGACACCAGCGCTGAAATCAAGCGAAGGATAACTCTTGCTAATCGCTGTTTCTTTGGGCTAAGAAGGCAATTGAGTAGCAAAGCCCTCTCTCGAGGGCAACTAAAGTGTCCATGTACAAGACCCTCATCATCCCAGTCCTGCTTTACGGTGCAGAAGCATGGACCCTGTCAAAGGCGGATGAAAACACTTTAGGCTGCTTCGAGCTAGAGCGGATGGACACCAACGCCCCGGCCCGGAAAATCTTCACGCACGCAAGTGGAAGGGGACCTCAGCCAACTTCGCGTGCGAAACTGGAGACGGCTAGCTAGAGACAGAGCTGGCTGGCGAAGCTTGTTGGCTGAGGCCCAGGTCCACCCCGGACTGTAGCGCCTCCTTAAGTAAGATCTGCTCCGTTCAACAAACCAACACTAAATGGTGCCTATTGTGGTCCTTAATCACTATATATTAAGCAATAAACACTATAAGGAAACAATAAGTTCCATATTTTAAAGATTTTTGTAATTTATAGATTCCACCATTTTGCATACACTTGTTTTTTCATTTAATCATGTAAGCTTTGTTAAACTTTTAGTCGGTTGGCTTCAATGTTTTCATTTTAGGCTCCTTTTGGCCGTTTATTTGTTATGAAGTTGGATGATTTGATGGAACATTTGTGTTCAGCGTGCAGTCCATATGCCTTGATGCACTTGCATTCACTAACAATTTCTGTCTTAAATATTGTGTCTGCAATGGAGCTCGTGACTTGGTTGACGTAAGCCTTTTTCTGTTCTTCGGAGTTAACTAAGTCGAAATTTTGTGCAGCAAATACCCAACCATTGTTCTGAAGAACGAAATCAATTCCCATGTCACTCTTAAATTTCAAACTTGGTCGTTTCTTTGCATCCTTTCCTTGTACTGTTGCAACAATCCGCGAATTAAAGCCTGCAATATAGTTTTTTACGTAAAAACAATGTTGTGGATAGCTTCTTTTTCCACACTTACCAACAAGTTTTTCTGGCGGCACGCCCTCAAGGCTGAGTTCCTCAACGGGAGCAATCAAATGAAGCGAAGCTGCATCAAATTGTGTTATGGCACCAATTAGATGGGCACGTAGGAGTTTAAACTGAAAATAAAAATTGTATATAAATGTTTTAAGGTAAAGCTAAGCTTGGTGTGTTAAAAAGCTTACAACATTGGAATAGCCCAGCTGATTGCTACGAACAGCAATGATGGACCTTGCAGCTCCCGCCCGAAACGGATATTGCAATGCAAAACGGAATGCACTTTCATCGGCCTGTGGCTCAATTTTATTTTGAAGCTTTTCTATCCATTGCAATATATCATTAGCATAAGTCACACCCACATCCAGTGGTGCAGGACGTTTCGGCCCATTCAAAACTACTTGACTCAGCTTGCCGTTGTAATTAATCTTACCTCCAGTTGTTAAAAGAGCTGGATACATTTGATCATCGCTAAACGCTATGACAGCGATGTTAACATCATTTAAGCCACGCGATTTTAATTGACTACGTATATCAGTAATTGTCGGAGTAACAAGATTTTCAATTAGATTCTTTGAAGCACCTATATCCACGACAAACAAGAGATCAGCCTTATTTGCAGGAATTTTTACAGTGAACTCATCACCGATTTCACGTTGTCCAACTGTTCCAGGGCATTTTAAGCAACGATTTGGTAGAAATATCGGAAGATTTTCTAAATTGGCAGCAGACGCATATGTCATGGCTATCTTACAAGCTGCTTCTTCCTTGCTAGCTGAACTGGCCAAAACCGCTTGATCACAAGCATTTCGGTATGGTTGACGGTTAAAAAGGAAATAGCCGAACATAAGACTAGATTCATAGCCAAAAAGATCCGAGCAAATCGAGTCATGCTCAACATTTGACATATCTGTAGCTTTGACTGCAGGGCAGTTGCCTATTCCATATTCATTGACAAAATCGCTATAATTGGCAGCGATTTCACCATTTACTGTAACGAAGTCATCAAAAGGTTCACTGTTGCCATTACCAAGCAGACCACGAATTTTGCTCGTGTAGATACCATCAATTGTAACGTGGCATACTGTCAAGTCTGAAGTACATGTCACGTCAACGCCATATTCAGTTTTCAATCTAAGGGTATAAAAACGTCTCCAGGCGTGCAAATAATCTGCATGAACTGGAAACTCAGCTGGCTTGCCGTTTAATTTTATAGCTCCCGTATCCGAAATCTCAATAAAGTTCTTAGCATCAATTAAAGTCATAATTTTAAGTTTTCCATCCTTCACTGTTGCTAAGACAGAAAAGTCATTTTTCACCGTATCCTGCGCTAAAATATATTTACAAGAGCCTTGGAATGCAAACTGACTCCCATCGAAAGTTATGATATTTTTTCCATCGGTGATGTGCCCAGCTAAGTTGAACGGCGGCAAGAACTCATATGCAGGTCTTAGCAACTCAAATATACTGAGAATTATACTGGCATTTTCGTTAATTAAAAAGTTGAGCAAACTAAATCGGAACGAGATCCAAGCTGGGATGTTACTTAGCAAATCAAGTGAAAGTGGAACAGGACTCAAATAGCTGACTGAAGGAGGCGTTAGATCGGTCCATCTTTTCCACAGTGAGTACAACGTATTAACAAACGCCTTACATATATCCTCAATGGCTTCTAAATCATTCACAGGGATGTCACGTAACTTCTTTTCAATGAAATCATACAATTTATTTGCCAATTCTGCTGATTCATTTGTAGCAGAAAGATTATTCAACTGATCCTTAATATTCTTTAAGAAAACTAAAACTTCATCGACAGCTTTGAGTTTTGCGAGTTGCTGCTTGATTTCATCTTTAAGTGCTTCGAATGTTAATATCTTTCCCAAGTTTTCACTGAGGTCTTTGAACAACTCCTCCAAGTCCTTGGCAATGGTTTGGAAAAGCTCCTGCATGCTGTCCGCTATCGGCTTAAGAACTTCGTATACTGCCTTATTCACTGCTCTAATGTCGTTCTCGAACGCCGTAAGGGTTTTAGCCAATTGCTTAAAAACGTCAGACATTAGTTTTAAGGCTTGCGTTTGTAATTCACCAAGAAGATCTGCCATTTTTCTCGAAAATTCATCCAAAGCAGGAAGAAAACTCTTCTTGAACAATGTTTGAATCTGCTCAAGCAGCTCCTTAAGAGAACTGCTGACTCGTTGGTAAGCTGAAGCGACAGTTTGTGACAATTCTTTTAAGAAATTTAGAAGTGTTTCGTACTGTTTACGGTAAACGTCAAGGAACTTTTTAATAGCTGGATCATTTTCTAAATCCTTTAGAATATCGTTGATGTTGGCCTGAATGTTATCTCGAAGTTGACTGAAGTCTGGTGAACTGGATTTTGACCCTTCGATTTGATTCGTTATGGCTTGGTTCCATTTTTCTAGCTGCTTGTGAAGTTTCTGCTTGGCGCCTTCAGTTTCTTCGGCAATGTTCTTTTGTAGTGATTGCTGCAATATAAGACAGCTCTGTTAGTAATTTTTCCAGTGCTCTCAATAAACTATGTATAAAAAGTATATGATATGTAGCTAATTGTAGGTAAAAATTGAGCTCAAGCGGAAGGGCAACAGACTAGTTCCCCAATGTAAGCGATGCCAAGGTTTCCGGCACACGCAAGCGTACTGCCTGAAAAAGCCGCGATGCGTATAATGCGCCGGCGAACATCTCTCGACAGATTGCAATGTCAGCAGTCAGGCCCCAGCGGTTTGCGCCAATTGCGAAATTAGCATTGAGTTGCAAAAACGACATGAAGCTCCGAAGAAATATAGTGAAAATAAGGGCCCAAGCCTAAAACCTCCTAAAGTAGATAAGCCAAAAACCTCTAAGTCGACAAGGGGTAAGGGTTTGATTAAAGGCAAAATTCAAAATGCGCAAGAAAACGTCGCTGGTCCTTGTTCCCACCGGAGTCAAAAGGGAGAATCCACACTTGTTGGTCCATGATCGTACGCTCAAGTCGCGTCACGTGAAAGTAAGCCACAATCGGCCGCAACAGATTCGGTCTCTCAAATTCTAGGTATGATTTTAGAAAAGTTTAAGCAACAGGCGAAACTTAATGAAGTAATATTCAACAAATTGAGCGAGCTCGAGTTTAAACCTAGAAAAGCATTCAATAAAAAATCATTTATATGGGTAAGTCAATCAAAATAATAACATGGAATGCAAACGGCCTTTTGCAATAAATTGACGAACAAGAAGTGTCCTTTATCTTCGTATGTGTTTCTCGAAATTAAGTGGACTGCAATTTAGCTGTAAAGTTCCCGTATTACAATAAAACGACCGTTTCAATTTGTGACAAGGCAAGAAGTGAATCTTTTTATTTTCCTTAGTTACATGTAAAATTAACCTTCAAACTTGTAAGGTTACAACTGTCAAAGATGTAACTTGTGGGGGCGTTGTTGCACGGGCGATGTTACACAGGCGCATCTTCATGGGCGTGTTCGTAAATGCAACCTGTGTTGCGATGATGACGCAACATTCTCCCCCCACCGCTGAACACAATTCGGTTGATGCGTGTTGACTGCCCCATTTTGCACCTCTACTTCTACGCCACTGCTGCTCTTGCTGACCCTCCTTTGACTACGCTCTTGGTATTCTCATGAAAAGAAATATGCGTTTAGAACATGCCAACAACAAACAACATAGAAAAAAGACCACGAACAAAACACAAAAAAAAAGAAAGTGCAAATGTCGAATGTATGGCTGTGGCTGACCGTTGCCCTTTTTGTGCTTGCTTGCTATGCTGTGTTAAGGTCTTGCCCATGAATGGAATTCATTATATACGGTGCGATGACGATTGTTATTTGTTTCTGCGGTAGTGGGGTGAAGGAAATCGTTTCGTTTCTCGTGACGTGGTGATATACTTATGTACCTTCTCGCACTCAGTATCAGTGTTGTGAGTGACGTGTCGGAGCGGAGCGTCTTCTACTTCGTGTTGTGCTCGTGTTATTTTGTGTAATTTTTTGTAGTAAATTCATTTTCGTTGATTTGTTTGTGCTCGAAATTCAGGTGAGTGTTAAATTACTTATCAAATATGGTAATCCAGTGAATATATTTCATTTAAATCAGTGCAGATGACTTGGGTTGTGTGTTTTTTTTTTTTTTGCTACGGCTTGGCTACGCGCGTGTGTGTGAGTGTGATCTGGTTTGGATGACACCGCTTGGCTTTGGGTTGTACCTGCGAATGAATGTGTGTGTGTGTGTGTGTGTGTGCTGACGAATGCTTGATGACACAATTGAGTGAATTTAATTGTTTTCCGTTGAGTGGAATTTGTTCTGTATGGTGTTGCCGTTGTGTGTCCGTAGTACTAAATAGTAGTTGTAATAGTATGTGCCGTGTAATGTGTTACGAAGAGTATTAATTTGTGAAGTCTCCTTCACTGTTGGTTGTTCCACTGTCTTTTGTATTTGCTTCATGTTTGTTAATGGGTAATGGACATAATTTTGTAATCGGCCGTTTGTACTCTCCCTGTTGTGTTCGTACTTTGACGACGCGTGTTAGGTCATCCTTTCTCTGATATGTTTCAGTGATGCGTCCGAGGCTCCACTTGGCTGGAGGTAACCGCTCATCCTTGATGAGTACCAAATCACCTATTTTCAGCTGCGGTTGGGGTTTTAACCATTTCGGTCTCTGTTGTAGGCGGGTTAGATATTCCTGACGCCAATGGTTCCAGAACGTCTGAGTCTGTAATTGGATAGTCTTCCACCGGTCGTTGTAAGCCTGTTTTGCTATGGTCAGATCCGGTTCTGGCACGGTGAAAATTGATTCCCCGATCAAAAAATGCGCTGGGGTCAGTGCTTGAAAATCGTCTGGATTTTCGGAGAGTGGACAAAGTGGCCGAGAATTCAGGCAGGCCTCAATTTGGGTGAGTAATGTGGCGAGTTCCTCATATGTCAGTGTCCCATTGCCGACGACCCGTTTGAAGTGGTGTTTGACGCTTTTCACTCCTGCTTCCCACAATCCTCCGAAGTGGGGAGAAGCAGGGGGAATGAAGTTCCATCTCGTTCCGTCTGTCGCTAGCACTTCTGCAACTTCCTTCCAGCTGTGACCCGCTTCCTTCAAAAGTCGTTTGAGTTCGGCTTCAGCTCCAACGAAATTCGTTCCGCAATCACTGCATATTTGATAACAGACACCTCGTCGAGCTGCAAAACGCCGGAAGGCAGCTAAAAAGGCTTGGGTGGTAAGGTCGGTGACTGCTTCCAAGTGAATCGCCTTGGTGGCGAGACAGACAAAAATTGCTAGGTAACCCTTGCACGATTTGGCCCCTCGACCTTTCCATGATCTTGGGGTGATTGGTCCCGCGTAATCAACACCAGTGTGGGTAAATGGTCGCCTAGCTGTTACCCTGGCAGCTGGCAGATCACCCATTAGTTGATGGGATACCTTATTCCGGTACCGATGACAGGTCACACATGCGTGTAAGTGCTTTTTCACCGCTCGCCTAGTCTGTATAATCCAAAACTTGCTTCGGGTGTGTGCTATCATCAGTTGGATCCCTCCATGCAACGTGGCTTCGAGGGCGTTCCGTATGATGAGTCTTGTCAAATGATGACTGGGTCCGAGTATCATGGGGTGCTGTTGGTCGAATGACAAATTTGCATTTTGAAGTCTTCCTCCGACTCTTAAAATGCCTTCACCGTTCAGAAATCGATTTAAGGATGCCAAACCCTTGGATTTGCAGGCCTCACCAGGAAACGTATCTCGTTGGGCAGAGCGAACAAGTGCCTTTAAAGCACCTTCAAGTTCCGTTGGGCTAAGGGGAATAAGTGCCTCTATAGCCGCCTTAATCTCCGTCGGCCTAAGTGGTACCAGTGGTCTTTTGAGAATACCCTTAGACACCTTCCTTAAATTGTCGATGTAACGCCTACAGTGTCCTAATAACCTTGTTAGATGCAAAAGATTGTTAGTGTAAAAGATCCGTCACTGGGTTAAGGTGAAACACATTAACCGATCTGCCTCCTTCGTTGGTGGCAAGGCTGGTAGGCTGTTTCGGAAGGTTGAAGTCCCACTTCTGATTTAAAAATGTAGGGCCATTCCACCACAGTGTAGCCTTTGGAAGTGCCGATGGCTGCATACCTCTGGAAACTAGGTCGGCTGGGTTGTCGTGAGTCGGTATATGATTCCAAATGTCGATGTTGGTTAATCTCTGAATCTCTCCTACCCGGTTTCGCACAAAGGTTTCCCACTTAGATGGCGGTGCCGAGATCCAGGAAAGTGCTATGGTGGAGTCAGTCCAGGCGTACATCTTAACATTATCTCTTTTTAGAGTTCGACTGACGTAATTAAGCAGCTTTGCCCCCAACACAGATCCACACAGTTCCAGCCTCGGGAGACTTATTGGGTTTACTGGCGCAACCTTGGACTTGGAGATCAATAAGTGCATGTTGATTTTGTGGTGCTCGTCTTCAACCCTCAAATATACAGCTGCCCCATAAGCCTTCTCCGAAGCGTAGCTCGATTTTTTGTGACCTACCTATCGTGTGTATCCACCTAGGCAACCGCAGATGGTTTATGCTGCTGAAGTCCTGAAAAAAAGTATTCCATTCTTCCAAAATGTCTGGTTCCACAAGGTCATCCCAGCGCATCTTCCGGACCCAAAGAAGTTGGATAAAGCATTTTGCCTTGACTATACAGGGCGCAATCCAGCCTAACGGGTCGAAAAGACGTGCGATCGTAGAGAGTATGAATCTCTTCGTGGGTAGCGGATCGTTGGGAGGTACATACTTAAAGCAAAAGACATCGTTGTTCGTAAGCCAGTGGATCCCGAGTGTTTTGACTCGATCCGAATCTTCTGCTGGTACCGAAAACGACGCCTCGCAATCCTGGGTTGGAATGTCCGTTAAAAGCTCCTTTCTGTTTGAGGTCCACTTCCTCAAGTTGAAACCTGCTGACTGGAGTGTTCTTTTAGCTTCTTTCATCTTTAGAGCTGCCTCTTCCAACGTATCAGCGCCTGAGATAAGATCATCGACGTACATCTCCTCAGCGATCATTTGAGCTGCTAGTGGAGAATGATGACAGGAGTCTTCTGCTAACTTCTTCAACGTACGGATGGCCAAGTATGGAGCTGACGCCGTCCCAAAGGTGACCGTCTTAAGTCGGAAGATTCTGGCCTCCTCCGATGGATCCTTGACCCAGATGACTAATTGGTAGTAGGAATCCCGATCGTTAACCCAGATTTGACGGTACATTTTTTCCACATCAGCTGTAAAGGTGAACTGGTAGAGCCTCCATCGAAGAATGATGTCTGTCACGTTGTGCTGTAGCCGGGGTCCTACCATCAGCTGGTCGTTCAAGGATACTCCGTTCGAAGTTTTGAAGGACGCATCGAACACCACTCTCAGCTTCGTAGTTGAACTAGCCTCTTTGATGACTGCATGATGAGGCAAGGAGTAATGACCTGACTTGGGTAAGTTTTCTCCTTTTACTTCGATCATGTGGTCTAAACTGATATATTCTTCCTGCACGAAATGCTTCTCACAAGCGATGTTGTCGGAGGTTTCGTATGAATCGAATGGAGCCTCTTCTTGTTCCCAAAACTTGTGAAGTTGTGCATCGACATCCGTGGTCTGGAAGAAGCTCTGGATAGGTTGGGCCTGGACTGCAGCCTTACCAAATAAAATCCAGCCCAACTTGATGTTTTGAGCTACTGGCCGATTTTCTTCACTCGGCTTTATCAGCTCGGGAAGCAAAACTTCGGCGAGAACATCGCTTCCTAAAAGGAGATCAACCTTTGCTGGCCGACAGAAAGACGGATCCGCCAAGACGAGACCATTAATATGCTCCCAATGAGCAACGAAGAGTGTCCGGGCTGGCAGATGGCCAGACAGTGACTTGAAGACAAACGCTTGCGTTGACGTCTCAAAGGCTGAGTGATGCGATGATAGGGCTATGTTTACAACCTTTTGACAAGTGCCACTGCTGACTAAACCCAACCCGGAAACCTCAACGTGTGTAAATTTGGGTTTCAAACCTAAAAGTTGTACAGCCGATTCGGTAATGAAACTCGCCTGAATCGAGTAAGGCTCGAAGCGAATAAATCTCACCTAAAGACGATCTTACCTTTACCATTGCAGTGGCCAGCAAGACTTGCGTGCATGAGCTTGGGCGAGAGTGGAATGTTTTGACCGAGCTGCAAGCAGGATTTTCGTCGTTCGGTGAGAAGGGTGTTGCGTCCGCGTTCATCGTCGTGGTGAGACAGTTCTGTTGGTTCTGCTGCACAGGATTGCTGGGATTATGCGACTGCGATATGGACGGCTGCGAAACGTTGACATGTAACAACGAGTGGTGTGGCTGCTGGCAGTTGAAACACCTGCGCGTACTTGGACACTGTTCAAAAGTGTGGCTGTATGCTAAGCAGTTCCGACAAAGTCCGAGTCTTGCTACACTCTGACATCGCACTGCAGTACCCATCTTCAGAAATCGTCCGCACTTACGAATGGAGTGTTGACCTCTGTTGCAGATCTGGCAAGAGAACCTTTCGGTGGTTGCTGTCGTATGGAAGCTGTTCCGCAGTGGCACATTCCTTACCAGATTCGCTGTTGGTCGAGGCTGCTGTTGACAAACTGCTTCCAGTGAGCGAAACCTCATCTCGTACCAAAAACTGAGTGAATTCAGAAAACTTAGGGAGTGTTTTGCTGTCCTCCTTGCTTGCAAGCTTCTCTTCCCACAAATGCTGCGTTTTGACTGGAAGTTTTTGCAGAAGAATGAAAATCAGCACAACATCCCAATGCTTCACCGGGACTTCAAGGTTCTCCAAGCTATGAACAACTTCTGTCGAGGTGTCAAGCAACTCCTTGATAGACTCTGCACGCTCCTGAGCTAACGAAGGCTGGTTGAAGAGACATTTCAGCTGGGTGTTCACTAGGAACCGTTTATGATCGTACCGGTCCTTCAGAATGTTCCAAGCCTTGGCATAGTTGCCGCTGTCGATCCCCAGGTGAGCCAAAAGCTTTTCATCTTCTGTATTTCAGACAGCGATGCATTATGGTGGATCAACGACACGAAAAGGTCATGAAAGGTTCGCCACGACTCGTAACTCCCTGCAAACACTGGTAAGTTGATCTTGGGTAACCGAATGTCAACCCTTTTATCAACCTTTTCCTTCGAATCGTCATTATCCCCTCCTTTCTTTTCAGGTGGCTGGATTTTATCTTTCGCGTCCAATAAGTTGCACTGAAGCTCTAGGTACAGTTCTCGGATTGCGTCGAACGCTGCTTCCGCTTGAGCTAACTCCTTATCTGCTGCGGAGTGCAACGCTGTCTGGAACTGTACAGTTGCGGTCTCCATCGTTTTGTCCAGATCGCATAGACGCACGGCAATGTAGTTCGCCGTTCGCCTTGTAGCACCAGCTTTGGAGAAATTGGACATGTCTTTCTCCAACTGCTTGCGAGTTTGCGCCAAGTATGTAGCCATTCAATTGTTTAAATGCACAAAATAAAACAGGAACAAAAATATAAACAAGATCACTTACTTGTTCAAGCGCGTTGCTCCAATCTTGAGGGTGTTCCAACTTTTGCTTCGGCAATCAGCAGACTTCAGTTCCAAGTTTGCTGCAGTCTCCAGACTAAAATTCCTGGGCAACGATTCTTTCTGGCTTTTACAGCACACAACACACGGCTGGTTCTCCACCCACGGCAGGTAAAATTTAATTTGGCAAATTTCAATTTTAAATATTGTTTATTTTGCAGATTTGCAGATTGATAAAATTGCACACACACTTGGGTAAAGATAAGAAACCAGGGCAAAAAGAGTTTTCTCGGCTCGAAGTGACCAAAATGTTCGGCGTTGAACGGGTTCCTTTATCTTCGTATGTGTTTCTCGAAATTAAGTGGACTGTAATTTAGCTGTAAAGTTTCCGTATTCCAATAAAACGACCGTTTCAATTTGTGACAAGGCAAGAAGTGAATCTTTTTATTTTCTTTAGTTACATGTAAAATTAAACCTTGTAAGGTTACAACTGTCAAAGATGTAACTTGTGGGGGCGTTGTTGCACGGGCGATGTTACACAGGTGCATCTTCATGGGCGTGTTCGTAAATGCAACCTGTGTTGCGATGATGACGCAACAAGAAGTATTCCTGCGGAAGAATAATGTAGACATATGCCTGATTTCGGAAACCCACTTTCAAAAGGGTTCAGCACGCAAAATGAAAGGTTACATTGACTATCACGCGCATCATCCTTCAGAAAATTCGAGAGGTGGATCCTCTCTCTACATTAAAGACTGCATTAAGCACTCCGAAAGCGAAGAAATAGAACTTGACTCTATGCAAATAACCTCAGTCTCAGTAAAATTAAGTCACATAAATTACAACATCGCGACGAGCTATTTTCCTCCGCAGTATCGGCTGGCAGATGAAGATCTTGCTCTGCTCTTTGATTCACTTGGGTCAAACTTTATCATCGGCGTTGACTTTAACGCGAAAAATACTTTTTGGGGCTCACGGTGCAATTCAACAAGAGGCAGAGCCCTCTTAAAAGCAAGTACAAAACGGGGTGTAAACTTCTTATCGACGGGAAAGCCAACGTATTGGCCAACCGACAGAAATAAAATACCTGATCTCGTCGACTTCTTTATCGCCAAGGGGTACCTCGTTACCTTACGAACGTAGAAGAACGCTTTGTCTGTTCAGATCACTCGGCAGTTCTTTTGAAAATCGGCGGAAGCCTAGCGAAAAAGAATAGAGCGCCTAGATTAACTAACAACAACACCGACTGGGACGGCTTTAGAAAATACTGCAAAGAAAACCTAGCTTTAAATGTACCGCTCAAAACGCCACTTGAAATAGAAGACGAATTAGATAAACTCGTGAGAGTTATTCAGAGCGCTGAGGGGAATAACACTTCTTTTCGGAGGTCCGAATTATCGAACAGCGGAACAATATATCCGCGAGAAATAGAAGAGCTAATATGCGAAAAGAGGAGAGCGCGCAAGAGATGGCAACGTTCGCGAGCACCCCCGGATAAGACAATCTTGAACCACCTTTCTAATAAACTGAAGCACGAACTTCAAGATTTTAAAAGTCGTGAGACTACTGCTTACCTCGAAAGTTTGACTGCCGATAAAGGTTCGAACTAATCTCTTTGGAAAGCAGTCAAGTCCGTTAAGAAGCCTATAGCAAACTCTGCGCCATTAAGAAAAGCCAACGGCGAATGGGCAAGAGAAGACAAAGAAAAAGCGGATTTATTTGCAGATTACCTAGAAGAAACATTCAAACCGTTTGACGGGGAACCGTTGGTCGAGGAGCTCAATCCTTATGCGGTACAAGATAATTATAGAATAAAAACCGTGTCATTGGCTGAACTTCGTCAAACGATAAATAATCTGAAAAACAACAAAGCGCCAGGCTACGATTTAATTACTAGCGAAATTCTAAAGGAGCTACCGAAAAAAGCTTTGGTCAAGCTACTCTATATCATTAACGCTTCCATGAGAGTTTTATACGTTCCAAGGCAATGGAAAGTGGCTGAGGTCATAATAGTTCCGAAACCAGGAAAATGTCCAAACGACAAAAAGTCATACAGACCTATTTCGCTACTGCCGATAGTATCTAAGGTGTTCGAGAAACTGTTGCTTAAAAGGTTGCAATCAATCATTGAAGAAAGACGATTGATTCCGGATCACCAATTCGGATTAAGAAAAAAACATTCAACAATCGACCAGGTCTATCGAATGTTGAATGTCACCCCGACGGCACGAACCCCAACCTGGAGGACCAGATCCTTTGCTTAGCTCTAAGGACGGAGAGCCGGATAGCCCGCTCCTTA
Organism: Neoascia interrupta; assembly: GCA_947623515.1. Lineage (NCBI taxonomy): Eukaryota > Metazoa > Arthropoda > Insecta > Diptera > Syrphidae > Neoascia > Neoascia interrupta. Next base: position 13,711,751 of record OX392465.1, read on the forward strand.
TAGGCCTGAGCTCCGAATACGTCGTAGTAGCCCATATAAGGTGTTCACTAAATAGTTCAGCCTGACTGGAACTATGGACGCCACCGTTGATTCCATCTGGGGAATTCCTCCGCTGCCGTCCGGATGCAAGGAGAAGTGCCTTAGTGGAAACACTCCTCCCCCCTCTCTCGTCTGCTACCCCCAACAACCTTCCAAAGGGGTTGGAACCCAATCTCCAGTTGAGGTACTAGGCACCCGGTGTTCACCACGGGGAGGTGAGAGTAGGAGTCGATAGACAGAGGTGGGTTTAGAAAACCTGTGGATGCTTGTATCCTCTTGAGTGCACATGTCCATCCTTTGACCACCTGACTGACCACCTTTTGACTTTTTATATACTAACATCAATTTTATCCGTTCTGTATTTGAGTATGCAAAGGGGTCATTTATTCTTTGCCTTTTCCTAATAAGAATGAAAGAATAAAGAACTTGGAGTGGATTTTGCTGTTTGTTTTGCTTTTGGGCTACCTGCTTACATTCTTTGTGCGGCCTGTCAATGTCAGCCGATAGGACTATGTTTGTGTTTTGCTTTGCGCGTGGGAATGAGATCGAGTTAAGGTTGAAATTTTTTATTTATCATCATACATCTTTAACGGTCCGTCCAAAAATGAAAGAACTGAGAGCATAAACGATATTTATAAAATGAAAATGATACTTAACATCAGGGTTAAAATCGAATCCATGCGAAAGGGCAAAAGACTGATTCCACAAAGTAAGCGATGCCAAGAATTCGGGCACACAAGTGCCTACTGCCAAAAAAAAAACCACGATGCGTGAAATGTGACGGAAAACACCTCTCAACAGAGTGCAAATTTGACACAAAGGCTCCAGCAGTTTGCGCCAATTGCCACGAAAACCACATCGCAAACTATCGAGGATGCGAAGTAGCCATAGAGCTGCAAAAGGGACGAGAATCTCTTAAGAAAAATACTCGAGGTCAGAATCCAAGCCTAGGACGTCCAAAAACTGCTGAAACTCCTAAGCCAAAGACTCCAAAGACGCCAAAGCCGATCAAAAGATGATGAGATTGGCGAGTGTGAGATTGGCGACGACAAAAGGCATAAAAGCTCCACAAAAGAGCGGTGCCAGTTCAAGTGCAGCGGAGAAACCGCCACTGGCCGGACCGAAATCATACGCACAGGTTGCGTCAAACGAAAACAAGGCAAGATCGCCTACAACAGATGCAGTGTCTCGCTGTAAACTTGGAAAAACTTGAGGATCAGACTAAAATCAACAAACTTATATCTGGCAAACTGAGCAAGCTCGAGTTGAAACCTCGAAAAAATTACAGGAGAACATGTATATGAAACAGTTATTTAAAATACTAACATGGAATGCAAATGACCTTCTGAATAAAACAGACGAACTAAAAATATTTCTACTGAAAAATAGTATTGATATTTGCATGATTACGGAAAACTCACCTTAAAAATGGGTCTGGACCCAAACCTAAACCTCCTTTAACATTAAAAACTGCATAAAGCACTTCAAGAACACAGAAGTTGAGCTAGACTCTATGCAGATCAGTTCAGTTTCTGCAAAAATTGACTGCTTAGATTACAACATTGCGTCTTGTTATTTTCCGCCAGGATATAGACTGGTGGAAGAGGATCTTGATCGTATGTATGACTTAATTGGGTCTAATTTTATCATTTCGGGTGACTCTAATACGAAGCATACTTTTTGGGTTCACTTTGCAATTCAACAGGAGCCAGATTACTGTACAAAAACAGTATGAAGCGTGGGGTGGACTTTTTCTCCACGGGTAAGCCAACATTTTGGCCAACCGATAGGAATAAAAAGCCTGACCTTGTCGACCTTTTCATCGCTAAAGGGTACCCCAAATACCTTACGCGAATCGAAGAGTGTTATGATCTTTGCTTAGACCAGTCAGGAGTAATCTTGAAGATTGGTGGAAGACTGGCGAAAATAGAGAGAGCTCCCACATTAGCTAGCAATGTTGGCTGAACTTCGTCAAACGATAAATAATCTGAAAAACAACAAAGCGCCAGGCTACGACTTAATTACTAGCGAAATTCTAAAGGAGCTACCGAAAAAAGCTTTGGTCAAGCTACTCTATATCATTAACGCTTCCATGAGAGTTTTATACGTTCCAAGGCAATGGAAAGTGGCTGAGGTCATAATAGTTCCGAAACCAGGAAAATGTCCAAACGACAAAAAGTCATACAGACCTATTTCGCTACTGCCGATAGTATCTAAGGTATTCGAGAAACTGTTGCTTAAAAGGTTGCAACCAATCATTGAAGAAAGACGATTGATTCCGGATCACTAATTCGGATTTAGGAAAAAGCATTCAGCAATCGACCAGGTCTATTGAATAACAAACGAAATCGAAAAAGCTCTGGAAGCGAAAAAGATATGTACTAGCGCATTTCTCGACGTATCGCAAGCCTTCGACAAGGTGTGGTACGAAGGCCTGAAGTACAAGTTAAGGCTTAGTTTACCAGAAAAACTATATAGAATCTTAGAGTCTTACCTTAAAGACAGAATCTTTCGCGTAAGGTACGAAAATGAGTTCTCGGAATTCAAAGAGATAAATGCCGGTGTCCCGCAAGGAAGCGTTCTCGGCCCAATATTATTTTTGCTGTATACAAGAGACATTCCCCACGATGAGGGAACAATTTTAGCTACGTTCGCAGACGACACTGCTATTCTCGCTATTGATACGACAGTTGAATTATCAACAGGGAAACTCCAGCGCGCTTTAGACAAAATATGCGACTGGACGAAGAGCTGGCGAGTCGTCCTTAACGAGACTAAGTCAACGCATATTAACTTTACTTATAACTTTACTTATATAATATTTACTTATAAGTTATAACAAATGTAGCTAATAAAATTTATATATCAGCACGACTTCTCGTAAAAAAGACTCAGTTCGTCAAGGATGAAGGCTGTGATTGCTATTACTGTTTTTTTGAAAAGAACGTATTTAAAATCTTTGGAAAGCAGCCGGCTTTTAATATGCCTGACAATTGACTTAAACGCAGGAGAACCTTAAATTTTAGTATTATTTCAAATTGTTTTATTGTTAATTTCAGCAAGGCGCGCGAAATGATGAGCACAAAACTTCTAATGGACAAATATTGGATGGACACAAATAACGCCCACACCAACGATCATGTTGACCATATTAGATCTTTAAAAACGTGATTTCTTATAATATTAAAATAAATTGTTCAATTTACATGGTGAACCTATCGACGGCAACTAGCATAAGTTAGGCTGCGCAAAAGGTGTATAGTTTCTTTGGAAAGCAGAATTTTGCCGAGTGAGGTAAATATTTTGTAGTAAACCAGAAGTCCACTTTTAAGCGTACCATCCAAAAATGGAACAAGTGGGAAAGTGCAACAGTGCGTATGCAAAAGCATCAGACCGTCTGCAACGGATTGCAAAATACCCAACCCTACCAAAAAGAAAACCAACACGCCTCCAAAAAGTGGGCGGGATGTAAAAATATAACTGTTGAATACTTTTACACAGGTGGTTGCATACATTTTGGACTAAAACCCCGTCATTTTAACTTGAAAAACTCACATTTTTTAAAGCCACCTCCACAAAAGTAAGCAGAGGCATAAGCAATATATATAAAATAGAAAATGCTAATACCTACAACTTTTGTAATATAATTTTTTTGTCAAATTACATAGGTTTTTATTGAAAAACAGTAATTTTAAGTTAAAACTACTTAAAAAATGGGCGTGTTCTATGTAAACGCCAAACTTTTTCTGCTGCCTCAAAGACAATTACAAAGCAGTGTCACATATTTACCATTATGCACCATTTTAACATAGCTAAAGTGTGAAAATATTTTTTAAATTTAGGGATGGTCGCACAAGCAGGCCTGTAGTGGGCTTGTCTGTGGGCATATTCAACCAGTTTTTAAACTTGATCTGGTCCAATGAACTTCCAGTCCAATTACCAATTTTCATACGTTTACATACGGATGGATGGACATGGCTTAATCGATTCTCCAGTCGGTCTCATTCATAACTCTTAAAGGTCTTAGGGGTGTACGGTGATTATTTCACTGCGTTGCAAACTATACATCAAACTTAATATGCCCTGGGTCGGGTACAAAAAGGACCTCTGATGGTATCGCTTCGTTGCCCGACCGTCCGTCCGAACCTATAACTTCCGAACGTTGAGTCGCATAGAAAGATATAACTTAACACATTCATAAAGTTCATAAACGCTTGGAGTTCAAGAAGCCACCTGAGAGCAGAAGAGAGCGTACATTGTGTGGATCCAATGTAGAAACTCAAATTCTCGAGCCCAAAACAATCTGGAAAAGGCTCGGGGTACACTATGGAGAGTTTTGGAGGATTATGCGCTGAGTGGACCTCTTCCCGTCCTTTTGATGTGTGCATTGGATTTGGCCAGGTGTGCATTGTTTTGTCGCAGCTCCTTTTCATAGCATATATGGGCTGGATGGTGAAGCGCAGTCTTGGCGACCAATGTTTCGAATTGACGACCAATGTTTCGAATTGACGACCAATGTTTCGAAGCCATCCGCTTTTCGCAGCTGATTTGACCACCCTTGGATCATCCAAGGAGGAACTTCAGCGAGAACTGAATAGGCTTACAGCCATCTATGGCGATGCTAAGATGAAGGTTAACGTGAACAAAATGGAGGTGATGGTTATTTCCCAAACTCCTGTGCGGTGTACCCTGCACATAAATGGAGTTCCAATGAAACAGGTGGAAAAGTTTGAGTATCTTGGGGTATCAAATACTGAGTTGTCCTGTAGAATTGGCCAAGCTGGAGCAATAGTAAATAAACCACGCCGGCCGGTCACCAGGAAAGCTAAACTTGGATTTAAAGCTATGATCTCAGTTTTTTATTCAGTGCCCCCTGACAGACTTCCTAGACTGGTCATGCTAACTGAGATGCAAGTAAGTCGCCCCCTGGTAGGGCAAGAAACAGGAGGTGGGATCAGGTAAGGAACTCCTCCGAGTCCCGCCTGGCGATCGTGCCTGAGTTTACTGAGTGGGTGGCGGAGGATCAAGAACGGTGAAAAGACCATTTAACCACCCTTGCTCCGTGACCCTTAAGGAGAAAAAGCGGCCTTTAAGAAAATGTATGCATGTATGCTGTTTTATGGGTTTTAACTTTTATACCCCATCCCATAGGATAGGAGGTATATTAAGGTTTTACGTAGTTTGTAACACGGCGAAATAATATCGGTAGACCCCACAGACCTTAAGGGCATTTGATCGAGACCGACCTCTGAATCGAATAAGCCATGTCCGCCCGTTCGTCCGTCTATATGTCAGATTTTTTTGGGCTTTACTTTTTTAAAATTAAAATTAATTAATTTTTAAATCAAAATATAAATTAAATCTAAATTTGACGCATAGTCTCTTTGCTACGTTAGTTTGAATATTTTCGCTTAGTAGTATTGGCAGGATGAGAAGCCTTGATGGTAACGCCGTCACACGAGCGCCGCCGTGATTTTCTTCGCCTTTTAGGTTGAATTCTTTTTGCATTTTCTGAATGTTGAGATTCATTTACTTGTCTATTCCTAGGCGATGTGGTATCATAGTCGTCTTCTTCCTCAATTCCACTTCCCAAACAAGTGTCTTTGTTTTCCTGGTGAGTGATTGGTATTGGCGCTTATCTAAATCTAAATCTCATCTAAACACATAACATACATATTTAATACCATCTCAATGACATCAAAATTTCCTGCTAAGTGGAAAAGGGCGAAAATCGCTCCGATTCCCAAAGGAAATGGCGATTTGAGATCAATAGCTATCTTGCCATTCTTAAGCAAAGTTGCAGAGAAGATAATAGGAGCACAAATAAAAGATCACATCGAAAGATTTAATTTAATCACTGAAAATCAGTCAGGGTTTAGAAAAAATCACAATTGTGTCTCCGCACTTTTACAAGTAACAGACGATTTACGCCTTGCCCACGAAAAAAAAAATGTTTTCTATAATACATAGATTTTTCTAAAGCTTTCTGAATAACTGAGTTATTCAGTAATTTAGGTAGCAAAGTTAAGAAAACAATTTGGTTTTGACAAGACTGCCTGTAAACTCATGTCTTGTCATTTAGAACATCGCTTTCAAGCCGTATACCACAAAATTAAATATTCATCTTTGTTAAATGTTCAGTCCTGGGTCCGTTGTTGTTTGGTCTCCCTAATTGTATAAAATACTGTTCGAACCACATTTTTGCAGACGATGTACAGGTTTACTTATCTTTTCCCAAATCAAACATAGCCCGTGCGTTTGTAGAGATAAACAAAGACCTCGACTCAATTTACGAGTTTTCTGACGTGTACTGAGAATCGTCAAGGAAACTTAATGTGGCTTACAACAGCCTCGGTAGATATATCTTTAACAAGGGTCGCCGTGATCATATAATATCTGGATATACAAGGCAAATAACTGGCTGCTGCTTGAATAATTTTTTAAAATAAAGGACAGTTCTTGCATTACACAAAATTATTAACACATGGACACGGAGCTATTTATTCAATAAATTTACATTTGGGCGTTTACAAAGGCGATTGCTAATAATAATGCCTACTTTAAGCTCCTCTGGAATAATATTTCACAAGAAATCAAGCAAGCACAAAAAGCACAAAACACAAGTGCATTTAAAAAACTGCTTTTTGAGCACTTCTCGACCGTGGTGTAGTGGTATTAGGTATTTGTTTTCACCTTACTATATTTTATACTTATGCTTTTTTCGTTTCTTCTTTTTACTTCTTTTTCTTATACTTCTTCTTCTTTTCCCCTTGAGAGAGATTTGCATCCATTTGCATAGTTTTCTTAATTATTAAATGTTTTAGTTTAATATTTTTAATCTTAATGTATTTTTATTTTTTGATCATTTATAATTTTTTTAGCAGTAAGGTACATTCCTTATTATGTAAACTCCTTAATTTTAACCTGTGCAAGATGTTATATAACTCATTTTTAAGGCGATTAATTAATGATATAAATAAATTAAATAAAACCAGTGAGTAAGTGCTAGAGTGTGTACGCAGAAGTTACAGTCCGTAAAACGTACCGTTGAATACCCCATCCTATCCCACATTGTAAAATGCTGATGGCATAGTTAGTTTTTAACATTTTATAAGTAATGCAAACTTCGAAAAGGGACGTGGTTCAACCGCCCCTAATTACAAACTATTAATTATAAGATATTTCCAAGTTGCACTTAAATGTACGTAAAAATGCAATTTTTTGGTTCAAATTCAATATTTTTGAAAAATCGACCTCTAAAAAGGGGTGTGGCTAAAAACTTAATATCAACGAAATCTGTAATGAAGTTATGTTTACCTACCCTGCTACTTTTTTTGTTTCATGCTTTCCTAAATTAGGCTCAAGGCCAGTCGAAATTAAGTTTTTCTGGACAATTTTAGGTTTTTCCTCAATTCTGCCTCCAAAGTCTTGTATGAACAAAATGTGAAACTAAGCGTTTTCTACATAAATTTTACGCAATTTTTTTCAATTTCGAGCAAAAATATTGAGTAAACTGCATTTGAAAATTTACCCTTAAAATAGATGCCACGCCCACTAGAGGAGGTTTACCAATTAAATTTGTAATTTTTTTGTGTCTAACATTCAATAAGAGATGCTATATGTCAAATTTCAGCCTTTTAAAATGTCTTACAGTTTTGAAAACTGTGGAGGAAGTTGCACACTTAGACCGATTGTGGACGTGTCTTTGAGCGGATTTCGAAAATTTCTACACTTGTACTACTTCGCATGACGTGCACCTTACGTACGAAGTTTCAGCACCCTAGCTCAAAATGTAAGGCCTAAGAACACGTGACATACAGACGGACGGACTGACGGACGGACATGGCTCATTCGATTCAGAATTCGGTCTCGATCATATGCCCTTAAGGTCTTGGGGGTCTACCATTATTATTTCTCCGTGTTACAAACTATGTGACAAACTTAATATATCTCCTATCGTATGGGATGGGGTATAATGAAATAAATAATCTGTGAATTGGGCGTTTCCATATCCTTGATGCTGTTTTTAAATCAACTACTCGTACTTGATCATCGTTTCAAACTTTTGTGGCCAATCGAGTCGCTGCAATACAGGAGCCAACTCTGCCCGAACAATGGTGCCATGTAGCATCGAAACTCAATCCTGTGAATGTTTTGTCTAGATGACTGCAGCCGGCTAAGTTGTCTTCATGTACCCTTTGTCTCTATGGGAATCTCTTTCTATATGGGCATGAAAGGGTGTAGCCAGAAAAGTATACCAAAAATATGCCTATTTTAGATAACTTGGAACGAAAACGGAGGGCTCCAACTGTAGCAACAGTAACCCATCGCGTTTCCCAGGATCAAAGGTGGAGTAACCCATAATCGAGCAATATCTCTGATCACACTTCCATTAGTTGACCAAGAAATCTACGACTTCTTTAGAATAATCCCGATTCCAACAGTCGTAAATAACACAATGCTAACGATAAGCCCATGTGCACCAGCTCTAGCTTTTAATGCACACCGCGACCAATATTTTCTTATACCGTCTTCATCTCCTGAAACATTCATCAATCTAAGAGTGGAGCAGTATTGACATATGCTCTAATCTTCAAACTAGACATCGTAAGGGTGCTGAGTTTTGTTCCTGTGAGGTTGGTCTATTTAATAACGAAGCAATGCCTACGTGCATATTAACTAAATCAGAATCAAACAAGTACCGTTAGAAGTTTCCGGAATACTAAGACTGCAAACAGAATGCATCCCAAGGCAAAATCTTATCACAATTCATAGGCATTACACATTTGCCACCAATCTACAAATGTAATATGCAAACTTTGGGAACCTTTCTGAAGTTTCAAAGCCAGCGCACCAAATGCAATACGACACTCAACTTAAAAATCTGACAGAATTGCAGCAAATAATTGTGGAGCAAAAGGTTCTGGAGCTAACTTACAATCTCCAGGATCACCAACACCATCATTACAAAATTGGATATTCGACTATAGCAGCCTCCATCACGTTAGTCATTTACTTGATCTGGTGTAAAAATTTTTGAAATCCTCCCACAGACCCGATATCGGTGTAAATGTGCACCACCAGAGCTAAGGTATAAGTTAAACCTCCCCTATTGGTCGTCGCAACGATTAAAAGGCAAATTTTTAAATGCGTTTTATTTAATGGTAATTAGTTTCTATTTTTTTTTAATTTGGCCCACAGTTAGAGGCAGAATTGATTGAAAACCTTGATTTTTACATAATAAACGCAATTTCGACAGCCTTCAAGCCTTTCTTTCATAAATTAGAAAGAATAAGATATAACCAGTGAGTAAGTGTGAGTAGGTGCTACAGTGTGTACGCAGAAGTTACATTCCTTAAAACGGACCGTTGAATACCCCATCCTATCCCAGATTGTAAAATGCTGATGGCAATGTTATTTTTTGACATTTCATAAGTAACGCAAACTTCGAAAAGGGGCGTGGTGCAACCGTCATAATTACAATCTATCAATTATAAGATATTTCCACAGCAGGGACGAAGCGTACATATAATGATTTGAATGAGTGCTTCCGTAGCCAAAAAAAACACTTCAAGGCATTACAATATATTCCAAAATAACGACACAACCCATACAACTCTTTCTAATAGCTAGACAACACTGAATATCTCTCTACGACGGCCCACTCTTCCACTTCTACACTAAACCACCAGAGAATGCTCACAACATCACTCCATTATTTGCTTATACGCAAAGCATTGCCTTCTGGAATGAACGCCATCCATGCATTTTCCAAATTCGCATTCTTAGAGAAATCAACTCATAATGTCAAATTAGAATCCATTCAATATTTTCCCATTCGACCCATTAGTGAGGAATGAGTTGAGAGGGTTCATTATTGAAATTTGCAGGTACACTATTTGAGTTATTGTCAGTTGTCTGTATCTGCCAAAAGGCCAATGAGTCCAATTTCTCTAAACGAAGGGGTAAAATGAAAAGATAACTGTGATCTTTAATTGTGTGTTTAAATATGGCTTTGATGGTGCGTTGGGGTCTACTGGAGTCATTTTAATTTTAATAAAAAAAAGCTAAATACATATTATAAATTTTGGCTTTTATTTTTTTGTTTTACAACTGAGTCCTTCCGAAAAGTCAAGCCTCGTGCCTGTTCCACAGATATTTCCAAGTTACGCTTAAATTTACGTAAAAATGCAAGTTTTTGGTTCAAATTCAATATTTATGAAAAATCGACCCCTAAAACTTTATAGGACCGAATTAAATTAGGCTCAAAGCCAGTCGAAATTACGTTTTTCTGGAAAATTAGGTTTTTCTTCAATTATGCCTAACAAATGTGTGCGTGGCCCAAAGTCTTGTGTGAGCAAAATGTAGAACTAACCGTTTTCTACATAAAATATTAAGCGAATTTTTTCAATTTGGAGTAAAAATATTAAGTAAACTGAATTTGAAAATTTAACCCTAAAATAGATGCCACGCCCACTGGAAGAGGTTTACCAATTCAAATTTTCTTTTTCGTGTCTTATATTCTTTAGTAAATGCTTAATGGCAAATTTCAGCCTTTTAGAACGTCTTACCGTTTTGACATCGCTGGAGGTAGTTGCATATTTAGACCGATAGTGGGCGTGTCTTTGGGCGGATTTCAAAAATGTTTACACTTGTACTGCTTCGCATAACGTACCTTAACTTACGCACCAAATTTCAGCACCATAGATCATAATGTAAGGCCTAAAAACGTGTGACATACAGACGGACGGACATGGCTTAGTCGATTCAAAATTCGGTTTCGATCATATGCCCTTAAGGTCTTGGGGGTCTACCATTATTACTTCACCGTTTACAAACTATGTGAAAAACTTAATATGCCTCCTGTCCTATGGGATGGGGTATAAAAATAAACATTTTAGGTAACCGAAACTCACATCTAGATCTCGCTCTTGAAAAATTTAAAGCCACGCCTCATATAACGGGTCGAATTCATGAAAATATTGAATTTGAACCAAAAAGTTACATTTTTGCTTACTTTTAAGCAAAACATGGAGATACCTATGCCAATATTGATAGTTTGTGGCGGTTGGACCACGCCCAATTTAAAAATTGCGATAACTACGAATTGACAAAAATAACAATTATATCAGTTATTTACAATGTAGGATAGGATGGGGTATTCAACGGTCCATTTAACGGAATATAACTTCTGCGAACACACTGTAGCACTCAGTCACTGGAAAGCAAGTAAGTGCAAGAGTTCATCTGTAACGAATTTCTAAATACCCGACCCTCTTTACCCTGCAACCCCAAATTTAAAAGTTTTTTCATCTGATTCTATATACTTGTATGTCAATAATTTGTATCGGCTACGCTCCGAAAATGGGCGTGGGATTTCATTAGAAACAATTTATTCTTATTTCGTTGGAACCATGAGAAATTGCGTTAAAAACGAATATTAAAGCCTAAAAAAGGTTTCTGCATAAAAACGCCCCTAAGTGGGCGGAGATAAATGCTTTCTATGAAACAAACAAAAACTATGAAACGATTTAGAAGGATTTTTTCCAAGAAATCAGGTTTTTCAAGATTTAAAATTCTTAAAGTGGGCATGGTCGATGTTCTGGGCCGTCTAATTTTTGCATAACTAAAAGCCACATTAACTCTGCAACAAAATTTGAGTTCCTATGCCTTGTCTTCTTCTTATTTTTGATTTAAGCGCAAGGTTATGATCTGAAGTGATGGATCGCAACCCTCTTACTCAACTGCATTCCTAATGGTCCGTTTGTGGGACCTTTAACATGACAATACCATACTGAGCCGGTCGTGCTCCATTATTCTGGAGATATGTTCTTTTACATAGAGGCTTCCTCGGATCTTCATACTTCGTATGATATTTCGCTTTCTTGCTCCTGTTGTTATGCGAAGCACCTTCATCTCAGCTGCCGTTAACATGCTCTCACATTTCTCTCTTTGTGAACCATATGTATGCGCCGGACGCACAAATGCGGCGTAGAGCCTTCCTCTCCACTTCGGGGGCATTTTTCAATCACAGGAGATGGCGGAGTTTTCTCGCCACTTCATCCACCCCACGCTTACGTGGTGCTTGATGTCGTCATCACAGTTTGCTTTGCTATTAATTATAGATCCCACGTACTTAAACTTCTCACTCTTGGGAAGAACATTTCCATTCAACTTAGTAACTCTGGAATTGGTTTGGGTACCATGCATGTCCATGATCATCCAGGAACACCTCGCGTTCTCAGCGCCACCCATATCAGATCTCGTGGTAGTCTATCGAACGCTTTTTCAAAATCATCCAAAAAAACCCGATGTTTTTCCGTTATGATCCTTTTGGTTTGGATTGCATCAGTGGTTGATTTTCGCACGATAAACCCACACTGGTCCTCGGATAGCCTTACTATTTTCCGTAGTCGGCCATCTAGAACCTGCTCGAGGATTTTCATTGTGTGAGACATCAGCTTGATAGAACGGTAATTGTCACAGCTTCGTGTATCAGCTTTTCTTTTGAACAAAGGAAGAAGATAACTTTCCCTCCACTGTTTATGCAGTGGATCCCCTTTTATTAGTTTGGAGATAAGGGTCGTGAGGTATTTGGACCTGATTTGGCCCGCTTTATGGCAACCGCTTTTCGCTTTTTGGAGTACTTACTAATTCTTGGCGGTTAGGAGTAGTTTCTTCTGGTACGTTTTGCCTGGGTTCATACAAAGACCCCTTACAATACTGCCGTCACCTGTGAAGAATTTTTTCGTCATCCACAAGAAGCTGTCTCTGAGTATTGTTAATGAACTTTGACAAACGAATCTCCTGGGCGTTTCTCCTCCTCTGAGCTGCAATTTTGAAGATTTTGTCGAACAACCTGTGTAGCCTGATGTGCATTAGCAGTGGAAGAAGAAGCTTCCTCCAATTCCTGATACCCTGCCCCCTTGCTTGAACCGGGACGCAATTCTGCTTAGCAAGACTCTTGAGGTGTCTATATTCCAATTCCAGACGAAGCATTTCATCTCTGTTGTTCGAGGAGCACTTCTTCCATGCCTTGAATGCCGTTTTTTCACTGATCACTAGTTTCACCTCATTTGGCCACACCATGTTTCATTGACCTGTTTGCAGTGGCCTTTTGAAGTCCCTAAAAGCGACTTGGTGTTCTCTACGCACGTTCGCTGTAGGTCATCTCACATATGTTGTGCTGTGCACTCTACATCTTCGTTTTCGTCAATGATTTTACAGAGGTAGTTTCGCATCGTGTTTAAAAATGCTTCGCCTTTTTCCTTATCCAAATTGTACCAGTTGATTCTCCTAGATACCTTTGCTTGCTTAATTTTCTTTTTTGACGGTTCCAGAAAAATGACGGTCAGCAGTAGGCGGTGTGGTGTTGTAATCGCCTCATCTAATATCGCTTTACATTCTTTGACAAGCGGTTTAAGGGAACTATGAATCAAATGATAGTCAACCCGGTTCTCATTCCGGTAAGTGATCAGGTGCCTGCTTTCCTTGACGAACATGGTATTAAGCACGATAAGACCGTATGACTTACAAGCGTTTAGGATATCTTCACCAGAAGAAATTCTAGTGCCATACCCCAGTCCACCAAGGCAATCTTCACAGTCCTCGTTTGATTTCCCGACATGTACGTTGAAGTCTCGACCTGCAAACAAAAGCTCTTCCTTTGGGATCGCCTTGATGAGCTTATGAAAATCTCTCCAGAATGCATCTTTTTCCCTCTGCTCACACCCAACTTGGGGAGCATATGCACTAACGACGTTCCACACTTCACCTTGCATCACCAGCTTGAGAGATATCAACCGGTCACTTGGCTTTGAAATATTCAAGATGCCGTCAAGTAGCTCTGCCGCAAGGATGTTACCGATTCCGTTCCTATCTTGTTTAGTTCCGTAGTTGTACATCTTGTAAGCTTTTTTCTTTACATTCAAGAATCGAGCCGATTTCCGGTGTTCCGCCATTTCGTCTCTTGCATTATTTTACTATCTCCCGGAAGCCGATAAGCTCTGACCCGAGCATTACTGCTCGTCCCGGGATCACTACCACTTTATGAATGAATGGACGTACTTTATGAATGGGGCTACCCAGCCAGGGATTGCAGGCCATAAGCAATCCCCTGCTGGGTAGCGCCATTCGTAAAGTACCTTTCCATAACGCTCTTGTCTAAACAATGTGTTTTGCTCGACACATGCAGAGTCCTTATTGTTGTTTGAATGTCCTTTTCCGACATCGGTGGTCCCCCAGTCATGTCAACCTACAGACTTACATAATACACACTTGTGGGAAAGTTTAAGATGTTGAAGGTATCGCTAGGCTCACTTAGGTGTAACAGTGGCCTAGACACCTATGCCTTGTCTAACTTGGCAAAAATGCATTTTCAAATAAAATGTAAATTTGAGGTTGTCCCATATCCAAGTCAATTGTGAGCGTGGCTGATGGTCGATCTTATTAATTTGCTTACTTTGTCTGCACAGAACAAAAATACACTTCAAGTCTCAGCTGTCTGCCTCAATTTTAAAGACCTCAAAACTTCACACAGACGGACAGACGGACAGACGGACAGACGGACGAACGGATATGGATCATTATGTATCTCTAAGGTCTCAGGGGTCTTCGGAGATAATTTCCCTGTGTGGAGATAAATTCCCCTAAAAAAGACCGTCAAGTATAAAGTCGTACATGGAGCGTTCCGTCGGCATTTGAATATTGTTCATACCGGCCGTATAAAATATTGTTTAGCATATTTGCAATGCTATTTATGTAATATTTCGAGAGCAATTTCAGGAAGATATTTACCTAGGTACATATATGCATTAGATCTGTGTGTAAGAGTTCTTAAATGCTGCCATCGCAGTAGTGAAGTAAATAGAGGGGACAGCTTTCATTATTTGCCGATCTTCGGGTTTAAAATTCTTAAAAATAGCCTTTCATTAATTTTAAGGTAGGTTTTTGCTGTTTATACCCGACCGAGGGTATATTTATTTTAATGCATAGTTTTTTACACAGTGAAATTATCACCGTAGACCCTTAAGACCTTTTAGAGGTATGATCGAGCTCGACATGTGAATCAATTAAGCCATGTCCGTCCGTCCGTCTGTATGTGTGACGATTTAGGTCTTCAAAATCAAGCTAGAGAGCTGAAACTTGGTACACGGCTTGGATCTTCTGCTGCACAGACAATGTATGAAACTTGGCTTTATCCGTCAACCGCTAGGCCCACTACTGGCTTCAACGTGAGACAACCTCTATTTAAAATTTTCTTTCAAAATGTCTTTTGGTCAAGTTAGACAAGTCATAGGAACTTAAATTTTGGTACTGAGCAATACTGGCCCAAGACCTTTAACAAGGCAAAAACTGGACCGCCCACAATGTCGACCATGTCTTTTAACATGTCAGATCTTTAAAAATCCAATTTCTTGGAATGTTGACTCCAAATAGAAAACCAATTCTATGGCAAATACTAAAAATATTACTATTTTCAAGGTTTGGTCCATACAAAGTTTTGAGCTCCAATTAATTGATTTTAATTTTTAGCCTAGACCCACTTTTGGGGGCGTGGCCTACACAAATTATATATGAATTCAGGACAAAAAATTTTAAGATTTGGTTTACACGGTATAGGGTCGGGTATATAGAAGTTTGTCACAGAAGAACCCTTGCACTTACTCACTTGTTTTGTAATGTTTATACCCGATTCCATAGGATAGGAGTTTGATTAAGTTTGATTCACAGTTTGTAACATAGAGAAATAATCACCGCAGACCCCCAAGGCCTTACGTTCATATGATCGAGACCGAACTGTAAGTCGAATGAACCATGTCCGTACGTCCGTGTGTCTGTAGTTTTTAGGTCTTAAATTTTGAGCTAGGAGCTTGAAACTTGATATATGTTCTTTCTAGGTCCCAAAGCAATACAAGTGTAAAATTTTTTGAAATCCTCCCATTTTACTTATTAGCATGGAAAACCAAAGTTGTTGTACGAAGCTGAAATTTGATATGCGATATCCTTGGCATTGACATTTAGAAAAAAAGCAAAAACCGCCCCCTTGTAGGCGTGGTCGCATTTAATATGCGGCGCATTTAATAATAAATGTAGGCGCATTTAATATGCGTTCTAATAAACGGTTTGCTCTTAATACAAAAAACTTGCACCATACAATGTTCAGATATGTGCGTAAGCTATCAACTCACTAAATTTTTGCAACGCCCTCCTGTGGGGCGATTAACACGTGTGTAAAAATGTAACTTTTTGGTTCAAATTCAATATTTTCATGAATTCGACCCGTTATATGAGGCGTGGGTTTCGGTTACCTAAAATGTTTATATTTATAACCCATCCCATAGGATAGCAGGTATACTAAGTTTTTCACATAGTTTGTAAAACGGTGAAGTAATAATGGTAGACCCGTAAGACCTTAAGGGCATATGATCGAGACCGAATTTTGAATCGACTAGGTCATGTCCGTACGTCTGTATGTTTTTAGGCCTTAAATTTTGAGCTATGGTGCTGAAATTGGTGCGTAAGGTTAAGGTACGTTATGCGAAGCAGTACAAGTGTAAACATTTTTGAAATCCGCCCAAATTTGTCGCCCAAAAATCCGCCCGCTGAAATTTGACATTAAGCATCTACTAAAGAATATAAAATAAATAAAAAATAATATAAATAAATAGAGTGGCGCAACAGCTCGATGTGAACCAGGGCCAACTTCTCAACAATGTATGCTGTGTGTGTTAATATCTTCACATACAAGGGGACCTACAATTTTTTGCCGAATCCGAATGGCACTCTGAGAAGTTTTTTTAAGACAAATGATACTCTCGGAGGGCTTGTCAGACCCTCGCGGAGGTGGGGACCGTGAAAAAGAACAAGTCTTTTTTTTTCAGGTGACGATGGCAGGATTCGAACCCACCCCTCCGGCGTAGTAAGCACACACACTAACCACTACGCCACGGCACCCCACACTAAAGAATATAAGACACGAAAAAGAAAAATTGAATTGGTAAACCTCCTCCAGTGGGCGTGGCATTTTTTTTAAGGTTAAATTTTCAAATTCAGTTTACTCAATATTTTTTCTCCAAATTGAAAAAATTTCGCTTAAAATTTTGTATAGAAAACGGTTAGTTCTACATTTTGCTCATACAAGACCTTGGGCCACGCCCACACTTGTTAGGCAAAACTGAAGAAAAACCTTAAAATTTTCCAGAAAAACGTAATTTCGACTGGCTTTGAGCCTAATTTAATTCGGTCCTATAAAGTTGTTAGCCACGCCTCATTTTAGGGGTCGATTTTTCATAAATATTGAATTTGAACCAAAAAATTGCATTTTTACGTATATTTAAGCGTAACTTGGAAATATCTGTGGAAATATCTTATAATTGATAGATTGTAATTAGGGCGGTTGCACCACGCCCCTTTTCGAAGTTTGCGTTACTTATGAAATGTCAAAAAATAACAATGCCATCAGCATTTTACAATGTGGTATAGGATGGGGTATTCAACGGTCCGTTTTACGGACTGTAAGTTCTGCGTACACACTGTAGCACGTACTCACTGGTTATATCTTATTCTTTCATAAATTAGGCTTGAAGGCTGTCGAAATTGCGTTTATTATGTAAAGTTCAAGGTTTTCATTCAATTTTGCCTCTAACTGTGGGCGTGGCCCAAATTAAAAAAAAAATAGAAACTAACTAACATTAAATAAAACGCATTTAAAAATTTGCCATCTGTGTGAAGTTTTGAGGTCTTTAAAATTGAGGCAGACAGCTGAGACTTGAAGTGTATTTTTGTTCTGTGCAGACAAAGTAAGCAAATTAATAAGGTCGGCCATAAGCCACGCTCACAGTTGACTTGGATATGGGATAACCTCAAATTTACATTTTATTTGAATCCATTTGTGCCAAGTTAGACAAGACATAGGTGTCTATGCCTACAAGGCATAGGTGTCTAGCGATACTTCAACATCTTAAACTTTCCCACAAGTGTGTATTATGTAAGTCCGTAGGTTGACATGACTGGGGGACCACCGATATCGGAAAAGGACATTCAAACAACAATAAGGACTCTGCACGTGTCAAGCAAAACACATCATTTAGACAAGAGCGTTATGGAAAGGTACTTTATGAATGGAGCTACCCAGCCAGGCATTGCTTATGGCCTGCATGGTAGTGATCCCGGGACGAGCAGTAATGCTCGGGTCAGAGCTAATCGGTTTCCGGGAGATAGCAAAATAATGCAAGAGACGAAATGGCGGAACACCGGAAATCGGCTCGATTCTTGGATGTAAAGACAAAAGCTTACAAGATGTACTACTACGGAACTAAACAAGATAGGAACGGAATCGGTAGCATCCTTGCGGCAGAGCTAATTGACGGCATCTTGAATATTTCAAAGCCAAGTGACCGGTTGATATCTCTCAAGCTGGTGATGCAAGGTGAAGTGTGGAACGTCGTAAGTGCATATGCTCCCCAAGTTGGGTGTGAGCAGAGGGAAAAAGATGCATTCTGGAGAGATTTTCATAAGCTCATCAAGGCGATCCCAAAGGAAGAGCTTTTGTTTGCAGGTCGAGACTTCAACGTACATGTCGGGAAATCAAACGAGGACTGTGAAGATTGCCTTGGTGGACTGGGGTATGGCACTAGAATTTCTTCTGGTGAAGATATCCTAAACGCTTGTAAGTCATACGGTCTTATCGTGCTTAATACCATGTTCGTCAAGGAAAGCAGGCACCTGATCACTTACCGGAATGAGAACCGGGTTGACTATCATTTGATTCATAGTTCCCTTAAACCGCGGGTCAAAGAATGTAAAGCGATATTAGATGAGGCGATTACAACACCACACCGCCTACTGCTGACCGTCATTTTTCTGGAACCGTCAAAAAAGAAAATTAGGCAAGCAAAGGTATCTAGGAGAATCAACTGGTACAATTTGGATAAGGAAAAAGGCGAAGCATTTCTAAACACGATGCGAAACTACCTCTGTAAAATCATTGACGAAAACGAAGATGTAGAGCGCACAGCACAACATATGTGAGATGACCTACAGCGACTTCAAAAGGCTACTGCAAACAGGTCAATGAAACATGGTGTGGCCAAATAAGGTGAAACTAGTGATCAGTGAAAAAACGGCATTCAAGGCATGGAAGAAGTGCTCCTCGAACAACAGAGATGAAATGCTTCGTCTGGAATTGGAATATAGACACCTCAAGAGTCTTGCTAAGCAGAATTGCGTCCCGGTTCAAGCAAGGGGTAGGGTATCAGGAATTGGAGGAAGCTTCTTCTTCCACTGCTAATGCACATCAGGCTACACAGGTTGTTCGACAAAACACCTTGAATAAAGGGCTAAAATCTTCAAAATTGCAGCTCAGAGAAGGAAAAACGCCCAGGAGATTCGTTTGTCAAAGTTCATTAACAATACTCAGAGACAGCTTCTTGTGGATGAAGAAAAAATTCTTCACAGGTGACGGCAGTATTGTAAGGGGTTTTTGTATGAACAGTTTCCCAGGCAAAACGTTCCAGAAGAAACTACTCCTAACCGCCAAGAAGTACCAGACATCACAGTAGACGAAGTTTTGAAGCCGGTTAAGTACTCCAAAAAGCGAAAAGCGGTTGCCATAAAGCGGGCCAAATCAGGTCCAAATACCTCACGACCCTTATCTCCAAACTAATAAAAGGGGATCCACTGCATAATCAGTGGAGGGAAAGTTATCTTCTTCCTTTGTTCAAAGGAAAAGCTGATACACGAGCTGTGACAATTACCGTTCTATCAAGTTGATGTCTCACACAATGAAAATCCTCGAGCAGATTCTAGATGGCCGACTACGGAAAATAGTAAGGCTATCCGAGGACCAGTGTGGGTTTATCGTGCGAAAATCAACCACTGATGCAATCCAAACCAAAAGGAGCATAACGGAAAAACATCGGGTTTTTTTTGGATGATTTTGAAAAAGCATTCGATAGACTACCACGAGATCTGATATGGGTGGCGCTGAGAACACGAGGTGTTCCTGGATGATCATGGACATGCATGGTACCCAAGCCAGTTCCAGAGTTGTTAAGTTGAATGGAAATGTTCTTCCCAAGAGTGAAAAGTTTAAGTACGTGGGATCTATAATTAATAGCAAAGCAAACTGTGATGACGACATCAATCACCACGTAAGGGTGGGGTGGATGAAGTGGCGAGAAAACTCCGCCATCTCCTGTGATCGAAAAATGCCCCCGAAGTGGAAAGGAAGGCTCTACGCCGCATTTTTGCGTCCGGCGCATACATATGGTTCACAATGAGAGAAATATGAGAGCATGTTAACGGCAGCTGAGATGAAGGTGCTTCGCATAACAACAGGAGCAAGAAAGCGAAATATCATACGAAGTATGAAGATCCGAGGAAGCCTCTATGTAAAAGAACATATCTCCAGAATAATGGAGCACGACCGGCTCAGTATGGTAATGTCATGTTTAAAGGAGAGATCCTACAAACTCCGTCAAAAAGGCAATGTCAATAAATTCTGAGGTCAAATCGGCGTACCCCACAAACGGACCATTAGGAATGCAGTAGAGTGAGAGGGTTACGATCCATCACTTCAGATCATAACCTTGCGCTTAAATCAAAAAGAAGAAGAAGACAAGGCATAGGAACTCAAATTTTGTTGCAGAGTTAATGTGGCTGGAAGCCTTTAGTTATGCAAAAATTAGACGGCCCAGAACATCGACCATGCCCACTTTAAGAATTTTAAATCTTGAAAAACCTGATTTCTTGGAAAAAATCCTTCTAAATCGTTTCATAGTTTTTGTTTGTTTCATAGAAAGCATTGATCTCCGCCCACTTGGGGGCGTTTTTATGCAGAAACCTTTTTTAGGCTTTAATATTCGTTTTTAACGCAATTTCTCATGGTTCCAACGAAATAAGAATAAATTGTTTCTAATGAAATCCCACGCCCATTTTCGGAGCGTAGCCGATACAAATTATTGACATACAGTATATAGAATCAGATGAAAAAACTTTTTTCTTTCGGGTATTTAGAAATTCGTTGCAGATGAACTCTTGCACTTACTTACTTGCTTACCATTGAGTAAGTGCTACAGTGTGTTCGCAGAAGTTATATTCCGTTAAATGGACCGTTGAATACCCCATCCTATCCTACATTGTAAATAACTGCTATAATTGTTTTTTTTTGTCAATTTGTAGTTATTGCAATTTTTAAATTGGGCGTGGTCCAACCGCCCTTATTACAAACTATCAATATTAGCATAGGTATCTCCATGTTTTGCTTAAAAGTAAGCAAAAATGTAACTTTTTGGTTCAAATTCAATATTTTCATGAATTCGACCCGATATATGATGCGTGGCTTTAATTTTTCAAGAGCGAGATCTAGATGTGAGATTCGGTTATCTAAAATGTTTATTTTTATACCCCATCCCATAGGATAGGATTTATATTAAGTTTTTCACATAGTTTGTAAAACGGTGAAGTTATAATGGTAGACCCCCAAGACCTTAAGGGCATATAATCGAGACCGAATTTTGAATCGACTAAGCCATGTCCGTCCGTCTGTATGTCACACGTTTTTAGGCCTTACATTTTGATCTATGGTGCTGAAATTTGGTGCGTAAGGTTGAGGTACGTTATGCAAAGCAGTACAAGTGTAAACATTTTTGAAATCCGCCCAAAGACACGCCCACAATCGGTCTAAATATGCAACTACCTCCAGAGATGTCAATACGGTAAGACGTTCTAAAAGGCTGAAATTTGACATTAAGCATCTACTAAAGAATATAGGACACGAAAAAGAAAAATGGAATTGGTAAACCTCCTCCAGTGGGCGTGGCATCTTTTTTAAGGTTAAATTTTCAAATTCAGTTTACTCAATATTTTTACTCCAAATTAAAAAAATTTAACTTAATATTTTATGTAGAAAATGGTTAGTTCTACATTTTGCTCATACAAGACTTCGGGCCACGCACACATTTGTTAGGCATAATTGAAGAAAAACCTAAAATTTTCCAGAAAAACGTAATTTCGACTGGCTTTGAGCCTAATTTAATTCGGTCCTATAAAGTTGTTAGCCACGCCTCTTTTTAGGGTCGATTTTTCGTAAATATTGAATTTGAAATTTAAGCGTAACTTGGAAATATCTGTGGAACAGGCACGAGGCGTAACTTTTCGGGAAGCGGAAGCACTCAGTTGTAAAACAAAAAAATAAAAGCCAAAATTTATAATATGTATTTAGCTTTTTTTTATTAAAATTAAAATGACGCCAGTAGCCATCAAAGCCATATTTAAACACACAATTAAAGATCACAGTTATCTTTTCATTTTACCCCTTCGCTTAGAGAAATTGGACTCATTGGCCTTTTGGCAGATACAGACAGCTGACAATAACTCAAATAGTGTACCTGCAAATTTCAATAATGAACCCACTCAACTCATTCCTCACTAATGGGTCGAATGGGAAAATATTGAATGGATTCTAATTTGACATTATGAGTTGATTTCTGTAAAATGCGAATTTGGGAAATGAATGGATGGCGTTCATTCCAGAAGGCAATGCTTTGCATATAAGCAAATAATGGAGTGATGTTTGGTTTAGTGTAGAAGTGGAAGAGTGGGCCGTCGTAGAGAGATATTCAGTGTTGTCAGCTAGAGAGTTAGAGCTAGAGCTAGAGAAAGAGTTGTATGGGTTGTGTCGTTATTTATCCTGAGTGATTTAAACACAAGAATGCTTTTCCAAATGAGTCGAAGATTTGGAATATATTGTAATGCCTTGATGTGTTTTTTTGGCTACGGAAGCACTCAATCAAATTATTATATGAACGCTTCGTCCTGCTGTGGAAATATCTTATAATTGATAGATTGTAATTAGGGCGGTTGCACCACGCCCCTTTTCGAAGTTTGCGTTACTTATGAAATGTCAAAAAATAACAATGCCATCAGCATTTAACAATGTCGGATAGGATGGGGTATTCAACGGTCCGTTTAAAGGACTGTAACTTCTGCGTACAAACTGTAGCACTTACTCACTGGTTATATCTTTCATAAATTAGGCTTGAAGGCTGTCGTAATAAAACTGCGTTAACACGTGTATACATCCGATAAAAAATATGATAAACTAATGGGAGGGTTACAATCCCCCTAGGCGAATCGTTGGATACCCCATCCCAATTGACCAAGTCAAGCTCCAAAGTGCGTAAAAAATCTTGGTTGTTAAATTTCAGTTTCTATTAACTTTAATTGTGCTAAGAATTTGTCAGTTAAGAATCTTCTTTCCTTAAAAAGGGGCGTGGCGTCACCCCCCTTTTAATAACATAATTTTTTTTATCATATTTTTTATCAGATGCAGTATACACGTGTTGTTCGCAGTTTTATATTAAAAATTTGATTTTCTATTTAAAAACGCCCCCAAAAGTTGGCGTGGCAAAAATTAATTTATTTGAGTTAATAGCTTACGCAAATATCTGAAGATTTTTTAGTGCAAGTTTTTTGGATCTTAAGCAAATATATCAAATAAAAGCCGTTTATTAAAATGCATATTTAATATGACCACGCCTACGAGAGTGCGATACTTGTCGGTCAAAAATGCTCACCAATACCCACTTGGATCCAAAGTGTTAGCACAAGATTTCTACATGGATGATGTACTTACAGGGTGCAACAGTCTACAAGAAGTCATGGATATACAACAACAACTCACTCGAATTTTAGAGCCCGCTGGATTTCATCTTAGGAAAGGTGCAGCGATTCTCCACAACTGCTTAAGAAAATTCCAGTGCAGGATCAAGCTACACAAGCAGATATATCGGACAAGGAGTATGATCAAGTTAAGACACTAGGACTCATAAGGTCACCAAGGACGGATTAATTCACTATAAATTCATCAATAACCAACGAGACGAGGATAACAAAAACAAGTGGGTAAGTGCAACAGTGGGTATGCAAAAGCTTCAATTCATCTACGACGGATTGCAAAATACCCGACCATACCAAAAAGAAAACTACCACGCCTCCAAAAAGTGGGCGGGATATAAAAATTTAACTGTTGAATGCTTTATGCTAGGTGGTTGCATACATTAACTAAAAAATTAACTTTTTTTAACGCCACGCCCACAAAAGTGGGCGGAGGCACATACAATATACACATAAAAGTTAGAAAATGCTAATATCTACAGTTTTGTCATATATTTTTTTGTCAAATTTCATATATATTTATTGAAAAACAGTCATTTTAAGCTAAAATCCCTTAAAAAGTGGGCGTGGGCAATAAAAAAGCTAAAATTTTTTGGCTTGCTTAAAGACAATCATAAGGCAATGTTACGTACCAAAAATGGATGCGCTAGCGCCATTTTAACATAGCTAAAATTTGCAAAACATATTTTCTTAAATTAGAGATGGTCGCACATACAGGCCTGTAGTGGGCGTGTCTGTAGGCGGATTCAGCTTATTTTCAAACTTGATCTGAAGGACTGGACTTCCAACCAACCCACAAAATTTCGGCTCTCTGCCTTAAAATTTAAGGCCTAAAAGTTGTTTACATACGGACGGACGGACGGACGGACGGACATGGCTTAATCGATTCTCCTGTCGGTCCCATTCATATCTCTAAAAGGTCTTAGGGGTCTAGGGTGATTATTTCACTGCGTTACAAACTATACATCAAACTTAATATATCCTGGGTCGGGAATAAAAACAGCACTATCAGATATCGCCCATATTTTCGATCCGTTGGGACTTTCAAGTCCAATCACTATCATGGCAAAACTCTTTATGCAAAAGTTATGGAAACTCAAATTAGACTGGGATGCTTCCCTTCCAAGGGAACTACACACCAGCTAGAGTAATTTTCGAAGGGATCAAGGTCAATCAAGGACACAGAATTCTCCCAACATGTTTCCCAGACACCGCAGAACATGCAACTACATACATTCGCAGACGCATCCGGAAGAGCATTTTGAGCGGCAATATACATGCGATCAACCTCCGCTGATGGAACTATCAACGTTTAACTATTATGTGCTAAATCAAAGGTAGCACCAATAAAACAAGATGCATCATATTCAAAACCAACAACCATACCGCGTCTCGAATTGTGAGCAGCTAAGCTAGCTACCGAATTGGCGCGCAGGGGAGATCTAACTAGTGGGAAGGTTACAATCCGCACACCTTCTCAATAACAACGTTATTTTGTTTATATTTTTTATCAGAAGTGGTACACACGTGTTGATTGCATTTTCACATTAAAAATTTGGTTTATACTTAAAAACGCCCCCAAAAGTGGGTGTGGCAAAAATTTATTAATTTCAGTTGATAGCTTTCACACATATCTAAACATTTTATAGCGCAAGTTTTTTGGATTCAAAGAAAATATATCGAATAAAAACCGTTTATTAAAATGCAAATAAAATATGACCACGCCCAAAAAGGGGCGGTTTTTGCCGTTTTTTGAAATGTCAATCACAATACACTTAAGCGAGGATATAGCATACCAAATTTCAGCTTCCTGTGACAACTTTGATCTTACATGCTAATAAGTAAAGTGGGCGTGTCAGTGGGCGGATTTCAAAAGATTTTACACTTGTAATGCTTCGGGACCTAGAAAGAACAGATATCAAGTTTCAAGTTCCTAGCTCAAAATTTAAGTCCTAAAAACTTCCGACAGACGGTGATTATTTCTCTATGTTACAAACTATGAATCAAACATAATATACCTCCTATCCAATGGGATGTGGTATAAAAATGGGATGACTATCTTGCACTTTCTGGACTGATTCAGAAATTGTTTAAGCATGGATTAATTCTCAAGCCTCGTAGCTATATTGCCAATCGAAAAGCTTTTATCCAGAAACTTACCATGACGAGTCAAAGGCGTCATGTACCATCGAAACAAAACCCAGCAGATATAGTGTCCCGAGGGCTGGCACCACATAAATTGAAACAAAGTACCATGTGGTTTTATGGTCCGCTATATCAGTGTGTAAACATATACATCCTTTAGGTTTATTCAAACATACGTATGAATAAACCTAAAGAGACGGATGAACTTCGACATTCAAATATTGATGTAATTCGAATTGTAATCAAGAATGTACAATATCTTGTTCCACGTCTTACCACCACAGAATTAGATGCTGCGCTAATAGTGATCATCAGAAACGTTCAACAACAAGGTTTCAAACAGGAGTGGAAGGATTTGAGTAGATTCAAAACTGTGAATAACCACAGTCCTTTGAGCACTTCGACGCCTATTTTGGATGAAACCAGGATTATCCGAGTCGGAGGGCGTCTGCAATCGTCCCAGTTAAACTTTGATGCCACACACCCTATGCTGCTACCTTGTGCGAATGTAATTACTAAGCTTTTGCTTACTGATTTCCATTTCAAGAATTTGCATGTCGGACCAAAGGGTTTATTGGTGATTTCGCGCCAGAAATATTGGCCTATAAGAGGAAAAACCGTAGCACGCTCAGTTATTCAAAATTGTGTTCGATGTTTTAGAACCAAACCAAGATTTATGAATCAGGTCATTGGAAACCTGCCGGTTCATCGAGTTCAACCAGTTAAACCATTTTTATACCCTATTCGACAGGAATGGAGTATATAAAGTTTGATACAGGCGAAAATGTAACATAGGAAAATAATGACGATATACCCCCAAGACCTTAAGGGCATATGATCGAGACCGACTTCTGAGTTGAATGAGCCATGTCCGACCGTCCGTCTGTATGTCCGTATGTCACCAATTTTAAGGCCTTAAATTTTGAGCTAGGAAGCTGAAATTTTGTACGTAACCCCTTTGTCATCCGAAGCAATACAAGTGTTAAAATTTTTCAGCCACGCCCACAATTGTTAATTATTTATTTATTTTATTTATTTATTTCATCTACTAGCTTAACTATACAGATTACAAGATAAGTGTGTACAAATATTTATTAAGTATTAATTTACGACTAAAGCTATAAGAATGAAAGCAAATCAAGCAAAACACTTTTGAAGCGATTGCGAGAAAAATGTAAATCTACGTAGTTACCGACTTCATTGAATGAAACAATCGATCTGGACATAGGCTCATTAAGGCCATAGTTAGTTCTGTGAACAGGTCGAAGGAGAAAATATCTTTCCCTTAAGGGTCTAGCTGGAGCATAGATTGGTACAAGCGCCAGAAGGGAAGGGCATTTAATTTGGTAGTATAAAAAGTCCCTAACAAACATGATATCATGAGCTTTTCTTCTAGATCTCAGAGTAGAAATGCCTAATAGTTGGCATCGTATTTGGTAAGGAATTTCAAAGTTCCATTTCATTTTCCAAAAGATGTGTTTTGTTAAACGCCTCTGGACTTTTTCAATACGATCAGAGTGAATATTAAAAGATGGGTTCCATATAAAACTAGCATATTCCAGCAAAGACCTAACAAGTGTAATAAAAAGCGAAATAAGGGTGTAAGGATCCGAAAACTCCTTGCTATTTCGCTTAATAAAACCAGAAAGTTTATTTGCTTTGGCCATAATGAAATCTACATGAGTTGCAAAGGTGAACTTCGAATCAATTACAATCCCAAGATCTTTGACTTGGTCTACTCTATTAAGAACAATGCCATCGATTTCATATTGAAACTCAAAACGAGAAGAGCTTCTGCCAAAAGTTATTATGAAACATTTTCTTATATTAAATTCAAGCGAATTGTTGATACACCATGAAAATAGGCTTCTAAGATCATGTTGCAGAAACTGGCAATCAAGGGGAGTTTTTATTTTAAGGAAGAGCTTTAAGTCATCCGCATACATCAAGCAAAGACAATACTTTAATACAAGCGGTATATCGCTGATGAAAATTATAAAGAGGAGCGGGCCCAAATGACTACCCTGTGGTACACCCAAAACACACTCAAAAGACCGTGACAAGTGATCATCAATTTTAACCCTTCGAATCCTGCCAACCAAGCTAGCCATTTAAGTATTGCTGAGTGGAAACCAAAACTTTCAAGATTTTTGAGGAAAATATAATGATTGACCGAGTCAAATGCCTTACTGAAATCAGTGTATACACTGTCGACCTGACAACCATCTTCGATTGAATTAATCGAATAGTGTGATAAGCAAGCAAGATTTGTGGTAATAGACCTCCCAGACACAAAGCCATGCTGAGAATCACAAACAAATTCCCTTACAAAAAATTCTAGTTTTGATTTTACAATACACTCAAAAACCTTAGGCAAAGCAGATAGCTTGGAAATTCCTCTATAATTTTCAATATCGTTCTTAGATCCAGATTTAAAAATTGGAATAAGAAAAGAAGATTTCCATTCTTCAATGAAAATTCCAGATAACAACGACAGATTGAAAATTTTAAGAAGGGGGTTGCAAATTGTTCGAGAACATTTCGTAAGAATAATGGCGGGAATACCATCGGGCCCGGGGCATGAATTAGCTTTCAGATTATCAAGAGCAAGGATAATGTCTTGAGAACTTAATTGAATAAGGCCAATATCAACTTTGTATGTAAAGAAATTAACACACCAGCATACATTGTTTAGAAGTTGGCCCTGGTTCACCTCGAGCTGTTGCGCCACTCTATATATATATATTTTTTTTTAATATCAACTTTGTTTTCTGTGGTTTGTACAAAACTAGTTCTATTTGGCCTTGAGTACACCGATTCAAAAAATTCAGCAAAAAATTCCAGGGTTTTATTAACATAATTCGATTCAGTGTTTTTATAAACCATAGACTTGGGCAAGCCAGAAGATTTTCTTTTGTTATTTATGAAAGTCCAGAAGTGTTTTGAGTCAGTCCTTATACTGTTTTCTAAATGGAAAACATAACTTTTCTGTAGAAAATTACTTAACGCAAGAAAATCTTTACGCAATTTGTCAAACTATTTATAATCCCCAACACTACCCGATATTTTAAAATTTTTGTGTGCCTTGTTTTTGAGATTCTTAAGATGAGAAAAAAAAACTCCTGCAGGGACAGATGTCTCAGATTACTATTCCAGCCAATGTCATGGAGGTAACAATTTAAGGCAGTAAAATCGGTTTTGTGAAAATCAAACTTTTTAAAAGGATTAACCTCAGCTTTTAAAAAGTCGTATACGTCAATTTCAATAGAAGTTGCATTGTGATAAATTGAGTTGTTTAATAGTGAATAAGGGGCTTCAAAAGCATTTGCCTTGATCTCATCACAACATATAAAAAATAAATCCAATATCCTATTTTGAGAGCTTTATATATATATTTGACACAAATTATGAGAAAATAAGAAATCGATTAAACTAAATTCAACATCTTTTAACATTACATGGCATAAGCATTTTATCATCCTCGGACCAAGACCAAACAATGTCTCCGACATTAAAATTTCCTTAAATCCATATACTATTGGAAACATTATCATGATTATGAAAATTGGTCTAAATGTGCAACAACCTCCGGTGCTTTCAAGACTGTAAAACGTCGTGATAAGCTTAAATTTATCTTCTTATGTTTACAAACAAAAATTAAGTCCACAGACCATCCCTTGTGGGCGTGGCATCTGGTAATCTTTCAACTGTAATTTATTAGTTGAAAGATTACCAGATTTCAACTAATAAATTAGTAATTTATTATCCTGGGTCGGGAATAAAAACAGCACTATCAGATATCGCCCATATTTTCGATCCGTTGGGACTTTCAAGTCCAATCACTATCATGGCAAAACTCTTTATGCAAAAGTTATGGAAACTCAAATTAGACTGGGATGCTTCCCTTCCAAGGGAACTACACACCAGCTAGAGTAATTTTCGAAGGGATCAAGGTCAATCAAGGACACAGAATTCTCCCAACATGTTTCCCAGACACCGCAGAACATGCAACTACATACATTCGCAGACGCATCCGGAAGAGCATTTTGAGCGGCAATATACATGCGATCAACCTCCGCTGATGGAACTATCAACGTTTAACTATTATGTGCTAAATCAAAGGTAGCACCAATAAAACAAGATGCATCATATTCAAAACCAACAACCATACCGCGTCTCGAATTGTGAGCAGCTAAGCTAGCTACCGAATTGGCGCGCAGGGGAGATCTAACTAGTGGGAAGGTTACAATCCGCACACCTTCTCAATAACAACGTTATTTTGTTTATATTTTTTATCAGAAGTGGTACACACGTGTTGATTGCATTTTCACATTAAAAATTTGGTTTATACTTAAAAACGCCCCCAAAAGTGGGTGTGGCAAAAATTTATTAATTTCAGTTGATAGCTTTCACACATATCTAAACATTTTATAGCGCAAGTTTTTTGGATTCAAAGAAAATATATCGAATAAAAACCGTTTATTAAAATGCAAATAAAATATGACCACGCCCAAAAAGGGGCGGTTTTTGCCGTTTTTTGAAATGTCAATCACAATACACTTAAGCGAGGATATAGCATACCAAATTTCAGCTTCCTGTGACAACTTTGATCTTACATGCTAATAAGTAAAGTGGGCGTGTCAGTGGGCGGATTTCAAAAGATTTTACACTTGTAATGCTTCGGGACCTAGAAAGAACAGATATCAAGTTTCAAGTTCCTAGCTCAAAATTTAAGTCCTAAAAACTTCCGACAGACGGTGATTATTTCTCTATGTTACAAACTATGAATCAAACATAATATACCTCCTATCCAATGGGATGTGGTATAAAAATGGGATGACTATCTTGCACTTTCTGGACTGATTCAGAAATTGTTTAAGCATGGATTAATTCTCAAGCCTCGTAGCTATATTGCCAATCGAAAAGCTTTTATCCAGAAACTTACCATGACGAGTCAAAGGCGTCATGTACCATCGAAACAAAACCCAGCAGATATAGTGTCCCGAGGGCTGGCACCACATAAATTGAAACAAAGTACCATGTGGTTTTATGGTCCGCTATATCAGTGTGTAAACATATACATCCTTTAGGTTTATTCAAACATACGTATGAATAAACCTAAAGAGACGGATGAACTTCGACATTCAAATATTGATGTAATTCGAATTGTAATCAAGAATGTACAATATCTTGTTCCACGTCTTACCACCACAGAATTAGATGCTGCGCTAATAGTGATCATCAGAAACGTTCAACAACAAGGTTTCAAACAGGAGTGGAAGGATTTGAGTAGATTCAAAACTGTGAATAACCACAGTCCTTTGAGCACTTCGACGCCTATTTTGGATGAAACCAGGATTATCCGAGTCGGAGGGCGTCTGCAATCGTCCCAGTTAAACTTTGATGCCACACACCCTATGCTGCTACCTTGTGCGAATGTAATTACTAAGCTTTTGCTTACTGATTTCCATTTCAAGAATTTGCATGTCGGACCAAAGGGTTTATTGGTGATTTCGCGCCAGAAATATTGGCCTATAAGAGGAAAAACCGTAGCACGCTCAGTTATTCAAAATTGTGTTCGATGTTTTAGAACCAAACCAAGATTTATGAATCAGGTCATTGGAAACCTGCCGGTTCATCGAGTTCAACCAGTTAAACCATTTTTATACCCTATTCGACAGGAATGGAGTATATAAAGTTTGATACAGGCGAAAATGTAACATAGGAAAATAATGACGATATACCCCCAAGACCTTAAGGGCATATGATCGAGACCGACTTCTGAGTTGAATGAGCCATGTCCGACCGTCCGTCTGTATGTCCGTATGTCACCAATTTTAAGGCCTTAAATTTTGAGCTAGGAAGCTGAAATTTTGTACGTAACCCCTTTGTCATCCGAAGCAATACAAGTGTTAAAATTTTTCAGCCACGCCCACAATTGTTAATTATTTATTTATTTTATTTATTTATTTCATCTACTAGCTTAACTATACAGATTACAAGATAAGTGTGTACAAATATTTATTAAGTATTAATTTACGACTAAAGCTATAAGAATGAAAGCAAATCAAGCAAAACACTTTTGAAGCGATTGCGAGAAAAATGTAAATCTACGTAGTTACCGACTTCATTGAATGAAACAATCGATCTGGACATAGGCTCATTAAGGCCATAGTTAGTTCTGTGAACAGGTCGAAGGAGAAAATATCTTTCCCTTAAGGGTCTAGCTGGAGCATAGATTGGTACAAGCGCCAGAAGGGAAGGGCATTTAATTTGGTAGTATAAAAAGTCCCTAACAAACATGATATCATGAGCTTTTCTTCTAGATCTCAGAGTAGAAATGCCTAATAGTTGGCATTGTATTTGGTAAGGAATTTCAAAGTTCCATTTCATTTTCCAAAAGATGTGTTTTGTTAAACGCCTCTGGACTTTTTCAATACGATCAGAGTGAATATTAAAAGATGGGTTCCATATAAAACTAGCATATTCCAGCAAAGACCTAACAAGTGTAATAAAAAGCGAAATAAGGGTGTAAGGATCCGAAAACTCCTTGCTATTTCGCTTAATAAAACCAGAAAGTTTATTTGCTTTGGCAATAATGAAATCTACATGAGTTGCAAAGGTGAACTTCGAATCAATTACAATCCCAAGATCTTTGACTTGGTCTACTCTATTGAGAACAATGCCATCGATTTCATATTGAAACTCAAAACGAGAAGAGCTTCTGCCAAAAGTTATTATGAAACATTTTCTTATATTAAATTCAAGCGAATTGTTGATACACCATGAAAATAGGCTTCTAAGATCATGTTGCAGAAACTGGCAATCAAGGGGAGTTTTTATTTTAAGGAAGAGCTTTAAGTCATCCGCATACATCAAGCAAAGACAATACTTTAATACAAGCGGTATATCGCTGATGAAAATTATAAAGAGGAGCGGGCCCAAATGACTACCCTGTGGTACACCCAAAACACACTCAAAAGACCGTGACAAGTGATCATCAATTTTAACCCTTCGAATTCTGCCAACCAAGCTAGCCATTTAAGTATTGCTGAGTGGAAACCAAAACTTTCAAGATTTTTGAGGAAAATATAATGATTGACCGAGTCAAATGCCTTACTGAAATCAGTGTATACACTGTCGACCTGACAACCATCTTCGATTGAATTAATCGAATAGTGTGATAAGCAAGCAAGATTTGTGGTAATAGACCTCCCAGACACAAAGCCATGCTGAGAATCACAAACAAATTCCCTTACAAAAAATTCTAGTTTTGATTTTACAATACACTCAAAAACCTTAGGCAAAGCAGATAGCTTGGAAATTCCTCTATAATTTTCAATATCGTTCTTAGATCCAGATTTAAAAATTGGAATAAGAAAAGAAGATTTCCATTCTTCAATGAAAATTCCAGATAACAACGACAGATTGAAAATTTTAAGAAGGGGGTTGCAAATTTTTCGAGAACATTTCGTAAGAATAATGGCGGGAATACCATCGGGCCCGGGGCATGAATTAGCTTTCAGATTATCAAGAGCAAGGATAATGTCTTGAGAACTTAATTGAATAAGGCCAATATCAACTTTGTATGTAAAGAAATTAACACACCAGCATACATTGTTTAGAAGTTGGCCCTGGTTCACCTCGAGCTGTTACGCCACTCTATATATATATATTTTTTTTTAATATCAACTTTGTTTTCTGTGGTTTGTACAAAACTAGTTCTATTTGGCCTTGAGTACACCGATTCAAAAAATTCAGCAAAAAATTCCAGGGTTTTATTAACATAATTCGATTCAGTGTTTTTATAAACCATAGACTTGGGCAAGCCAGAAGATTTTCTTTTGTTATTTATGAAAGTCCAGAAGTGTTTTGAGTCAGTCCTTATACTGTTTTCTAAATGGAAAACATAACTTTTCTGTAGAAAATTACTTAACGCAAGAAAATCTTTACGCAATTTGTCAAACTATTTATAATCCCCAACACTACCCGATATTTTAAAATTTTTGTGTGCCTTGTTTTTGAGATTCTTAAGATGAGAAAAAAAAACTCCTGCAGGGACAGATGTCTCAGATTACTATTCCAGCCAATGTCATGGAGGTAACAATTTAAGGCAGTAAAATCGGTTTTGTGAAAATCAAACTTTTTAAAAGGATTAACCTCAGCTTTTAAAAAGTCGTATACGTCAATTTCAATAGAAGTTGCATTGTGATAAATTGAGTTGTTTAATAGTGAATAAGGGGCTTCAAAAGCATTTGCCTTGATCTCATCACAACATATAAAAAATAAATCCAATATCCTATTTTGAGAGCTTTATATATATATTTGACACAAATTATGAGAAAATAAGAAATCGATTAAACTAAATTCAACATCTTTTAACATTACATGGCATAAGCATTTTATCATCCTCGGACCAAGACCAAACAATGTCTCCGACATTAAAATTTCCTTAAATCCATATACTATTGGAAACATTATCATGATTATGAAAATTGGTCTAAATGTGCAACAACCTCCGGTGCTTTCAAGACTGTAAAACGTCGTGATAAGCTTAAATTTATCTTCTTATGTTTACAAACAAAAATTAAGTCCACAGACCATCCCTTGTGGGCGTGGCATCTGGTAATCTTTCAACTGTAATTTATTCAATGTTTTTGTTGAAAATCAAAAATTTTTTCTTAATATATTATACAGAAAATACTTTTTTTTTAAATTTCTTTCATACCAAGTTTTGGACTACGCCCACATTTGGAGGCAGAATTTAAGAAAAACCTTTAAGTTTACTTTTACGCCTAACTTAAGTTAGGATAAGAAATAAAATTTAGCACATTAGCTTCACTGGGTTCTATACTAGATTTCGTTCCTACACAGTTTTCGGCCACGCCCATGTTTAGAGGTTGATATTACGAAATTGTTGAATTTTACCCAAAATATTACATTTTTGGCATCGAATTAAAGGGTAATTGTTCAAATGCAACTTATTCAATATTTTTGTTCGAAATCGAAAAATTTTTACTTAATATATTATGTAGAAAATATTAAGTTCTACATTTGGTTCATACAAAATTTGGGGCCACATCCATACTTAGAGGCATAATTCCATAAAAACCTATAAATCTCCAGAAAAACATGAATTTCGACTGCTTTTTAGCTTAACTAAGTATAGAATAAGAAATAAAATTTACCACATAAAGAACACCGGATACTATTTCTGATTTCGTTCGTACAAAGTTTTCAGCCACGCCCATCCTTAGAGGTCGATTTCACAAAATTATTTTAGCCACAAACTTGGATATTTCTATGCTTATATTGATTTTCAATTAAAGGGGTTGGACATGCAACACCCATTTTTTAAAAAAAAGGATAGGAGGTATATTAAGTTTGATTCAAAGTTTGTAACATACAGAAATAATCACCGTAGACCCCCAAGAATTTAAGGGCATATGATCGAGACCGAATTGTTGGTCGAATGAGCCATGTCCGCCCGTCCGTCCTTGTGTCGGTAGTTTTTAGTCCGTAAATTTTTAGCTAGGAGCTTGAAACTTAATATCTGTTCTTTCTAGGTCCCGAAGCAGTACAAGTGTAAAATTTTTTAAAATCCGCCCACTGACACGTTCACTTTACTTCTTAGCATGAAAATTCAAACTTGTCGTAGGAAGCCGAAATTTGGTACGCGTTATCCTCGCTTAAGTGTATTGTGATTGACATTTCAAAAAAAGGCAAAAACCGCCCCTTTTTGGGCGTGGTCATATTTTATTTGCATTTTAATAAACGGTTTTTATTCGATATATGCATTTTCTTTGAATAAAAAAAAACTTGCGCTATAGAATGTCTAGATATGGGCGAAAGCTATCAACTGAAATTAATAAATCTTCGCCCACTTTTGGGGGCGTTTTTAAGTATAAACCAAATTTTTAATGTGAAAATGCAATCAACACGTGTGTGCCACTTCTGATAAAAAATATAAACAAAATAACGTTGTTATTGAAAAGGGGTGGACGCCACGCCCCTTTCTAAAAGGAAGATTCTTTAACTGAGAAATTCTTAATACAGTTGAAGTTATTAGAAACTAAAATTTAACAACCAAGATTTATTGCACAATTAGGAGCTTGAAAGTGGTCAATTGGGATGGGGTATCGAACGATTCGCCTAAGCGGATTGTAACGCTCCCACTAGTTTCTATTTAAAATGGTGCAAATGGTAACGGGACGGGGATGGAAAACAGGAAAATAAACGAATGGGAAGGAGAATAGGAATGGAAAGGATAATAGGAATGGAAAGGATAATAGGAATGGAAAGGATAATAGGAATGGAAAGGATAATAGGAATGGAAAGGATAATAGGAATGGAAAGGATAATAGGAATGGAAAGGATAATAGGAATGGAAAGGATAATAGGAATGGAAAGGATAATAGGAATGGAAAGGAGAATAGGAATAGGAATAGGGTATACCACGGTCCATGACAAACGGACCGAAGCTATTACATATGCACTGTTGCACTTACTGACTGGATTAACACAGGAGTCGATTTTTTGGACCAATATGGATTCATTTTCGGATAAGAGGAAAGAAACTGTTGAAAAAACTGAATTGGCAATTCAACTTTGTATACATTAACACTTATTATAATATGAATTACATACACTATGTTTCATGCTTGACAAACACACACATACATGTTATATCTACTTATATCCAGTCTATATTTTATATATCTTTAATCTCTATCAAGTAGTCTTGTAATAAACGTCTCTGAAGTAAGACTCGCGTATTATTTCCTGCAATATCTACGACAGGTTATGGGCCCAGAAATTTCTGGTAATATTTAAAATGGCTTCATCGTTGTACCAAATTGAAAGATTGGATGAGAAAAATTACGATTCCTGGCGGGTTCAAGTTAGAAGTGTTCTGATCCATAACGACCTATGGGCATACGTTAACGGAGTGAAGACAAAACCAGAAGCTGAAAGAGAGAAGACCGAATGGGAAACCAAGGATGAAAAGGCACTCGCTACGATTCTGCTGTGTGTTAAGCCATCGCAGCTAAATTATATTAAGAACTGTAAGTCGTCAACAGAAGCATGGCAGATTCTGGAAAATGTTCACCAGCCGAAAGGACCAGCGCGAAAGGTTACCTTGTTTAAACAAATTCTTCAACTAAAAATGCCGGAAAACAGCCAAGTTCAATTACAACCTTAATAATTTTTTCGATCTAGCCGAAAAATTAAAAGAGCTAAGTATTGATCTACAGGATGAACTTCTCTCCATAATTTTGCTTTCTAGCCTTCCCAGCAGCTATGAAAATTTTGTTCTTGCAATGGAGACCCGCGATGAATTACCCACAAGCGAAACCCTGAAAATTAAGCTTCTCGAAGAGGGTCACAGAAGGGAGGAAACCGATGAAAGTGCACCAGAGCAAGCACTGTTCATACACAACCGAAAGTCAAAACGGCATACTCAGCATGTTCACCGCCCGCACTCTCCGCAGCATCAACCACACGGCCAACGTAGTACGAATGATCAGCAAAATACATTCAAAGGTACCTGTTATAATTGCAATCGTCGTGGACACATAGCGGCTAATTGCAGAGACAGACGAAAAAACAGAGCATTCCCGATGGTAAATTCAGCATGCGTTAACACATTGACACGGAATACTTGGGTTTTCGATAGCGGTTCGACAAGTCACCTGTGTTGTGACAAAAAAATGTTCTCTAATATAAAACCACATGTCGAAAACATTGAGCTGGCTAACAATTCTCACATTCAGTCGGAAGGAATAGGAGATGTCATATTAAAGACAAAGTATGGTTGCGTCACTTTAAAAGATGTGCTTTATGTACCGGATACAAATATGAATTTCGTGTCGATCGGTAAAGCTACGCAAAGGAATAATTTAGTCACATTCGGTAAAAAGGGTGCAAAAATATTAGATCCACGAGGTAATATTCTGATGACCGCGAAGAAATCGAAAAACATGTACATCTGTGATGAGCTAGAAGAAAAACCCGAATTTAATGCTTTTGCAAAAAGTTCAAATGATTGTGCTACATTGAGTGTATGGCATGAGAGGTATGGTCACCTCAATTTTAAGAGTTTGAATCAATTGATAAAAAATAATAAGGTAAAAGGCCTAAAGTGTAAAGGAAATATGACTAACATGAAAATCGATTGTGATATTTGCTTAAAAGGCAAGATTTCTTCGTTGCCATACACCAGTGGGGGCAGTAGAAGCAGTGGTATTCTAGATGTGATACACACTGACATCTGGGGTCCCCTGCGAACAAAATCTATTGGAGGGGCTAAATATTATTTACTTTTTATTGACGATCATTCAAGAAAAATATTTGTTTATTTTTTAAAGGCAAAAAGTGAAGCTTTCGAGATGTTCAAAAAATTCAAAGCAATGGTGGAAACTCAGACTTCAAAAAAAATTAAGATCCTTAGGAGCGATAATGGCACCGAGTTCATTAACTCTTCATTTAAGAAGTTTTTAGAGGTGCATGGTATCCGGAACCAGTTGACAGCGCCGTATACACCGCAACAAAACGGCGTCGCCGAGAGAGCGAACCGGACAATTGTGGAGATGTGCCGATGTATGCTGATGGAGTCAAAATTACCTCATACTCTTTGGGCAGAAGCAGTCAACACGGCGGTTTACATACGGAACCGTTCTCCAAGCAATACACTGCAAGGGGAGACACCTTTTTATACCTGGCATGGATTCAAACCATCTGTTTCTCACCTGAAAATATTTGGCAGTAAAGCAGTAATGCTCAATAAACGACCAGGTATGTCTAAGCTACATGCTAAGGGGGTGGATGTCTTCATGGTAGGTTACGCAACAGAGTCGAAAGCTTATCGTCTATTTAATAAGAGATCCGGTAAAGTATGCATCAGTAGAGATGTGCGATTCATAGAAACTCTATGTAACAGTTCTGCGATTACAGATTGTGATTATCTACTAACCGAAACGCCTACAGCCGAAGTGGTCACAGTTGTTGCTGCCGCTGAAAACAAACTTGAGGTTGATGGTGTTCAGGAAGCTGATACTGATGTCGAGAGCCTATTTGAAGATGCCTTAGGTTCCAATGAAGAAAATTCGAATGCTGATGATCAGGAAGAGAACGGCGACATCGACGAGGATGGTGACATGGACAAAAGGGTCGATAACGAAGATGATGCTAAAAGAAACATTGAGGCATTAGACGAGAACATTGATGTCGAAGAAAACATCGAGGTAAAGAGCGATCGGGGACATGATGACGGGTTCCAAAAGAATGATGGTGCATGCGAGAACGAATATGTGGATGAAGTCGGCGGCGGGAACATTGCTCAAGTAAGTCCTAGAATTTTAAGAAGTGGAAGAATTTGTAGTAGCGAAGAGTCAAATACACGCTCTGTTAAAGAAGCTCTTCAGCGAAAAGATGCTCAATTTTGGAAACAAGCTATGGCAGAGGAATTTGATTCACTGAAGCAAAACGACACTTGGGAGCTTGTTGATTTACCTAAAAATAGGCGCGCCATTAAATCGATGTGGGTGTTTAATCTAAATAAAAATAAGGAGGGGTGTATTGAACGTTATAAGGCTAGACTTGTAGCTAAAGGCTGCAGTCAGAAACAAGGTGTTGATTTTTCTGAGACGTTTTCTCCGGTAGCTAGATATTCTACTATTCGGCTGGTAGTTGCACTCGCTGTAGAGTTTGGTCTATTATTGCATCACATTGATGTGACATCTGCGTACTTGAATGGTGATTTAAACGAGGTGATTTATATGGAGCAGCCAAAATGTTTTGAGGATAAAACAGATCCACATAAAGTCTGTAAGCTGCGGAAAGCCATATACGGGCTTAAGCAATCCGGAAGGCAGTGGAACATAAAATTAGATGGCGTTCTAAAGAATATTGGATTCGTTCGTTGTATCAACGATAGTTGTGTTTACACAATGAATGAAAATGAAAAAATTAATATTATCGTCGTATACGTGGATGACATACTACTTGCATACACAGATATGCATGATATGGAGGCTATTAAAACAAAAATAGGATGTGAATTTGAAACGGTCGATAAAGGGCCACTTAATTATTTTCTCGGGATAGAATTTGAAAGAAGCGGCGATAGAGGCCAAATCAATATGTCTCAAAGACAGCTCATTAAGAGTATCTTAGACGATTTCTCGATGGCTGAGTGCAGAAAAGTGGGCACTCCTTTAGATCCAGGAACTCAATTAAGAAAATGCGATCGCTGCCCAAACTGCAGCAAGGTTGACATAAAATTATACCAGTCATTAATTGGTTCCTTAAATTTTTTAAGTATGACTACTCGGCCGGATGTAACGGGTGATTTTTTAGCTGGTTTGGTTTTGGCAACACTGGTTTTGACAGCTGACGTGTGTTTAGTACCTTGTGTCACTGTCAAACAGCTTCAGTTTGGTTTGCAATTTAACCATGGATCGTCTTACAAATGAACAACGCTTGCAAATCATTGAATTTTACTATCAAAATTCGTGCTCGGTTTGAAATGTTCATCGCGCGCTGCTTCCATTTTATGGTCGGCATTCTCGACCTTCTAAGCAGTCTATTCGGAAGATTGTGACCAAATTTCGCACCAAATTTACTTTTTTGGACATTAAACCACCAACACGTTTACGTACTGTGCGTAGTGAAGAAAATATTGCGG
The DNA here is from genome assembly GCA_947623515.1 of Neoascia interrupta. Taxonomy (NCBI): domain Eukaryota; kingdom Metazoa; phylum Arthropoda; class Insecta; order Diptera; family Syrphidae; genus Neoascia; species Neoascia interrupta. The sequence goes on from OX392465.1 coordinate 13,752,300, forward strand.
CCGTATAAGCTAGTGTGACAGAAGACCGCGAAATGTCGATTCGGCGCCGTTCCCAGCAGTTAGGCCTTTGTTACAGCACTTGGGCGTAAGCCTTTTAAGATACAGCTGGTGCAAGAACTAAAGCCAGCCGACCTACCACAACGCCGAAGACGGTGCCACATGCCACACAGCACGCGAAACAATGGCGCAATTGCGAGGCGAGTTTGGTGAACAGTTAATTTCACGTTTCGGGCCGGTCAATTGGCCGCCTAGATCGTGCGATTTGACACTATTAGATTATTTTTTGTGGGGGTATGTCAAGGCTAATGTCTATAGGGACAAGCCCGCTTCGATTGACGCACTGGAAGTCAACATCCATGCATTCATTCGTGAGATACCGGCTGATATGTGTGAAAGAGTATGCCAAAATTGGACTCAGCGGATGGGCTACCAGAGACGCAGCCGCGGTTAACATTTGCATGAAATAATCTTTAAACATTAAATTGCAAGGTTCAAACTATCGATTCAAATAAATATTTCATTAATTTTTTCGAATTTTTTGTGTTTTTTTTTTTAAAAAAGTTCTCAACCTCTTAAAAAATCACCCGTTATATCATTCAGTTATTAAACTTTCACAATATAACATGAATCCTCATAAAGAACATTATGTTGCAGCGAAACATTTGCTTAGATACTTATATAATACTATGAATTACAAGATAAATTACAGAAAATCTGGCGCAGACTTGCACGGCTATACAGATGCGGATTGGGGTGGTAATCCTGATGATAGGCGGTCGTTCACGGGTCACGTATTTTTCTTGGCTGGCGGACCTGTATCATGGGAATCTAAAAAATAGCCCACGGTCGCTCTTAGTAGCACTGAAGCGGAATACATGGCGCTTTGCTCAGCCTCCAAGGAAATAATGTTTCTACGAAATATCTTGAGGGAAATTGGTTTTGGCAGCTTAGTTCTGAAGCCAACAGTTCTCTATGGTGACAACTTGAGTGCACAACAGTTGGTCAAGAACCCGGTCTTCCACGCAAGAAGCAAGCACATAGACATCAAGATGCACTTCATTCGGGATGTATATGAAAGGAAGGAGCTGAATCTGGAATACATTCCTACTGATGATATGGTTGCGGACGTGCTGACCAAAAATCTTAAAAAAATTAAACATTTGAAATTTATTAAAATGCTTAACTTAAAGTAATGTTGAATTGAGGGGTAGTGTTGAAAAAACTGAATTGGCAATTCAACTTTGTATACATTAACACTTATTATAATATGAATTACATACACTATGTTTCATGCTTGACAAACACACACATACATGTTATATCTACTTATATCCAGTCTATATTTTACATATCTTTAATCTCTATCAAGTAGTCTTGTAATAAACGTCTCTGAAGTAAACCTCGCGTATTATTTCCTGCAATATCTACGACAAAAACCAAGAAAGGCTTATGTAGCAGTGTTTTGCTGTTTCTCGACGAAGGCTTGAAATCGTTAGCGATCTAACAACTAAGGCTTTCATCGCTGCTCTCAAAAGATTTATTGGACGAAGAGGCTACTGTCAGAACTTGTATTGCGATAATGAAACAAAACTTGTAGGAGCACGAAACCAGCTACAGGAAGCCAAACAAGCTATCTACAACGAGACTTCAGCTGGAAAGATCAATTCTTACTGCCACACCAAGCAGTTTGATTTCATACCACCAAGGTCTGTGGGAAGCGGCAGTAAATTCCGATACAAATGGAAACAGGACAACTTCCAAATCCGGGAAGGATTATTAGTTATTATAAAAACGACAATATACCACCGTTCCAATGGCCTCTCAGTAGGATAATCAAGATTATCTGAGGTAAAAATGATATAGTGCGAGTCGTCGAAGTCAAGACCACTTCGGGTATATTCAAGCGAGCAGTACACAGATTAGCACCCTAACCAATGGAAGATAAAACTTCAAATGAAGACGATGTTTAATCTCGCCCAAAGGACAGAAGAACAGAGGCCGGCTGTCCTCCTCAGATTGAAGGTGTCCCTGGTCAATCCGAAACTCAGCAGCAAAAAGATGAAATACCTCAGAAACGACCGCGTTTATCTGTTACCTCAGCTATTGCGACAATACTATTAGTATTGTTAACGGTACCAAGTAGTTGCGGATCACCTGTCGAGGTACTGCCTTTTACATAACAGCCGGGTATATATTTGGAAAATTTGGGAACAGCAAACAAAATATCCAGCGATTGGAATATAATCGCCTATTATGACATGAAGCCATATTGGGAGGAACTTGCCGTTCTACGTTATTGTAGTGCAAGGCTGTCCGAAATTCGCAGTTCACTTAACTAAAGATTTAATTAAAAGAAACGTCTTACTGGCACCAACCGACAGCGTTCAGAGAAAGAAGAGAGGTGCAATAAATATCGTAGGAAGTTTAGCCAACACACTATTTGGGGTATTGGATTCAGAGTGCGCCGAGAAGATATCTAAGGAAATAGTATTAAAATTAACGAAGATCAACTGCTCCATATGATCAAAAATCAAACTTCATTGCTGGAAGCTACAACGAACATTATGAAACGAGACCATGAAACAATCTCGACTGAATTTGAGCATTTTACATCTCACATCACCAACACAATAACCCGGTTTAATGGAACAGCAGCAGAACTATAGGAAGAAAGAGTTTCCCAATTTCTTATATCTCTTTTTTTTCGTGGGTAGGTAAAAACCTTCATAGGCACTATGAGAATCGTACGCGCGGCTCATAGTTGTGTGAGATTCTTACTCACTAAAAAAAAACCTCCTAATCTTTGTAAGACTACGACTAAGTTTCCTTAACAAGTAGTTCAAGTTTCTGTAAAGTAATCGCGTTTGGCAGACTATCTTCCAACGAAAGCACCTGCAATATCGTCGTTATGTGCGGTTTCCTCTTACGACGCTAGATCCAACGGCCTTTTCGTTGTAGTCGGCGTGCAAGATTTGTCTGATCCAGAGATCGGATTATTTCGTGGTTGCAATGTCCTTGAAGGCGAGTGTGAAGTTTGCGAGCAAAGTTTCTTACCTCATCGGTCACGGTTGCGATGCTGAGATCTCGATGTATATCGTTATTTGTTGTATACCATGGAGCATTTACGATTGCTCTTAGTGTCTTATTCTGAAAAGTTTCTAAAATAGATATGTTGCTTGGTTTGGTACAACCCCAAAGTTGTATACCGTACGTCCAAGATGGTTTTAGCACTTGCTTATTAAATAACCGTTTGTTATATAAGCTTCGAATAACGTCCGATAAGCCAATTCAGTTCTGGTAGCTTGATTTTAAGTTCGTCGCGTTTCTTTTTAACGTGTGGCTTCCACTTAAGTTTTGCGTATAGGGTCATGCCTAAATATTTCGCCTCGTTTGCGTACGGAATTTGTGCCGAGTTTATAAATAGAGGTAAGTTAACCCTCTTGTAAGTAAAATTTACATGCGTTGATTTTGTCTCATTTAGGACGATTCGCCAGGCCTTTGTCTATTCGCATATTTTGTTCAAAGCACGTTGGAGTTTTCCCGTTGAAAGTTCGACTGTCTTATCCGTAGCGAGGATAGCCGTGTCGTCAGCGAACGTGGCTACAGTCGTTGTCTTCACTTGAGGTACATCTCTTCTAAAAAGTGAAAACAGTGTTGGACCGAGGACGCTACCTTGTTGAACGCCGGCTTGTATTTCTTTGAATTCTGAGTATCCGCTCCCGTATCTCACTCGAATTAGTCTGTTGTCAAGATAAGACTCTAAGAGTTCATACATTTTTTCCGGCAAAACTTTCCGTAGCTTAAAGGCTTAAAGATCAAGGCTTAAAGCTCAAGGCTTATAGGCTTAAAGCTCAAAGGCTTGGGATACGTCAAGAAAAGCGGTAGAACATATCATTTTCATAAGGCTTTCTCAATTTCATAAATTATTCGATAGTTTCATATTGTTGAATGAATTGAGAAGGTCAATTGTTGAATGTTTGACCCTAAAAAGGTCGTAGCCTGGAGCTTTGTTATTCTTCAAATTTCGGATTGTTTGACGAAGTTCAGGCAGTGACACGGTTTTCATTCGATAATTGTCTAGTTCCGCATTGAGATACAGATCGTCAACCAATGGCTCCCCGTCAAACGGTTTGAACGTTTCTTCTAGTTGCTCTGCTTTCTGCTCTCTGACATCTGCTTTCTCTTTGTCGCCTTTTACCCATTCACCGTTATCTTTTCTTATTGGCGCCGAGTGTACTATTGGCTTTTTAATGGACTTCACGACTTTCCAAAGTGAATAGTTTGACCCTCTATCGGCAGTCAAGTTTTCGAGGTAATTGGTAATCTCACGACTTTAAAAATCTTGAAGTTAGTGCTTTAATTCGTTTGATTGCCCATTCAGAATGCTTTTATTAGGAGGAGCTCGAGACAAATGTCTTCTCTTTCGAGCCTTTCTCTTTTCGCGTATGAGCTCTTCAATTTCGCGCGGGTATATTGATCCGCTTTTCCATACTCCAGTCTTCCAGAAAGAAGTATTGTTTCAAGCTGCGTTTTGAATAGTTCTAACGAGTTTATCGATTTCGTCTTCTATTGCTAAAGGGGTTGTAAGTCGTACATGTAGAGATACATTTTCTTTGCAGAATTTCCGAAAGCCATCCCAGTCGGTGTTATTATTAGTTAACCTAGGCGCTCTTTCATTTTTTGCTAGACTTCCGCCGATTTTCAAAACGACTCCCGAGTGATCCGAACAGAGATCATAGCTTTCTTCTACATTTATGAGGTGGCAAGGGACCCCTTTTGCGATAAAAAAGCCGACAAGGTCAGGTACTTTGTTTCTGTCGGTTACCCAATAAAATGGGTTTCCCGTCGAAAGGAAAACCACGCCACGTTTCATGCTAGCTTTGAAGAGTACTCTACCTCTTGTTGAATTGCACCGTGATCCCCAAAAGGTGTTTTTCGCATTAAAGTCCCCGCCGATGATAAAATTTGACCAAAGCAAGTCAAAGATGGGAGTAAGATCATCGTCCGCTAGCCTATACTGTGGAGGAAAATAACTCGAGGCGATATTATAATCTAGGTGTCTTATTTTTACCGAGACTGAAGTTATTTACATAGAGTCAAGTTCAATTTATTCGGTTTTGTAATGCTTAATGCAGTCTTTGATGTAGAGATAGGATCCGCCTCTCGAATTTTCTGATGGATGATGCTTCAGTTTGTACTTTTTTCCTTGTCAATCTTGTATTTCTGACCGATTTTGGAGTGTTCGGCTTGTCAGCTCTAGAACGCTTTAGGGTTGTTACCCTATCTACAAACGTTGTTTAACAGTTTTGTGACGTTTTTGTAGCGCTATTGCGATTTCGCAACCTCGGTAGCTCGCCGGGTGATTTCCATTACAATTGGCGCAAGTCGCTGGGGCCTGACTGCTTAAGTTGCAATCTTTTGAAAGATGTCCACTGGCGCATTTGACACATCGGCGTTCTTTTTGGCAGTACACTTGAGTATGTCGGAAGCCTTGGCATCGCTTACAGTGAGGTACGAGTCTGTTGCCCTTTCGCTTGGGCTCAATTTTTACCCTGATATATAGGATTGTTTTTATTTTATATATTTCGTTTATGTTTTCAATCCTATCGAACGTCAGCATGAATATAGGAAGACCGCGCTTGACCACGGTGTCTTTTTCTCCTTCCGAACGTTGTTTTTCTTTCTTAAGTATGTTCACGGCATCAAAAATTTTAAAGCCTTGAGCTTGAACATCTTCAATAATTTCTTCCTTTGTGCAGGTTGGGTGAAGTCCCCTAGCGAAAACCCGAAGCGGCTTCTCGAATTTGTTTTCGTAAGTATACCATTGTACATTCTCGGTATTTAATTTTTGCGAAAGTGCGCATCAGAATAGGCAACAGAATCGTCGACATTGACTTTCCATACATTATTTCGAAGAGAAATTAAATTATACTTCGTCCCTAGAGTATTTTTTAAGATATTTCGATTTTAAGATAATTTTTTCTTGAATTTTCGCTGTCGCTTTTTTGACACGGTTGGTGTTTCATCTTGTTTATATACGGCCTCAACTACTGGCGAAGACCCAATTTTTCGTTTTTTGGTAGATGTTTTCTTAGGAGCCAGATTAGTTTCACGTGTAAGCTCTTCTTTGTGTATCACGTATTCGCTTTGACACTTCGGCGTGTCCCCACGTTTTGTAGAATCACGGGGATTCCTAAGAGCCTCTTTTTCTTTTCGTAACGAATCTACTTCATTTTTGAGCTCTTGGTAGAGACGTTCCATATCTTTAAACTAAGCGCGGAGTTCGTTGTTTTCCGCTTCAAAGCATTTGGTTTTCGCTGAGTCCCGATTAACCGGCGGACTTCCTTTCCCGGAGATGATTGATCTGGGTGGTGGTGATCGAGGTACCCTTGGTTTCTCTATAAAGGGATTTGAAAGCAATAAATGGCTCTCCCCAAAATCCGTAGAGCCTACCTCCGAAGAGGGTGGATTACTACCTGGGGTAAATCTTCAGTTCGTTTCGTCCATTGCATGGTTTGTATGCGCCACGCGCTCGACATACGGAGGGTGAATTTTAGTCGCCTCTTACAACAGGCATGCCTTACCTAGGGTATATTCTAACTATAACGATTCAAACTATAACGACTACTGCCAATGTTCAAAGGATAATTAATTAATTGTTTTTCAATTCGTGAAGGAAAACATTTGTGTAAACAGCACAGTCCAGTGTATCAAAGAGGAGCGCATGGATAAGCGCATAAAAGGTGTTTCTTCTCAATCATCTACCACCCTCAAGTCATTGCCAAATAATACCGTGCAATGATGGCCTTAACTGGATTCAGTTGAATAATCCCAACGAGTGGATTTATGTATTGAAGATGGAAACAATAACCAACATAGTATGTGACAAAACTGCGACACAGTTGACCATTAAGGGCTCAGGGATCGCGATCGGGACTACCTCACGAGTGTCTTACTTTCCAATTGGCAATATCACCGACATCAGAGTCCCTCAACAGCTACTCTACATATACAAGGCTGATCAGAGGGCGGTCCACACCTGCACAAAGCTGAACTGGAGGCGTTACGAAATTAAATCAACTTGGCGAAAAATTCTCTACTAAATAAATTTCATCATCTGGAAGCTCACCACACCATGGGATATATTAGTTTGCTTATATCCCTTATCGCCATACTTTTCTTGTTAATGCACTGTTACATTAATATAAAAACCAAGAGAAACCAACTTCAGCCTGCACCTGCTCCAGGAACTCAGCCAGTAGTCAGCAGATTCGTGAGAACAACAACCCTTCAGCCAGAAGATCAGGAAGCCCGATTTAGTGTTAACCTTGACTGATAAAACTGGTTATTAGTCAAGGTTAACACTAAATCGGGCTTCCTGATCTTTTAGTCGCAAATAAGTGCAACAGCGTGTATATAAAAGCTTCGGTCCGTCTGTCTTCGAACCGCGGTATACCCTATTCCTTTTCCTATTCTCCTTTTCATTCCTACTCTCCTTTCCATTCCTTTTCTCCTTTCTATTCCTGTTCTCCTTTCCATTTCGTTTATTTTCTTGTTTTCCATCCCCGTCCCGTTACCATTTATGCTTTGTTTTAAGTAGAAAAAAAATCCTTCCTTTCAAGTTTTTGTTCAATTTTTTTTAAAAAGGGGTGTGGCATGTCCAACCTTTTTATCCAACCTTTTTGAAATATCCAAGTTTGCGTCTAAAATGTACGCAAAACTGTTTCTTTTTGGTCCAAATTCAATAATTTTTTGAAATTGACCTCTACAGATGGGCGTGGCCGAAAACTTTGTGTGAACGAAATCTGAAATAGTATCTGGTGTTCTTTATGTGGTAAATTTAACTTCCTATTCTATAGTTAATACATGGATATCGACTCCTAAAAAGCACTTCTGGAAATTTATAGGTTTTTATGGAATTGTGCCTCTAAATATCTGTGTGACCCAAAACTTTTCATTAACTAAATGTAGAACTTAATATTTTCTAGATAACATATTAAGTAAAAATTTTCGATTTCGAACAAAAATATTGAATAAATTGCATTCGAACAATTACTTTTTAATTCGATGCCAGAAATGTAATTTTTTGGGTAAAATTCAACAATTTCGTAATATCAGCCTCTAAATATGGGCGTGGCCAAAACTATGAAGGAACGAGATCTTGTATACAACCCGGTGAAGCTAATGTGCTAAATTTTATTTCTTATCCTTACTTAAGTTAGGCTAAAATGTAGTCGAAATCGAAATCTATGTTTTCTGGAAAATTAGAGCTTTTTCTTAAATTCTGCCTTTAAATGTGCGCGTGGCCCAAGACTTTGTATGAAAGAAATTTAAAAAAAATTGTTTCTTTCATAATATATTAAGTAAATTGCATGTAATATAAATTTAATAATAAATTTAATAATAAATTTAATAATAAAATTTAAATATAAAACTAATAAAACATATATTTTTTAAATTGCATGTGAAAGATACCACTTTCAATCGATGCCACGGCCACAAGGGGCGGTATGCGGACTTTATTTTTATTTTATATGACTTGTTATCGTTAGAGTATGCTGAAAAATAAATTTCAGCTTAGATTTAGACCGATTGTGGGCGTGTATGTGGGCGGATTTAAAAAAAATTAGCACTTGTATTGCTTCGGACGACAGAGAGCTCACTTACAAAATTTCAGCTTCCTAGCTCAATGAAAATTTAAGGCCTAAAAATTGGTTACATACGGACGGATGAACGGACGGACGGGCATGGCTCATTCGACGCAGAATTCGGTCTCGATCATATGCCCTCAAGGTCTTGGTGGTCTATCGTCATTATTTCTCTATATTACATTTTAGCCTGTATCAAACCTATTTCATTATTTATTATTATTGATAAGGTGGACATAAATGTGCCACATAATCATTTGCACAACATTAACTACCAGGGCTTACAGCTGACACTTAATATAATGCATTCCTGTGGAATAGGGTATAAAAATCTCATTTCTTCTTAAATTCTTACAAGCATGCATTTTTTTGTTTGTTTTCTTGCATCATAAGTTCTTAGTTAGTACAATATAAATAAATAAATAAATAAATAGAGTGGCGCAACAGCTCGAGGTGAACCAGGGCCAACTTCTCAACAATGTATGCTGGTGTGTTAATTTCTTTACATAAAAGTACAATATCCTATATGTATTTTCTAAATTAAATATAATACATTTCATATAACGTGAAACGCTACAAGTAAAACCTATGAAAGGTTAAATTCATATTCTAATCTAATTGCCTACTTTGCTAAAAAAAATAATATCTCATTAAAAGTATGGATATTAATAGAATATAACCAGTGAGTAAGTGCTACAGTGTGTACGCAAAAGTTACAGTCCGTAAAATGGACCGTTTAATACCCCATCCTATCCCACATTGTAAAATGCTGATGGCATAGTTATTTTTTGACATTTAATAAGTAATGCAAACTTCGAAAAGGGGCGTGGTCCAACCGCCCCTAATTACAAACTATTAATTATAAGATACTTTCACAGATATTTCCAACTTACACTTAAATGTACGTAAAAATGCAATTTTTTGGTTCAAGTTCAATATTTTTGAAAAATCGATCCCTTAAAGGGGGCGTGGCTAAAAACTTGATATGAACGAAATCTGGACTGAAGTCTTGTTTACCTAACCTGCTACGTTTTTTGTTTCATGCTGTCCTAAATTAGGCTCAAGGATAGTCGAAATTAAGTTTTTCTGGAAAATTTTAGGCTTTTCTTCAATTCTGCCTCCAAATGTGGTCTTGTAAGAGCAAAATGTGAAACTGTGCGTTTTCTACATAAAATATTAATCAAATTTTTTTCAATTTCGAGAAAAAATATTAAATAAACTGCATTTGAAAATTTGCCTTTAAAATAGATGCCACGCCCACTAGAGGAGGTTTACCAATTAAATTTGTCTTTTTTGCGTCTTACATTCACTAGGAGATGCTAAATGTCGAATTTCAGCCTTTTAGAACGTCTTACAGTTTTGAAAACTCTGGAGGTAGTTGCACATTTAGACCGATTGTGGGCGTGTGTTTGGGCAGATTTCAAAAATGTTTACACTTGTACTATTTCGCATGACTTGGACCTTACGGCCTAAGGCCTAAAAACATGTGACATACAGACGGACGGACATGGCTCATTCGATTCCGAATTCGGTCTCGATTATATGCCCTTAAGGTCTTGGGGGTCTACCATTATTATTTCACCGTGTTTCAAACTTTAACTCTGTGACAAACTTAACATACCTCTTACCCTATGGGATGGGGTATACTAATATACAAAGTTTGTCTTATCATTATTTTATTGAACCTTCTGTTCAACGCGGGGCAGAACGTTTAAACCTTGAACCGAATTGAACGAAAAATTGTAAATAAATAACATTCAAGGTCAATGTAATGTGACTCTTAAATTGCATTTATGAATGGGCATTTTAAGCGTATGCCAATATAGTGCAGAGTTGTGTTTCTTGCCGTTAGTAGTCTATATTGGCATGTGTGTCAGTACTGCACGTATAACGCGATGTTGCAATAAATTCTGAGTTCAATGCTTGACAATGATTTATGTGTCAATGCACCAAGAGAAATGCAATGCTGCTGAATTGTTCTTTTTATACCCCATCCCATAGGATAGGAGGTATATTAAGTTTCCCACATAGTTTGTAACACGGTGAAATAATAATGGTAGACCCCCAAGACCTTAAGGGCATATGATCGAGACCGACTTCTGAATCGAATGAGCCATGTCCGTCCGTCCGTCCGTCTGTATGTTACATGTTTTTAGGCCTTAAATTTTGAGCTAGGATTTTGAAACTTAGTACGTCAGGTGCGCGTCATGCGAAAAAGTACAAGTGTAAACATTTTTAAAATCCGCCCAAAGGCACGCCCACAATCGGTCTAAATATGCAACTACCTCCAGATTTTTCAAAATTGTAAAACGTTCTAAAAGGCTGAAATATAAGACACAAAAAAGACAAATTTAATTGGTAAACCTCGTCTAGTGGGCGTGGCATCTATTTTAAGGGTAAATTTTCAAATGCAGTTTACTCAGTATTTTTGCTCGAAATTGAAAAAAATTTGCTTAATATTTTATGTAGAAAACGTTTAGTTCCACATTTTGTTTATACAAGACTTTGGGCCCCGCCCACATCTGGAGACAGAATTGAAGAAAAACCTAAAATTTTCCAGAAAAACTGAATTTCGACTGCCCTTGAGCCTAATTTAAGAAAGCATGAAACAAAAAAGTAGCAGGTTAGGTAAACAATACTTCCGTCCAGATTTCGCTCATATAAAGTTTTCAGCCAAGCCCCCTTTTAGGGGTCGATTTTTCAAAAAAATTGAATTTGAACCAAAAAATTGCATTTTTACGTAAAATTAGGTGTAACTTGGAAATATCTGTGGAAATATCATATAATTAATAGTTTGTAATTAGGGGCGGTTGGGCAAAACTTCAAGTATATGCACAGACAAACGGACGAACATGGCTTAATCTATTCACCAATCGATGTCCTTCATATTTTGAAGAGATCTACGGGGTCTAGGGTGATAACAAGCTATGCATTAAAATAAGTGCAGCCTGGGTACGGTATAAAAAAGTATGCCTCTGAAAATCTTACTTCTTTCTATTTTAAGAAGTATTTGATCTAATCTTGATGTCCTTCTTATTTCTTAAACAAAATTTAATTAAAAGTGATCTAAGCAACTTTTTATCACTTACCAAAAACGTTGTTAAGTCTTCTTCGTTGTTTTCAAATGCTGTGTTTAAGAAGTGTGCAGGATCCAATGCAATTCGACCACTTAAGACCTTTTTCCCTCCATCCTTGAGAGTAAGTTTTGCTTCTTTACCCATTTTAATCTCAGCTGAAGCATCAAAAATTCCAACGCGTTTCAAAATTACCTTAAGCGAACTTTCATCAATATCAGCTATTAAGTTGAGAGGCTTTGATGAAAAAAGTTGCAGAGTACTGGTAATTTTGCCTGACCCTTTAGCCCGATTGAATTCAGCTACCGCGTTCAGTACTTGCTCATCCAAACAACTAAATATAAATTCAATCCGATCCTTACTTCCAAATATTAGTCCATCAAGTTTGACGTCGTGAGTTTCACTTTTTACAGCATATGCAGCACTGAATTCTGTGCGTTCTAACGATAATGACGCATGGCCAATCGCTTCGTAGCTGATGCCAAGAGCAGGGCTTTTCACTGTACTTTCTGCGGTAATGTTAAACCCATGCATTCCATTAGGACTCAAATCTTTAATTGAAGTAGTGGCTATGATTTTTTGTTCGGGGGTCCTAAACACATCAATTGCAATTTCTGTATTCAAAGTTCTACGTTCACGGTTTGCATCGAAGAGGCCAGACACCGAGAGGGTTCGAATAGTTGGATTTTCGAAACGAACACCACCTTTGACATTAATGGCAACATTTTCGTGACCACTAACATCTGCACTTGCTATAAATTTGGTAGAATCTTTGGGTTTTTTTAGGCTATCAAAGTTAAATGTCACTGAGGTCTTATAAAGACCAAGTATTCCTTGCGGCACGACCTGCTCAGTTTCCACCACAATTTCTCGGCTGGGAATTTTGAACTGAACCTTATTTTTCTGAGGTGAAATACTGGCAATAAGCTGGTACTTATGGTTGCTGTTGGATATTATGCTACTCTCAATCTCGTGGTAAAACTTGAATCCCTTGTGGCTACTTTTGGACTGTAACTCGAATTCATGTGGATAGCCCAGCTCTCGTAGATCAATTAGTATCATAAGATCATTTTGATCAGATGTTACATCGTGAGGATCAACCGTTACCATATTCCTGATCTCAACATTAATGCACTGTTTTTTTTCCTCACAAACTGACATTTTCGCCTGGAAGTTTTTGTTTGTTATTTTAAGTGTCGCTACGGCGTTCTTTGGTCCAAAAGTACCATTGATTGTGAAGGAGGTTCCGACTTCCTGGTCGGTTGCAATATCATACATTTGAAGAACTATCTTGAAATTTGCATTGTTTGTCTTTGACTTATACTGAACTTGTCCTTGTCCATCAATAACTGTTTTGTTTTTTTCTTTTTTGACAACATATGTAGCAGATCCAGATAAAATTACACCCTCTGCACTTTTAACAATCAATTCTACAACTCTTCGATTTGAACTGCTTTGTGAACGGATATCTATGTTGAGTTTATTAATTTTAAGCTTTTCTGAATTTGCTTGGGAAGTCAAGTAGAAGTCGTCCAAGGCCTTCAAATGTGCTTCTCCAATATACTCCAAGTCTAAGTTGCCTAGATTAACAACACTAAGGGTAATCTTTCCTTTACGTTCTCCTTGGATTTCTAGGATACCGGATACTAGGGTGGTTATTTTGGGGAAAATTGCCTTAATAGCAGCACCTTTTTTGTGATCACTTGTAAAAATTGAAGTTTCGAGCTGATATTTTTGTCCATTTAACTGTAATTCACTGTTTATATCTATAGTTTTATCGCTTTTCCCAGATCGCACTACCAAGTCGATGCTTTTAAGAGAATCAAAGGAGGACTCTATTCCCAAGTGTACTATTGCCGACTTAGAATCAACGCAACTTATATCTAGACTATTCTTGACAGACATTTCTCCGTTGGCGTAATTAATATTATACTTTTGGCTCCAAGAATGGTCTTCATTGCTGACTTCTCGGCTGTAGGCTCCATCAAGACTAAGAGGTCCTTCCCCGAGTTGGCTGCCCTTCGCACTCAAACTGTAGCTGCCTCGAACTTTGTTTCCTTTTAAAAATGCATTGAAACTGATATCCTTTTCTCCAAATTTCTCATTAACATGCAACTCGATCAAGTGAATGCCCCCCTTAGTTTCCGGGCGCAGGTACTCGACACCTGTGGTAAAAGTGAAGGTTTTGAAATCAGTTTCCGGAGCTTTGATTTCAGCTTGAAGATGTAAAGCTGCTGGCTTAGCTCGATCACCTCGATCGTAGTTTACATTGACATTTGAACTAACTTGATCACCATATTTTGCGGCAACTCGAAAGATTGCCTTATTTGAAGAATATTCATCGACAGCAACAGAAATGCCTATTGGTGCATTAAGTAAATCCCCCTTAGTTTCTAAGTCGTAAAAGAAAATTTTAACGTCTCCTTTAGGCTGGTATTTCATTTTTTGAGTAAGATCAAGCTTCTTCCCCCCGAATTGTGTCATTACTAAACTGGTAGCAGCACTTAATTCTTTAGTTTTAACATTGTAGTTTTCAAGAGCTCCTTTAAGTTCAACAGTACGCTTAGGACCGCTAGGCAAAGTATCTCCAAGCATGAAACTCATTGACCCCTGAGCGATGCCATTTTTAGCAGTTGTTACCTTTCGGTTCAATTGGCCATCTAGTAGTCGAGACCCTGGTAGTATGACAGAAAACTTTCCGTCAACCTCACCGTTCAGTCGCCAATCGCCTTTGACGGATCCACTGGCGTCTATTAGAATCTTTTCATTATTGCTTTCCAAAACATTTTTAGTTGATATTTTCGTCTTATCGATAATGTTCTCTGTCTTAAAGATAAGTTTGTTTTCGTTATCGTATCCTATCGTAGCTTCTATGTCATATTTGGGAGCATTGATAAGAAACTTTGAGTCCAAAGTGATTTTTCGCTGAGCTTTCTTAAAGTTGAACACCCCTGTCAAGTCTCCCTTTCCATTCTTGTTAGTTTTAAAGTCAATTTTTGCACCCAGTAGGTCCTTGACTTGAACACTCACTTTGCCAGTTGCAACTTTGTCCTGGGGATGTGTCGTTTCACCACTTACAGAAACTAAATCAGCATTGTTACGAGTCAGTTTAAACTCAGTATTGGTTTTATCAGGGGTCCCTGTAATCTTCAGGAGCCAATTTCCCCCCTTGTCTTTAGATGTGAAAAGTACTTCTCCTTCTAGATTTATATAAATGTCTTGATGGGTGAATTGTTGACCAATTTCACCTCTGGCTAAAAGTTGTGTTCCTAAGCTTGTAGTAAGGCTATTATCAGTTATGTACCGATTCCCTTTAACATCGGTTTTCGCCTTTAGCTCGATAAAATGCTGGTTTAGCTTAGCATTTACTTCGAGGTTATAGTCGCCCTCCGTTCGCATGTCTTTGCTCATATTTAATTTAATTGATCCTTTTTTTTTGCCACTACCTACTTCCATATCCAGATGCATTAACCGTTGGCTCACTGCCCCATTAAGCTTTCCTTGAATAGCAGATTTACTGTTCCGTTTTAATAAAAATGAATTCTTAAATTTGGAATCAGCTATAATGTTCTTTTCATCACGAGAATAGTCTAGATCGTTATTCATTTCAAAACTTTTATCTGCCACCGCTACAACTAAAGCATTTTTAACTGAATTCGGAGACAACTGAAGAAGTATACTGGCACCGCTCGTATATGATGACCCCGGGCTGTGAACAAAGAAACCAATCGAGTAACCATTTTCTAAGGAAAAGTGTGACTTTATTTCATTTATTTCTTTGCCATGGACTACAGTGAGCTCGGTTTTAAAAGGTTTGGTATCAGCCCAACCATTTACAGTGATTTTATTTCCATCCTTATTTATCACTTGCAAGTTGTCAAAAACGAAACGAATATTACCCCCATTTTGTTGTCTAATAATACGTCCGTCAGACCGATATCCATATATTTCATTGCTTATACCCTTGGTTGTTTTGATTTCGATCAGTGGACTGTACTCATCATTATTTTTCTTCAAACCAAGCCTCTGTACTGTCTTTTCGTCATTGACCTCATACTGGCTGTACAATGATATTTCGTGGTCATCATTCTTAATTCCAGCTTCTCCACCCAATTTTATTTCGGGGTGTTCAAGCGAGGCCCTTACAAAAATATTTGGTTGAGTGCCCAACCTAAGGCTTAATGTTGTATCGTGGGGAGCCTGAGATCCTGGTGTAGAGTACTTAAGCTTCCAAGAGCGACCTTCGGCATCGCTGTCATATTCACCGAAAAAACTAATTTTTTTTTCTGTCTGAAGTCTGAGAGCTAAGTGTACAGGCCCCGAAAGGGGGAAATCCACGGCGGCGGTATCAGTGCTGCGATCAGGTAGAATCGATGTAAAGCATATTGTCATGCCAATGTAATGCAACTGATCGAAGCAATTTTCAATAGGGGAATTCTTTTTTTTCCTTAATTTCAATGGGGTACCTTTGATCTCCTTATCCTGTTCCGCGAAAACAAAATCAATATTATGCTTAAAGCTAATGAGCTCTAGATTTGAACGTGAAAACGCAACATCGAGATTAAAGCCTTTGGCATCATTTACAAGCTCAAACCCAATATCACTGCCGGTTGATGAATGCAAGCTGCTTGAAGCCCGGAGGCCTGCATTCAAAACAAATGCGTTAAAGCGTATTTGCCCATTTACATTGACATCAATACTAGGAATAAACTTGATTCGATATTTTGTCTGGCGAGGGTTTTCAACAATTGCGTCGATGTCAATTTTGGTCGCAATACTTAGCTTAGACGTAGATGTACCTTGTGCAACTAACTCTAGTGGCAGCCCGATACCCGTGGGGTATGAATATTCCGCGTCCAAGAACAGAGCGTGGCAGTTGTATTCGTGTTCGAAATTTTTTAAACCTCCCTTAATATTAGCAACAATGTCGGTAAACCTTTGCAAAACATCATCTACTGTTTGAGGGACGTCATCCGCTAAGCTGAGAAAAAATATCTCGGAGCCAAATAGCCGTATGACAAGATCCAAATTAATGTCAGCCGGTGTTTTGCTGCCATATGTTCTGTACTTTTTCGCAAACTTTTCAGTATCATCCGCGATGGAGCGTTTTGATCGTAATTTCGAAATGTTACCAACAAGGTTTCTGCCTTCCGTATTTAGATACCCCTTCGGTCCGAAATAGTATGCTATGATCTCTTCGAGATTTTCTTGTCTAGCGCTTACTTCAATGATGTTGTAGTTTGTACCAAAAATTTCTGACGTAAGATTAAGGCGAGCAGACCTTGGCAAGTAACCTTTTTGAGAGTAAATAACACTGTAATCTGCAGATGCACTAACTCCAAGTGCGTCAGCAGCATAAGATAGTTCATTGTTAAAGGAGTAACGACGTGGATTGACTGGAAACTGTTTTTTCAAACGGACGTTGCTGAGATAATGTCGCAAAGCTTCTTTCGTCGGATCTGTAGAGTCTCGGATGGCTCTGAGACTTGAGACAATGAAGCCTCCCACTTGGTACACTGTTTCGTTGTTTAAAATTTCATCTAGATCATTAGCTAGCTCGGCATTAGGACAAGCAATTCGAGATAAGTATGCTTCGATGCGGACTTCCGAATCTTCATTACGGTCCTTTAGGATGCCAAGTGCCTTTTTTTGGAGGCCCGAATCACAGGCGGCAGCAGTAAAAGCCTGAATTGCAGCGACTCGCAGTCGTAATGGGCGCTCGCTCGATGCGCATTCAACAAGAACTTGAGTTGAAGCATCAGCAATTTTGCGTGTATTACGGATACCTTTAAGTATGTTAACAAAGCGGTCTTCCTCTAATTTGGTGTTTGCTTTGCAATGCTTTAAGCTGTCGGCAAACTTTTTAGATACAATTTGAACCTCACTTTGGTCACAAGCTCCTTGTTTGCAAAACTTGTTGACTAAATTACCAACAGCCAAAAACGCCTCTTTTGGTGAATTGGCATTCAAAAGATTCTGCAAAAAAAGGTAGAATATGCATTATGTATATTATAATGGAACTAGCTTCAATTTATACTCACAGCTGCCTGCTGAAGCGCATCCTTTTCAACATATTCAACCAAATTAAATGATAGGTAGGCCAACCTCTTTTCGGTTTCCGACATATTCGACATTTGTCGGACAATTGCTTTAACGCTGTTTGAAGTTCCAACTCGGAAAAGAGCATCTAGGTATACCTTTCTAGCCAATATTTTGTTGGAGTGCGGTAAATTGGATAGCTCTATAAGCGTATCGGAATCGGATGAACGCATAAGACGGATCAAATCGGTGAAATATCTCGCAGCATCACCTTGAACATGTTCGCTTACCATGTTCACAGTATTTAAGAAAACTTTTTTTAAGACTGCAATGTTCTTCGATGTTGGTGCCGAGGTCTTTTCAAAAATTATGGTGGAAGGTACTCCAGCAGTTTGTGGCGCACTTCCTTTGCTAACTTTCCCTAATCTCAGGATTGTCTTAACATGTGCCGTGGCAGCAGTGGCCCCAGCTGCTAGCGCCGCAAATTTGTACTCCTCAACTAGCTGCACGTTTTCCGGAATTCCATTTACGAGTTTAAGCTCTTTGGAGTAATCAGATTTTAGGAGAGCACTTGATTTGACACCAGCCTTTTCATTTATAACACCGTTAAATAAACCATTTGCTATATGCTCTCGAAGGGCGCACGAATTCAAATTGCGCACTTTGGTTACAATTTCTGATGATCCAGCCTTAGATACCGTCGTAAGAGTCGGGCAAACACCAAAAACATCTGTCTCATAGGGCTTCTCTGACACCTGAAACATTGATATAACACCCCTTTTGATATTTAAAGAGGCAATGCTGTCACTAGGATCAGAGCAAATACTCGACTGCAGTTCGCCGCTAGCAAGTGTGAATTTAACAGGTTTATTCAACCCTGGAAGTATTTGTTTATCAGAACCTCCTTTAACGGCGTTCACAGTCATTCGGTCCAACTGAAGGCTATAAACACAATTGCCTTCAAAGTAAAGTCTTGCTTGCCCATTTATTTTCAACGTTGTGCCATCTACATCATTGTTGCTTATTCCAATGTTCATTAAGCTGTCAATGCTGTACTCATAGATCGAACCTGGCTCATATTGCAGAATCCCAGAATCAGCTGAAAAATACAAAACAAAAGCGCATGAAAGTATGGAGTTATTCCTCTAAACTTAAATGTTTAAACTATTTTCTAAGCAAGGCGTAGTCGTGCGATACTAAAAAAGACTCATAACGGAAAGTGCAACAGCAAAGTTTCAGTCCCAAATACACAATAAAATACCACGCCTAAAGAAAGTGCACGTAGTATAAAAAAGACCGTAACTTATGAAGACTAACGCCGAGCGGTCCGTCGGCTTTTGTTGAAGGCTAAGCTCATCTATATTTACATTTATCATTTATTTGCGCAGTTTGTGTAAAATATGTTAGTTTAGTTTCATAATCTAAAGCTGACGAAATCATTTCCTTTAATTTTCTTATATTTTTTTTTCCTAAGGAAAACTGTTATGGGTTTATTATTTTTAGCGGTCCGTCCAAAAATGGCAAAAGGACCTCTTATGGTATTGGTCCGTTGTCCGTCCGTCCGTCCGCACCTGTAACTTTTGAACGGAAAGTCGTAAAAAGATTGAATTTGGTACACTTATAAAGTCCGTGAAAACAATGAGAACGCATAAAGAGCAATTTTTTTACCCCATCCCATATGATAGGACGTATATTAAGTTTGTCACATAGTTTGTAACACGGTGAAATAATAATGGTAGACCCCCAAAACCTTAAGGGCATATGATCGAGACCGAATTTTGAATCGAATAAGCCATCTCTGTCCGTCCGTCCGTCTGTGTGTCACATGTTTTTAGGCCTTACATTTTGAGCTAGGATGCTGAAACTTCGCACATAAGGTGCACGTCATGCGAAGCAGCACGAATGTAAAAATTTTTGAAATCCGCCCAAAGACACGCCCACAATCGGTCTAAATGTGCAACTACCTCCAGAGTTTTTAAAACTGTATGGCGTTCTAAAAGGCTGAAATTTGAAATTTATCATCTCCTAGTGAATGTAAGACACAAAAAAGATAAATTTAATTGGTAAACCTCCTCTAGTGGGCATGGCAGCTATTTTAAGGGCATATTTTCCAATGCAGTTTACTCAATATTTTTGCTCAAAATTTAAAAAAATTTCCTTAACATTTTATGTAGAAAATATTAAGTTCCACATTTTGTTCATACAAGACTTTGGGCCCCGGCCACATTTGGGGGCTAAAATTTTCCAGAAAAACTTAATTTCGACTGGCCTTGAGCCTAAATTAGGAAAGCATGAAACAAAAAAAGGAGCAGGTTAGGTAAACGAGACTTCAGTCCAGATTTCATTAACCCATTTATTCCCATGGTTGCGTTAACGCAACCAACAGGAAAATCATAATTTTCTGGCAAAAGGGCTAACATTTTGACTACATTCTTAGCTCTATTGTGTTTATAAGTATTTAAGCTTTCATATAAAATTGAGTTTTATTCATAACATGTATTGGACTTTTATTAAATCTTAAACGAAGTTACCTTTAATTTAAAAAATATACCATCATGGTTTAAATACTCCCTAAAAATATTGTTTCAACAATTTTTCAAGTTTGAATGTGCCTTCGTGTAAAAAATATATCTCCTAACAGAAATAAACAAAAAAAAATTTCAATATATGTTCGTAAATTTGTTTAATCCGCTGTGAAACATAACGTTGCGAAAACGCAACATTATTACCAAATATGAAATCTTAGCAGATAATGAGAGATTTTTAAATTTTAAGCATTCTTGGTAGGCCATGAGATATTTTTTAATATTGAGCCTTTTACCAACGGATATTTTTATTTATTTTGTGCAAATTGTTTGATATACATTATCTAGTGCGTTTTCTATGTGAAATTTGTTGTGAATATTTTCTTGAACACTGAGTGAAGATTATACGCTGGAATGACAATTCCGTTGTTACAGTGGCAAGCAATTGCGAATCTGTACAGCCAAATGTTATCGTAAAACGATTCAATCGTAAAGTAGAATGTAGAATAAATATATAAGAGGTGTTGACCTATACGACAACGCAGTAGCAAACTGCAGTATAAAAATTGGCGGCAAAAAATGGCGGTGGCCATTATTTATCAATGCGATTGATTCTGCAATAGTAAATGCTTGGAAGTAGTGGTTAGTGTGTGTGCTTACTACGCCGGAAGTCTGGGTTCGAATCCTGCCATCGTCACCTGAAAAAAGACTTGTTCTTTTTCACGGTCCCCACCTCTGCAAGGGGCTGACAAGCCCTCCGAGAGTAGCAATTGTATTGAAAAACTTCTCAAAGTGCCGTTCGGATTCGGCAAAAAATTCTAGATCCCCTTGTATGTGAAGGAATTAAACACACACAGCATACATTGTTGAGAATTTGGCCCTGGTTCACCTCGAGCTGTTGCGCCACTCTATTTTTTATTCTATAAATGCTTGGAGGTGGTCAAAGGATAGACATGTGCACTCAAGAGGATACAAGCATCCACAGGTTTTCTAAACCCACCTCTGTCTATCAACTCCTACTCTCACCTCCCCGTGGTGAACACCGGGTGCCTAGTACCTCAACTGGAGATTGGGTTCCAACCCCTTTGGAAGGTTGTTGGGGGTAGCAGACGAGAGAGGGGGGAGGAGTGTTCCCACTAAGGCACTTCTCCTTGCATCCGGACGGCAGCGGAGGAATTCCCCAGATGGAATCAACGGTGGCGTCCATAGTTCCAGTCAGGCCAAACTACTTAGTGAACACCTTATAGGGCTACTACGACGTATTCGGAGCTCAGGCCTATAAGGAGCGGGCTATCCGGCTCTCCGTCCTTAGAGCTAAGCAAAGGATCTGGTCCTCCAGGTTGGGGGTCGTGCCGTCGGGGTGACTTCCCGGCCACGTAAAGAAACACTAGTCACGAAGCAGAAACAAGCCTCGGATTCGGACGGATTTACTGTTGACGACCAATGTAAACGAGAAAAGGACAACGAGCTCCGGATCTGCACGTGGAATGTTAGGTCCCTTAACAGACCACGTGCAGCCGAGCAACTAGCGGAGGCCCTTAACGACTGCAAGGCAGACATTACTGCCATCCAAGAAATGCGGGGCCGGGCAAAAGAAGGATGAAAAACTGCGACATCTACTACGGCGACTGCTATCGGCATCAAAGACAGCGCCTATTTGGATGTGGTTTCGTTGTTGGAGGCAGACTTAGGCAAAAAGTCTTGAGCTTCAACCCTGTAAGCGAGCGCCTCGCGACGATCCGCATCAAGGCTAAATTCGCCAACATTAGCCTGATATGCGCACATGCCCCCACAGAGGAGAAAGATGACGAGACCAAAGATATGTTCTACGAGCTCCTGGACAAAACTTATGAGCTGTGCCCTAGCTACGACATTAAGATTGTCCTAGGCGATTTTAATGCCAAGCTATGAAGGGAGGGCATCTTTGGTCGTACTGTCGGAAAGCATAGCCTGCACGACACGACCTCCGATAACGGATTCAGACTGATCGACTTTGATGCGGGGCGACACGTTGTGGTAGCTAGTACACAGTTCCCGCATCTCAATACCCACAAAGGGACATGGAGATCTCCCGATCAATCAACCGTCAACCAGATTGACCATATTGCGATCGAAGCAAGGCACTCCTCCAGTATCATGGATGTCCGAACTTTCCGAGGGGCCAACATTGACTCGGATCACTACCTTGTTGTAGCCAAGGTACGGCTGCGGATATCCCGACCAGCGCCAAGTTTTTTTTTTTTTTTTTTTTTTTTTTTTTTTTTTTTTCGTGGGTAGGTAAAAACCTTCATAGGCACTATGAGAATCGAACGCGCGTGCTCATAGTAGTGTGAGATTCTTACTCACTAAAAAACCTCCCAATCTTTGTAAGACTACGACTAAGTTTCCTTAACAAGTAGTTCATGCTTCTGTATAGTAATCGCGTTTGGCAGGCTACCTTCCAACGAAAGCACCTGCAATACCGTCATTATGTGCGGTTTCCTCTTACGACGCTAGATCCAACGGTCTTGTTCGTTGTAGTCGGCGTGCAAGATTTGTCTGATCCAGAGTTCGGATTATTTCGTGGTTGCAATGGCCGTGAAGGCGAGTGTAAAGTTTGCGAGCAAAGTTTCTTACTTCGTCGGTCACGGTTGCGATGCCTAGATCTCGATGTAAATCGCTATTTCTTATATACCATGGAGCATTTACGATTGCTCTTAGTGTCTTATTCTGAAAAGTTTCTAAAATAGATATGTTGCTTGGTTTGGTACAACCCCAAAGTTGTATACCGTACGTCCAAGATGGTTTTAGCACTTGCTTATACAATAGAGTTTGTTATATACGCTTAGTTTCGAATAACGTCCGATAAGCCAATTCAGTTCTCGTAGCTTGATTTCAAGTTCATCGCGTTTCTTTTTAACGTGTGGCTTCCACTTAAGTTTTGCGTCTAGGGTCATGCCTAAATATTTCGCCTCGTTTGCGTACGGAATTTGTACCGAGTTTATAAATAGAGGTAAGTTGATTACCCTCTTGTAAGTAAAATTTACATGCGTTGATTTTGTCTCATTTAGGAGGATTCGCCAGGCCTTTGTCCATTCGCATATTTTATTCAAAGCGCGTTGGAGTTTTCCCGTTGATTGTTCGACTCTCTTATCCGTAGCGAGGATAGCCGTGTCGTCAGCGAACGTGGCTATAGTCGTTGTCTCTACTTGAGGTACATCTCTTGTAAAAAGTAAAAACAGTGTTGGACCGAGGACGCTACCTTGTGGAACGCCGGCTTGTATTTCTTTGAATTCTGAGTATTCGCTCCCGTATCTCACTCGAAATAGTCTGTTGTCAAGATAAGACTCTAAGAGTTCATACATTTTTTCCGGCAAAACTTTCCGTAGCTTATATTTTAGGCCTTCGTGCCAAACTTTATCAAAGGCTTGGGATACGTCAAGAAAAGCGGTAGAACATATCATTTTCGCTTCTAAGGCTTTCTCAATTTCATTAGTTATTCGATAGACCTGGTCAAGTGTTGAATGTTTGACCCTAAAGCCGAATTGGTGATCCGGAATCAATCGTCTTTCTTCAATTATTGGTTGCAGTCGTTTGAGCACAAGTTTCTCGAAGACTTTAGATATAATCGGCAGAAGCGAAATCGGTCTATATGATTTTTTATCGTTCGGGCATTTCCCTGGTTTCGGAACCATTATTACCTCTGCGACTTTCCATTGCCGTGGAACGTATGAAATTCTCATTGATGCGTTTATGATGTAGAGAAGCTTGACTAACGCTCTTTTCGCTAGCTCCTTCAAAATTTCCCCAGTAATTAGGTCATAGCCTGGAGCTTTGTTATTCTTCAAATTTCGGATTGTTTGACGAAGTTCAGACAGTGTCACGGTTTTCATTCGATAATTGTCTAATTCCGCATTGCGATACAGATCGTCAACCAACGGCTCCCCGTCAAACGGTTTGAATGTTTCTTCTAGATGTTCTGCAAATACATCTGCTTTCTCTTTGTCGCCTTTTACCCAATCACCGTTATCTTTTCTTATTGGCGCCGAGTGTACTATGGGCTTTTTAATGGACTTCACGGCTTTCCAAAGTGAATAGTTTGACCCTCTATCGGCAGTCAAGTTTTCGAGGTAGTTGGTAGTCTCGCGACTTTTAAAATCTTGAAGTAAGTGCTTTAATTTGTTAGAAAGCCCATTCAGAATGGTTTTATCAGGAGGAGCTCGAGACAAATGCCACCTCTTTCGAGCCTTTCTCTTTTCGCGTATGAGCTCTTAAATTTCGCGCGGGTAAATTGATCCGCTTTTCCTTACTCCAGTCTTCCGGAAAGAAGTTTTGTTCCAAGCAGCGTCTTGGATAGTTCTAACGAGTTTATCGACTTCGTCTTCTATTTCTAAAGGGGTTGTAAGTGGTACATGTAGAGATACATTTTCTTTACAGTATTTCCTAAAGCCATCCCAGTCGGTGTTGTTATTCGTTAGCCTAGGCGCTCTCTCATTTTTTGCTAGACTTCCGCCGATTTTCAAAACGACTGCCGAGTGATCCGAACAGAGATCATAGCCTTCTTCTACATTTGTGAAGTGGCGGGGAAACCCTTTTGCGATAAAGAAGTCGACAAGGTCAGGTACTTTGTTTCTGTCGGTTGGCCAATACGTTGGCTTTCCCGTCGAAAGGAAAACCACGCCACGTTTCATGCTAGCTTTGAAGAGTACTCTACCTCTTGTTGAATTGCACCGTGATCCCCAAAAGGTGTTTTTCGCATTAAAGTCCCCGCCGATGATAAAATTCGACCCAAGTAAGTCAAAGAGGGGAGTAAGATCGTCGTCCGCTAGCCTATACTGTGGAGGAAAATAACTCGAGGCAATATTGTAATCTAGGTGACCTATTTTTACCGATACTGAAGTTATTTGCATAGAGTCAAGCTCAATTTTTTCGTTTTTGTAATGCTTAATGCAGTCTTTGATGTAGAGAGAGGATCCGCCTCTCGAATTTTCTGATGGATGATGCGCGTGGTAGTCGATGTAACCTCTAATTTTGGGTCCGGATCCCTTCTTAAAGTGTGTTTCCGAAATCAGGCATAGGTCAAAATTTTTTTCCCGTAGAAATACTTCTAGTTCGACCAGCGCCAAGTAATGGAAATACTGTGAGGAAGTTTGACGTCGGCCGACTACAATCGCAAGAGATCGCCAGGTCCTTCTCCAACCGAGTCTCTCAAAACCTTCTACGAAGTCCTATGCAACCAGCATCAAGCATTGATAGCCAGTGGCAATACTGCCAAAATGCCATCAGAGACGCCGCCTCTGAAGTGCTGGGTTTCACACGGCGACCACAACGAAATCCCTGGTTTGACGATGAATGCCGGCAAGCACATGCAGCTAAACAGGAAGCATACAAAGCGGCGCTGCACAGAAGGACTAGAGCTGCTCGCGAGCTCTACGAGCAGAGGAGGACAGAGGAGCACCGGCTTCTCCGAAGGAAAAAGAGAGAGCACGAGAAGCGCGCGGTTGAAGAGATAGAGAGATGTTACAACAGGAATGAGGTTAGAAAGTTTTACCAAAGGATCAAAAGGTCCTGCCAAGGGTATAAACTTCGAACTGAAGCCTGTAAGGACCATCAAGGGAACATCGTTGTAGAATCGCAGTCGGTGCTGAGGATTTGGAAAGACCACTTCTGCAGACTGTATAACGGCGAGGACGAACCAAATACCGCTGTAAGGCAGAACGAACCATTCAACCCGGGCGAAGACGTTACCGACGAAGCATACGAACGATACCGCCCACCCGACCTGGAGGAGGTAGCTGTGTCTAAGCTCAAGTGCAACAAAGCAGCCGGAGCAGACGGCCTAGCTGCCGAACTTTTTAAATCCGCTGGCGATTAGCTGGTTAGGAGCATGCACCAGCTCATCTGCAAGATATGGTCGGAAGAAAGCATGCCCGACGAATGGAACCTCAGCATTGTTTGCCCGATCCTCTGAGTTGTGCCAACTACAGAGGCATAAGTCTTCTTAACATCGCATACAAGATCTTTTCTGCTGTACTGTGTGAACGCCTAAAGCCGTTTGTCAACAATCTGATAGGCACATATTAGTGTGAAAGTCCACTATCGATCAAATATTCACACTGCAGCAGATCTTGGAGAAGAACCCGGAATTCCAACTCGACACACACCACCTCTTCATCGATTTCAAGGCCGCGTATGACAGCATCTATAGAGACGAGCTATATAGCGCAATGTCTAGTTTTGGCATCCCTGCCAAACTCGTCAGTCTGTGCAGGATGACGATGGAAAACTCACGCTGTTCCGTCAAGGTCGGCAAAGACCTCACCGACCCCTTTGATGTCAAAAAAGGATTTAGACAAGGCGACGCGCTGTCATGCGACTTCTTTAACATCATACTTGAGAGAATTGTGCAGAACTCTCACGCCAACATCAGAGGTACAATCTTTCAAAAGTCCGTTCAACTACTTGCATTCGCAGACGACATTGACATAATCGGTAGAACAAAGCGTGATGTCAGTGAAGCCTTCGTGAGTATTGGGACGGAAGCGGCGAATATGGGTTTAGCAGTCAATGAGGGCAAAACCAAGTATATGCTGTCATCAAAAAAAGACACCCAACACCGACGTCTTGGACAAAACATCACCATCGACAGCTATAACTTTGAGGTAGTTAGGGACTTTGTCTACCTGGGTTCCGCTATCAGTTCAGACAATGACACCAGCACTGAAATCAAACGAAGGATAACTCTTGCCAATCGCTGTTTCTTTGGGCTAAGAAGGCAATTGAGTAGCAAAGCCCTCTCTCGAGCAACTAAAGTGTCCATGTGTAAGACCCTCATCATCCCAGTCTTGCTTTACGCCCCGGCCCGGAAAGCCAGAGACAGAGCTGGCTGGCGAAGCTTGTTGGCTGAGGCCCAGGTCAACCCCGGACTGTAGCGCCACCTTAAGTATAAATGCTTGGAAGCTGCACAGAATTGTGTACAAGGAAAAGCCTATATCGCAGCTGGATTACAGGTCTGAGCTTGTTCGCAGTTTCATAAGAATCAGCAAGTACAAAACACAATGTGAACGTTAACGCAACATTTTAAAAAAGGGCTTGGCGGCTGAAAAAAAAAAATTAAAAAAAAAATTAAATTATTAAAAACACTTTAAAATACTGCTTTCAGTTTTAATTTTGTTTATTTTTTGCATATTTATAATAGTGGTCCTAAATGGGTTAATATAAAGCTTTTAGCCACGCCCCCTTTTAGGGGTCGATTTTTTAAAAATATTGAATTTGAACAAAAAAAATGCATTTTTACGTACATTTAAGTGTAACTAGCAAATATCTGTGGAAATATCCTATAATTAATAGTTTATAGTTAGGGGCGGTTGAACCACGCCCCTTTTCGAAGTTTGCATTACTTACGAAATGTCGAAAAATAACTATGCCATCAGCATTTTACAATGTGGGATAGGATGGGGTATTCAACGGTCCATTTTACGGACTGTAACTTCTGCGTACACACTGTAGCACTTACTCACTGGCTTTTATAACGGTTTAATTACATACAGTTTAAATACTGATGGGAAAAATACAAAAAGTGTTTTGGCCTTATCTAAAAAAGTCTTACAGCCAGAAGGAATAAATTGAAACATGTACTAAAAAATATTAGTAAATAAAATCGAAATTTTGCAAAATATTGAAAAGTTTTTGAGAAGTAATGAATGCAAAATAGTTACGCATTTTCAACGTGTTTAACGTCAGAACTTTTTGATCACTTTATTTAAAAAGGCGATATTTAACATATGAAGAAGACAAAGGCTTAGTACTGGCGAAAATCAAATTTTGGTTAAACGGTTTTAGAACTGTAGTTTTGGCGTATATTCGAAAATCGTGAAAAAAATTGTTCCCACAACTATCTCCATAGTGGTGGGGACAATTTTCATTTTGCATATAGCATGGGCCAAATGATTTGAAGATATGTAATCATCAAGAATTATTTGTAATTTTCGGGAAAACTGTAGGAATTTTCGAATATTTAGTTCGAAAACTTCCAAAACATTTTAAAAGTTATTTTTCAAAATATTCTGGAATTTTAACGGTGGTACAGATTATTATGAAATTTGGTTTGTATATAAAACGTATGAAGTAAATTCTAAAACTTTTAAGATCTTTGAAAAATTGTGTTTCTAACATCAAATTTTCTGAAGCGGCTTATAAAACAAATGTAAGCTCGCTTTTATAACCGATAGCTGAAAACTCTGTGAACTCTGAGTATAAAAAGGTAGAAAAAAGTAACCGTTGCTAGCGCAAAGTATATTAAAATCAAAAAAATACAACGGTATTCCACAAAAGGATCCGAATAGAGGTTTTATGGATTGGATTGGAAAATTTTTATGGAAAATTTATTCATTTGAGTTGATAGCTTACGTTCGTATCTGAAGATTTTATGGTCCAAGTTTTTTGGATTTAAAGCAAATATATCAAATAAAAACCGTTTATTAGAATGCATATTATATATGACCACGCCTTCAAGGAGGCTTTTTTCTTAAATGCCAATCACAATATACTTAAGCTAGGATAACGCGTACCAAATTTCAGCTTCCTGCGACAACTTTGAATTTTCATGCTATTAAGTAAAGTTTGTGTGTCAGTGGGCAGATTTTGAAAATGTTTACACTTTTACTGCTTCGGGACCTAGAAAGAACAGATATTAAGTTTCAAAATCCTAGCTCAAAATTTAATGCCTAAAAACTACCGACACACGGACGGAAGGACGGACGGACGGACATGGCCCATTCGACTAACAATTCGGTCTCGATCATATGCCCTTGAGGTCTTAGGGGTCTACGGTGATTATTTCTCTATGTTACAAACTATGAATCAAACTTAATATACCTCCTATCCTATGGGGTGGGGTATAAAAATGCAGAAAAAGGCTAAGAAACCGCATGTCTCCACACTGTCTCGATAACCGTAACAAAATACCGTTTTGAAAAATATACCAGACATAAACAATTTTTTGAGGTTCGAAAGAAAATATAGAGGGGCTTAAATATTTCGTGGTTTTCGAGATATGCTCAAAATAATTTAACTTGATTTACTAAAATGGTAGCGCTACAAAATGTCTTTAACTTCTAAGTTGTTTCTCTCTAATCAACTAAATTTTACACAAGCACAAACCACTGGAGTAGAAAGCAAAATATTAAAAATAATTGCTTTAATAAAACAATAAAACAAAAAACCCGTTTCTAATTTTTATACCCGACTGAGGGTGCTTGGTTCTTATTTTGTACAAACAATGTATGAAAATTTAGACTATCCGCCCACAGCCACGCCCACAATTGCGTTGAACGTCAGGCAACCTAAAATTTTCATTTAATTTCAAAATTTCTCTTGGTCAAGATAGACAAAACATATGGACTCAAAATTTGTTGGCGAGTAATATCGGCCAGAAGCTTTAATTAGACAAAAATTGGACTGCAATCTCAATTGACCATGCCCAATTTTAACATCTTAAATCTTTGAAAACCTCATTTCTCGGGAAATTCATTCTAAATCGAAAAAAATTATATGTTTAATATAAAGGACATTACCATTTGCTAAGTTTGTTGCATACAAAGCATTGAGCTCTACCCACTTTTAGAAGGCGTTTTTGGGGAAAAACTGTTTTTTAGGTATTAATATTCGCTTTTAACGCATTTTCTCATGATTTTAGTTTTCAACCTACGCCCTTTTTTGGGGGCGTGGCCAATACAAATAATTGACATTCAGTACATAAAACAGACCAAAAAAATTTTAAATTTGGGGTTAATGGGTAAAGAAAGTCGGGTATTTAGATGTTTGTTACAGACGATATCTTGCACTTACTCACATGTTTTTTTAGTTTTTTTTACAAAAAAAAATCAAAAAAATGTATTTGTCAATCTGCGTTTCAATAAAAATTTGAGTACCCAAGCTTAGGATTCGGCTAAAATAAGTACAGTAGACTTGTAAAAAAATATTAACAGTTACATATTAACAGGTACCTTGAGTAAAATTAATGAAAAAATAAAAAAGACCGTCAAGTATGAAGACATACGCGGAGCGGTCCGTTGGCTTTTTTTGAGGGTTATGATCATCTATATTGCGCAGTTTGTATAACATTCTATTTATTTATTAAAATTATTTCTGGATATATTTTACAGTCTGTAATATACTTTTTTTATAGTGCTGTCTACTGTTCTTATATTGGGTGATTTTATATTAGGTTTTGTTACTCTAAAAATAGGCTGACAAAAAGCTTTACCGTTTCGAAAATAGAGGGAAGGACATACTTTTTCTTGGCCTTTTTTAGGATTTTTATAATTTAAAACCCATAAAACAGCAATTTCGGTTATTTTTAATTACCGTTAGCTTTTTGATCAATTTTGCAGCCACCTGTGATAGCATTTGCCACTTTTCTCAAATTGTGCGGACATGGATTTCTAAGAAAACGGTAAAAATATGCTTTTTTTTATTTCGCTTGTTTGAATGGGCTTAAAAACTAAGGGTCGAAAACGGCAATTTTGAAACATTTTTGATGCAGTTCGCTTGCCTTTTAAACATTACATGCTTCAGCCAAATTTAAACAAGTTATGACCACAACCGTTGAGGACCTAGACATCTTTAAAAAAAAGTTTTCGAAAATGTTTTCACGTTTTCCTGTTAAATCTTCGAAGCTTTTGAATATTCGAAGTCTGCTATAGTCTTGTATTAAATTTAAAAAGATGGACTATGCCCTGCGTTAATTTACAAATTATACTTTATACCGTTTGGGAGATAGAGGAGGAGACATGCGTGCTTTTGACCTTTTTTATAATTTTTTAAATTTCAAATCCATAAAACAAATATTTTGGAGTTTTCTCCAGTTCCCGTTAGACTTTTTTTCAGTAGCACAACCAGCAGCACTAGCCTTGGATGTTTTTTTTTTAATTCTATGGCCACCAGTTTATGCTCAAACGGTAGAACAAGCTTCTTTTTTTATTTCGTTACCGTTAAGCTACTAGTAGACTTAAAAAAATTGTTTTTGAAAATGCTTTTATGTTTTTCAGTTAAATCTCAGAAGATTTTGAAATTTCAAAATCCGCTATGATTTTCCTTAAAATTTTGAATTATTTCTGATACGTGTGATTTTTTTCAAAGAATTCCACCAAACAGCACCGGAGTTAAGGGGACACACGTTTTTTCTTGCATTTTTGCGATCTTTTTTCGAAAGTGCGTCAAAACTGCAGAGCTCAAACTAGTTTTGAAAAATATGACCTAAGCACTTGGTTTACTTTGAGTTGCTTTATACGTTTGTTCAATATTGATTTTGAGCGATAAGCCGTTCAAAAGTTATGTCCTCCAACACTTTGAAAAACGTCATGCTTTAACGACTCTTCATTTCTCAAAAACGTTTTGATATTTTCGAAAAGTTTTATTTTTTAATTAAAACTTAGTATTTCTTAAACCTAAGTTTCGTTTTTCTAGTTCTTGCCTACACAACTTCTTGAAAAAAAAACTAAAAAACATTAAGTCCATTTTCACATGGATTTTCAAACTGTAATTAAACCGTTATTTGTGCTTAGAAAAAATTGGATTATTGGATTCTCTGACTATTTCCGCAGTTTATTCGCACACCAAATTTTGTCTTTCAACGACTTACCGTTCAGAAGTTATAAAGCGATTGGACGGATGGACAACGTAGCGATACCATAATAGGTCCTTTTTCCACTTTTGGACGGACCGCTAACAAGTGAGTAAGTGCAAGAGTTCGTCTGTGACAAACTTCTATATGCCCGACCCTATATATACCGTTAACATCAAATCTTAAAATTTACCCTGAATTCATATATATTTTGTATAGGCTATGCCTCCAAAAGTAGGCGTCGCTAGTGCATTATTTTTCCTTATTTCACCGTAATTTTATATTGCCTGAAATGTTCTTTATAATAAAAATAATAAATATCTATTTTTCCCCCCTGCAAGGCCGGGGTTAGAATAGCCTTGATGCAAGGTATGCCTGTCGTAGGAGCCAAATTAAATCCACCGGAAGAAGTATTCTTTAATGTTTCAACGGATGCTGTCGATGCTGTTCTATTTGGGGCAACTTTTGGCAGGTTGTTAAGGTTAAAACTTATAGATGAATCTGAAGGTTAAATTAAAAACAAGAAGCGTCTGTCACACGTTGTGCGACTATCTGGTCGGCGTCTGTTTCCAAAGGAAACGGCTGTATTTTAAAATTAAAATAGAAGTAACTTACCTATTTCTCATAAACAAGTTAAAAAAAAATGGCAACGAACAAAACGTTAGACTCGATTACCCCAGGTGGCAGCCCAGCTATGCTGGAAAATCCACCCTATTCGGAGGCAGGCTCTACGGATTCTAGGGAGAGAATATTATTGCTTATAAATCCTTTTCAAAAAAAAAAACAAAACTTAAGCGATAACTACCACCTAGATGGAACATATCAGGAAAAAGCAGTCCACCGGTATCTGCCATCATGCACAATCAGGACTCAGTGAAAATTAAGAGCTTAGAAAAGGAGAATAATGAAATCCAACCTAAGCTTAATATAATGGAGCGACTCTTCCACGATCTTAAAATGGAAGTTGACTCTCTGCGAAAAGAAAACGAGGATATTAAAAATACTCGTGTAACGAAAGACTGGGAGGTTACAAAAGAGTGTGTAACACCGAACCGACCAGCAAGCGAATACTTTACGGACAACGACGAACTTGCACTTGAGACCGATTCAGTTTTAAAGAAAAGGTCTAGCAAGAAGACTAAGGCAAATTCCTCTCTCGAAGCAATACAAAAAGAAGATAAGCCCTCTGGGCTATACAAGACGCGAAAATTCGTCCACCTCCCGCGAAAACCATCGTCGGGATAGCAGACTTCGGGAGATTGCGCAACCTCCTTGCAAACACGTTGAGAACAGAAAACTATAAGCTTACTTCGCACCGAAATAACGTGTGGAAAGTAAATTCCTATCGTAAATACCGATTCCTATCGCGCGCTGTCTCTTAGACTGAATGCAGAAAGAACCACTGCGAGTCATTGTTAGGGGGCTCCACCCATCATGCACAAAAGAAGACGTTGTAAAAGGCGTAAAAACTAAAAGCCTTCAAATTATTGATGCCGTCAATATCATTAAAAAGGAAAAGCAACGCACGGAAAGAGACTCTGTGAACAGACGCGGCCTTCCAATTTTAATGCTCTCCTTTGAAAGAACTGAAAACATAAAGGATATTTATAAAATAAAAATGATACTTAGCATCAGGGTTGAAATCGAACCCATGCGAAAGGGCAATAGACTGATACCATAGTGTAAGCGATGTCAAGAATCCAGGCACACAAGTGCCTACTGCCAAAAAGAACCACGTTGCGTAAAATTTTCTGCAAAGCACCTCTCAACAGAGTGCAAAATTGACATGAAGTCAGCAGTTTGCGTCAATTGCAACGGAAACCACGCCGCATAATATCGAGGATGCAAAGTAGCCATAGAGCTGCAAAAGGGACGAGAACCTCCTAAGGAAAATATTCGAGATCAGAATCCAAGCCTTGGACGTCCAAGAACCGCTGAAACTTTTGAGCCAAAGACTCCAAAGACGCCAAAGCCGATAAAAAGTTTGAGATTGGCAAAGGAGGCAACGACAAAAGGCGTGAAAGCTCCACACAAGAGTAGCGCCAGTTTAATTGCAGTGAAGAAACCACCACTGGTTGGACCGAAATCATACGCACAGGTTGCGTCAAACGAAAACAAGGCAAGATCGCCCACAACAGATGCAGTACAGAAGCGAGATGCATCCTCGCTGTAATCTTGGAAAAACTTGAGGATCAGACTAAACAAACTTATATCAGGATCAACAAACTTATATTTGCCAAACTGAGTAAGCTCGATTTTAAGCTTATATATAATAACAATTAAGCTTATATTTCTTCTTTCGACGAAAACTTTTCCCCGCTGCACATATGCAAGAAAGGCAAGTTACTCGATGCACTGGAGGAATTCGAGATCTACAAAGCCTTCAAGCTAGAACAGGGCACACTTCTAAATGACAAGCTCACATTAAAAATAAACGCACTGTACGACACCGCACTCCAACATAGCACAAGATAGAGGGAGACAAAAACAGCCAAATCAATAACAACGAAAATCAACACAACAGAACAACAAGGAACAATATAAACAACGAGACGGCATCACAGACACTGCGACCAGTAAAGGATGACTCACCAGTCACCACCCACCACCACACAAGCTGAGACAAAAAATCAACCACCAGTGGCCCACACACAGCGCCTGTAGATGGGATTTATCCCGAAACGCGTCGCGCAAAATATTTAAATGTTAAACGTAAAAATCAAATTGCGTCCAGTTAAACTGTAATAAAAACAATTAAATTTTAAATGTATTTTTGTTATTATTTCCTTAATGCATAAAGCACTTCAAGAACACAGAAGTTGAGGTAGACTCTATGCAGATCAGTTCAGTTTCTGTAAAAAATGACTGTTTAGATTACAACATTACATCTTGTTACTTCCCGCCGGTATATATAGAAACACTAGTGGAAAATGATCTTGATCGCATGTATGACTTCATTGGGTCCAATATTATTATTTGAGGTGACTTTAATGCGAAACATACTTTTTGGGGTTCACGACGCAATTCAACAAGAGGCGAATTACTGTACAAAAATAGTATGAAACGTGGGGTGGACTTTTTCAACGGGAAAGCCAACATATTGGCCAACTGACAGGAATAAAAAGCCTGACCTTTTCGACTTATTCATCGCTAAACGGCACCCCAAATACCTTACGCGAATCGAAGAGTGTTATGATCTTTGCTCAGACCACTCAGGAGTAATCTTCAAGATGGGTGGAAGACTGGCGAAAATAGAAAGAGCTCCCAGATTAGCTAGCAAGAACATGAACTGGGACGCCTTCAGAAAGAACTGTAAGGAGGGTGTTGGCTTGAATGTGCCATTGAGAATTCCTTTCGAAACCAAGCAATTCAGAGCGCTGCTGGGAACAACACTCAGTCCCAAAAGAATGCAGTTAGCACCGACGGGCATGTACACACAACATATCCGCTCGAATTCGAAGAATTGATTCGTGAAAAGGGAAGAGCGCGTAGAAGATGGCAAGGCACGAGGGCTCCCCCAGACAAAACACTCTTGAACCACCTCTCATACAAACTGAAAGAAATGTTGCAAGATTTAAAAAATCGTGAGACCACTGAATACCTTGAAGATTGACACTTGATCTGTCAAAGTGTGGTTGTGTTTTTTAAGAAGCTCTTAAACTGAATAATAATTTTAAATAAACTGAAGCCAAGATAATATATTTTTCTATCCAAGCGCACTTACAAGAGAATACTCAATCAACCTAAATTTATGTCTGAGTAAGTCCTAGAAACTAGTCTCCTAAATACAAAGTTCAAAGAATACTAAAGTATAACCTCACTTATGAACAAAAGAGCACTGCATGAGACCTCCCCGGATCAACCCATTAGTGAGAAGCGTCGACCCAAAGAAATTTTAAGCATTATGCTAAAAGATACTATAACTGGTATAAGCATTGACCAGTTAAAGAAGATCTTGGGTGAGAAAAACAGCGAGCTTAAAAAAGATTTAGCGACAAAAGCCGAAATAGGCAAATAGTCGAAAAGGTTACACAGTTGGAAATTCGCAATAAAATTCTGGAGGCTCAGGTACACAAATTAATGCAAAAAAGCACGGAATCGAATATAATTGTCTACCTTCTCGTAGAGGTTAACACAGGTTTGGCAGAAAAAGCGAAGTCTCTGTGCGCTGGCGACGTAAACTACGACATTGAGTATGCACACAAAGTTTCCACTCATAATCAGAGCTCTACAACAATAGTAGTCAAAATGAAGTCACGAAATACTGCTATCAACGTGTTAAGGAACGCAAGGAAATTAAAAGGCACCAAAATCAGCATACGCAAAGACCTCCCCCATAATATTCGTCAAAGAAGAGCCAAGCTAACACCATTGTTGAAGTTTTTGCGCGAAAAATACCCGGAAATTTCAAGAGTTGCAATAAGGGATGATGAGCTACATGTAAACAAAACAGTCTTCACATGGGATGCATCGGGTGGTTTAAAATGTGCGAAATGTCAGGCCGCCTGTCACCTGTCGAAATTCAACTTTAGGTAGTTACACAAGCAGAGAATTTAAAAATATTAAGTTATAATATATCAGGTCTTAATAATAAAAACTTGTTTGTGGATCTTTAATTATGTAGATCAATACTATATATTTTTGTTATTTGAGACCCATGTTGTAAATTATGATGAAAAAAGATATAACAAGTAAGTAAATGCAAGAGTTCGTCTGTAACCAACTTCTAAATACCCGACCCTCTTTGCCCATTACAACCAAATTTAAAATTTTTTGGTCTGTTTCATATACTGAATGTCAATTATTTGTGTTGGCCACGCCCCTAGATAAGGGCGTATGCTGAAAATTTAAATCAATGAACTCTAATTTCGTTGGAATCATGAAAAAATGCGTTAAAAGCGAATATTTATGTTAAAAGAAAATATTTTTTTCCCAAAAACGCCCCCTTTAAGTGGGTGGGTGGAGCTCATTGCTTTGTATACAACAAACTTAGCAAACGGTAATATCTTTAATATTTGTGTTCAAATTTTTTTTTAATTTAGAATGAATTTCCCGAGAAATCGAGTTTTCAAAGATTTCATATGTTAATAGAGGTCATGGTAATGATAATTGGGCATGGTCAATAGAGTGGGCGGTCCAATTTTTGCCTAATTTAAGGCTTCTGGTCGATATTGCTCTCCACCAAAATTTGAGTTCATATGTTTTGTCTATCTTGACCAAAAGGCATTTTGAAATATAATGTAAATTTGAGGTTGTTTGGCATTCACGCCGATTGTGGGCGTGGCTGTAGGCGGATCTTCCCAATTTTCATACTTTGTCTGTTTAAAATGAGAACCAAGCAACGCTGCAAGTTTCAGCTTCCTAGCTCAATTCTAAAGACGTTGAAACTGCATACATACGGACAGACGGACAGACGGACGGACGGACATCGCTTAATCGACTAACATGTCGGTCTCCATCATATCTCTAAAAGGTCTTAGGGATATATAGAAGATCTAACAAACTATGCATTAAAATTAATATACCCTCGGTCGGGTATAAAAATATCTTTAAGTTCCATGAATTAACATTTATTCCGGCGATAAAACCAAACTTATTCGGAAGGGAAAGTGGAGGTGAACTTTTTGGTTATCCGAGGGATTTTATAATGGAGCAAAGGATGGAAGAAGCTTATGTTTTTGAAATAAAAGTCGAAAACACTGTTATGTACTTAGTTCCAATACATATTAACTGCAGTAATTGGGTGTATGAATTTAACTGGCTTAAAGACCTGTTAAACAATCTTAACACAACCGAACTCATACCCATTGGTGATTTTAATGGAAGAATCGGATTAGCGCAAAATAACTTTGTTAATGCAACATATAATGGACGCATAAATATAAATCGAAACTAGAAGGATGATTTCAGCGATGCAAAAGGCAAAAAATTACTTGCATAAGCCGATGCCTGGGACTGCACTGTCTTAAATGGTTGTTTTGATAAAGACATTCGAGAGGAATACACTTTTTTACGTCGAACAGTTAACACAGTCATCGATCATTGCTTTGTAGCAGGGAAATGTTTGTCACATCTAAATAGCTTTCGGGTTGGAATGAAAACGTACTCCGATCACTTGCCCCTTGAAGTTTTATTCAGAGCTTCGAGCGCCCAAGAAGAGAATAGAAGAGAACGTAACACAGATCAAACTTCTCCCCAAGTTGGTATGGCAAGATGCTTATCGGGAATCATATACTCAAACCCTTAATGCGAAGCTCGAAAAACTATGCGATATGAATACTGTACCTAGAATTGAGGATCTGACGAAGATAATTAAGGAAGCTGCACCACTAAACCAGGAGAGGAACTCGATTCATAAAATCTGCAAGCAAAAGTGGCTTGACAACGAGTGCTTTCAAGCGCGAAAAAGCCACTTCGCGCTTGAAAGCACTCGCGTTTCTTCAATTATCCAGATAAGAAATTGCGATACAATTAAGGTTCTGTATGCCGACTCTAATAAAAAATACAAACGAATTTGCTATACTAAAAAGCTAAACTTCGACGAACAAAATGTAGCCTTGTTAAATGGATCTAGATCATCGGCCGAATTTTGGAAAGCTGTTAAGTAAATTAATGGAAAAATTTCTTCAATCTCTTTTAAATTAAAAGCGAAGCAATTAAGAGA
Source organism: Neoascia interrupta (assembly GCA_947623515.1). Taxonomy (NCBI): domain Eukaryota; kingdom Metazoa; phylum Arthropoda; class Insecta; order Diptera; family Syrphidae; genus Neoascia; species Neoascia interrupta. Next base: position 13,790,855 of record OX392465.1, read on the forward strand.
CCATTTTAAAACTCTTCTCAACGCAGAACAGTTTTCTCCATCCCCTTTGTATGCAGCCCCTATGATCGTGGATGAATTTCAAGGCATGCCATTTTCTCTCGCAGAAGTAGAAGTTGCCATTGAGAACACAAAGAAAAATAAAGCACCAGGAAAGGATCGTATTCCGTTTGAATTCTATAAGAACTGCACACCGGAGCTCTTGTCTGCCCTCAACAAGGAATACAACAGCCGCTGATGTACCCGAATGCTTCCGAAACGCGATTATTTTTCCTTTGCACAAGAAGGGAGGTTACGAAGATCCAGCTAATTACAGAGGAATATCGTTTTTAAATTTAAAAACATCCGCAAAGTTGTTTGCCAGTTTGCTGTTCAATAGAATCACAGAATGGGTGTAAGGTCTTACGGGAATTTTAAGCTGGTTTCCGAAGAAACTATTCTACTATAGATCGTATATTCTCACTGGTATATATTGGAGAAATATACAAGAAGAAACGACTAAAACTGTCTGCCTTTTTTGTGGATTTTCGTGCGGCCTTCGACTCCATTCCGCGCGAAATTATCTTCTATAAGCTTTATACACTTGGAATCTCGTCAAAAGTAATAAACGTTTTAGAGGCGTTGTATGAAAATAATAAAGCATGTGTCTGGAATGGTAGTCAGCTGTCGGATGAGTTCGACGTAACTATGGGCGTCAAACAAGGTCGCGTTCTTAGCACGTTATTGTTTTTACTTTATTTAAATGACATAACGGAAAATGTTAAGGATGGTATGGATCTTAGTGGAACCAAGATACCGGCACTTATGTTTGCAGACGACATTGTTTTCCTCGCTGATAAAATTGAAATCATGCTGTTAATGATCAGCAGGTTGGACACTTATTGTAAAAATTGGAATCTAACTGTAAATTTAGAGAAGTCAAAAATAATGATATTCAGAGATGGCGGAGGAAGGTACGCTCGAAGCGAAACATGGAAGTTTCAAGGTGAGCAGATTGAGATAGGCAATATAAATATCTAGGACTGCTGATAACGTCGAGCCTAAACATGAGAAAACACCTAAATGCCAGACTTGCTGACGCTAAGCAGGCAAATAGTGATGTCTGGGGAAATTGCATTAACAAAACGCACGTTTCTTATATTTCGAAGCAGAAAATATTTCGTTCTACGGCAGCTGCCATTCTACTGTTTGCAGCACAAGTCTGGGCTTACCGCTCATTTGAAGCCGTGAAAAAAATTCATTCGATATTTTCTTAAGCTTTTATTTAAATTCCCAAGTTATGCCCCAATTACATGCTACACTTCGAGACTGGAGTAGCCCAGCTGTTCATGGACACCCATTAATTGCATTTCGATTATGTTGTCAAGGCCAATGAATTAAGCCAAGAAAGGATTCCGAGGTTGGTGCTTTCTCAAATTCTACGCTGCAAGGTCGGATGTGTTCAAGAGTGGGAGTTACTAGGATTGGAATGTGGTTAAAGCCTACTTTTGCGATAAGTGAGGCTCCGGCTTCAAAGAAGCAAAAAGTAAACACCCTACTGAAGAAAACTGGTCAAAAAATCTATCATGAATTCGTAAATGAAGCACAATCATCAAAACACAGAGCTTACTATAGCAGGTTTAACCTTTATCTTGGGGAAACGACGTATTTCATGAACAGCTCCAGACTGTCCAGAGCTTCCAATTCTATGTGAAATTTGCAATCTTAGGTAGCGCAAGGATGTGTTGCACTTTATCGGAAAATGTCCAATACTTCGAGAATGCCGCAATAAAAATTTTGGATCTCCGACACTTGGGTTAGATAAAGTAATTCATATCTTAAACGGTGGCATTGGCTGGCGCCTATTGTACACCTACACAGTAAATGCTTTACGTTATAGGACCTGCATTATCGAAGAAAGCTTTTCCGAGAGTAGCACCAAAAAGTCCAAGCTCCTTTATCTTCATCAAATAATTTATTAACCTACACATAAGAAATAAGAACAATGCATTTCTTCTTTAAACGTCAATCTGGTAGACGGCCTGTAGGCCAAAACTTATAGACTAAGTAAAAACTGTTGTTTTAACAATTACATTTTTAGAAAGTCATTTAACTAACCAACTAACCTTGAAGGCTTGTCGGTGGATAGGAGCTCAAACTACTGACTGTGGAAAGCAGTTAAGTCTATCAAGAAACCCAAAATTCTCTCGGCACCATTAAAAAAAGCCAACTGCGAATGGGCAAGAGCAGACAAAGAAAAAGCGAATTTGGTTGCTGAACTTTAAGAAGAAATATTTAAGCCTGTCGATTGTTCGCCGTTGGACGACGTTCAAAACAACAACGCGGAACCTGGTAGCTTTAGAATGAAAAAAGTTTCCTTAGTTGAACTCCGACAGACAATAAAGAAACTGAAAAATAATAAGGCTCCGGGTCACGACCTGATCACAGGCGAAATATTGAAAGAACTATCGAAAAAGGCACTAGTCAAGCTACTATATAGGAACTCGTCACGCTTCTTTTTTACGTGTGGTTTACCTCAGTGGCTTACCTCAGTTTAGCGTCCAGTGTCATCCCTTGATATTTCGCTTCATTTGCATAAGGTTTTTGTGCAGAATTTATGAACAGAGGTAAAATGCTAACCTCTCTGTAAGAGGTTATAGTTTGCGGGAGGTGGACGAATTTTCGCTTCTGGTTTAGCCTTGTTTGAGCCAGAGGGCTTATATTTTTTTTGTATTACTTCGGGAGAGGAATTCGCCTTTCGCTTCTTGCTAGACCTTTTCCTTAAGACTGAATCGGTCTCAAGTGCAAGTTCGTCCTGGTCCGTGAAGTATTTGACTGCTGGTCGGTTCGGTGTTACACACTCTTTCGTTACCGCACAGTCTTTCGTTAAATGAGTATTTTTAATATCCTCGTTTTCTTTTCGCAGAGAGTCAACTTCCATTTTTAGATCTTGGAAGAGTCGCTCCACGATTGATTTCTTTGTTGTACCATCGTGTGTTCAAAGAATGATTTGTGATGTTCGAGTTTTCAGGGGAGCTGAGTTGTCAACTGATCGCCACTTAGTGCTGTGTTAATTGTTTTTCATTGACAGTATTCCTTTGCCACCCAGGCGAAAACAAAGACTGGTGACCCGCATACGGTGGGAAAGGTTGCAGGATGCTGACTCTGATTTCAGAGAGCGCTTTGCACAGCATGTTTCGGAGAAGTTTGAAGAAACTCCAACTGACCTTTTGACTGTAGAGGAGGAATGGCAGCTGTTTTTATCGGCAGTCATTGCCTCTGCAGGAAATGTTTGTGGAGTGAAGCGGCTTGGGGTAGCGGCTGGTGGTGAGAAAGGAACTGCTTGGTTTAAAACGCTTGGAGTTCAAGAAGCCATCAGAGAGAAGAAGAGAGCCTACATTGCGTGGATCCAATGTAGAAACTCAACTTCTCGAGCCCGGTACAATGAGGCGCGCAGGACAGTCAGAACAGCCAAGGAACAGTCATGGAAAAAGTTCGGCGAGAAGTTGGAGCACGATTGCAGATCTGCAAACAAGATATTTTGGCAGACCATTTGCCGGCCCAGAGGAAGAAAGTTGAATATCATTCAAGGGGTTAAATCTAAGGACGGTACACTTCTTTCAAATGAGAGTGATGTCATGCGCAGATGGAGAGAGCACTTTTCGGAGTTGTTCAACCCCCAACAGGGTACTGAAGATGGCATTCTCACTGCTGACTAGATAATGGCGGAGAATAGTCCCACAGTAGACGAAGTCACTAAAGCGATTAAATCGCTAAAAGTTGACAAGTCTGCTGGAGTTGATGAAATCCGGCCAGAAATGCTCAAGGCGATGGGCGAAGAGGGTGTTAAATGGCTAACACGTGTCATTAAGGTGGCCTGGGATAGCGGGAAGGCACTAAGCGATTGGCAAACGGGAGTTATAGTGCCCATTTTAAAAAAGAGAACAGGAGAGATTGCGCCAACTATAGGGGCATATCTCTCTTGAGTCTTCCGGGAAAATTATTCGCGAAGGTGCTGGAAATGCGTTCCAGAGTTGTAATCGAGCCTTTGTTACGGGAAGAACAGTGCGGCTTTCGGCCTGGCGGAGGCACAACCAATCAGCCTTTTACTCTGAAGGTTATTCTTGAGAGGGCCTGGAAATATGCCAAACCTTTCTATGCGTGTTTTGTAGATCCATCCAGTCTTCGTATGGAAACTGCAGAAGCTGTGTAAGGATAAATGGCGTCAAATCCCGTCCTTTTGATGTGCCCCGTGGACTTCGCCAGGGCTGTGTTCTGTCGCCGCTCCTTTTCATATATGGACTGGATGGTGAAGTGTCTTGGCGAGCAATGTTTCGAATTAGCTGGCATTAGGATGAGCCGTCTGCTTTTCCCAGATGATTTGGCCATCCTTGCATCATCCAAAGAGGAACTTCAACGAGCACTGGATAGGATAGGTTTGCAGTCGTCTGTGGGGATGCTGGGATGAAAGTAAACGCGAACAAATCGCTAGTGATGGTTGTATCTCGAACTCCTGTGCAGTGTACCCTGCACATAAATGGAGTTCCATTGAAACAGGTGGAGAAATTTAGGTATCTCGGGGTCTTTTTCATGAAAGATAGGAGGAGTGATACTGAGTTGTTCTGTAGAATTGGCCAAGCTGGAGCAATAGAAAAGGAACTGCGCCGGCCTGTTATCAGGAAAGCTGAGCTTGGAGTGAAAGCAAAGATCTCAGTTTTTAATTCAGTGTTCGTTCCGACCCTCATCTATGGTCATGAAATTTGGGTAATGACCGAAAAAATTAGATCGCGGGTACAAGCTACCGAAATGAGATTCCTGAGGTGCGTTGCTGCTGTTACTTTAAGGGATAGAGTGAGAAACGTCAGTATTCGTGGGAATCTTAATGTTGAGCAGCTACTTCTCCGAGTGGAGCGATCGATTCTTCGATGGTTTGGACACGTTGTTCACATGCCCCCTGACAGACTTCCTAGACAGGTCTTGCTAGCTGAGATGCGAGTGCGTCGCCCCCCTGGTAGACCAAGAAACAGGTGGTGGGATCATGTAAAGAACCTCTCTGAGTCCCGCCTGGGGATTGCGCCGGAGTCTCTTGAGTTGGTGGCGGAGGATCTAGAAAGATGGAAGCACCATTTAGCCATCCTCTCTCCGCGACCCTTTTAAAGGATAAGCGGCATTCCAAAATGATGATGATGATGATGATGATGATGAAGAGTCACTCCATTTCAGTAAGCTTAGCTCGGAATTCATTATTCTCCTTTTCTAAGCTCTTAATTTTCACTGAGTCCTGGTTTACCGGTGGACTGCTTTTTCTGGATATGTTCGATCTAGCTGGTGGTGATCGATTTAGTTTTGTCCTTTTCTCAAAAGGATTTATAAGCAATAAAAGGCTCTCTCTAGAATCCGTAGGGCCTGCCGCCGAAGAAGGTGGATTTTCCAGCATAGCTGGGCTGCCCTCTGGGGTAATCAAATCTTTCGTTTTGTTCATTGCCATTTTTTTTTAACTAGTCGTTTTTATGAGAAATAGTTAAGTCACTTCTATTTTCATTTTTAAATGCAGCCACCCCTTTGGAGACAGATGCCGACCAGTGAGCCACACAATTTGTGACAGACGCTTCGGGATTTTGATTTAACCTTCAATATTTTGCGAAAACTCGATTTTATTATAAAAATTCAATTAAAAATTCATTCGTAGTGCATGTTTCAATTTTTGTAACATGCACCCACTGTTAGGAGGGTGTTGGCTTGAATGCGTAATTGAGAACTCTATTCGAATCAGAAGACGCAGTTGATAAAGCAGTTGAAGCAATTCAGAATCCTGCCATCGTCACCTGAAAAAAAGACTTTCTTTTTCTTTTTAACGGTCCCCACCTCCGCGAGGAGGGACAAGCCCTCCGAGAGTGTCATTTGGCTTGAAAAACTTCTCAAAGTGCCGTTCGGATTTAGCAAAAAAATTGTAGGTCCCCTTGTATGTGAAGAAACTAAGACACACAGCATACATTGTTGAGAATTTGGCCCTGATTCACCTTGAGCTGTTGCGCCACTCTATTTATTTATTTTTTTTATTCAGAGCGCTGCGTGGAACAACACTTCTTTTCAAGGGACAGAAGTATGCACTGACGGGCTTGAACTCACAACATATCCACTCGAAATTGAAGAATTGATTCGTGAAAAGAGAAGAGCGAGTAGAAGATGGGAATACACGAGGGCACCCCCGGAAAAACCGTCTTAAACAGCCTCTCAAACAAGCTGAAAAAAATGTTGCAAGATTACTAAAATGGTGAGACCACCGTATACCTTGAAGGCTTCTCGGCAGATAGGAACTCAAGCTACACGCTGAAGAAACCTATAATGCACTCGGCCGCAATAAAGAAAGATAAATTCGGACCAATAGAAATTCGATAAATTTCTCCACGTCCTTTTTCTCCATTGTTTACTTTCCTTGAAGGGAACTGTCAACCGTGTAGCGCTGCACAAGTTAAAAGTTGGCCAATTCTTACTGCCGCTGCAGCTACGTCACTGTGTTCCTACGGTAAGACTCAGAGAACTGTATTGGTTTATTGGAAAATTTTCAAAACTAAGCATATATAACAAACTGCTCTTGTATAGGCAGTTGTTGAGGCCCTCCTGGACATACGGAATAGAACTTTGGGGTTGAACCAAGCCGAGCAACAGGTCCATGTTGCAGACTTTCCAAAACAATACACTTAGAGCAATTGTGAATGCCCCCTTGTATATAAGGAATACCGATATTCACAGAGATTTAGGAATAGCTACTGCGAGCGAAGAAGTCACAAACTTTGCACGAAAGCTAAGTGGTCGCCTTCATGTACATTGCAACAATGCAATGATCCGCACTCTTAACGAGACAAACAACAAGCGACGACTACAGAGAACAAGACCCTGGAACTGACGGTTTTAGTAAGTGCATTCTTTGGATAGCAATAGCAACCTACTCAACGTGATAAACACAACGGAAGCGAAAACTACTTGTTAAGTTAACTCAGTTGTAGCCAAGAAAAATTATGAGAGAACGAACATTTTTTCGGGTTTAGCGAAAGAGCAGTGAAACTTTTGGAAAGTTATCTGTCGAACCGGTTTCAAAAGGTCGTTATTGGAGAAAAAATTCCTCCACCCTACCCTTAGTTCAAGGTGTTCTACAAGGTTCAATCTTAAGGCCAATTTTGTTTTCAATGTTTGTCAACGATCCGCCATTAGTCTGTATGTTCGTCCGTCTTCCTATGTACGCAGATGATGTACAGTTATGTGTTTCCATGCCAATAAGTCGGTTATCCGAGTTAATAAGCTGTCTTAACAGAGATTTGTCAGCAATTAACCAATGGACAAATAGAAACGGATTGTTGTTAAATCCATCTAAGTGTCAAGCACTACCTATCTGTAAAAGATATCTGGAAGTAAGCCTTGTGCCTGATATTTGGGTATCAGATGCTAAAATGGCGGTAGTAGAGACTGCTACTGGCCTTGGTTTCGTACTTAACCGCAATTTGTCGTGTCACAACCATACGAACCATGTCATTGGTCGTATTTACGGTTGTTTACGCAAACTATGGCTGGCTGCGAGCTTTACATCAGTCGAAACTCGCCGGAAACTCGTCCAGACTTTTATACTGCCACTCATAATATATGGTGAGGTTGTTTTTAGCAGCTTGGATTCTTACTCTTGTGGAAAACTAGAGGTAGCTTTCAATGATGCAGTACGCTATATTCACGGGCTAAGAAGATATGACCATATATCGGTATATGTCAAAGATCTGTTAGGTTGTACTTTAGTTCAGCACTTGCATGCAAGGAATTGCTTATTTTTGCATAGACTTGTAATGACAAAAATGCCAAATTATCTTTACTGCAAGCTTGAGTTTTCTCGTTCCCGTAGAACACTTAACATAAACCTACCGACATTCAAATATCTCAACTCATCAAGGTTATATTTTTTCACGCTGTAAGGTTATGGAACTCGCTACCCTTGCGTATCAAGGGTATAAGTAACGCCACAAGTTTTAAAACCGCAATATATAGACACTTTTCTCTTGAGCAGCAATAACTTAATTCCACTTTTCATGCCTTTATGTTTCCTTTTCCTTTCTCTTTAAGACCCAACCTTCTAGTCTTATCTTCTCTAAAATCTTGCTATCCAATTTCTAAGATTTTTATTATAATTTTAATTTATAGTCACTTCTAATTTCTTAATTTAATTAATTTTTTTTATTATTGCTTTTAAATGTTAAAGTTTTTATTGTAATATTTGGATTTACTTTTGTTTTTGATTTGGTAATTTTTCTATGAAATGTGTATTAAGTACTATAAGAGACTTGAGTCTTAATGTACCTTCCGAAAATATTTTGAAATAAACTGAAACTGAAAAAACATTTACAACTATGACATGATATTTCACAGACCGTTTTTCACGTTTAGGACGTGGAAATCGGGCATAGCCAATATCGGCTACTTTGGTATATATACCTGCTATAGTGGGCATGTTAGTATCTTTAAAAGGTTTTGGAGTTTTAGCCTCCTTCTACCCTCAACAAACACATGTTTCAATTTTATTCTTTCTGACTGTAAAACTTTTTAAGAAAAGACCAAAGCCCTTTTTCTTTTTTACCATCAATATTAAAAAAATTGCCTTTGTATGCGATCTCATTTTTTTCGTGGATTTTATAAATGTACCAAATTTCATATTTCTGCGATTTACCGTTCAAACGTTAGATACAGGTGCGGACGGACGGATAACGGAGTGATACCATAAAAGGTCCTTTTGCCATATTTGGACGGACCGCTGAAAATCAATTCATTTCTCTTAACCTGACTTCGTGCTGGTCTCGTTTCTTTCTAACGTGCGGCTTCGATTTAAGCGTTGCGGCCAGAGACATTCCTAGATATTTCTTAATGGCGCAGATAGTTTGTAATGCCTCACCTCACTCGGCAGTAAAACTTTCGAGGTAAGCAGTAGTCTTGCGACTTTTAAAGTTTCGTAGTTCGTGCTCCAGTTTGTTAGAAAGGTGGTTCAAGATGGTCTTATCCGGGGGTGCTCGCGAAAATTGCCATCACTTGCGCGCTCTCCTCTTTCGCATATAAGCTCTTCTATTTCTGTCGGATATAGGGAAATACACATATATATAGAAAACATTTAGTTCTATATTACATTTGAATTATACAATGCTTTAGGCCACGCCCCCATTTAGAGGCAGAATTCAACAAAAACCTATAATTTTCCAGAAAACATTGCCTTTTAGCCTGACTAAGGAAAGAATAAGAAATAAAATTTAGCACATAAGGTACGCCGGACACTATTCTAGGTTTAATTCTTACAAAGTTTTTGGCTATGCTCATCTTCTGGGGTCGATATTACAGAATTATAGAATTTGAACCAAAAAATTATTTTTTTCTTACATTTCACCCACAAACTTAGATATTTCTATGCTAATATTGATTTTAGGTTATAGGAGCTGGACATATGATCGAGAACGATTCGCAAGCTGAATAAGCTATGTCCGGTACGGTCCGTCTGTCCGTCGTTCCCTCTGAATTTTAAGCCAGAAAGCGGTACAAGTATAAAATATTTTAATATCTGCCAACAGACACTCCCACTACTGGCTTGTATATGTGAACTCCCCTATTTTTATACCCCATCTCATAGAAAGGAGGTATATTAAGTTTGATTCATAGTTTGTAACATAGAGAAATAATCACCGCAGACCCCTAAGGGTAGATGATCGAGACCGAATTGTTAGTCGAATGAGCCATGTCCGTCCGTCCGTCCGTGTGTCGGTGCTTTTTAGGCCTTAAATTTTGAGCTAGGAACTTGAAACTTAATGTCTGTTCTTTCTAGGTCCTGAAGCAGTACAAATGCAAAAAATTTTAAAATCCGCCCACTGACACACCCACTTTACTTATTAGCACGTACGCGTTATCGCCGCTTAAGTGTATTGTGATTGACGTTTCAAAAACAGGCAAAAACCGCCCCTTTTGGGCGTGGTCATATTTCATTTGCATTTTATTAAGTTCAAAAATGAAAACTCTAAAATGTTCAGATATGTGTGAAAGCTATCAACTGAAATGAATAATTTTTTGCCACGCTCACATTTGGGGGCGGTTTTAAACCAAATTTTTAATGTGAAAATGCTATCAACACATTTTTGATTATCAACACATTTGATTAAAAAAACGGCGAAATTGAAAAGGGGTGAATGCCACGCCCCTTTTTAAGGGAGAAGATTTTTTAACTGAGAAATTCTAAATACAGTTGAAGTTAATTGAAACTGAATTTAACAACCAAGATTTATGACACAATTCGGAGCTTGAAAGTTGTCAATTGGGATGCGGTATCCAACGATTCGCGTAAGCGGATTGTAACCCTCCCACTAGTTTTAAATGCTAAAATCACATTAAAGTGATGTTATACGCGCACGAGCGCACTAATTTTTATCATGCAGCCCCCACTTTCTGATTGGGTTTAACTCAAAATAACGTTTTATCAAAAAAAAAAAAATTGTGAAAGTTTATAAAATGTATCTCATAAATGTTCTAGGTCTTCCAAATTTTTCCCATGGTACTTGGGAATTAGTCCCAAGGTACTGTGTGCCTCCGCAACCCTTTTGAAGATGTGGCTTTCAGGAAAAAGAAAAACTTTTGCATGAAAAAGTTAAAATTTTCACCCCGCCTTCTTTTTGGAAGCGTGGCAAATTCTTTTTTGACGTAGGGTAGGAAAAATGCAATCCGTCGCAGACAGACTGAAGCTTTTAAATACACACTTGCACTTTGCCACTTCTATTCCTGTGTTAACTAGAAAACATGGACTAGAGAAGTACTAGAACCATGTTTGCACTCTGCCTTTTTAAAAACAAAACGACACGATCCAAAGATATTTTACGATGACCGGCAAAAAAAAACTAAAAAAAAGTTTTTAGATAACCAAAATAAAGTTTTGAAACGTGTCATTAAATCATTGACCAATAGGTCAAAAGGTTTATAATTTACCAGCAAGATTCGGGGCAGGCAAAAACAACAAGCTTGTCTTTTTAAACACGTTTCGTAATTCGTAGGAGCATAAGATTTCTAATATTGGTAAAAACCTCCTCTTGCGTGAGTGGCGTAATTTTCGAATGCACTTTTATACCCTCTTCCACAGGAATGGAGTATATTAAGTTAAATACAGGAAAATAAACGGCGATCGTGGATGGGATGTACTTTAGAAATATGCGAAGAACCCGCTATGCTACAGAAAACGAATTATTGAAGGCAATTTCTAAACCGTAAACCTTTTCGAACGATTAACTTTAAACTTTATTTTTAAACTAAACATTTTTTTTTATGATTAAATGTCAATCTGGTAGACGGCCTTAAGCCAAACCAATAATAATGTATAATGTACACCTTTTTAATATGAAATAAAACTCCTCTAAACTAACTAGCTAAAACTACAGGAAAATGTAACATAGCAAAATAACAACGAAGGATCCCCAAGACTTTAAGGGCATATGATCGAGACCGCATTTTGAGTCAAATGAGCCAAGTCCGTAATTGCGTCCGTTCGTATGTCACGAATTTTTAGGCCTTGAATTGAGCTAGAAAGCTGAAACTTTGTACGCCAGCTTTTTGTCATCCAAGGCAATGCAAGCGTTAAAATTGTTTAAGTCCATCCACAGACACGCCCACAATCGGCCTAAATATGCAACTACCTCCAGTGATCTTAAGACTCGAGGTTGAAATTTGACATTTAGCATTTTCTAAAAATTGAAAGACAAAAAAAAATACAAATTAAGACGACACATTAATCGATTTTAAGGGTAAGTTTCAAAGGGTATATTTTCAAATGCATTTTATTCTTTATTTTTGTTTAAAATCGGAAAAATTACTTTGACAATACTTTGACATACTTTTGACAAAAATATTTTTTTGTCAACAATACTTTTGACAAAAATTATTTGACATATGCGAAATAAGCCTGGTTCTACATTTAACTCACAAAAAATTTTGTGCAACGCCTACATTTGGAGACAGAATCGGCGAAAAACCTAGAGCTTTCCAGAAAAGCTTTATTTCGACTGCTTTAAGCCATGCCCGCATTTAGAGGCAGAATTTAAGAAAAATCTATAATTTTCAAGAAAAACATTGATTCCGACTGTTTTTTTAGCCTTACTAAGGGAAGATTAGCAAATAAAATTTAGCACATAAGGTACACCAGACACTTTTTTAGATTTCATTCATACAAAGTTTTTGGCTGAGCCAAAAAATTACTTTTTTGCGTACATTTCAGATACAAACTTGGATATTTCTATGCTAATATTGATTTTTGGCTATACAAGCTGGATATGCCATCCCCTACTAAAAAATAAATTCAAAAACCTTTTAAGTATGGAAATATTTTCTAATAACATACTTTGGAATTCAGTATTGGTAACGGGAAGGAAATGGAAAACTAAAATTTATAGGAATGGAAAAGAGAATAGGAAAGGAAAAAAATAGGAATAGGAATAGAGTATACCGCGAAGCTATTACATACGCACTTATTTAAATCGATTGTTGACTTGAAACTTACAGTTAGGGCATCCTAGTTGGCATGATTCTGAAAATAAATAAAAAAAATTAATTATTTGTGGGTCTTCATAAAAAGTGTAATAATAAAAAAATCGTAATTAAGACTCAAAAGAAATAAGAAATGAGAGATTTAATTTTTAAGGTTTTAGGATATACCGCGTTAAAAATAAAGTATGAGTGCAAACCGTACTCACCCCGAACGTTTCGCTTAAGTTACATTAAACTTAACTTAAGCGAAACGTTCGGGGTGAGTACGGTTTGCACTCATACTTTATTTTTAACGCGGTATATCCCAAAACCTTAAAAATTATGTCTAACAACCGCCAAAGCCTTAAAAGTTATAAATGAAAGATTGCTATATTTTTATACCCTGCCGAAAGTATATCAAGTGTAATGCATAGTTTAGTTTGTAACGCAGAGAAAGAATAACCGTAGACCGGCAAGACTTTTACGGCCGATTTTTCAGTGCGAAAGCTTCCAAGTTTCCGGGTTAAACTGAGATAATGGGGCTAATCTCGGCACAACTCGCCAAATTTGGTGAGTTGATCTCGGATCAACTCGGGAGAACAGTATAAACTTCTTCGAATGTGTTTTCTATGTGAAATGGCAGTTGATTTGCGTGAGAATTGAGAAAGTTAATAATTTCGAGAGTCAAAGATTTTGACAACTTTGCTGACGGAGTCAACACAGCACTGAAAAACTACTCGCTAGGTTATCTCCAGAGTAACTCCAGATTCGTTTTGTTTCGAAGCTGGGCTTAACTCAGCACTGAAAAACTGGGCCTTAGAGATACATACGATCGAGACCGACAGCTTGATGCCTTGTTCGTCCATCCGTATGTAAACCACTTTCAGGCCTTAAAATTTCAGCTAGAGAGCTGAAATTCGGTAGCTGAGCTGGAAGTCTATTTGACCAAATCATGTTTTAAAAAAAATAGTCGAATCCGTCCACAGACACACCCACTACTGACCTGTATGTGTACTACCTCCACTTAAATCAAGTTTTAGCTATATTACTTTTGCGTCAATCCCCTGCAAGGTCGGGGTTACAATAGCCTTGAGGTTCCGCCTGAAGAAGTAGTCTTAAATGTTGTAACGGATGCTCTCGATGCTGCTCTATTCTGGGTAACATTTGATAGCAAAGTCTAAACTTATAGATGAATCTAAAGGTTTAATAAAAATCCAGAAGCCTCTGTCACATATTGTGCGGTTCACTGGTCGACGTCTGTCTCCAAAGAATTAAATGAATTGAATTAAAAATTATGAATTTAATGAATTAAAAATGGAAATAGAGGTGACTTACCTATTTCTCATAAAAACGACTAATTAAAAAAAATGGCAATGAATAAAACGAAAGATATTACTTCCCCCGGTGGTAGCCCAGCTATGCTGGAAAACTCACCCTTTTCGGAAGCAGGCCTTACGTATTCCGGGGAGAGCTTATAATTGCTAATAAATTCTTTTGAGAAAAGGACAAAACTAAATCGATCACCACCACCTAGATCGAACATGTCCGGGAAAAGCAGACCACTGGTTAACCAGGACTCAAGGAAAATTAAAATCCTTGAAAAGGAAAACAATGAACTCTGAGCTAAGCTTACTGAAATGGAGCGACTCTTCCACGATCTTAAAATGGAAATTAACTCTGCGAAAAAAAACGAGGATATTAAAAATACTCGTGTAACGAAAGACTCTAAAATAACGAAAGAGTGTGCAACACCGAACCGACCAGCAAGCGAATACTCTATGGACGAGGACGAACCTGCACGTGAGACCAATTCCACTTTGAAGAAAAGATCAAACAAGAAGCGTAAGGCAGTTTCCTCTCCTGAAGTAATACAAAAAGAAGATAAGCCATTTGGCTCAAACAGGGCTAAATCACAAGAAGAAAAGCCTTCTGTAACAAGGCTTAACTACAATAGAAAATTCGCCCTCCGCCAGCAATAAACATAATCGGAATAGCAGACTTCGGAAAACTGCGCAATCTTCTTGCCAGCACGGTGGGAACCAAAAATTATAAGCTTACTTCGTCCCGGCATAACGTGTGGAAAGTAAATGTAGACGACGCCGATTCGTATCGTGCGCTGTCTCGTTAGTTAAGTTCAGAGAATATTGAGTGGTATACTTACCAAAATAAGTATGAACCAGTGAGTAAGTGCTACAGAAGTTACAGTCCGTAAAACGGACCGTTGAAGACCCCATCCTATCCCACATTGTAAAATTCTGATGTTATTGTTATTTTTTTATATTTTATAAGTAGTGCAAACTTTGAAAAAGTGCGTGGTCAAACCGCCCCTAATTACAAGCCATCAGTTATAACGCAGCTATTTCCAAGTTATGCTTAAATGTACGTAAAAGTGCAATTTTTTGGTTCAAGTTCAATATTTTTGAAAAATCGACCCCTAAAAGGGGATGTGGCTAAAAACTTTGTATAAACGAAATCTAGAATAAGATCCCGTTTATATAACTTGCTAATTTGTTTTTGATTCTTCCCTAAATTAGGCTTAGGGCCAGTCGAAACTACGTTTTTCTGAACATTTTAAGCTTTTTCTTCAATTCTGCCTCCAAATGTGGGCGTGGCTCAAAGTCTTGTATGAAAGAAACGTTGGACTATGTGTTTGCCACATAATATATTGAGTAAATTTTTTTTCGTTTTGGAACAAAAATATTGAATAAAATGCATTTGAAAAATTAACCTTTAAATCAATGCCACGCCCACTAGGGGAGGTGAAGCGATAAAATTTTTATTTTGTATAAAATAAATAAATACGGTGGCGCAACAGCTCGAGGTGAACCAGGGCCAACTTCTCAACAATGTATGCTGGTGTGTTAATTTCTTTACATACAAGGGGACCTACAATTTTTTGCCGAATCCGAACGGCACTTTGAGAAGTTTTTCAAGACAAGTGATACTCTCGGAGGGCTTGTCAGACCCTCGCGGAGGTGGGGACCGTGAAAAAGAACAAGTCTTTTTTTTTCAGGTGACGATGGCAGGATTCGAACCCAGACCTCCGGCGTAGTAAGCACACACACTAACCACTACGCCACGGCACCCCACCGTGGTTTTATTTTGTATATCTTACAATAAACAGGAGATAATAAATACTAAATTTTAGGCTTTTAAGACGTCTTACAGCTTTGAAAACTCTGGAGGTAGTTGCACAATTGCACCGATTGTGGGCGTGTCTGTAAGCGGATTCGAGAATTTTTACACTTGTACTGCTTCGGATGACAGTAAACTCATGTACCAAATTTCAGTTTCCTAGCTTAAAATTTAAGGCCTAAAAACGTGTGACATACAGACAGACGGACGGACGGGCGGACGGACATGGCTCATTCGATTCAAAATTCGGTCTCGGTCATATGCCCTTAAGGTCTGGGGGTCTACCATTATTATTTTACCGTCTTACAAACTATGTGAGAAACCTAATATACCTCCTTTCCTATGGGATGGGGTATAAAAACCGCTTCGAGTCATTGGTAGGGGGCTCCACCCCTCATGCACGAAAGGAGGCGTTGTTAGGGATGTAAAAGCCAAAGGCCTTATAATTAGTAATTACTGATGCCGTTAATATTATTAAAAAAGAAAAGCAACGCACGGAAGGAGAAAGAGACACTATGATCAGACGCGACCTTACAATTTTTATGCTTTTTTTTGAAAGGACTGACAGCATAAATGAAATTTATAAAATCAAAATGATACTTAACATCAGGGTCATATTAGAACCCATGCGTAAGGGCAATAGACTTATTCCACAGTCGGCCTGAAACGTGCCGATAAACACCTCTCAACAGAGTGCAAACTAGACCTGCAGGCTCCAGTAGTTTGCGCCAACTGCAGCGGAAACCATCCAGCAAATTATCGAGGAAGCGAGCTCGAGTAACCATAGAGCTGCAAAAGGGAAGAGAATCCCTTAGAGAAAACAACCGAGGTCAGAAAGCTAGCCTTGAACGTGCGGAAACTGCTTAAGCTCCAAAGGCAACAACCCCAAGGACACAAAAGCTAATTAGTACGAGATTGAGAAAGCAAAGCGTAGAGCCGCCACAAAAGATCCTCGCCAAATCAAGTGCAGTGGAAAAAACGCTACTTGTTGGACGGAAATCGTACGCACAGGTTGCGTCAGACGAAAACAAGGCAAGATCGTCCACAACAGATGCGGTGGCTCAGATCCTCACTATAATCATGGGAAAACTTGAGGATCAGACTAAAATTAACAAGTTAATTTTTGCCAAACTCGAGTTTAAACTTCGAAAAACTTAAAAGAAAACATGAATATGAAACAGTTATTTAAAATACCTACATGGAATGCCAACGGCCTTCTGAATAAAATAGACGAACTAGAAGTGTTTCAACAGAAAAACGATATTGATATTTGCGTGATTACCGAAATTCACCTTAAAAAGGGGTTTGGACCGAAAATAAAAAGTTACAATGACTATCACGCACATCACCTTTCGGAAAATTCGAGAGGAGGATCCTCCCTCTACATCAAAAACAACATTAAACACCGCAAGAACACAGAAGTTGAGCTAGACTCCATACAGATAAGCTAAGTCTCTGTTAAAAGAGACTGTTTTAATAAAATGTTAACATAGACAACATTGGATCTTGCTATTTCCCGCCGGGTTATAGACTGGTAGGAGACGATATTGATTGCATATATGGCTTGATTGGGTAGATATTTGCCATTGGCGGCGACTTTAACGCGAAGCATACTTTTTGGGGTTCAAGAGAGGCAGATTACTGTACAAAAACAGTATGAAACGTGGGGTGGAATTTTTCTCCACGGCAAAGCCAACATATTGGCCAACCGAAAGGAATAAAAAGCCTGACCAAATACCTTACGCGAGTCTCTTTGCTCAGACCACTCAGGAGTAATCTTGAAGATAGTGGGAGACTGGTGAAAATAGAACCAGTCAGGAGTAATCTTGAAGAAAGTGGAAGACTGGCGAAAATAGAAAGAGCTTCCATATTAGCTAGCAAAAACATGAACGGGGACGCCTTCAGAAAGGACTGTAAGGAGGGTGTTGGCTTGAATTTGAGAACTCTTATTAACTCTCATTGAGAATTCTTTTCGATTTAGAGTTGCAGTTGACAAATTCATTGAAGCAATTCAGAGCTCTGCCTGGAACAACACTTCGTCCCAAAAGAACGAAGTTAGCACCGACGCACGGGCATGTGCGTACAACAACGAGAATTGATTCTCGTGAAAAGAGAAGAGCGCATAGAAGATGGCAAAGTACGAGGGCTCCCCCAGACAACATCCGCTTGAACTACCTCTCTAACAAACTGAAAGAAATGTTGCAAGATTTTAAAAATCGTTTAAATCATTTAAATCGTTTAAATCGTTTAAATTAAAGACCACTGAATTCCTTGAAGGCTTGTCGGCGGAAAGGAGCTCAAACTACTTGCTGTGGAAAGTAGTTAAGTCCACCAAGAAACCCATAATGCACTCGGACCCAATAAAGAAAGATAGTGGCGAATGGGTAAAAGAAGACAAAGAGAAAACGGATTTGTTTGCGGAACACTTAGAAGAAACATTCGAGCCGTTCGACGGTCCACCATTGGCTGACGTTCAAAACAACAATGCGGAACCTGATAGCTTCAGAATAAAAAAAGTGTCATTTGCCGAACTTCGGCAGACAATAAGCAAACTTAAGAATAATAAGGCCTCAGGATACGACCTGATCACTGGCGAAATCTTGGAAGAACTACCGAAAAAGGCACTAGCGAAGCTACTTTATATCAAAAATGCTTCTTTTAGACTCTAATACGTTCCAAGACAATGAAAAGTTGCTGAAGTCATTATGGTTCCAAAACGGTGGAAATGCCCAAACGACAAAAAATCTTATAAGCCCATATCGCTTCTGCCGATAATATTGAAGGTCTTTGAGAAACTTCTGCTGAAGCGATTACAACCAATAATTGTAGAAAGATGCTTGATCCTGGATCATCAATTCGGCCTTAGAACTAAGCATTCAACAATAGATCAAGTCTACAGAATAACGCATTAAATTGAAAAAGCCTAAGAAGGGAAAAAGATATGTTCTAGTGCTTTCCTCGACGTATCGCAAGCCTTCGACAGCTTAAACGAGCGTAAGCTACAGTCAACATTGCCAGAAGATATGAATAGAATATTGAAAAACTATCTTGAAAGCAGACTCTTTCGTGTAAGGTGTGGTACTGCATACTCGAGCTTCAAGAAAATTCGAGCTGGCGTACCCCAGGGAAGCGTCCTCGGTCCGACCCTATTTCTGCTCTACACAAGAGACATACCTCAAGATGACGAGACAGTTATGGTCATGTATTGACTTATAGGAGAATTTTCAAAACTAAGCATATGTATATATGTGGTTGCTGGGGTTTGGTCGGATGAGTTGAAAGTCTTCTAGGAATGACGATTCTCATCTGGTCACTCTCAAGTGTAAGTTATACCTCCGCGCAGTAGCAGCCGGGCAATGCATCCTAGATCGTAGAAGAACTAACTTATGCGAAAACCGCAAGGGCATTTCACTAAAGTGAAGTGACGGGACCTATGACCCCGCGGACCATAATTAAACCCCTCCTCCCCACCCTCCCAATCCCTCCCCAAGTCCCTCTCAAACACTCACCTACCCCCATCCGCTGGGCCGGATCAAGGTGTTATGCGACCCGTGCCAAGGATCGACCAGGCTGGAGGTCCAGTCTTATAAATAGTCCATTCTCAAACGTGGCGCACTTAGGTTTAACCAGCCTTGCCTGTGCACTACGGAGCTCTCTCCGTTACTCGTGGGATCCAAAATTTCATCTATTAACAAAAAAAACAAAACTCAAGACAAAAAAACACAAAACAAAACAAGAGGGAAAGTGCAACAGTGGGTATGCAAAAGCTTCAATCCATCTACGACGGATTGCAAAATACCCGACCATACCAAAAAGAAAACTGCCAAGCCTCCAAAAAGTGGGCGCGGTATAAAAATATGACTGTTGAATGCTTTATACTAGGTGGTTGCATACATTTCAATTTTTTTAAAGCCACGCCCACAAAAGTGGGCGGAGGCACATACGATATACACATAAAAGTTAGAAAATGCTAATATCTACAGCTTTTGTCATATAATTATTTGTCAAATTTCATACATATTTATTGAAAAACAGTCATTTTAAACTAAATCCCTTAAAAAGTAGGCGTGGCTCATGAAAAAACTAAAATTTTTTGGCTACCTTAAAGGCAATTAGAAGGCAATGTTACGTACCAAAAATGAATGCGCTAGCGCCATTGTAACATAGCTAAAATTTGCAAAATGTATTTTTTTAATTTAGAGATGGTCGCACATACAGGCCTGTAGTGGGCGTGTCTGTGGGCGGATTCAGCTTATTTTCAAACTTGATCTGAAGGACTGGACTTCCAACCAACCCACAAAGTTTCACCTCTGCCTTAAAATTTAAGTCCTTAAAGTTGCTTACACACGGACGGACGGACGGGCATGGCTTAATTGATTTACCTGTCGGTCCCCTTCATATCTCTAAAAGGTCTTAGGGGTCTACGGTGATTATTTCACTGCGTTACAAACTTAATATACCCTGGGTCGGGTATAAAAACCGGGAAGCAAGCTGGTGCTACCAAGCCAAACCCAGTTCCATGCTCTCCGAATCCCAGCAAGATGGTCAGAGCCCCCAAACCCTCCACCACCAAACTGGGACCTCTCACAGGAGAAACCGTTTCTAAGAACATGTCTAACTCGGACACGATTAGGCCTCTTATGCTAACTCCTAGCATAGCGATAGCCCAAACCGTGGCAATTCAGCCCGGCAAAAGACTGCAAGCACCTTGTGAGTACGCGAATAAGTCCTACACGGACCATTGCCGGGAAAGTACTGCTGAAACCCCAATGCCAGAAAGCAGTGTTAAGGGCACCCATATCCAAAATCCTGCTGCAACATGCAGGGTTAAGGATATTGTCGAAAGACCTGCTGGAAAGGCAATGGAACATCTAAACCATCCCATCTGTCCAGCATGGAACAAAATCCCACCTCGTTTCTTCATAATCATCGTCAAGCAGTGAAAAAAGTCCTGCAAAAACTGACCAATACTCCCTCTGAAAAATGGTCACAACAGCAGAAGAGTTCCTTCGAGTGGGCCACTACAAACCCAATGACGTCCAAATCTGCGAAACGCAACAGATCCCTGGAGGAAACGTCTACCCCTACTCCAAAGAAAGCGAACAACTCTTCTGTGTCTACGGCTTCCACTTCAATTCAAGCGAGGCAGTACAGCGACCTATCCAAGGACCGAATCATCGCCGCACCCACTCGTCCGAATCGATAGAGTGGACCCGGATGTAAGTATCCCGACGGACAAATGGAGAAAGCTAAACTTGCCAGCCCTCTACTAGGCCTTCTGGATGACTATCCGGATAAACCACCAAATTGCGAAGACGCTGGCTGGTACCAAGGACACGTCAAATTGCTTGCCTACGCTGACCAATGGTCACTCGACCTACTCAAACTAGCGATCCTGAGGATCGGAGAGCTCTGGCCGGGTGCACGCCTGGAAGTTCTGTCAGTGGACCAGATCCCAAACAGGCCAAGGGCGCGCATCTGCCTGCCCATCGAACCAGAGGATCCGAATGCGATCATGAGACTCATCAAGGTATGTAACCCAGGGCTTAAGACTGATGATGACTTGAAAATCGGTAGACTAGAGGAACCTAAGGAGTCCTACAGGATCGCAATTATTGTGATCAACGAGGAATTCCTGGTTCCTCTGGAAAAAGCCGACCATAAAATCAGTTTCGGCTTACAGAAGGTAGCCCTCAAAATTTACAGGACGGAGAGTGACCTATCTGCGCCGACCACCTCGGAAGATGCCAGACAAAACGTCACGAACCCTACTGTCCCAACATCTATCACCTCTGCACCCTCGGAGTCGTGTGTTACACCAAACTCGGAGAGTGTTTCTGACTTGTCCTCTTCACTCCAGACTCTGGAGCTAGATCCAGATACGGAAATGGAAGAAAGACAAAAGCTCCTGACCCACTTGCAGGAGATAGACCGCATGTTATACTCCGGGGAGGGAACCAATGACATCTCTAGCGAAAAAGAAAGCGAACTGCTGGAATCCTCGCAGGAGATAGACTTACTGTCAGACTCCGGCGAGGCTGATATTACGGTGGTTGAGGTAACTGAGAATGTTAAAGTTCCTCCATATTAACTTTCACCACTCAAAAACAGCCTCATACAACCGCCTAACATCAAGCGGAGAAGACATTGTCCTAATCCAGGAACCCTGGGTCGTCAAGGACCAGATAAATGGACTTAGGACCTCCAACTACGAACCACTCTACATAAGAAAAGCAGGTAAACCAAAAACTTGTTGTCTAGCAAAGAAAATTCTCAACGTCTCTCTTCTTCCTAGCCTATCTAATCTAGACCGAACTACGGTTTGCCTAGAGCTAGGAGACTCTAAATACTGGATTGCATCCTCTTATATGCCCTACGATGGAATAATCCCCCTGAAAGCATAGAGGACACAGTTAAACTAGCTAAATTTGCCCTCTTCAAAGGAGCAAGCCTCATATTTGGATGCGATACCAACGCTCTTCATCGTTTATGGGGCAGCTCAGACACTAATGATAGAGGTGAGTCACTACTAAACCTCATTCTTCTAAATAACCAAGAGATTTGCAACAAAGGCGATGACCCCACCTTTATTATTATAAATCGCCAAGAAGTCATAGATCTCACTCTTATCTCAAACAATCTATCTCAAGTTATAACAAACTGAAGGGTTTCTAAAACACACTCCTTCTCAGACCACATATATCTATGTTTTGACCTAAATGACCGAAACAGCAACCAGCATATAGGAATTACAGGAAAACGATATGGCCCCTTTATAAGTGTATCTTCTCTCTTTTCTTGCCCAATCAACTTCCGGCAACACCTCACAGTACCAAGGAGTTATACAACCTGGTAGATGTGATTACGAACACCCATAATAAGGCGATGAAAATAGCTTGTCCACTGAAAAAACCCGAAAAGACACCACAACCGCGTTGGTGGAATGCGGACTTAAAGAACCTTAAGAAAATTTGCAGAAGGAAGATTAATAAGGCAAGGAACACAGGATAGATTCAAAACTGGGAATCCTATAAAGAATCTCTTAAATCTTTTAAAACTGAACTTAGGAAAGCGAAAAGGTCCATGTGGAAGAAATTCTGCGAAAAGATTAAAGAATCCGCGGAGGCATCCAGGCTCCGAAAAGATCTCTCAACCTGTCCCAATGTCTCTAGCTTTCTCATAAAGGCAGATGATACGTGGACATTATCCAATGATAATGGATTATTAGCTACGCCTGTTAGTAATCCGAATTCTCTGATAACGCGTCATAAGATCATGTGGGCTATAAATAGCTTCAAACCCTACAAGTCACCAGGACTTGACGGCACAATACCAGCCGAGCTTCAACAAACGTCCGACTTGATTACCCCCTGGCTGGAGATCATTTTTAAAGGCTGTCTCTCTCTGGTCTCTTTAGGTCACGCTTCCTTGAAAAGCTCGACCAGAAGAGGTACACCTCAAGGAGGAGTATTATCCCCTCTTCTCTGGAACGTAGCGGTGAATAAGCTGCTACTTTTACTAGAAAGAGCGGCCTGCAAAACGATTGTCTACGCGGTTATGCAGCCATTGCATTCTCGGGAAAATATCTCCAAGTACTGGCTGACTTAATGCAACATGCCCTCACTCTCCTCCACAAATGGATGACTGAGAATGGTTTAAGTGCTTATGCACAAAAGACCGAAGTTGTCCTTTTCACTAAGAAATATAAAATCCCCCGCATTGTCCCTCACACCTTAAATGGCACCAGCCTACCGTTTTCAAATAAGGCGAAGTACCTTGGACTTATTTTGGACAGTAAACTAAGCTGGAAGCTCAATACAGCTGAAAGAGTAAGGAAAGCCATCACGACCCTTAATATAAGCAAAAAAGCCATTGGGCGCAAATGGGGACTACAACCTCATAAGACGCATTGGCTATTCACAGCTGTAATTAGACCAATACTTCTGTACGGAGTAGCAGTATGGTGGCCCATACTCAACGTCGGCATACATCTCAACGTTTTAAGAAAGGTACAAAGGCAAATTTCCTTTCGCCTCGTTGGAAACTGAAATTGAAGAACTAGCCCACACTCAGACTTTTGACATTTGCTTACAAATGTGATTAAATTCGTCAGTTCCATGCAATTCCGTTTTGGTGCTTTCACATCAGCTGATCGCTTAAGGTTAATTGTTGTTGCATCTTCTCACATTCATTCACCGTCACCGAAATTAAAAACCTTAAAGCCTTTATAAGAAACGTTAACAAATGTGTGTTGGAGGGCGAAAGGACACAAGTTGAATGTCTAGTTATTCAGTAATTTATGGTCACGGGACAAGTAGCAGTATGTAAAAAAACACAGCCGTAATGACAAACTGCAGGGACTTGTGAAGTCATTTACTCACATTTCTAGCAGCCAAATGTTGGCGATGAATTACAGCAAGTATCCCAGAACTTTCCTTTATAATGATCAATGAGACCGTTACATCGACCAACCACGGCTGGGGCTCCATCCGTAGGAATTACCAAAATGTTGGACCATGGAATTCCTTTTTGTGTAAGAGATTCTTCCAGCGTTTGAAAGAACAATTCTCCAAGAAGATTTCCATCTTTAACAAAATGAAAAGAACTGGCTTCCCGAAGCAAAACGGTATATAAGGCATCCCAATAACCAGAACAGATCTGCTGAAAAAATCCCTTTTTATAAGACCTAAATTACATTGACTTCTTCAGCGCCCACTTAATTCCTTCAATCGACCATCAAAATTGAAAACTACTCAGAACGCCCACCGAACCCTAACGAATGCCAGCCTACTGGTAGGTGCTTCGTGGCCCAGGAGAATGGCTGAGCTTGATAAATGCTGTTTTCCACATACTTGAGGATTAGGACCGATGAAGAACCCTACGCGATTCTTTTGCGAACGTAAAGAAACATCTCCTCATAGAAATTTTTTAGACTAGCGCATTTTTGAATGTTGTTGTTGTTAAGATGGCGCTACAGTCCGGGGTGGACCTGGGCCTCAGCCAACAAGCTCTGTCTCTGTCTCTAGCTAGCCGTCTCCAGTTTCGCACGCGAAGTTGGCTGAGGTCCCCTTCCACTTGCGTGCGCCACCTGAGTCTCGGTGCTCCTCTACCGCGTCGTCCCTGCGATGTGGATTCGAAGATTTTCCGGGCCGGGGCGTTGGTGTCCATCCGCTCTAGATGACCCAGCCATCGTAGACGTTGTGTTTTGACTCTTTTGGCTAGGTCGGTATCGCTGTACAGCCCGTACAGTTCGATGTTATATCTCCTCCTCCACTCTCCGTCTATGCAGACGGGACCGTAAATCGTCCGAAGAATTTTCCTCTCGAAGCAGCCCAAAGTTTTTTTTTTTTTTCCGTGGGTAGGTAAAAACCTTCATAGGCACTATGAGAATCGAACGCGCGTGCTCATATTAGTGTGAGATTCTTACTCACTAAAAAACCTCCCAATATTTGTAAGACTACGACTAAGTTTCCTTAACAAGTAGTTCAAGCTTCTGTATAGTAATCGCGTTTGGCAAGCTACCTTCCAACGAAAGCACCTGCAATACCGTCATTATGTGCGGTTTCCTCTTACGACGCTAGATCCAACGGTCTTGTTCGTTGTAGTCGGCGTGCAAGATTTGTCTGATCCAGAGTTCGGATTATTTCGTGGTTGCAATGGCCGTGAAGGCGAGTGTGAAGTTTGCGAGCAAAGTTTCTTACTTCGTCGGTCACGGTTGCGATGCCTCGATCTCGATGTAAATCGCTATTTCTTATATACCATGGAGCATTTACGATTGCTCTTAGTGTCTTATTCTGAAAAGTTTCTAAAATAGATATGTTGCTTGGTTTGGTACAACCCCAAAGTTGTATACCGTACGTCCAAGATGGTTTTAGCACTTGCTTATACAATAGCAGTTTGCTATATACGCTTATTTTCGAATAACGTCCGATAAGCCAATTCAGTTCCCGTAGCTTGATTTCAAGTTCATCGCGTTTCTTTTTAACGTGTCTTCCACTAAAGTTTTGCGTCTAGGGTCATGCCTAAATATTTCGCCTCGTTTGCGTACGGAATTTGTACCGAGTTTATAAATAGAGGTAAGTTGATTACCCTCTTGTAAGTAAAATTTACATGCGTTGATTTTGTCTCATTTAGGAGGATTCGCCAGGCCTTTGTCCATTCGCATATTTTATTCAAAGCGCGTTGGAGTTTTCCCGTTGATAGTTCGACTGTCTTATCCGTAGCGAGGATAGCCGTGTCGTCAGCGAACGTGGCTACAGTCGTTGTCTCTACTTGAGGTACATCTCTTGTAAAAAGTAAAAACAGTGTTGGACCGAGGACGCTACCTTGTGGAACGCCGGCTTGTATTTCTTTGAATTCTGAGTATTCGCTCCCGTATCTCACTCGAAATAGTCTGTTGTCAAGATAAGACTCTAAGAGTTCATACATTTTTTCCGGCAAAACTTTCCGTAGCTTATATTTTAGGCCTTCGTGCCAAACTTTATCAAAGGCTTGGGATACGTCAAGAAAAGCGGTAGAACATATCATTTTCGCTTCTAAGGCTTTCTCAATTTCATTAGTTATTCGATAGACCTGGTCAAGTGTTGAATGTTTGACCCTAAAGCCGAATTGGTGATCCGGAATCAATCGTTTTTCTTCAATTATTGGTTGCAGTCGTTTGAGCACAAGTTTTTCGAAGACTTTAGATATAATCGGCAGAAGCGAAATCGGTCTATATGATTTTTTGTCGTTAGGGCATTTCCCTGGTTCGGAACCATTATTACCTCTGCGACTTTCCATTGCCGTGGAACGTATGATATTCTCATTGATGCGTTTATGATGTAGAAAAGCTTGACTAACGCTCTTTTCGGTAGCTCCTTCAAAATTTCCCCAGTAATTAGGTCGTAGCCTGGAGCATTGTTATTCTTCAAATTTCGGATTGTTTGACGAAGTTCAGACAGTGTCACGGTTTTCATTCGATAATTGTCTAGTTCCGCATTGCGATACAGATCGTCAACCAACGGCTCCCCGTCAAACGGTTTGAATGTTTCTTCTAGATGTTCTGCAAATACATGTGCTTTCTCTTTGTCGCCTTTTACCCATTCACCGTTATCTTTTCTTATTGGCGCCGAGTGTACTTTGGGCTTTTTAATGGACTTCACAGCTTTCCAAAGTGAATAGTTTGACCCTCTATCGGCAGTCAAGTTTTCGAGGTAGTTGGTAGTCTCGCGACTTTTAAAATCTTCAAGTAAGTGCTTTAATTTGTTAGATAGCCCATTCAGAATGGTTTTATCAGGAGGAGCTCGAGACAAATGCCACCTCTTTCGAGCCTTTCTCTTTTCGCGTATGAGCTCTTCAATTTCGCGCGGGTATATTGATCCGCTTTTCCTTACTCCAGTCTTCCGGAAAGAAGTATTGTTCCAAGCAGCGTCTTGAATAGTTCTAACCAGTTTATCGACTTCTTCTTCTATTTCTAAAGGGGTTGTAAGTGGTACATGTAGAGATACATTTTCTTTGCAGTATTTCCTAAAGCCATCCCAGTCGTTGTTGTTATTATTTAACCTAGGCGCTCTCTCATTTTTTGCTAGACTTCCGCCGATTTTCAAAACGACTTCCGAGTGATCCGAACAGAGATCATACCCTTCTTCTACATTTGTGTGGTGGCGAGGAGCCCCTTTTGCGATAAAGAAGTCGACAAGGTCAGGTACTTAGTTTCTGTCGGTTGGCCAAAATGTTGGCTTTCCCGTCGAAAGGAAAACCACGCCACGTTTCATGCTAGCTTTGAAGAGTACTCTACCTCTTGTTGAATTACACCGTGATCCCCAAAAGGTGTTTTTCGCATTAAAGTCCCCGCCGATGATAAAATTCGACCCAAGTAAGTCAAAAGGGGGAGTAAGATCGTCGTCCGCTAGCCTATACTGTGGAGGAAAATAACTCGAGGCAATATTATAATCTAGGTGACCTATTTTTACCGATACTGAAGTTATTTGCATAGAGTCAAGCTCAATTTCTTCGTTTTTGTAATGATTAATGCAGTCTTTGATGTAGAGAGAGGATCCGCCTCTCGAATTTTCTGATGGATGATGCGCGTGGTAGTCGATGTAACCTCTAATTTTGGGTCCGGATCCCTTCTTAAGGTGTGTTCCCGAAATCAGGCATAGGTCAATATTTTTTTCCCGTAGAAATACTTCTAGTTCGTCGATTTTCTTTAAAAGACCATTTGCATTCCATGTAAGTATGTTAATGAGCTTCATATTCATGATTTGTTATTCGGTTTGCGAGATTTAAACTCTAGCTCGCTCAGTTTGTCAAATATTACTTGATTAACTTTAGTTTGTTGCTCAAGCTTTTCCAAAATAGGTATCTCAAATGATATTTGAGATACCGAATCTGTTGTGGTAGGTTCTGGAGGTTTGCTTTTGTGTGACGCGACTTCAGCGTATGATCTTGGGCCGATGAGTGATGATTTTCCCTTTGTTCTTGGACCGGCGACGTTTTCTTGCGGAGTTTGTATTTTTTTCCTTGTCAATCTCGTATTTCTGACCGATTTTGGAGTTTTTGGCTTGTCAGCTCTAGAACGTTTTGGGGTTGTGGCCCTATCTACAATATGTTGCTGAACAGTTTCGTGACGTTTTTGTAGCTCTATTGCGATTTCGCAACCTCGGTAGCTCGCCGGGTGACTTCCATTACAATTGGCGCAAGTCGCTGGGGCCTGACTGCTTACATTGCAATCTTTTGAAAGATGTCCACCGGCGCATTTGACACATCGCGGTTCTTTTTGCATTTTTTCATCGCCGTTCTTTTTGCGCATTTGACACATCGCGGATGAAAGCAGCCTAAAGTGTTTTCATCCGCCTTTGACAGGGTCCATGCTTCTGCACCGTAAAGCAGGACTGGGATGATGAGGGTAATATACATGGACACTTTAGTTGCTCGAGAGAGGGCTTTGCTACTCAATTGCCTTCTTAGCCCAAAGAAACAGCGATTGGCAAGAGTTATCCTTCGTTTGATTTCAGCACTGGTGTCATTGTCTGAATTGATAGCGGAACCCAGGTAGACAAAGTCCCTAACTACCTCAAATTTATAGCTGTCGATGGTGATGTTTTGTCCAAGACGTCGGTGTTGGGTGTCTTTTCTTGATGGCAGCATATACTTGGTTTTGCCCTCATTGGCTGCTAAACCCATATTCGCCGCTTGCGTCCCAATACTCACGAAGGCTTCACTGACATCACGCTTTGTTCTACCGATTATGTCAATGTCGTCTGCGTATGCAAGTAGTTTAACGGACTTTTGAAAGATTGTACCTCTGGTGTTGGCGCGAGAGTTCTGCACAATTCTCTCAAGTATGATGTTAAAGAAGTCGCAAGACAGCGCGTCGCCTTGTCTTAATCCTTTTTTGACATCAAAGGGGTCGGTGAGGTCTTTGCCGACCTTGACGGAACAGCGTAAGTTTTCCATCGTCATCCTGCACAGACTGACGAGTTTGGCAGGGATGCCAAAACTAGACATTGCGCTATATAGCTCGTTTCTATAGATGCTTTCATACATGGCCTTGAAATCGATGAAGAGGTGGTGTGTATCGATTTGGAATTCCTGGGTTTTCTCCAAGATCTGCCGCAGTGTGAATATTTGATCGATGGTGGACTTTCCTGGCCTAAAGCCACACTGATATGTGCCTATCAGATTGTTGACAAACGGCTTCAGGCGGTTACACAGTACAGCAGAAAAAATCTTGTATGCAATGTTAAGAAGACTTATGCCTCTGTAGTTGGCACAACTCAGGGGGTCTCCTTTCTTCAAGATCGGGCAAACAATGCTGAGGTTCCATTCGTCGGGCATGCTTTCTTCCGACCATATCTTGCAGATGAGCTGGTGCATGCTCCTAACCAGCTCATCGCCAGCGGATTTAAAAAGTTCGGCAGCTAGGCCGTCTGCTCCGGCTGCATTGTTGCACTTGAGCTTAGACACAGCTACTTTCACCTCCTCCAGGTCGGGTGGGCGGTATCGTTCGTATGCTTCGTCGGTAACGTCTTCGCCCGGGTTGAATGGTTCGTTCTGCCTGACAGCGGTATTTGGTTCGTCCTCGCCGTTATACAGTCTGCAGAAGTGGTCTTTCCAAATCCTCAGCACCGACTGCGATTCTACAACGATGTTCCCTTGATGGTCCTTACAGGCTTCAGTTCGAAGTTTATACCCTTGGCAGGACCTTTTGATCCTTTGGTAAAACTTTCTAACCTCATTCCTGTTGTAACATCTCTCTATCTCTTCAACCGCGCGCTTCTCGTGCTCTCTCTCTTTCCTTCGGGGAAGCCGGTGCTCCTCTGTCCTCCTCTGCTCGTAGAGCTCGCGAGCAGCTCTAGTCCTTCTGCGCAGCGCCGCTTTGTATGCTTCCTGTTTAGCTGCATGTGCTTGCCGGCATTCATTGTCAAACCAGGGGTTTCGTTGTGATCGCCGTGTGAAACACAGCACTTCAGAGGCGGCGTCTCTGATGGCATTTTGGCAATGTTGCCACTGGCTATCAATACTTGATGCTGGGTGCATAGGACTTCGTAGAAGGTTTTGAGAGACTCGGTTGGAGAAGAAACTGGCGATCTCTTGCGATTGTAGTCGGCCAACGTCAAACTTCCTCACAGTATTTCCATTACTTGGCGCTGGTCGGGATATCCGCAGTCGTACCTTGGCTACAACAAGGTAGTGATCCGAGTAAATGTTGGCCCCTCGGAAAGTTCGGACATCCATGATACTGGAGGAGTGGCTTGCGTCGATCGCAATATGGTCAATCTGGTTGACGGTTGATTGATCGGGAGATCTCCATGTCCCTTTGTGGATATTGAGATGCGGGAACTGTGTACTAGCTACCACAACGTGTCGCTCCGCAGCAAAGTCGATCAGCCTGAATCCGTTACCGAAGATGCCCTCCCTTCCTAGCTTGGCATTAAAATCGCCTAGGACGATCTTAATGTCGTAGCTAGGGCACTGCTCATAAGTTTTGTCCAGGAGCTCGTAGAACATATCTTTGGTCTCGTTATCTTTCTCCTCTGTGGGGGCATGTGTGCATATCAGGCTAATGTTGGCGATCAATTTTATACTGCATGCGGAAAAACGGCATTTGTGTTGTATTGTATAGTTGCCCTTCTCTTTAAATACTTTATAAAAATCTTTACTTTTGTCTTAGATTCGTACATACGGTAAGAAATTGCACTATATTGGTTCAATCTTTCAGTCTTTTATAATAGGTTACCATATTGTTATGAAAAAGTGCGTTTATTAAGCGGGCTTTGTTGTTTGTCACTAATAATGAAGAATTTTCTTTGAAACATTACTGAACGATTTTGGCCAATCCTGTACACAGTGAAAGAGAAAGATTACGTTTATTAAGTAACTACCTGTAGATATTGCAGCTTTGCTTTTAACAAATTTTTCTAAAAAATTTTGACAGCACCGATTAACCTGTTTAAAAGATTGATCAATCTAACTGACACATGGGAATTGGAATGGTTGTCACAGAATATGAATTTACAAATTTCTTCTACATTTTTATTCAATCATTGACTTTGCCAATATTTTACCAAACACTTCCCACTGTAATTGTATTTCTTAAATTTGATTATTGACTCGCACCATATTTTTTCAGTTGAAGCAGTAATCAACATCGCTGTTAAAAGGGTCTCTAATTTTTTTTAACAGATTAATATAATAATTTGGATAATAATATGGATTTATTAATTGGTTTTGCAACTGGATTGTGGTATTTAAAATCGCCAGTTATGTTCTGGAATTTATTGAACTACGCTTTGTTGTACGTATATAGCAAAAGATCTTTGATCGAATCCTATGACTCTTGGCCCAACCTTGACATGGAAATTTGAGCATTATTGTACTCCATACATAATAAAAGGCAAAGGCCTCGTAAATGAATAAAAAATGTTGACTATATCTCACGAACACTTTGTTTTACATTAATTTAAAGATAGGAAGGGCCTAATGGACGACCTTGCATAAAGCCGTCTGCCACGGTCTTAGCCACCTTGTTTTTGTCTGCCATTTTCAATATGGCTTTATTATTAAATGTTTGTAATGTGCAAACAGTTTTTAGCCATGTACCTCATGATTCTTTTTTTTTTTGTAATTTGGCGCCCCTTTGGCGCCGTCTGCCGGCAGTTTCGACTGTCTGCCAACATATTTTCGCCATTTTTAAGAATCAGCATAATATTTTCCTGTCGTTATTGTCCATGTACCTTAACACTTTTTTTAGTAAAACTCGACGTTTTTGACCCCCCGCCCCGCCTTAAGCCACGGTGGAAAGGTGGCAGTTGGGCATATTTGTACCTTATGATCACTTTTTTTTGCAGCCAGCTCTTATACATCTTTGGTAAGCAAACAGCTGCGCAATTCGACTTTAAGCATGCTCCCAATGGCGTGCTTAAGTTTACGGACATGCCAATATTCTTAACGAACAACATCTCACCTCCATGAACCTGGATTATACTTCACCTTCATACTTCCCTGAGAAAAGCTTCGAAACCCGGATTCCGAACAGAGACCTGTGGTACGGCGGTAATATACCCTATGGTAACGCCATACACTTTTACACAGGCGGATCCAAGACGGAAGACGGCGTAGGAAGTGGTGTGTTCTTTGAGTGCCTTAACTTTAATAAATGGCTAAAGTGGAACGTGATATCCGCCCGCGATATCTGTATCTTTACGGATAGCCAGGCTGCCATCAAATCCCTGACATCAACCTGCATAAACTCTAAATAAGTGATTAACTGTCGCACATCTCTTGATGAGATGTCCGAAGAGTTCCACATCCGCCTGTGCTGGGCACCGGGTCATAGAGACATCATGGGAAACTGTGAGGCTGAAAAACTTGCTAAGAACGCCACTAGATTCCCAGAAGATAAAATCTCCTGTAATATAAGTACCGCCTAGCTACCTTCAAATTACAGCTCAAAAATCACAACACACAAGAAATTAACTCCAGATGAAGGACAAACACCACTTGTTTAACCTTCAACAAAATCTGGCCTTGCCTCGATCCAAAAAGATCAGATAGCTTGATCTCCTTAAAGAGATCCAAAATTAACACTGCAGTGGGAATTATCACCGGACACTGCTTATTAGATCTTCACGCAAAAAGACTAGGTCTATTCTCAAACGACTTCTGTAGAAGCTGCCTAGATGAGGAAGAAGAGGAAAGCGTACAACACTTTCTCTGTTGCTGCCCGGCACTCGCGTCGTACAGAAAATCCATACTAGGCTTCTATTTCTACTACTGCCTAAGCGATTTTAGTGAAACACCGGTCAAAAAGCTACTAAAATTCATCGAAAAGACTGGCTGGATTCACGCCAACCTTCTCCCTTGGTCATATATCCCCGTGGCGGTGCAATAGGCCTACTTCTTGGCCAAAGTACATTTAATAAGCCACTATTCTACCTACGTACCTACCCACCTTAGCATATATAGCAAACTACTCTTGTACATGCAGGTGTTAAAACCCTCCTGGACACACGGAATACAACTTTGGGGCTGTACGAAGCCGAGCACCATATCCATGTTGCAGACTTTCCAAAACAAGACACTTAGAGCAATTGTAAATGCTCCATGGTATATCAGGAATAGTGATATTCACAGAGATTTAGAATTAGCTACTGTGAGCGAAGAAGTAACAAACTTTGCTCGAAAGCTTAGTGCTCCTCCTCATGTTTATTGCAACAATAAAATGATCCATACTCTTAACGAAACAAACAACGAGCGACGACTACAAAGAACAAGACCCTTCGACCTGGCGATGTTGGTTTGAACCGCACGAACTGACGGTTTTAGTAGGTGCATTCATTGGACAGCAACCTACTCAACGCGATAAACACTACAGAAGCGTAAACTACTTGATAAGTTAGTCTCCTATCCTATGGGATGGGGTATAAAAAAATAGGTTTTTTTCTAGAAACAAAACAAGACTAAATATTCTTGCAGTAAAAGAAAAATACCATAAGCTTCAAGACACTATTAGAACCCTTATTGAAAACCAAAAAGTGGAGTTCTACAAAAAGAAGTTTGAGGATTGTGGTTCAAATGCTAAATTGAAATGGAAGTAAGTAAATAGTATTATAGGCAAAACCCAAAACGATGCTTTTATGAAAACGTAAAAAGTAAATGGAATAACTTTAAACGAACCTTCCGAAATAAGCAATGGGTTAAATACATCCTTTCTAACCGCAGCCAAAAACTCAGGACATGAACGCAATGCAAATACCCAAAATTTGGTAATGGAGAGTTTTCATAACTCTTTTTTCTTCAGCCCAGTGTAGCAGACGGAATTCTTATCGAATGTGAATGGCCTTAAACCAAAAAAACTCTGGCGGATCTGAGGGTATAAGTAGTTCGTTAATCAAAAAGATTATCTATAATATTCTGTTTCCACTCCATCACATTATAAACAGCAGTTTCAAAACCGGAATCTTTCCTGACCGGCTAAAAACAGTAATTATTATTCCTATTCACAAAAAAGGTGATCGCTCCGATGCTAACAATTATAGACCCATATCCCTTATTTCCGTCTTATTTAGAATGATAATTTTTTTTTTGACAGAATGCATTTTTTTAACTACAATCAATTTGGCTTCAGAAAAGGGAGAAATACAGAGGACGCTATCCTTCCTTTTCTAAGTGTAATTCAAGATGCCATTGAGAAAGACCGGTGAAAAAGAGTCCGGTCGGAATCTTTTTGGACTTGGCCAAAGCCTTTGACCTCGTCAACCATGAACTGCTTCTCAGTAAAATTCAGGCAATAGGGTTTAGAGGATCAATTGGCAAATGGCTCTTTTCCTATTTAAGAAATAGTAAGCAACTTGTTTGAGTCAAGGGTGTGTTAAGTTCTGAAGGAAAATGTGAAAATATCGGAGTTCCCCAAGGGTCAGTGGTTGGGCCATTTTTATTTCTTATTTATCTGAACTCAATCTTAAAATTAAAACTAAACGGTAAACTAGTTGCTTATGCAGACGACTTAGCGCTTGCTTATTCTGGATTATCCGCTGATTTAGTAAGGCATCAAATGGCTGAAGACCTATCTGCTATTGGTGCGTGGTTAACTCAGCACCAAATGATTCTCAGTAGAAAATCGAAGATACTTTTATTTTTGATATCGAAAAAGCTCCAGCCTGAGAGCTTCACCATCAAAACTGCGTTACTCTTATTTGTGGCAGCCAATGTGTGGATATAATGTTTGCGACCGAATTCACATGTCTTGGGCTGTTGATAGATAGAAATTTAAATTGGAAAGAATATGCTCTTTACCTTACTAAAGCAAACTATATTCCTGGCTTTAAGTAAAGTGTAGTGTGGGGTGCCGTGGCGTAGTGGTTAGTATGTTTGCTTACTACGCCAGATGTCTGGGTTCGAATCCTGCCATCGTCACCTGAAAAAAAAAGGACTTGTTCTTTTTCACGGTCCCCACCTCCGCGAGGGTTTGACAAGCCATCCGAGAGTATAAATTGTCTTGAAAAACTTCTCAAAGTGCCGTTCGGATTCGGCAAAAAATTGTAGGTCCCGTTGTATGTTAAGAAATTAACATACCAGCATACATTGTTGAGAAGTTGGCCCTGGTTCACCTCGAGCTGTTGCGCCACTCTATTTATTTATTTATTTATTTTTTAAGTAAAGTGTAGTATCTACGTAAATTAGTTACAAGATCGAAACAAGATTAGATTCATCAGCTCGAAACTCGAATACGGTTTAGTTTGTTGGGGAAGTGCTTACGTGAGTTCTCAGCAGCCTATCATTATTGCTCAGAAGAAAATCGTGCGCGCGATGTTTTTTCCTGGGAGAATGGAGCCTTACCTTTATTTCGTTCTGCTAATATATTACCACTCCGATATATGTATATTTATAAAACCTTAAAAATTTTCTACGTACGCAGTGTAAATATACAATATAGAGCAATTGATAATCATTCTCTTAGAAACGCACATTCTGTGACTGTGCCAAGAGTTAAAAAAAGAACGTCAAGTATGAAGACATACGCGAAGCGGCCCGTCGGCTTTTGTTGAAGGTTATAGTCATATATATTGCGCAGTTTGTGTAACATATTTATTTATTAAAATTATTTCTGGATATATTTTACAGTCTGCAATATATTTTTTCGTAGTGCTGTCTACTGTTCTTATATTGGGTGATTCTATATAATCACCACCCAACATAATAATCTATATATTATTTTGGGTTATTTGCTATTGGCTTTCGTTACTCTAAAAATAGGCTGACAAAAAGCTTTACCGAAAATAGCTTTCTTTCTTTTCGAAAATAGAGGGAAGGACATACTCTTTCTTTGCCCTTTTAAGGATTTTTATAATTTAAAACACATAAAACAGCAACTTCGATTTTTTTAATTACCGTTAGACTTTTTGATCAATTTTACAACCACCTGTGCTAGCATTTGCCACTTTTCTCAAATTCTGCGGACATGGATTTCTGATAAAACGGTAAAAATATGCTGTTTTTTATTTCACTTGTTTGAATGGCTTAAAAACTTATGGTCGAAACGCGACACCTACAGCTGACAAGAACAAGAACATCTCTTGAGTATTGCTGTTGCGTGGGTGTCAGAAAACGTTGTTGAGATTGCCAGTGAATGCTGACGGTGATTTTTTTGTGATTTTTTTGCTCATTGCATGCGAAGGCAACCGACCTAGCGGTCCTGGCGTTAGTTCCTTCTGATTGCTCACTCACTGTAAGACGATTTGGGCATTGATTTACTGTCTGCATTTGAAAGGCATTTGAAAGGCTCTTCATCGTTGACGATTGAAATTTGTATAACAATTGGTAAGCGGATAGTAGAAAAAGTTCAGATGGCGAATAGGGCACAACGTGAAGTGATTTATGGAGAGTTGACAAGAGACCAGCTCCGAAACGAGTTGAAGGAACGAGGATATCTCAAATAAAAGAGCTTGCTGAGGCGGGCGAACTAACGCTCTTGCGGGAGGAATGCACTTGACGAAAAGCTAGTGTTGATGGCTAAATTATGGAGTGGTAGCATGACCGTAGCATCTCTGGGGGAGTTCTTTACTGACTTGTGTAGCAACTTTTCGACATTGGACGACGAAGCCGACATCCACGACCGCCTGTGGAAACGGAAACAACGTTCGGGGGAAGATACGGAGGAGTTTGTTTTTGAGATTAAGGCCATAGCATCTCGAGGGCAGATACTAGAAAGCAACCTGATAAAATATATCATGCAGGGGATAGCAGATAGCAGGGATAGCAGCCACCTCAGTCGGCGAAGTATTGGAATGGGTTCGTTGGGTCGTTGGACTGAGGAAGGGTGGCCGCCGAACGAGTGATCGACCACGACAAAGTAGGTGGAGAATAGGGAGACGGGGCAAGCAACCAACAGTGACGCTGCTGGCGACAAAGTAAGATGCTTTGGTTGTGAACAAACTGGACACTTCAAAAGAGACTGTCCATCTTCCAATGTTCGAAGCGAAGGCGGCGTTCGGGGAGCTGCCGCAGCAAAGGGACCGAAAGGGCAGCGCTACTTTTGCTGAAGGAAGGCAGATCAGAATACATTAAGGACGTCACAGTGAATGGATACAAAGTTAGAGCGTTCATTGATTTGGGGAGCGACTGCGTACCAGAGGAGCTTGCGAGACCAGAGGAGCTTGAGCGGATTTGGAGGTGGAACCTGTCGAACTCTGGAACGAGTTTTCGCCGAGGTGGTGGTTTATCAGCTTTCTTCTTGGTGGGAGGTTTTAATCGTGCCTGATGAGAGCCAGCCATACCCAATGCCGATCGGGCGATGGCTGTTGGACCAACCCCAGGTTAAAGTACTCAAAACGCACAAATGCATATCTATTTCGGACTACACAGCGCCTATATTTGCCACCTATACTGGCATTGTTTGACCAAAAATGTACGCATGAAGTTCACACCGACGCGTCGTCCTTAGGCCTGGCAGGGATCCTACTGCAGATGGGGACGGATGATAACTTGCTGCGACCAGTTACCTTTTATAGTCGAAAGCTGTCTACTGACGAGACGAAGTACCACTCGTATGAGCTCGAGGTTTCAGCTATCGTAGATAGCTTTAATCGTTTTCGGGTGTATGTTCTTGGAAGGTACTTTAAGGTCTTCACGGACTGTAAGGCCATAGTTGCAACCAGCACAAGGGCGAAGCTGATCCCTCGGGTAGCGCGATGGTGGCTGAAGCTGCTAGAATACGACTACGAGACAGATCACCAGGCGGGTAAGAGGGCCGCGCACGTCGATGCTCCAAGCAGGCAACCAGTAGATAAAGAGCTTCAGGTAGAAGAAGCGTCGGCCTTTATATTAAACATCAACATATCAGACGAGGACTGGGTGGCGACCATGCAATGGCAGGACAGAAAGTTACGGGACATTATCACCGCATTGAAAGGTGCTGAGATGACGTCGGAAAAAAAACAGCTGCAGAAGGAGTTTGTCGAAGAGAAAGCAGTGGAGGATCTTGAAGTTGTGCCACGATGATGTATGGCACCTGGCTGACGAAAAGACTCTAGAGAGGGTTAGGAAAACCTTCTGGTTTCCGAAAATGAGGGGCTTTGTTAGGAGCTACATCAAGTCATGTATCGGATGTGCATACACGAAGAGAAAAGGTGGCAAAGCTGAAGGGGAACTCCAGAGCATAGACCGCGTCCCACTGCCTTTCGACACTGTGCACCTGGACCACCTTCGACCGTTTACAAAGGGGAAGTATGGAACCAGATACGTGTTTTGCTTGGTGGACAACTTTACCAAATACTGCAAGCTGTAAAGACAGTCAATAGCAGAGGGATTCTTGTCGTGCTGAATGATGTGGTCGGTTATTTTGGAACACCACCCAGAATCGTCACCGAGGAACCGATTTCACATCGGGAATATTCGAGCAGTGCCCCTTGCAAAAGCAAGGAATGGGATTTGCAGGGCGAATGCTCAGCTCCATGGCCCCTAACAGACTTCCTAGACAGGTCATGCTAGCCGAGATGCGAGCGCGTCGCCCCCCTGGTAGGCCAAGAAACAGGTGGTGGGATCAGGTAAAGAACCTCTCTGAGTCCCGCCTGGGGATTGCGCCGGAGTCTGAGTTGGTGGCGGAGGATCGAGAAAGATGGAAGGACCATTTAGCCACCCTCGCTCCGCGACCCTTTTAAAGGATAAGTGGCATTTCGAAAATGATGATGATGATGATGGATGGTCAGGTGGAGAGGTGCCACAGAACTCTTCTCTCTTCACTGAAATGCATGCACTCAGAGGATGACGAAAAGGACTGGGCAACACTTCTACGAGCAGTCCAATGGGGGCTCAATACCATCCGAAACTGTACGACGAAGGCAAGCCCGCTCGAGCTCCTGTTTGCATACACGCCGAAAAGCATTGTGGGTGACAAACTGTTGCTGGAACTAGGAGAGCAGACATGGGTGGAAGCCGATGAAATGGAGCGACGAACGATTGAGGCCTTGGCGAATATAGAACAGAATCAAGCGTACCAGAAGGCGAGATTTGACTCCATGCGACGACAACCAACACAATATGAATCAGGGGATCTAGTTCTGATCGAAAATGAGCCTGGGGCAACTGTCTGTTTTTTTTATTGCTGTGCTTTTCACATATTAAAGAGATTAAGATTTAGCCAACTAGAGAAAAGAGACTCGAAGGAAGAAATATTTGCGTACTTAATGTTGTAAAATAGTACACCACATTCCGTTACAGGTAAATCCCCTTCGGAACTTTTTTATCGACGACAATTCTGTGACAAGATACCAGCTGTGAATGATATTGAAAACAAAATAGTAACTGATATGGAAGTTGAAGACAGAGGTAAAGAGAAGAAAGAAAAAGGAAAGGAATATACTGGCCGGAAGAGGAGAGCTTCTTAAAGTGACATGGAAGTAGGAGAAAAGGTGTACGTTAAGAATATGGAAATAAATTAACTCACCACGCACACTGTAGCAAAAATTAAAGGCGGCGATGTTCAAGTAAGGAATGACTTAACCAGCAAAGAATATCGAAGAAACGTGGTTCATGTCAAGAAGGTCGACGGGTCTTGGAAGGTGTTAAATGAAGATTTGCTTCGGGGTGGCGACGCCGAAGAAGACGTAAATGATGGTGCCTCTGAGGTTGTCAACAAGTAATTTTGGTTACAAGGATTATACTGTTCAGTAGACTAGATTATAGAATTTAGGTTTCATTTATTACTTACTGAAGTTTCTTTTGAATAGGCTTATTAATGAATTCTATTTGTAAAAAAAAAAGAAGAAAAAAGGTGGTCAAAGGATAGACATGTGCACTCAAGAGCATACAAGGATCCACACGTTTTCTAAGCC
This sequence comes from Neoascia interrupta, assembly GCA_947623515.1. NCBI lineage: Eukaryota > Metazoa > Arthropoda > Insecta > Diptera > Syrphidae > Neoascia > Neoascia interrupta. The sequence continues at coordinate 13,830,799 of OX392465.1, forward strand.
AACCTCTGTCTATCAACTCCTACTCTCACTTTCCAATGGTGAACACCGACCAATGCAAACGACAAAAGGACAACGAACTCCGGATCTGCAAGTGGAATTTTAGGTCCCTTAACAGACCACGTGCAGCCGAGCAACTAGCAGAAACCTTAAACGACTGCAAGGCAGACATTACTGCCATCCAATAAATGCGGTGGGGCGGGCCGGGCAAAAGAAGGATAAAAGCTGCGACTTCCACTACGGTGACTGCTATCGGCATCAAAGCCAGCGCCTATTCTTATGTAGTTTTGTTGTTGGAGGCAGACTTAGGCAAAAAGTCTTGAGCTTCAACCCTGTGAGCGAGCGCCTCGTGACGATCCGCATCAAGGGTAAATGAGCCTCATATGCACGCATGCCCCTTCAGAGGAGAAAGATGACGATGCCAAAGATATGTTCTACGACCTCCTGGATTGTCCTAGACGATTTGAATATTAAGCAAGGAAGAGAGGGCATCTTTGGCCGTACAGTCAGAAAGCACAGCCTGCACGGCACGACCTCCGATAACGGATTCAGGCTGATCAACTTTGCTTGGGGCGACACGTTGTGGTAGCTAGTACACAGTTCCCGCATCTCAATATCCACAAAGGGACATGGAGATCTGCCGATCAATCAACCGTCAACCAGATTAACCACATTGCGATCAACGCAAGGCACTCCTCCAGTATCATGGATGTTCTTCGAGTATCCGAACTTTCCGAAGGGCCAATATTGACTCGAATCACTACCTTATTGTAGCCAAGGTACAGCTGCGGATATCCCGACCAGCGCCAAGTAATGGAAATACTGTGAGGAAGTTTGACGTCGGCCGACTATAATCGCAAGAGATCGCGAGGCTTTTCTCCAATCGGGTCTCTCAAAACCTTCTACGAAGCAACATTGCCAAAAATGGGGTTTCACACGGCCCCTACAACAATATCCCTGGTTTGACGATGAATGCCGGCAACCACATGCAGCTAAAGGGGAAGCATACAAAGCGGCTCAGCACAGAAGCACCAGAGCTGCTCGTGAGCTCTATCGAACACCGGCTTCTCCGAAGGAAAAGAGAGATCACGAGAAGCGCGCTGTTGAAGAGATAGGGAGATGTTAAAACAGGATTGAGGTAAGAAAGTTTTACCACAGGATCTAAAGGTCCTAACAATGGTATAAAGTTCGAACTGAAGCCTGTAAGGACAATCAAGGGAACATCGTTGTAGAATCGCAGCCGGAGCATACGAATGATACCTTCCACCCGACCTTTAGGAGTTGAAAGTAGCGGTGTCTAAGCTCAAGTGCAACAAAACAGCCGGAGCAGACGGCCTAGCTGCCGAACTTTTGAAATGCGCTGGCGATGAGGTGGTTAGGAGCATGCATCAGCTCATCGGGGTCGGGAGAAAGCATGCGCGACGAATGGAACCTCAGCATTCTTTGCCCGATCCTGAAGAAAGAAGACCATCTGAGTTGTGCCAACTACGGAGGCATCAGTCTTCTTAACATCGCTACAAGATCTTTTCTGCTGTACTATGTGAACACCTGAAGCCGTTTGTCAACAACCTGATAGGCACATATCAGTGTGGCTTTAGGCCAGGAAAATCCACCATCGATCAAATGTTCACACTGCAGCAGATCTTGGAGAAAACTGAGGAATTTTAAATCGAAACACTTTTTTTATTTTTATACCCGACCGAGGGTATATTAATTTTAATGCATAGTTTGTAACACAGTAAAATAATCACCGTGGACCCCTTAGACCTTTAAGAGATATGATCGAGACCGACAGGTTAGTCGATTAAGCCATGTCCGTCCGTCCGTCTGTCCGTATGTATGCAGTTTTGAGGTCTTTAAAATTGGGCTACGAAGCTGAAACTTGCAGCGTTGCTTGGTTCTCATTTTGTACGGACAAAGTATGAAAATTGACAAAATCCACCCACAGCCACGCCAACAATTGGCTTGGATGTCAGACAACCTCAAATTTACATTTTATTTCAAAATGCCTTTTAGTCAAGATAGACAAAACATATAAACTCAATTTTTGGTGAAAAGCAATATCGACCAGAAGCCTTGAATTTGACATTTTTCAAAATGCCTTTTTGGTCAAGATAGACAAAACATATAAACTCAAATTTTGGTGGAAAGCAATATCGACCCATATAAACTCAAATTTTGGTGGAAGCCTTGAATTTGGCAAAAATTGGACCGCCCACTCTATTGACCATGTCCACTTTTAGCATCTAAAATCTTTGAAAGCCTGATTTCTCGGGAAATTCATTTTAAATTGAAAAAAAATAGGACAAATATAAACGATATTACCATTTGCAAAGTTTGTTGCATACAAAGCATTGAGCTCCGCCCACTTTTAGAGGGCGTTTTTGGGAAAATACTGTTTTTCTGAGTATCAATATTCACCTTAAACGCATTTTTTCGTGATTCCAACGAAATTAGAGTTAAATGATTTTAATTTTTAGCCTACGCCCTTTTTTCGAGGCGTGGCTAGTACAAATAATTGACAATCAGTGAATATTAATTGAAACAGAATATGAAACAGACCAAAAAATTTTATATTTGGTGTTAATGGGTAAATAGGGTCGGGTATTTAGAAGTTCGTTACAGACGAACTCTTGCACTTACTTACTTGTTTTTATTTCGCTTGTTTGAATGGGCTTAAAAACTTAGGGTCGAAAACGGCAGTTTTGAAACGTTTTTGATGCAGTTTGCTTGCCTTTTAAACATTACATACTTTAGCCAAATTTAAACAAGGTTGTCATAACCATTAAAATTAAATTTTCAGTTAGATCTTCGAAGTTTTTGAATATTCGAAGTCTGCTTTAGTTTTGTATAAAATTGAAGAAGATGAGCTATGTCCGGTGTTAATTTAAAGATTATACTTTATACCGTTTCGGAGATAGAGGGGGAGACATGCGTTCCTTTGACCTTTTTTATAATTTTTTAAATTTCATATCCATAAAACAAATATTTTGAATTTTTTTTCCAATTCCCGTTAGCCTTTTTTCCAATAGAACAACCACCAGCACTAGCCTTGGATGTTTTCTTTAATTCTATGGCCACCGGTTTATGCGTAAAGGGTAAAAAAAGCTCGTTTTTTAAATAGGCTTCTAAAAACTTAGGTCAAAAATGGCAATTTAAAAAAATTTTAACGCATCATTCCTTCTTTTTCTCGCTTATAAAGAGATCGCTTATACCGTTACGCTACTAGAAGACTCAAAAAAATTGTTTTTGAAAATGCTTTTATGTTTTTGAGTTCAATCTCAGAATACTTTGAAATCTCAAAATCCGCTATAATTTTTCTTCAAATTTTGAATTATTTCTGATACGTGTGATTTTTATACCCCATCCCATAGGATAGGAGGTATATTGAGTTTGTCACATAGTTTGTAACACGGTGAAATAATAATGGTAGACCCCCAAGAAATGATAATGTTGCCTATTTAAAGCTAAATGCTCAGGTTGTAGTTTTAACGTAAGTATATCAGCATCATTTCGACTCAACCCCACAGAGCCAGTGCGATGGAGTGGATTCGACTTAACTCCAACTCGATCCGCGTTTATATGAGGTCGAACCTGGCTTGAACTCTGCATATAAACGAAGCTATAGCGCGTAGGGGAATGCAATTTTCATAGTAGATAGTTTGCTTATGAGCTTCAAGTAAATTTTAAACAATAAAACGCTTGTAAGATCTTCCAGGCCGACTTAGCACATATGGTCATTTCCGTTATCTAAAGTGGGCAAAACTACAAATTTTTCAACCTTTTTTTTTTAACAAAAATGTTTGTGTCATTTTGTTTTCTTACTTAAGAGTGGAGCACACCTAGAAAAAGGTCCAAACAATATCCCGCTGGTATACCCGACCGAAGGTATATTAAGTGTAATGCATAGTTCGTAACACAGTGAAATAATCATCGTAGACCCTTAAGACCTTTTAGAGATATGATCGAGACCGACAGGTCAATCGATTAAGCCATGTCCGTCCGTCTGTTTGTGTAAAGTTTAAGGTCTTCAAAATCAAGCTAGAGAACTGAAACTTTATAATTACAAACTATTAATTATAAGATATTTCCACAGATATTTCCAAGTTACGCTTAAATGTACATAAAAATGCAATTTTTTGGTTCAAATTCAATATTTTTGAAAAATCGACCCCTAAAAGGGTGTGAGGCTAAAAAACTTTATGGCAACGAAATCTGGACTGAGGTCTCGTTTACCTAACCTGCTACTTTTTTTGTTTCATGCTTTCCTAAATTAGGCTTAAGGCCAATCAAACTTAAGTTTTTCTGGAAAATTTTAGGTTTTTCTTCAATTCTGCCTCCAAATGTGGGCGTGGCCCAAAGTCTTGTAAGACTTTGTAAGACTTAAAATGTGAAACTAAGCGTTTTCTACATAAAATATTAAGTAAATTTTTTTCAATTTTGAGCAAAAATATTGAGTAAACTGCATTTGAAAATTAAGCCTTTAAATACATGCCACGCCCACTAGAGGAGGTTTACCAAGTATATTTGTCTTTTTTGTGTCTTACATTCATTAGGTCTTATATCCATTAGCATCTCTTAGTGAATTTAAGACACAAAAAAGACAAATTTAATTGGTAAACCTCCTCTAGAGGGCGTGGCATCCATTTTAAGGGTAAATTTTCAAATAGGGCAGTTTACTCAATATTTTTGCTCGAAATTGAAAAAAATTTACTTAACATTTTATAGAGAAAACGCTTAGTTCCACATTTTTGTTTATAAAAGACCTTGGGCCCCGCCCACATTTGGAGGCAGAATTGAAGAAAAAATTAAAATTTTCCAGAAAAACTTAATTTCGACTGGCCTTGAGCCTACTTTATAAAAGCATGAAAAAATTGCAGGTTAGGTAAACAATGCTTCAGTCCAGATTTCGTTCATATAAAGTTTTTCGCCACGCCCCCTTTTAGGGGTCGATTTTTCAAAAATATTGAATTTGAACCAAAAAATTGCATTTTTACGTACATTTAAGTGTAACTTGGAAATATCTGTGGAAATATCTTATAATTAAAAGTTTTTAACTAAGGGCGGTTGGACCACGCCCCTTTTCGAAGTTTGCATTACTTATAAAATGTCAAAAACTAACTATGCCATCAGCATTTTACAATGTGGGATAGGATGGGGTATTCAACGGTCCGTTTTACGGACTGTAACTTCTGCGTACAGACTGTAGCACTAACACTGGTTTTTTTAATTCTATGGCCACCGGCTTATGACAAGCTCCTTTTTTATTTCGTTTTTTAAATAGGCTTCTAAGAACTTAGGTTAAAAACGGCAACCTAAAAAATTTTAACGCAGCCTCCCTTCTTTTTGTAAGCTTTGTACCTTAACCGAATCTGAAAAATATCGCTTATACCGTTAAGCCACTAGAAGACTTAAAAAAATTGTTTTTGAAAATGCTTTTATGTTTTTAAGTTAAATCTCAGAAAATTTGGAAATTTCAAAATCTGCTATAATTTTCCTTAAAATTTTGAATTATTTCTGATACGTGTAATTTTTTTAATAGAATTCCCCCAAACTGTTTCTTTTTTTTTGAAAAATATGACCTAAGCACTTGGTTTACTTAGAGTTGCTTTATACGAGCCATGAGCCGTTAAAAAGTTATGGCCTCCAACACTTTGAAAAACGTCATGCCTTTCGACTCTTCATTTCTCAAAAACGTTTTGATATTTTCGAAAAGTTTTATTTTTTTATTAAAGCTTAGCTTGCCTACTTAACTTCTTAAAAAAAACACTAAAAAACATTAGGTCCATTTTCACATTAAATTTCAAACTGTAACTTAACCGTTATTTGTGGTTAAAAAAAATTGCCCTCTTTGGATTCTCTGACTATTTCCGCAGTTTATGCGCACACAAAATTTAGTCTTTCTACCGTTCAGACGATATAAAGCTATTGGACGGACGGACGGACAACGTAGCGATACCATAAGAGGTCCTTTTTCCATTTTCGGGCGAACCGCATAAAACGATGTAATTGAAAAGGGCTTGATGCCACACCCCTTTTTAAGAAAGAAGATTCTTAACTGACATGTTCTATATACAATTAAGGTCAAAAAAAACTTATGTATATTAAACAACCAAGATTTATGACGCAATTCGGAGCTTGCCAGTGGTTAATTGGGATGGGGTATCCAACGATTCGCCTAAGCGGATTGTTGTTACCCTCTCACTAGTTAATTCAGCGTCGTTTGAAACCCTCATCTATGGTCATGAAATTTGGGTAATGACCGAAAGAGTTTTAGATCGCAGGTACAAGCTGCCGAATTGAGATTTCTGAGATGCGTTGCTGTTGTTACTCTAAGGGATATGGTGAAAAACGTCAGTATTCGTGGGAGTCTTAATGCTGAGCAGCTACTTCTCCGAATAAAACGATCAACTTCCCGATGGTTTGGACACGTTGTTCGCAAGCTCCCGACAGACTTCCAAAGCAGGCTATGTTAGCCGAGATGCGAACAAGTCGCTCGCCTGTTAGGCCAAGAAACAGGCGGTGGGATCAGTTAAAGAACATCTCCGAGCCCCGTATGGGGATCGTGCCTGTGTCTCTTTAGTTGGTGGTGGAGGACCAGGAGCGATGGAAGGACCATTTAGCCGCCCTCGCTCTGCGACCCTTCTAAGGATAAGTGGTCATCGAAAAGGATGATGATAAATGTTCATTTTTTCTTTTTCAGTTTTTTTTATTCCTACCCGTACTGTGAGAGTGCAAGCATATGCTAGGAACCAGTGAGTAAGTGCAACAGTGCGTATGCAATAGCTTCGGTATATCTGTAACGGACCGCTGTATACCCAATGCCTATTCCTAAGGTTAGGTTAAGGGTAAAGGTTATTTTATTTGCACATAATTTTTTCGTTTACATTGTTCTACCTGCAAAGCAAAGTGCTTATCTGCAGTTGGTTGGACATAAATTAAGTATGATTTTGAAGTGATTTTCAATTGAAAATATTTACTCTATAATTATAAATATTTAGTTTTTCAAGCTACAATACTTTTAGTAATTTATGGAACAAATCTTACTTTTTAATTTACATAAGAAAATTCAATGAAATGTTTCTTTAGCTCTTTCTTTCTCTTTTAAAAATTTGGAATAGTTTTCAGTAACGGTGGGAGTGTATTTAACAATTTAGGGACTGACTGTGCATCGTAATTCTTTGTCTCCGTACGCGTTGTAAGTTGTTGGAATTTCAAGCATCCCTTGGGCTCGTCTTCTGGTGTTAAGTGTGTGGCTGATGGGTTGAAGAAACCGTTGGTCGTCGATATAGCTTAGGAGTGTTGTCATCTGGAAGATTGTCTTTACATCTAAAAATTTTGAAACTTGAAATAGTATGTCTAATTATTTTAACAAGACAATGTTGTAGATTTGATATCTTCTCCAGGTGGGCTTTTGCTGCGTATCCCCAGGCCAGAATTTCGTATCTACGAGTAGTACACGAGTAGTACACCTGCTTTTATACCTCCATATGTGAGTAACGCTTAAGATACAACATTGCAAATATAGTTCTCTTGAGCTGAAGGCGCAGGACATTGATGTGCTCACGCCACAGAAAATGCTCGTCGATGGTAACTCCAAGGTATTTTATGGTTTTAACGACCTCAATTGCGCTGCTGCTTCTCAGTATTGGACAGCGATCATTGCGATGAAAGATTTTAATCACTTCCGTTGGCTTCGATGGAGTAAATCACAAGGCCGTTGTCATGACACCTTTCAGATACAACGTTGAACTCGTCCTGCAGTATCTTTATGGCTAAGTGCAAGTCCTTGTGTTTCGCGACGATTGCGATTTCATCAGCGTAGGCGTACGCAATAGCTTTTTTAAATGTTCTTAATAGTTCATTTGTTAACAGTATTAATAAAATGGGGCCCAGTTTCGAACCTTGTGGCACACCGTATTTACTTGTTCTTATTTTGCTCGATGTGTCAGATATCTTGACTTGTATTGCTCTTTCACTCAGATAGCTTTTAAGCCATTTTGCCAGCACGCCTCTCAGTCCTAGTTTGCTGACACTAGGAGGTTCTTAGGGGGAAAAGAAATTTATTCTTTCCCTATTTTCACAAGGGCTTATGATTTTTTTATAGAAAAAAAGGTATAAAAAGTCACTGTCTTTGGCACGCTATCGTTTAATTTGAATTTTGGAATAAATCACTCACTAACCAAAAAAGGGATCACAACTTAGCAGAGGAAATAAAACACAACCAATCACTTCAAAAGCTTAACAAAAGGTGAAATTATTACCTATTCTATTTATTACCTATTCTCCTTTCCATTCCTATCTCCCTTCCATTCGTTAATTTTTTTGTTTTCCATCCTCGTTCGGTTACCATTCATGCATCATTTTAAATAAAAATAAAATATTCCTTGTAAGTTTTTGTTTATTTTTTTTAAATGGGCGTAAAATGGTCAACTCCTTTAACCAAAAATCATTATTAGCACAGAAATATCCAAGTTTGCTGCTAAAATGCACGCAAAAATGTATTTTGTTGGCTCGAATTCAATAATTTTGTGAAATAAACCTCTTAAGATGGGCGTGGCCAAAAAAATTGTATTAAAAAAAGCTAAAATAGCGACCGGTGTACTTTATGTGCTAAATCTTAGCTTAGACGCAGTCGAAATCCATGTCTTCGATCCCAAATGTAGAACCAAGTATTTTCTACGTATTAAACAAAAATATTTTATAAATTGTTAACTCTTTAAATCACGCTCATTAGGGGCGGTCTGCCAATTATATTTTTATACCCCATCCCATAGGATAGGAGGTATATTAAGTTTGATTCATAGCTTGTAACATAGAGAAATAATCACCGTAGACCCCCAAGACCTTAAAGGCATATGATCGAGACTGAATTGTTAGTCGAATGAGCCATGTCCGTCCGTCCGTCCGTCCGTCTGTCAGTAGTTGGTATAGCTGGGAATTCGAAACTTGATATCTGTTATTTCTAGATCCCGAAGCAGTACAAGTGTAAATTTTTTTGAAATCCGCCCACTGACACGCCCACTTTGCTTATTAGCATGAAAAATCAAAGTTGTCGCAGGAAGCTGAAATTTGGTATGCGATATCCTCGCTTAAGAGTATTGTGATTGGCATTTAAAAAAAAGCGAATGCCACCCCCTTATAGGCGTGGTGATACTTTATATGCATTCTAATAAACCGTTTTTATTTGATATATTTGCTTTAAATCCAAAAAACTTGCACTATAAAATGTTCAAATATGTGCGAAAGCTAACAACTCAAATCAATAAATTTTTGCCACGCCCACTTTTGGGGGCGTTTTTAAGTGAAAACCAAATTTTTTATATGAAAAGCGTGCAATCAACACGTGTATACCACTTCTTTTTTTTTTTTATAATTCCCTCGCGAATTAAGGGATTGTCTACCCTTTTAATGTTGTTTCACATCTCACGAGCGGAAAGGATTAGAAGAAGAATGAAAGGATGAGAGGTACCGGTGCTCTCTTGTTTTAAACAGCTGCAGATTGAATTGTGTAGGAAAGACTGATCGTGGGAGGACATTCCACATTCGCGTTGTACGGCTTATGAAAGAACCTCTAAACTTAACTGTGCGTCCGAAAGTGGGCTCAAGGGTAAACTGATGTGCATTCGATCTATTGCGAGTATTACGGTTGAACGTCTTAAGGGGTGGAATGCAATTGGCTATTTCGATGGAACATTGTTTGTAGAAAAAGCGATAGAACAGTGATAGGCAAGAGACATTGCGTCGATGTTCCAATGAGTCAATTGACTTCGCAATATATCTGTCTCCAATGAGTTTTATCGCGCGTTTTTGTATCCTGTCTAGCAAGTGTAATGCTGTCTTTGGAGCACCAGCCCAGACATGGGAATTGTATTCCAACTTAGGGCGAATACATGCCTTATATAACATAGCCAAATCAGAGGGGGTGAAATATTTCTTGCATCTTTTAAGGAAACCTAGGCATTTTGCAGCGTTCTTGGCGACCTCGAATATGTGGTCATTCCAACTAAGGTTGTTATTGACACACATACCGAGAATGGAAAGCGTTTCGGTTTCATTGATGCAAGTGCCATTCATGGATAATGGCTGGGTGTTTCGGTTTTGCTTCAATGACAGAAGACAGCATTGAGTTTTAGAAGCATTAAACTCTACTCTACTTTGAGATCCCCATGATACAATGCTGTTAAGATCAGAGTTTAATGAGTTTGACATACGCTGCCGTTCTAGTTCTACGTCCGAAGCGCAGGGGCGCGGAACCGAGAACGAATATGAGAAACTGAGGTTACTGTCATCAGCAAAGGAGTGGATTGGATTAGTTGTAGCAGACAGAAGATCATTAATGAAAATGAGGAAGAGTGTCGGAGACAAAACAGAGCCCTGGGGAACCCCAGCGTTTATTTTGTGAACTGCGGACTTGAAGCCATCCAAAACAACTTGAATTGAACGGTTCGAAAGGTAATTACTAATCCATTGAATAAGAGATTCGTCGATTCCAAATACACGCATTTTCGACAAGAGAGCTTGCCAAACTCTGTCAAATGCTTTTGAAATATCAAGTGCAACAATCTTGCTTTCACCAAGAAGATGCAAGGAATGTTTCCACTATTCCGTGAGATATGCCATCAAATCACCAGTGGGCCGTTTGCTACGAAAACCGTATTGCCGGTCATTAAGAAGTTTTCGTGTTTCAAGATATTTCAAAAGCTGATAGTTTATCAGCGTTTCCATGACCTTAGAAAGAAGGGAAGTAAGTGCAATTGGACGATAGCTAGAGGGAGAAGAAGAATCGCCTTTTTTAGGGACGGGCTGGACAAATGCTGTTTTCCATCTACTCGGAAAGAGACCTGATGAGTAGGACCGATGAAAAAGCTTACACAATGGTTTTGCCAGCGTGGAAGAACACCTCTTCAGAACAATCGGGGATATTCCATCTGGACCAGCGGATTTGTGAATGTTGATATCTCGAAGTACTCTTTTGACTGCACGAGCGCGAAAGTGAATTTGTCCCATGGTAAGGTCGACGCGCTCTAGTGCAGGCGGAGACATCGCAGAATCAGGGAGCATGGAGCTAGCAGCAAAATGCGCTGCAAGTAGATTTGCTTTGTCTAGAGAGGTGACAGCTGGAATGTCATTGTAAACGAGTGTAGGGATGGAAGATGAAGCACAGTTTTTAATATTTTTGACGAAAGACCAAAAGTTTTTACTACCCTTGGGACAATGTAGTATTTTCTGCCTCAACTTTTGGTCGTATTGGAATTTGACACGGCGAATATGAGCATTACAATCATTTCTGGCTTGTTTGAACTTTTTTCGGTTTACCTGAGATGGATCGGCCTTGTAGGACCGAAAACAAAACTCCTTCAACCTAATCACCTCTTTACACCTCGAGTCATACCACGAGTTCACCTCTGGTTTGATACTCTTAATCCTGTAAGGGATAAAGAGTCTCATACCAAGGAGAATGGTGTCAGTTATCATATCAGCAGCAGCATCTACGTTGTCATCGAGAAAGCACAAGGACCAGTTAAAACGACCGAAGAAGTTATTAAGGCCGTCCCAGTTAGTTTTCTCGTACCGCCACACTGTTCTTTTCGGAGCTATTACCTTATTAGGTTGATTACCTAATAAGAACTTGGCTGATATGACGCAGTGGTCTGACGAACCTAGAGGAGACAGTACATTCACGGTGTACTTATCGGGGTGGGAGGTAAGAAACAAATCCAGTGTGTTGGCGGAATGATTGCTAACGTCGGGTATCCGTGTAGGCTCGTTTACAAGTTGCGTTAGGTTATGCAACGCAGCAAAGATCTCAACATACCTTCCTTCGGGTGTTGTCTGACCAGAATGTCGAAGCCACTTAGAATTGTGAATATTGAAATCGCCCGCAATCACAATTTCATTATTAGGATTCAGGGAAACAATTCTTAAGATGGAGTCGGACAGAGCATCAAACTCGTTACAAGTTAATACACTGCCCAAATTTGGGCTTCTGTACACAAAACAATAATGAATAGTTTGTCTACGGACGGTGAAATCTATCCACATGAAGTTAAATTCCGGGTTGGAACAGGTGTTAAATTTTGGAGGAATATGGAAGACTACATCATTACGAATATAAATGGCGAGGCCACGACGTGGAAAGAATAATGGCTCTAAGCGATAACCTGGGAGTTTAAAACCCGAATCGGGTTGACCTGATACAGGGTCTGTGCCTATTACCTGAGTTTCGCATAGAGCCAAAGCAGCTGGGCTGTAAGTGCAGACATGGACGTACGCAGCAATGAGGTTTTTCCGCAGCCCACGAATGTTGCATATATCAACACGAAAGTCAATCATCTGCACAAGGCAACTTAACTGCTCAGAAACAATTAATGAACGACAGACACTAAGCAGGATTGTTGCGTGAAGATTCCCGCCGAGAAACACCACAACAACACTTCGTAAGTACTATGCCTTTACATAGCATTGTGTGGTCAATCAAGCGAAAATAAATTCAACAATCCGCTATCCGCTCAATGCCACTGCTGGCAGCGGCACTCCAACCGTGCATTGGAGTGTCAATACCAGCAGCGACAGGCAAAAGGAAAAAGAAGAAAAGAAAAAGTGAATTTGTAGATGGACTGGGCTATGTGTGATGGATTTGAAAGGGGGGGGGGGGGGGGGGGGGGAGGGGGGTAGTGCACGCGAGATGGAGATCAAGTGTAGCGGCGGCGCGAGTGATAACATAAAACACAATTGAGTGATTATAACGACTTTTGTTCACTGCACCCGCACTGAATTGATTTGGTATAGGAACATATGCGCAGTTTTATCAATGAATCTATTTGAAATTGATTGTTTTTATTTCTGCACTGGGACTATTGACTGATTGACGGACTGTTATGTGACGTTAATTTTCTTTTTCAGTTTTACACTGCACTTTTGGCTTTATTCTTGTTTAGAAAGAACCACGAACCGATAGAGTGCGAGCGCGTGTTGGTGGGATGAGTGCAGAGTGGCAACTAATATATATATATAACTAATATAATATATCTGATAATATATATAAACAAAATACGATGTTATTAAGAAGGGGTGGATAACACGGCCTTTTCTTGTTGACAAAATTCTTAACTGAGAAATTCTTAATACAATTGAAGTTAAATGAAACTAAAATTTAACAACCAAGATTTATGACACAATTCGGAGCTTGACAGTGGTCAATTGGGATGGGGTATCCAACGATTCGCCTAAGCGGATTGTAGCCCTCTCACTAGTTACTTTTTCTACCCCATCCCATAGAATAGGAGGTATATTAAGTTTGATTCATAGTTTGTAACATAGAGAAATAATCACCGTAGACCCAAAGACCTTAAGGGCATATGATCGAGACCGAATTGTTAGTCGAATGAGCCATGTCCGTCCGTCCGTGTGTCGGTAGTTTTAAGGCCTTAAATTTTGAGCTAGGATTTTGAAACTTAATATCTGTTCTTTATATGTCCCGAAGCAGTACAAGTGTAAAAATTTTCAAAATCCGCCCAATAACTCGCCCACTTTAATTAGTAGCATGAAAATTCAAAGTATTCGTAGGAAGCTGAAATTTGGTACGCGTTATCCTCGTCTAAGTATATTGTGATTGGCATTTATGAAAAAAGCGAAAACCGCCCCCTTGTAGGCGTGGTCTTATTTAATATGCATTCGAATAAACGGTTTTTAAACCCCATCCCATAGGATAGGAGGTATATTAAAATTGTCACATAGCTTGTAGCACGGTGAAATAATAATGGTAGACCCCCAAAACCTCAAGGGCATATGATCGAGACCAGATTCTGAATCGAATGAGCCATGCCCGTACATCCGCCCGTACGTCTGTATGTCACATGTTTTTAGGACTTAAATTTTGAGCTAGGATGCTGAAACCTCGTACGTGAGGTCCGCATTATGCGAAGCAGTACAAGTGTAAAAAATTTTGAAATCCGCCCAAAGACACGCCCACAATCGGTCTAAATGTGCAACTACCTCCAGAGTTTTTAAAACTGTAAGACGTTCTTAAAGGCTAAAATTTGACATTAAGCATCTCATAATGAATTTAAGACACGAAAAAGAAAGCGGTAGGTTGGTTAACCGAGCGGTTAGTTGGCTAGCCGCCTCTAGTGGGCGTGGCATCTATTTTAAGGGTAAATTTTCAAATTTGGAGGCAGAATTGAAGAAAAACTTTAAATTTTCCAGAAAAACTTAATTTCGACTGGCCTTGATCCTAATTTAACAAAGCATGAAACAAAAAAATTAGCAGGCTAGGTAAACGAGACCTCAGTCCAGATATCATGCGCATAAAGTTTTTCACCACGCCCCCTTTTAGGGGTCGATTTTTCAAAAATATTGAATTTGGAAATATATGTGGAAATATCTTATAATTAATAGTTTGTGATTAGGGGCGGTTGGACCACGCCCCTTTTCGAAGTTTGCATTACTTATAAAATGTCAAAAAATAACTATGCCATCAGCATTTTACAATGTGGGATAGGATGGGGTATTCAACGGTCCGTTTTACGAACTGTAACTTCTGCGTACACACTGTAGCACTTACTCACTGGTTATTTGATGTATTTGCTTTAAAATCAAAAATACTTGGACCATAAAATCTTCAGATATGTACGTAAGCTATCAACTCAAATCAATTAATTTTTGCCACGTCCACTTTTGGGGGCGCTTTTAAGTATTAACCAAATTTTTAATGTGAAAGTGCAATCAAGACGTGTATACCACTTTTGATAAAAAATGTAAACAAAAAAACGATGTAATTGAAAAGGGGTGGATGCCACGCCCCTTTTTAAGGAAAAAGATTCATTAACTGAGAAATTTTAAAAACAGTTGAAGTTAATAGAAACTGAAATTTGACAACCAAGATTTATGATACAATTCGGAGCTTGAAAGTGGTCAATTGGGATGGGGTATCCAACGATTCGCCTAAGCGGATTGGAACCCTCCCACTAGTTATATCTATTAATCATAAGGAGATGCTAAACCCTAAATTTCAGCTTTTCACGATGTCGTTGGAGGTAGTTGCACATTAAGACTGATTGTGGGCAAGTCTGTGGGCGGTTGCGTACAGACGTAAACGTAATTTTGTGTATGGACTGTTTACTTTTTATACACGATCCCATAGGATGGGAGGTATATTAAGTTTGTCACATAGTTTGAAACACCGTGAAATAATAATGGTAGAATAACAAGAACTTAAGGGCATATGATCGAGACCGAATTCAGAATCCAATAAGCCATGTCCGTCCGTCGGTCTGTATGTCACATGTTTTCAGGCCTTAAATTTTGAGCTACGGTGCTGAAATTTCGTACGTACGGTCCACGTCATGCGAAGCAGTACAAGTGTAAAAATTTTTAAATCCGCCCACAGACACGCCCACAAACGGTCTAAATGTGCAACTTCCTCCATAGATTTGCCCGCAAGGGCACTTCACTTATACGAGGTGACGGGTGTGACAATCCCGCGGACCCTATATTGTTTTTCGGGGTGCAACTCCAAGCCCCGAAAGCAGTCCTTTCCACCCATCCATCTTATTCTTTTACGTCCCGCCCCCACACTACCAACTGTTAGAATACTCTTACCTACAGGAGCAGTAGTAAAAACTCAAAAAATCATTAATGGATGGAGAACCCAATGGATGTTTCTACTCCAGGTGGTACTGGCCATGGCCAAAAACTCCCGCAGTCTTTGGAGGGCCCAACATTCATTTTTGAACAACCAAGCCACTCTTGCAGTTCGGTATCTGGTTCACTCGGTAATCTGAACATGAGTGAAGCTGCCACCCACCGTACTGCTGCTGACGTGGCTACTCGGGATATCCCTGTGGTAGAACGGGCTCCGGAAGAAGCGGGCTCTGAGGTGCGCCTGACTAAAGGGTGGCAGAAGGGGAAAAGAAAGCAGTTGATCGAAGAGGCACGCATAAAAGCTTCACGGGCTGAAGGCAAAGGCTCTCTGGTTGGCTCTTTGGCGGTTCCCGTGATCGCCTCCTGTTCTGCTGAACCGAAAAGAAAGAAGAATCAACCCAAGCTCGTTATGAGATTAACTTCCCCTCAAGCCAATGAGTCTGCCCGCGCACGGCTTCCAAGTGAAGTCAGTTCCACTCCTATTGAAAGTTGTACTGACAGATGGAAACCGAACGTCGTGGGCTCTCCCATGGGCATGAGTCCAAGAAGTGCGCCAATTCATGGAGCTGCCCGTGCACTGGTGATGGATACTGGAGCTGTGACCGGTATAGGGAGCAGCAGAACCTGGTCGCCATGGCTGGCTCTGGTGGTAGGTGTGCTTCAATTTCGTTTACACAAGTCAATCTGCAGCACTGTAAAGCTGCAACTGCTCTACTGAGCAGAAGGCTTTTGGCCTGTAGAATTGTATACCCCATAGCTTCCATTCAAGAACCATGGGCGTGGAAAGGCGACATCAGTGTCTTGGTGGATTAAAGGCTTCCTATGACTTTCTTTACGATAAGCAGTCCGATAGACCTCGGACTTGTCTTATTGTGACGAAATCCTTCGGGGAAATTAAGATCGAAAGGTTTTGCACCAAAGATCTTTTTGCTGTTTCTATTCCCTGCCATGCAAACGGCGAATGGGAAACCATTGTTATTGCATCGGCTTACTTCCCCTACAACTCTCTAACTCCTCCTCCACCAAAGGCAGTTGTTGAACTCTTAGAGTAGTGTGAATCTAAAGGGTTACGCCTCATCTTGTGTTCCGATGCTAATGTTCAAAATACTGTTTGGGCCCGCAGCAAATGTAACGCAAGGGGAGACCGTCTTCTGGAATTCATCCTATCGTCTGACATCACCATCAACAATGTGGGTCGTCGACCTACATTTGTTACTTCCAGGAGACAACAGGTAATTGACCTTACCCTGTCTAACAAATGTTTCAAGGCTATCATCAATTGGGGGTATCGCCAGATAGCATCTTGTCAGATCACAGATACATCGAATTTCAAATCCGCTGTGAAGTTTTACCTTTGCAAGAGAGGAGAAATCCGAAAAAACTAATTGGGCACAGTTTACAGAGGAGGTTGGCAACTCTGTTCAAGTTCCACTTAAACTTAGATCAAGACAAGGGGTGGAGACTGCTGCTTAACATCAACTGCTTAGTTTTTAAAGTTCATTTCATTTTTCCCTATTATTGTTTCTTACATTTCTTATTCTCAAATTTTTTCTCTATCCAACTCTCTTTTTCTTGTTGCTAATGAATCTATATCAAAGTAATTATTACTGTCATGCTTGTGTAAATTGTCGGGCTTGGCAAGGTATTTCTGTTTCTGCGAACATTTTGCTTGATATTATATGGATAGCAATAATAGAATGAATTCAAGAACTGTTATGAGTGAAAATTTAACGCGGACGATGTTGAATGTTTTGACTAACTAACGGGATGGTTTGAAAATTGTGCACTTTAATGCTCGAAGCCTTAATGAAAAAAAGCTTGATTTCACGGTCTGTATGTCACATGTTTTCAGGCCTTAAATTTTGAGCTACGGTGCTGAAATTTCGTACGTACGGTCCACGTCATGCGAAGCAGTACAAGTGTAAAAATTTTTAAATCCGCCCACAGACACGCCCACAATCGGTCTTAATGTGCAACTTCCTCCATAGATTTGCCCGCAAGGGCACTTCACTTATACGAGGTGACGGGTGTGACAATCCCGCGGACCCTATATTGTTTTTCGAGGTGCAACTCCAAGCCCCGAAAGCAGTCCTTTCCACCCATCCATCTTATTCTTTTACGTCCCGCCCCCACACTACCAACTGTTAGAATACTCTTACCTACAAGAGCAGTAGTAAAAACTCAAAAAATCATTAATGGATGGAGAACCCAATGGATGTTTCTACTCCAGGTGGTACTGGCCATGGCCAAAAACTCCCGCAGTCTTTGGAGGGCCCAACATTCATTTTTGAACAACCAAGCCACTCTTGCAGTTCGGTATCTGGATCGCTCGGTAATCTGAACATGAGTGAAGCTGCCACCCACCGTACTGCTGCTGACGTGGCTACTCGGGATATCCCTGTGGTAGAACGGGCTCCGGAAGAAGCGGGCTCTGAGGTGCGCCTGACTAAAGGGCGGCAGAAGGGGAAAAGAAAGCAGTTGATCGAAGAGGCACGCATAAAAGCTTCACGGGCTGAAGGCAAAGGCTCTCTGGTTGGCTCTTTGGCGGTTCCCGTGATCGCCTCCTGTTCTGCTGAACCAAAAAGCAAGAAGAATCAACCCAAGCTCGTTATGAGATTAACTTCCCCTCAAGCCAATGAGTCTGCCCGCGCACGGCTTCCAAGTGAAGTCAGTTCTACTCCTATTGAAAGTTGTACTGACAGATGGAAACCGAACGTCGGGGGTTCTCCCATGGGCATGAGTCCACGAAGTGCGCCAATTCATGGAGCTGCCCGTGCACTGGTGATGGATACTGGAGCTGTGACCAGTATAGGGAGCAGCAGAACCTGGTCGCCATGGCTGGCTCTGGTGGTAGGTGTGCTTCTATTTCGTTTACACAAATCAATCTGCAGCACTGTAAAGCTGCAACTGCTCTACTGAGCAGAAGGCTTTTGGCCTGTAGAATTGAAAACCCCATAGCTTCCATTCAAGAACCATGGGCGTGGAAAGGCGACATCAGTGGTCTTGGTGGATTAAAGGCTTCCTATGACTTTCTTTACGATAAGCAGTCCGATAGACCTCGGACTTGTCTTATTGTGACGAAATCCTTCGGGGAAATTAAGATCGAAAGGTTTTGCACCAAAGATCTTTTTGCTGTTTCTATTCCCTGCCATGCAAACGGCGAATGGGAAACCATTGTTATTGCATCGGCTTACTTCCACTACAACTCTCTAACTTCTCCTCCACCAAAGGCAGTTGTTGAACTTTTAGAGTAGTGTGAATCTAAAGGGTTACGCCTCATCTTGTGTTCCGATGCTAATGTTCAAAATACTGTTTGGGCCCGCAGCAAATGTAACGCAAGGGGAGACCGTCTTCTGGAATTCATCCTATCGTCTGACATCACCATCAACAATGTGGGTCGTCGACCTACATTTGTTACTTCCAGGAGACAACAGGTAATTGACCTTACCCTGTCTAACAAATGTTTCAAGGCTATCATCAATTGGGGGTATCGCCAGATAGCATCTTGTCAGATCACAGATACATCGAATTTCAAATCCGCTGTGAAGTTTTACCTTTGCAAGAGAGGAGAAATCCGAAAAAACTAATTGGGCACAGTTTACAGAGGAGGTTGGCAACTCTGTTCAAGTTCCACTTAAACTTAGATCAAGACAAGGGGTGGAGACTGCTGCTCAACATCAACTGCTTAGTTTTTAAAGTTCATTTCATTTTTCCCTATTATTGTTTCTTACATTTCTTATTCTCAAATTTTTTCTCTATCCAACTCTCTTTTTCTTGTTGCTAATGAATCTATATCAAAGTAATTATTACTATCATGCTTGTGTAAATTGTCGGGCTTGGCAAGGTATTTCTGTTTCTACGAACATTTTGCTTGATATTATATGGATAGCAATAATAGAATGAATTCAAGAACTGTTATGAGTGAAAATTTAACGCGGACGATGTTGAATGTTTTGACTAACTAACGGGATGGTTTGAAAATTGTGCACTTTAATGCTCGAAGCCTTAAATGAAAAAAAGCTTGATTTCACGCGATACTTATTTACTAATTCCCTTATTGACATCATCTTTGTTGATGAGACTTGGTTCGATCCTGAGGTTGGCAATGATTTCTATCAAATCCAAGGCTATAATCTTTTTCGCAATGATAGGCTGACTAGCACAACTGGTGGTGGGGTTGCTTTGTATTGTACTGCGTCCCTTAAATGTAGAGCATTGTATAAGTCTTGTAATTCAGATGTGGATTATCTTATCTGTAGGCCCAGGTCCACCCCGTACTGCAGCGCTACCTTAAGTAAGTACCTAGTCTGTGAGGTTTTTGACAGCTCAAAAAAGTGCTTATTAGCCTGCTGTTATAATCCGAGCAGGAGATTTTCGCCAGAACCGTTTTTTTTTCAGCTATTTCTGAACTCGCACCTACCTACGAAAATATGATAATTGTCGGTGACTTTAATGCAGATTTGTTTCGAACCAATTCCCGTGCATTCCAATTTAAGGACTTCGTTGCTTCTCTTGGGCTGGCAACACTTAACAATTGCAGTCCTACTTGTTTGCAGCCTAACGAAATACCTAGTCTTCTAGATCTTTTTATTGTTACCGACCCCACTTCCGTTCTGCTCTTCGTCCAATTATCTCTAGAAGCTGTTTCTGGGGCACGATTTGATTTTCTGCACATATGATCTTACCTTAACACGTCAAACTGTACCCATGTTCCTTTAGTTTAGGGATTTTAAGTCGATTGATCTAAGTTCGCTTCTTACTGCAGCCTCTTTAACTCCGTGGGAAAACTGTTATCAGATTTTGGATCCCAACTTAAAGCTGGAATACCTTCAATTCCTTCAATACCTTCAATTCCTCATAAAAACAGTTGCCATCCGTAATAAGTCATGCCCATGGTTTACCTCTGATGTTCTCATTGCGATCAAAAACAGAAACAGGCTTTACAATTACTGGCAACGAAATCCGACCCAGGTCAATTGGGAAACTTATAAAGTGGCGCGTTTCTCCGCATCTGCTGCCGTTCGCCAGTCGAAACGCAACTATTTTCCGATAAACTTAGTACGAACCTACATTCTAAAATTCTGTGGCGAAGTCTTCGCCAGATTGGTGTGGGTAGCAGGAGTATCAATAGCGAATGCACCCCAGACCCGGATTTTTTAAATAAAACATTTTTGAACAGCGTTGATTTACCCAATAAGTTTGACTTCGAATCCACACTAACGGAAATCAGCCTGCCAACACAGACTGATCTCGAAGTTGTGCCTGAAATCGAAATAGTATCTATAATTGCGTCTATAAAGCCAAATTCTGTTGGTGAGGATGGTTTGCCCCTCCGCTTTATACGGCTCTTGTTTCCGGCAATTATTAGGCCCCTCACGCATGTCATTGATTTTTGCATCACAACGTCAACTTTTCCTGATGCCTGGAAGAATGCAAAAGTAATTCCAATTGCAAAGAAGGCAAATGCTCACACTGCTAATGACTTTAGGCCTATAAGCATTCTACCGTGCTTGTCAAAAGTTTTTGAGAAGGTTCTCGCTCGCCAAATTCAAGACCATCTATCTGCGAACTATCTTCTTTTCCCTTATCAGTCTGGTTTTCGGAAGAGCCACAGCTGCTCCTCCTTTCTTGTCAATATCCTTGAGGACATACTCTGCTGGGAATTAAAGCTCTTCTTCGGATTTAGCGATAGGGCCATTAAACTACTGCGTGGCTTTCTCTCTAACAGGTCGCAAAGAGTTGTATGTGGTGAGAAATATTCTGAGTTTATGCCACTAAAACAAGGCGTGCCTCAGGGATCTATCCTAGGACCCATCTTGTTTTGTATGTTCATAAATGATCTTCCATCGGTGTGCAAATACTCCTTTGCCAACTTTTACGCAGACGATGCCCAACTTCGCGTATCACTTCCTGTTAAAGACATTGTTCAGCTAGCGTCAAGAGTGAATGAGGACTTAAAAGCAATCAATGACTGGACAATTAAAAATGGATTTCATTTGAATGCAAATAAATGTTTGGTTTTGCGAATATCTAATCGGAGCCTTGAACTCGACGCGCTTCCTGATATTTGGTTAGCCCATAGCTGAATCCGCGACCTGCTTGGGGTTTGTTCTGAACCGCAATCTTTCGTGCTACAACAACATAAACATTGTCATCAGTCGGATCTATGGTTGCTTGAGAAAGCTTTGGCGTGCTGCTAGTAACACTCCATCTGAAACTCGGCAAAAGCTTGTCCGCAGTCTCATTATGCCTATAGTGACCTCTTCTGAGGTTG
Organism: Neoascia interrupta; assembly: GCA_947623515.1. Taxonomy (NCBI): domain Eukaryota; kingdom Metazoa; phylum Arthropoda; class Insecta; order Diptera; family Syrphidae; genus Neoascia; species Neoascia interrupta. The sequence goes on from OX392465.1 coordinate 13,852,715, forward strand.
TGTATCCTAACCTTGATTCGTTCTCTCTACGTAAGCTTCAGGTTGCATTCAATCATGCAGTTCGATACATCCACGGGCTTCGTAGGTATGGTAGGATATCCTTACATGCTAATAGCTTTCTAGAACGCACTCTTGTTCAACACATTAATGCAAGAAATTGCATTTTTCTGAACAAGGTCATAGTTTCCAAAACACCTCAATACTTATTTGATAAGCTAGTCTTCTCGCAATCAGAACGAATGAGAAACATCAATGTTCCCATCGCCAAATATCTTGCCTCATCCCGGTTATTTTTCACCCATGCGGTTAAGCTTTGGAACTCATTACCTCCGCATATCAAAGTTATAAGCAGAACTACCATCTTCAAGTCAGCAATTTACCATTATTTTACAACACCTCAATAGCAGATTTATGACAACAACTTATTCTTCTCTTATAACTCTCTATGCTCTCTTAAAACTTCTCTTTTCTATCTTTGTTTAATCTACTTTTCTCTTTTCTTTATTTATTGGTAGTTTAAGGATTTAGTGTTGTAATTTTATATTAACCTTTGTTTTAAGAACATTCCATGTAATATATTGCCTATGTAATATATTACATGCCCATGTAATATATTGCCTATGTAATATATTACATGCCCATGTAATATATTGCCTATGTAATATATTACATGCCCATGTAATATATTGCCTATATATGCCTATGTACTACAGAAGACTATGTCTTAATGTACGCCCGTTATGTTGAATAATAAATTGAAATTGAAATTGAAATTGAGACATCTGAATAGCGTTCTTACCCGTTGCTTTGAAATAGCGTACCCAGTTACGAAAACCTCTAGCAGAAAACCGGTGCCTTGGTGGAATGGCGAAGTGCAGCGCATTCGTAAAGAGACCAAGAAGGTCCTGAATCGGTCATTAAAAACCAATTAAGTAGAAGACTGGAATCTATACCGATCGAAGCAAAAGGATTTTAAGAGACTTATTTGCAAGTCGAAAAATGACTCTTAAAAAAATTTTGTGAGGAGATCGAATTCTCGAATCGATCTCTTAGTGAAACTAGTAGGCTTGTGAAAGTTCTTAACAGGAATAGACCAAGCAAACTTGCTTCACTTCTCAATCCTGATGGTACCTACACTGGGACCAAGGCGGAGACCTTCAGTCTTCTCCTAGAGACTCACTTTTTGGGAAATCAGATCACCACGTGCTCTACAGTGGTAACGGAAACGGTGGCTACCTTAGAACCAGCGAACACAACGCGGCTAAACAGGTTTATTGCATCCAGAGTGGTGACTGATGACGCTATCAAATATGCGATTGCATCTTTTGACAGTTTCAAGTCACCTGGTCCAGATGGAATCTACCTACTGCAAGCCTCGCCTTGGCTTACATGCCCACCCTTTGGCGCATGGTTAAAGTCGTATTCATACCAAAATCTGATAAGTCTGACTATAGCCTAGCCAAAAGTTTTAGACCCATAAGTCTATCTTCCTTCTTGCTGAAAAGCTTGGAGAGACTGGTTGAGCTGCGTTGCTCTTCGATTACATCCTCTTTTTGAGATGCTTATCAGTGCGGAAAATCCTGCGAAACTGCGCTTCAAAACCTTGTTGGTAGGATTGAATGCTTTTGGATTTAGGATTGGGTGCTTTTGATAACGCGACGTTTGATAGCATATGCAACTCAGCCAGACAATACGGTGTAGATAAAACATTAGTTCAATGGATTAGGGCAATGCTAATTGACAGGACGCTGATAACCGAGGCAGATTGTGGCAAGTGCGTCATAACTGGGGTAAACAGGGGCTGTCCGCAAGGTGGCGTTCTGTCTCCGCTTTTATGGTGCATGATGGTAGACTCTCCTATCGGCTCTCAACCTTCCTGGCACCTACACACAAGCCTACGCGGATGATGTCGCCGTTCTTTCTGTCGGCTCAAACCAGGGGACTGTGTGCTCTCAGGCGCAGAGATCCCTAGACCTGATCGATGATTGGTGCACAACGAAGGCGCTTTCAGTGAATCCTCTTAAAACTACGGCTGTTCTCTTAACGAGAAGGAGAAATGTCACTGGTATGACTCAACTCGTGCTTAAAGGTGTCACTATCCCGATATATGATGAAGTCAAATATTTGGGAGTAATCCTTGACAGAAAACTTCTTTGGTCCAAGCATGTTGAATGCAAAACCGAAAAAGCACACCGGGCTTTGCTCTAGATGCTCTGATGAACACCTCCCTCCCTTGATATATTTATCATGGGGTGTACGCTGAAAACCATCTTTCGCTTAAAGAGCCTAAAGAAAGAGGCTAAATGCAGTGAATCTTGTTTGGGTTCCAGGTCACACTTGTATCCAGGGAAATAAGACCTGTGATGAGCTTGCTAGACTAGGCTCAGAAGAGGTTTTCTCAGGACCCGAACCTGCTTTAGGCCTGCCTGTATCTGTTGTCACGTCTGCCATTGATACTTGGGTTTCTCGTGAGCACAGGGCTCGTTTGCGTGACTGCGATGGGTGCAGATAGACTAAACGACTACGCCGGATATCTGCCAGGGGTCAGTGTCTTTTTTTCTATCTTAAAGAAGAATCGATTGCAGATTTCTTGTAGGTGTCCTAACGGGCCACCAAGCTTTCGCCAAGCACTTGAATGTGCTCGGCTTGAGTGAAACCACCACCTGTCCTGCCTGTGGAGAGGACGACGATACAGCGGAGCATTTCCTGTGTAGCTGTACTGCCTTTGCTCGCATCAGGTAGCGGATCTTTGGGGCTGACGTGGTCAGTGCCGAACACCTAAGCTCTTCATCACTGAAGCTCCTTCTCATTTTTCCTCGAAAGACGGGTAAAGTAAATACATTAAAGTAAGGTGTCCGCGTGGTAGTACAATGGACCAGTAGTTGTGTCTGAGTGCTTCATCGGATAGTAGCAACCTCTGACAAATGAAAAAAAAACCTCCATAGATTTCAAAATTGTAAGACCCTTTAAAAGGCTGAAATTTGACATTTAGCATCTCCTAATGAATGTAACACACAAAAAAGACACACAAAAAAAAATTTTTTGGTAAACCTCCTGCAGTGGGCGTGGCATCTATTTTAGGGGTAAATTTCCAAATGCAGTTTACTCAATATTTTTGTTTCAAATTGAAAAAATTTCGCTTAATATTTTCTATAGAAAACGCTTAGTTCTACATTTTAAACACACAAGACTTTGGGCCACGCCCATATTTGGAGGCAGAATTGAAGTACCCCTAAAATTTTTCAGAAAAACGTAGTTTCTAGTTTCCTGACTAGCCTTGAGCCTAATTCAGGAAAACATGAAACAAAAAAAATAGCAGTTAAACGAGACTTCATTCCAGATTTCGTTTATATAGCGTTTTTAGCCACGCCCTCTTTAAGGGGTCGATTTTTTAAAAATTTTGATTTTTGAAATTGCATTTTTAAGTACATTCAAACGTAGGTTAGATTAGGTTGGGTGGCTGTCCCCACTGGGCAGGACACACTTAGACAAAAGGAGGTCCATTGTGATAACACTTGTAGGACCGGAGTTACCAGCCCGAAGACCTTAATGATGATTACCCGTTTGGGTGGGAAGGGTCTAGGCAACCAGTGAAGGTATAGACCTGTACTAAAGGTCATCGATTAAGGTTTGATTGGTTGAGAGGGTAAGGGGGGAGGGGCTGGAGGGGGTCACCGTTTCGGTGTGAACCGCTGTCTACACCGCTGAATACACCCCTTTTGGAAGTTTGCACTACTTATAAAATGTCAAAAAATAACAATGCCATCAGCATTTTACATTGTGGGATAGGATGGGGTATTCAACGGTCCGTTAACGGACTGTAACTTATGCGTACACACTGTAGCACTTACTCACTGGTCTTTATATGTAATTAAAAATTGCTTTTTATACTTAAATGATATAAATATATAGAAATATAGTGCCTTAAAAATGTTCTAACACAAAATAAAGGATATTAACTATTAATTATATCACAACAATCAATTGTGTTTTATACCTATATTATTACTGATCAAAATAGCATTCATAAGCTTACTTTTGTCTCTGTATTTTTGCGAAGTTATATTTAACACTTTTACACTTAATATTAACTCGCTGCACTAAACTCACATTGTCAATGAAGTAATCGATCACTAAAAGTATTAAGTTTTAAAACAAAATTTGCTTATCGTAGGTACCTTAACTATTTTTTTCAAATGTTAAACCGAAACATTTGAAAAAAATTCGATGATTCGAAACCCATTAGTTCGAATCATTGTTATAACTTTGCAAGAAAATAATTGATAAGCACAAAATGATTAAAGAGCACAAGAAGCAATCAAAAAAGATCGTGAAGTATGAAGACATACGCGGAGCGGTGCGTCGGCTTTTGTTGTAGGTGACGCGAATCTTCATTATATACTTTTTCGAAGTGAAGCTTTAGTTTTGTCACTTAAAAAAGGGTAGCATTAAACCTTTTCATTAAATTTTTTTCTAAAAAATGCACGTTCATGTGGTTGTGCCTGGGTCAAATTTAGTTGATGTAAAATAAGGGGCCCAGAAGTTACGATGCATATATACATACTTGTTAGCAGCATCATTTAAGTCAGTCAACTAAAGTGTTTTCAAGCATATATAGAGAACGATAAACTATTTCAAAAATGCTTCAGTCTTTTTATACTCCACCCCATAGGATAGGAGGTATATTAAGTTTGTCACATAGTTTGTAACACGGTGAAATAATAATGGTAGACGCCCAAGACCTTAAAGGCAAGACCTATGATCGAGACCGAATTCTGAATCGAATGAGCCATGTCCGTCCGTCCGTTCGTCCGTCCGTCTGTATGTCACATGTTTTTAGGCCTAAGATTTTGAGCTAGGGTGCTGAAACTTCGTACGTAAGGTCCACGTCTTGCGCAGCAGTAGAAGTGTAAAAATTTTAGATCCGCCCAAAGACACGCCCACAATCGGTTTAAATGTGCAACTACCTCCAGAGTTTTCAAAACTGTAAGACGTTCTAAAGGGCTAAAATTTGACATTTAGCATCTCCTAATGACTGCAAGACACAAAAAAGACAAATTAAGTTAACTTCCTCTAGTGGGCGTAGCATTTATTTTAAGGGTAAATTTTCAAATGCAGTTTACTCAATATTTTTGCTCGAAATTCAAAAAAATTTACTTCCTATGTTATGTAGGAAACGCTTAGTTCCACATTTTGTTTATACAAGACTTTGGGCCACACCCACATTTGGAGGCAGAATTGAAGAAAAACTTAAAAGTTTCCAGAAAAACTTAATTTCGACTGGCCTTACGCCTTATTTAGGAAAGCATGAAACAAAAAAAGTAGCAGTTTAGGTAAACGAGACTTCAGTCTGGATTTCGTTGGTATAAAGTTTTTAGCCGCGCCCCCTTTTAGGGGTCGATTTTTCAAAGATATTGAATTTGAACCAAAAAACTGCATTTTTACGTACATTTAAGTGTAACTTGGAAATATCTGGGGAAGATGTTTGCTTTACTTATAAAATGTCAAAAAATAACTATGCCATCAGCATTTTACAATGTGGGATAGGACTGTAACTTCTGCGTACACACTGTAGCACTTACTCACTGGTTTAATTTCGAAAGATGGACTTCGTTCGGTATTTATTTAAATTTATTTAAAATTTTTGCCTCTTACCATTTCGAAAATAGAAAAAAGGAGATAATATTATCGAGGCCTTTTTTACCATTTTTCAAATTTAAAATCCATAAAACGGCAAGTGTGTTTTTTTTAATTACCGTTAGACTTTTTTTCAATTTCACAACCAGCTGCGTTCCATAGATATCTGAGAAAACGGTAAAAAAGTCGTTTTCTATTTCATTTGCTTAAATAGGTTTTAAAACTTCAGGTTGGAAAGGGCAATATTGAAACTTTTTAAATGCAGTATGCTTGCGTTGTAAACGCTTCATACTTCAGCCAAATTTCGAAAGCCAAATCTTCGAATTTTTATAATATTTCTAAGTTTGTTTTTCTTCTTAGAAGATTTTCAATTTTCATCTTAGAAGATAGACTATGCCGGTTCGAAGCTATACTTTATGCCGTTAGGGAGCTAGAGGAGGAGCAGGAGACATACCTTCTTTTGGCCTTTTTTCTCATTTTTTAGACTTCAAATCCATAAAACAACTATTTTGAATGTTTTGCCAGATCCTTTTAAAAATTTTTTCCAAAGCTCAACTAGCTGCGCTAGCATGAGATGTTTTTTTTTAATTCCATGGCTCACGATTTTTGCGAAAACGGTAAAACAATCTCCTTTTTATACCCGACCCAGGTATTAAGTGTGATGTATAGTTTGTAACGCAGTGAAATAATCACCGTAGACCCCTAAGTCCTTTTATAGATATGAATGGGACCGACAGGAGAATCGATTAAGCCATGTCCGTCCGTCCGTATGCAAACAACTTTTAGGCCCTAAATTTTAAGGTACAGAGCTGAAATTTTGTGGGTTGGCTGGAAGTCCATTGGACCAGACCAGGTTTGAAAATTAGCCGAATCCGCCCACAGACACGCCCACTACAACCCTGTATGTGCGACCATCTAATTTAAAAAAATGCTTTTTCTAAATTTTAGCTATGTTACAATAGTACTAGCGCATTCATTTTTGGTATGTAACATTGCCTTGTAATTGTTTTTGAAGTGGCCAAAAAATTTAAGCCTTTTCATTGACCACGCCCACTTTTTTAAGGGATCTTAGTTTAAAATGGCTGTTTTTCAATAAATATATATAAAATTTTACTAAAAATTCTATAACAAAAGTTGTAGATACTAGCATTTTCTAACTTTCATGTATAAGTACTATGTGTCTCCGCCCACTTTTGTGGGCATGGCGTTAAAAAAAATGATTTTTCTAGCGAAAAAGGCGGAGTTTTAGGCCGAAATGTATGCAACCACCTAGTATAAAGCAATCAATAGTTATAATTTTATACCCCGCCCACTTTTTGGAGGCGTGGTAGTTTTTTTTTGGTATGGTCGGGTATTTTGCAATCCTTCGTAGATGGACTGATTGGACGTTGCACTTTCCCACTTGTTATTTGGTTTTTTAAATAGGTTTCGAAAAGCTTAGGTTAAAAACGGCAATTTAAATTTTTTTTTAACGCAGCTTTCCTTAAGTACACCTTGTACTTAAACTAAATCTGAACAAGATTGCTTTTACCGTTAAAAAACTAAAAGATTTTAAAAAAAAGTTTTGAAAATGCTTTTCTGTTTTAGAGTTAAATCTCAGAAAGTTTTGAAACTTAAACTTTTTTTAAGCTTTTACTACTGTAAGAAATGTGCACCTGAACTATCTCCAATACTTTGTAAATTATTTACTCTTTCATATGCCCAAAAGATATTTCCATGTTCCTGGAAAAAGGCCAGAGCTCAACCAGTACCAAAAAAGGGTAAGAAATGTTTGCCACAGAACTATCGGCCTATAGATCTGTTCTATCTATTCTATCTAAAGTTATGGAAAAGGCTGTTAATATAAAAATAAATAAATATTTAGAGAGACATACCCTTTTAAGCGATCATCAGTATGGTTTTCGTAATAAACGTTTAACTGGAGACCTGCGAAGTTTTGTTACTCACATTTGAACAAAATCTATTGAGAAAAATTGTGACTCTAGGCTGTTGCTCTCTATATTTCCAAGGCATTGGACCGTGTATGGCATAAAGCTCTTATATCTAAGCTTGTGTCTTACGGTTTTCCGCAACAACTTTGTGATTGGATAGAAAATTTTTCAATGTAAGTTCAATCAAAGTCGTAGTTGATAGTGAATCATCAGGTTTATTAACAATTAACGCAGGTGTGCCACAAGGTTCAATTCTGTCTCCTACTTTATTTCTTATACACATTAATGATTTGTTAAATTCAACTAATAATAAAATATTATGCTTAACGGATGGCAGTACTTTTACTTTTTCCACCTCAAACAGAACTACTGTTAAATCCGTAACAGGACAAACAGGTAACAAATATTACATACGTAATATTTCACTCTTCTTTGCTTTCGCGACATTGTCCGCGAAATAGCACCAATACTGTTCCCTTGAAAAAAGAGATAATGCATTTATGAGCCCAGTACGAAAGGCAAAATATTCTATCCTTTCCTTATCGCAAATTTCACCTAAGAAACAACCATGTTCTCTTTCGCACTTAACGTTTACACTGTCTTCAGAAAAAAAATGGTTTGTTTCATTTTTGCTTTATACAAGAGACGTACCCCACGATGAGGGAACAATTTTAGCTACGTTCGCAGACGACACAGCTATTCTCGCTATTGATACGACAGTTGAATTATCAACAGGGAAACTCCAGCGCGCTTTAGATAAAATATGCGACTGGATAATATTCATTTACTCGGTACAAATCCCGTACTCAAATGAAGCGAAATATCTAGGAATGACTCTAGACGCAAAACTTAAATGGAAGCCGCACGTTAAAAAGAAACGCGACGAGCTCGAAATAAAGTTAAGAGAAATGAATTGGCTTATCGGAAGATTTTCGAAACTAAGCATATATAACAAACTGCTTTTGTATAAGCAAGTGCTAAAACCATCTTGGACGTACGGTATACAATTATGGGGTTGTACTAAACCAAGCAATATATCTATTTTAGAAAATTTTCAAAATAAGACACTCAGAGCAATCGTTAATGCTCCATGGTACATAAAAAATAGCGATCTACACCGAGATCCAGGAATCGCAACCGTGTCTGACGAGGTTTTGCTCGCAAACTTAGTACTCGTCTTCGCAGACACTGCAACAATGAAATTATCCGAACTTTGGATCAGACAAATCTTACGCGCCGACTACAAAGAATGAGACCGTTAGATCTAGCAGCATAAGATGAAACCGCATAAATTGACGGTATTGTAGGTGCCTTCGTTGGAAGGCAGCCTGCCACACGCGATTACTACAGAAGCTTGAACTAACTACTTGTTAAGGAAACTTAGTCGTAGCCTGACGGAAAATGGGAGGTTTTTTAGTGAGTAAGAATCTCACACTACTATGAGCACGCGCAGCCGGTCCTCGTAGTGCCTATTAAGGTTTTTCCTACCCACGGAAAAAAAAAATGTTTTAAATCAATGACTACGAAACCCATTAGTTCGAATTATTGTTATAATTTTGCAAAAATAAAATTGATAAGCACAAGATGATTAAAGAGCACAAGAAACAATAAAAAAAGATCGTGAAGTATGAAGACATACGCGGAGCGGTCCGTCGGCTTTTGTTGTGGGTGACGCTTACCTTCATTACATACTTTTTCGAAGTGTAGTTTTAGTTTTGTGACTTAAAAAAGGGTAGCATTAAACCTTTTTATAAAATTTTTTTATATTTTTTTCTTAAAAATGCACTTATAGGCTTATTGGATTTTTCTAAGCTCTTTTGTTGGCTAACGTTCATGTGGTTGTGCCTGCGTCAAATTTAGTTGATGTAAAATAAGGGGCCCAGAAGCTACGAAACATATATACATACTTGTTAGCAGCATCATTTAAGTCAGTCAACTAAATTGTTTTCAAGCATATATAGAGAACCATAAGCTATTTCAAAAATGCTTCAGTCTTTTTATACTCCATCCCATAGGATAGGAGGTATATTAAGTTTGTCACATAGTTTGTAACACGGTGAAATAATAATGGTAGACCCCCAAGACCTTAAGGGCAAGACCTATGATCGAGACCGAATTCTGAATCGAATGAGCCATGTCCGTCCGTCCGTTCGTCCGTCCGTCCGCATGTCACATGTTTTTAGGCCTTAAATTTTGAGCTAGGGTGCTGAAACTTCGTACGGTCCATTTCGTAAGGTCCACGTCATGCAAAGCAGTACAAGTGTAAAAAATTTTGAAATCCACCTAAAGACACGCCCACAATCGGTCTAAATGTGCAACTACCTCCAGAGTTTTCAAAACTGTAGAACGTTCTAAAGGGCTAAAATTTGACATTTAGCATCTGCTAATGAATGCAAGACACAAAAAAGACAAATTTAGTTAACTTCCTCTAGTGGGCGTGGCATCTATTTTAAGGGTAAATTTTCAATTGCAGTTTACTCAATATTTTTGCTCGAAATTGAAAAAAATTTACTTCCTATGTTATGTAGAAAACGCTTAGTTCCACATTTTGGTGGCAGAATTGAAGAAAAACTTAAAAGTTTCCAGAAAAACTTAGTTTCGACTGGCCTTGAGCCTAATTTAGGAAAGCATGAAACAAAAAAAGTAGCAGTTTAGGTAAACGAGACTTCAGTCTGGATTTCGTTGGTATAAAGTTTTTAGCCGCGCCCCCTTTTAGGGGTCGATTTTTCAAAAATATTGAATTTGAACCAAATAACTGCATTTTTACGTATATTTAAGTGTAACTTGGAAATATAGGGGAAGATGTTTGCTTTACTTATAAAATGTCAAAAAATAACTATGCCATCAGCATTTTACAATGTGGGATAGGATGGGGTATTCAACGGTCCGTTTTGCGGACTGTTACTTCTGCATACACACTGTAGCACTTACTCACTGGTTTTATTTCGAAAGATGGACTTCGTTCGGTATTTATTTAAATTTATTTTAAATTTTTGCCTCTTACCATTTCGAAAATAGAGGAAAAGAGATAATATTATCGAGGCCTTTTTACCATTTTTAAAATTTAAAAACCATAAAACGGCAACTGTGGTTTTTTATGCCCGACCCAGGGTATATTTAGTTTGATGTATAGTTTGTAACACAGTGAAAAAATCACCGTAGACCCCTAAGACCTTTTAGAGTTATGAATGAGACCGACAGGAGAATCGATTAAGCCATGTCCGTCCGTCCGTCCGTCCGTCCGTATGTAAACAACTTTTAGGCCTTAAATTTCAAGCAGGGAGCTGAAATTTCGTGGGTTGGTTGAAAGTCCAGTCCTTCAGATCAAGTTTGAAAATAAGCTGAATCCGCCTACAGACACGCCCACTACGGGCCTGTATGTGCGACCATCTCTAATTTAAAAAAATACATTTTGCAAATTTTGGCTATGTTACAATGGCGCTAGCGCATTAATTTTTGGTACGTAACATTGCCTTATAATTGTCTTTGAGGTAGCCAAAAATATTTAGCTTTTTCATTGACCACGCCCACTTTTTAAGGGATTTTAGCTTGAAATGACTGTTTTTCAATAAATATATATGAAATTTGACAAAAAATTGTATGACAAAAGCTGTAGATATTAACATTTTCTAACTTTTATGTATATATTGTATGTGCTTCCACCCACTTTTGTGGACATGGCGTTAAAAAAGTGATTTTTTAAGTTAAAAAGGCGGAGTTTTAGGCCGAAATGTATACAACCACCTAGTATAACGCATTCCACAGTTATATTTTTATATCCCGCCCACTTCTTGGAGGCGTTGCAGTTTTCTTTTTGGTATGGTCGGGTATCGTGCAATCCGTCGTAGATAGATTGAAGCTTTTGCATACCCGCTGTTGCACTTTCCCACTTTTTTTAATTACCGTTAGTTTTTTTTTTCAATTTTACAACCAGCTGCGTTCCATTTGCCACTTTTCTTAAATTCTGCGGACATAGATATCTGAGAAAACGGTAAAATATGTTGTTTTCTATTTCATTTGCTTACAAAGGTTTTAAAACTTCAGGTTGGAAAGGGCAATATTGAAACTTTTTAAATGCAGTATGCTTGCGTTGTAAACGCTTCATACTTCAGCCAAATTTCGAAAGCCAAATCTTCGAATTTTTTTAATAGTTCGAAGTTTGTTTTTCTTCTTAGAAGATTTCCAATTTTCATCTTAGAAGATGGACTATGCCGGTTATTTATTTTGAAGCTATACTTTATGCCGTTAGGGAGCTAGAGGAGGAGCAGGAGGAACATACCTTCTTTTGACCTTTTTTCTCATTTTTTAGACTTCAAATCCATAAAAAAACTATTTTGAATGTTTTGCCAGTTCCTTTTAAAGTTTTTTTCCAAAGCGCAACTACCTGCGCTAGCATGAGATGTTTTTTTTAATTCCATGGCTCACGATTTTTGCGAAAACGGTAAAACAATCTCCTTTTTATACCCGACCCAGGGTGTATTAAGTTTGATGTATAAATTGTAACGCAGTGAATTACGGTGATTATGTAGACCCCTAAGACCTTTTATAGATATGAATGGGACCGACAGGAGAATCGATTAAGCCACGTCCGTCCGTCCGTCGGTCCGTCCGTCCGTATGTAAACAACTTTTAGGCCCTAAATTTTAAGGTACAGAGCTGAAATTTTGTAAGTTGGCTGGAAGTCCATTAGACCAGATCAGGTTTTAAAATTAGCCGAATCCGCCCACAGACACGCCCACTACAGGCCCGTATGTGGGACCATCTCTAATTTTAAAAAATACTTTTTCTAAATTTTAGCTATGTTACAATAGTACTAGCGCATTCATTTTTGGTATGTAACATTGCCTTGTAATTGTCTTTGAAGTGGCCAAAAAATTTTAGCCTTTTCGTTGACCACGTCTACTTTTTTAATGGATCTTAGTTTAAAATGGCTGTTTTCAATAAATATATATGAAATTTGACTAAAAATTCTATGACAAAAGTTGTAGATACTAGCATTTTCTAACTTTCATGTATAAGTACTATGTGTCTCCGTCCACTTTTGTGGGCATGGCGTTAAAAAAATTATTTTTCTAGCTAAAAAGGCGAAGTTTTAGGCCGAAATGTATGCAACCACCTAGTATAAAGCAATCAATAGTTATATTTTTATATCCCGCCCACTTTTTGGAGGCAAGGCAGTTTTTTTTTGTATGGTCGGGTATTTTGCAATCCGTCGTAGATGGACTGAAACCTTTGCATACGCACTGTTGCACTTTCCCACTTGTTTAAATAGGTTTCGAAAAGCTTAGGTTAAAAACGGCAATTCAAAATTCAAATATATTAAGTTTTATGTATAGTTTGTAACGCAGTGAAATAATCACCGTAGACCCCCAAGACCTTTTAGAGATATGAATGGGACCGAGAGAGGAGAATCAATTAAGCCATGTCCGTCCGTCCGTCCGTATGTAAAAATCTTTTAGGCCTTAAGTTTTAAGGCAGAGAGCTGAAATTTTTTGGGTTAATTGGAAGTCCAATCCTTCAGATCAGGTTTGAAAATAAGCTGAATCCGCTCACAGACACGCCCACTACAGGCCTGTATGTGTGACCATCTCTAATTTAAAAAAATACATTTTGCAAATTTTAGCTATGTTACAATGGTGCTAGCGCATTAATTTTTGATACGTAACATTGCCTTATGATTGTCCTTAAATTAGCTAAAAAATTTTAGATTTTTCATTGACCACGCCCACTTTTTAAGGGATTTTAGCTTAAAATGACTGTTTTTTCAATAAATGCATATGAAATTTGACAAAAAATTTTATGAAAAAAGTTGTAGATACTAGCATTTTCTAATTTTTATGTATATATTGTATGTGCCTGCGCCCACTTTTGTGGGCGTGGCGTTAAAAAAGTGATTTATTTTAGTTAAAAAGGCGGAGTTTTAGGCCAAAATGTATGCAACCACCCAATATAAAGCATTAAACAGTTATATTTTTATATCCCGCCCACTTTTTGAAGGCGTGGCAGTTTTATTTTTGGTATGGTCGGGTATTTTGCAATCCGTCGTAGATGGATTGAAGCTTTTGCATACCCACTGTTGCACTGTCCCACTTGTTTAAATAGGTTTCGAAAAGCTTAGGTTAAAAACGGCAATTCAAAATTTTTTTTAACGGAGCTTTCCTTTAGTACACTTTGTACTTAAACTAAATCTGAACAAGATCGCTTTTACCGTTAAGAAACTAGAAGATTCTCTCAGAAAGTTTTGAAACTTAAACTTCTTTTTAAACTTTTACTACTGTAAAAAATGTGCACCTGAACTATCTCCAATACTTTGTAAATTATTTACTCTTTCATATGCCCAAAAGATATTTCCATGTTCCTGGAAAAAGGCCAGAGTTCAACCAGTAAAAAAACCAATAAAAAAAGGGTAAGAAATGTTTGCCACAGAACTATCGGCCTATAGATCTGTTATCTATTCTATCTAAAGTTATGGAAAAGGCTGTTAATATAGAAATAATTAGATATTTAGAGAGACATACCCTTTTAAGCGATCATCAGTATGGTTTTCGTAATATACGTTCAACTGCAGACCTGCGAAGTTTTGTTACTCACATTTGAACAAAATCTATTGAGAAAAATTGTGAATCTAGAGCTGTTGCTCTCTATATTTCCAAGGCATTCGACCGTGTGTGGCATAAAGCTCTTATATCTAAACTTGTGTCTTACGGTTTTCCGCAACAACTTTGTGGTTGGATAGAAAATTTTCTCAATGTAAGATCAATCAAAGTCGTAGTTGATAGTGAATCATCAGGTTTGTTTACAATTAACGCAGGTGTTCCACAAGGTTCAATTCCCACTTTATTTCTTATACACATTTGTTAAATTCAACTAATAATAAAATATTAAGCTTTACGGGTGACAGTACTCTTATTTTTTCCACCTCAAACAGAACTCCTGTTAATGCCGTAACAGGACAAACAGGTAACAAATATTACATTCGTAATATTTCACTCTTCTTTGCTTTCGCAACATTGTCCGCGAAATAGCACCAATACTGTTCCCTTGAAAAAAAGAGATAATGCATTTATTAGCCCAGTACGAAAGGCAAAATAGTTTATCCTTTCTTTATCGCAAAATTTCACCTAAGAAACAATCATGTTCTCATTTGCACTTCACATTTACACTGTCTTCAGAAAAAAAATGGTTTGTTTCAATTTCTTTTCGCACTCTAGGGTTATGTTAAAAAGCAACAGCAATGCCGTATATCGCGCATACCTCTTCGCACTTAAGGCGGCTTGGGTTGTTGGCATACACACACGTAAAATAATTTTCAACTGTGCAGTTGATAGTGGGCCCACATGCCTTTAATCACTGGAGTTACAAACATTTTCAACCGTTGCCACGATCCTCAACCACCCTTTCAAAAAAAGAAGGAATGATGCTTAATTTCGTGCTATGTTTCCCTTTTTAAAATGTTTGACGAAAGAAAATATATTTTTGTACTGCCTCTTCATTTGTACTTCAAAGAGGTATTGCTGAGATTTTCAAAAAGTTTAGTTGCATGTCAGCGCACATATTTGTCAGCGCGTCAAGTTTGCATATGTTACAAGTCACATTTATGACACCGAGCAACTACATAATTTATGGTAAAAAAAAACAGATTCGAAAGTTGCGCTTAACTGATTGTCGATCAGTTGCGTATTTAGGCGCACTCTCATATAAGCCTATAGCAAATCACTCAGGCAATTAAACAATTCGCAACTAAAAGTGTCATGTGGGCGGTAGGCCTAACTTCTCATAGCCAAACATGCAGTCATATGAATCACTTAATTCTGATTTCAAAAAGATTCTAGATTGGGGTAAGGCAAATTTTGTTTCTTTTAATGCTAGCAAAACACAATATTCTCACTTTCCAAGAAAAAATTCATCTACTCTACCACCCCTTATTATCGAAAACAAAATCATTTATGCAAACGATAATATCCACCTTTTTGGAGTCAATGTTAACTCTAATATAACTTGGCACCAAAACTTATCTAATATTGCTAAATCTGCTTCGTCAAAATTAAGCTATTTGTTTAGAACAAAACGATTCTTTTCTCCACCTCAGTTACTTCTCTTTTACAAAGCTCAAATAAGACCAGCAATGGAATACTGCTCTCATATTTGGAACTCTGTTCCTAAGCATTCCCTACGCCTTCTTGATTGAATTCAAAATTCTCAACGGATGACTGTAAACGTTGCTCATTTGCGATCGCTTGTTTACACAAGTGTGCATCGTGCACTTGGGATACTTATGATAATCCCATCTCATCCTCAACGGATGACAACCCGCATATTTTATTAAGCAATCGCCACGGATTGCTTAATAAGCAAATGATAATTTGGATCAAATTGCAAGCCATTCCAAAGTGCTTGAAATTTCATCATCACGTCACGATAAAAGTCCAGGGAGACTCTGAAGCGTGTTCATTGCTGGTTAGGTTTCCAACGACCTACGAATAAATTATTATTACAGATCCAACTTCTCCCTACCAGAGGTAAGGGGTTGGATTATAATAAACCTAATGAACAATCTGAATCTGTCTTTTATTTTCTAAACGCCGCATTCGTCGGGACCCAACAATCATTTTTTTTTATAATAAAAATTTGCGAGAATTTAATTGGCGCAGTCGGTAGGATGCCGACCGGGTTTTTCACTAACGCTGAGTGAAGACGCGTGGTCTAAAATTCGTCAAATAATTTGTTAAGTCGGCATCGGTATCCTTATTTCTTTGTGAAAACTAATAATGTTTGAAAAGTGAGTCGAGCGAATATCGTACGAACTTAAAAGGTCTTAGTGGACAAAGAAAAAGTTTTTTTAACATTGAAAAGTGAATCGAGCAAAATTCGATTAAATCAATTCAGTGAGGAGTTATTTAGTAGCTAATATCAGTACGTATGGTCAATGCTGCGAATCCTTATAGGGAGGGAATAATTCAAAGAAAAAAAGAAGTTATATTAAAGGTGGCAAGAATTTCCAAAATGCCCCAACGTGTTCGATAAAGAAGTTAAATTGATAGTGGCAAGAATTTCCAAACGCCGGACCATATAAGCAGATCAAAGGAAATCATCATAGCGAAATGAAGTTGTAAGAATTTTTTTTTATTCTTAATTGATTTTCCTATAAGTGTTTGGGTATATAAAAGAAAAAAGTGTAACAATATTTTATTCAAACAAGGAAAACCATTAGAATTTTTTTTCTGTTTATTTAAAAAATGGTGAACATTTTGCAAACACCAGACATTATTTAAAACATTTCAGAATTTGATTGTAGGCTTAGTGAGCTAGACAGCTTTATAAGAAGCATAGACGCAGTATGGACAATACTGAGGCAGATAGAGCAGGCACCTTTAGATCTATGGTTCTAAGGAATTAAAAACAAACTTAAAGGTAGGGCAGCAGACAGGGTCAGACTTTACGGCAATCCCGATAACTGGGATGATGTAAAGATCATTCTTCTTAGGCACTTTGTTGACCATAGAGACGAGAGAGTACTATACAATCAGTTAAGCCTTATAAAACAAACAGGTAGCATCCGAAAATGTTACGATGACATACTTAACATAGTAACGACTTTTAATACCAAATTACGGCAAACCGACCAAGACCCACTGATCTGTGAAAGAATGCTTAGGTGAAACATAAGAAAGGGCTCCAGGCTTTCATGAAAGGATTAAGAGAGCCTCTTAAGACTATTATCTTTGTATATACACTTTATATATCACTCTTTGTATATACACTGGAGTTTCGTAACCCTGGGCAAGGTGACTATTTTTATCGATTTAGCCATTGTATATAAACATTATAGTGCAATCACTTCGCATTAAAAAATTACGCCGGATGGTCTCACATGGTGGCGCTCTACTTTCGTTACCCTGGACATAAATTACTAAACAATTATATAGATATTAAACTTGCGTCCAACTCTTGCCCTTCAACACCCATTTCTTTACGTTCTTTATAAGGCCTTCAAAGCTTTTATACAGCTTTAAATTTCCGTGTCGGTGAATACGTGTAAGAAGATACAACAACAATTTACCTTACGTGATCAGCTGATGTAAAAGCTGCAAAACGAAACTGCACGGAAATGACGAATTGATGAATTTACTCACATTTGTAAACAAATGTCGGAGGATGGTGATGAATATGAAGATGAATATTTTCATCGATTTAGCATTTTTCGTTGATGTTGAGAGAAAATTCATTCGCTCTAAATCGTGCGGAGTAAAACTGGTTTTCACTTCAGTCGTCATCGTCGTTCGTAATGGATAGAGTGTGAATGTGAAAGAGCAAAAATTTTCAATTGGCGTTTCTTCTTTGGTATTCTTCATGCCCTTTGCTTTTGCCTTTTGTGCCGTACATTTTATTGTGACGTACAAGCCTACATTTTACTTTGCTTTACTTTGTGTACCTACCTATGTATGAGGGAGACAAATTTACAACGGAGGGTTTTTTCTCTTAGAGGAATGATTTTTGTTTCTTTGCACATTTATTTGACCTACATTTGAATGTGAGGTACGTCGGGCACAGTAGATTAAAAATACTCCAGAATTTTTTTGCTGGTTGTTTAGGGTGGGTTTTGTCTTTTGTATTACATATTTTTCAGCAGAAGTTTATGTATGTTGATGTTGATCACTGTGTTGATCGACATATCGCACTCATCATACAATACTGTTGTAACTCAAAATTCGGCTTTTTCCAGGAACGGCGAAAAATTGATTATTCATTTCATATCCAGGATTTTAAAAAGCTTAATGCCTACTAGGAATACCTACTTTATTAGGGTTCTTCAGAAATATAAAACAATAACCTATCTTCCAATCAGCCTAAATATTGCAGAAAATAATCAAACTTCCATTTTCAGCGGTCCGTCCAATTTTTACTTACTTACTTACTTAAGGTGGCGCTACAGTCCGGGGTGGACCTGGGCCTCAGCCAACAAGCTTCGACAGCCAGCTCTGTCTCTAGCTAGCCGTCTCCAGTTTCGCACGCGAAGTTGGCTGAGGTCCCCTTCCACTTGCGTGCGCCACCTGAGTCTCGGTGCTCCTCTACCGCGCCGTCCCTATGGTGTGGATTCGAAGATTTTCCGGGCCGGGGCGTTGGTGTCCATCCGCTCTAGATGACCCAGCCATCGTAAACGTTGTGTTTTGACTCTTTTGGCTAGGTCGGTATCGCTGTACAGCCCGTACAGTTCGATGTTATATCTCCTCCTCCACTCTCCGTCTATGCAGACGGGACCGTAAATCGTCCGAAGAATTTTCCTCTCGAAGCAGCCTGAAGTGTTTTCATCCGCCTTTGACAGGGTCCATGCTTCTGCACCGTAAAGCAGGACTGGGATGATGAGGGTCTTATACATGGACACTTTAGTTGCTCGAGAGAGGGCTTTGCTACTCAATTGCCTTCTTAGCCCAAAGAAACAGCGATTGTCAAGAGTTATCCTTCGTTTGATTTCAGTGCTGGTGTCATTGTCTGAATTGATAGCGGAACCCAGGTAGACAAACTCCCTAACTACCTCAAAATTATGGCTGTCGATGGTGATGTTTTGTCCAAGACGTCGGTGTTGGGTGTCTTTTCTTGATGACAGCATATACTTGGTTTTGCCCTCATTGACTGCTACACCCATATTCGCCGCTTCCGTCCCAATACTCACAAAGGCTTCACTGACATCACGCTTTGTTCTACCGATTATGTCAATGTCGTCTGCGTATGCGAGTAGTTGAACGGACTTTTGAAAGATTATACCTCTGGTGTTGGCGCGAGAGTTCTGCACAATTCTCTTAAGTATGATGTTAAAGAAGTCGCATGACAGCGCGTCGCCTTGTCTAAATCCTTTTTTGACATCAGAGGGGTCGGTGAGGTCTTTGCCGACCTTGACGGAACAGCGTGAGTTTTCCATCGTCATCCTGCACAGACTGACAAGTTTGGCAGGGATGCCGAAACTAGACATTGCGCTATATAGCTCGTCTCTATAGATGCTGTCATACGCGGCCTTGAAATCGATGAAGAGGTGGTGTGTATGGATTTGGAATTCCTGGGTTTTCTCCAAGATCTGCCGCAGTGTGAATATTTGATCGATGGTGGACTTTCCTGGCCTAAAGCCACACTGATATGTGCCTATGAGATTGTTGGCAAACGGCTTCAGGCGTTCACACAGTACAGCAGAAAAGATCTTGTATGCGATGTTAAGAAGACTTATGCCTCTGTAGTTGGCACAACTCAGAGGGTCTCCTTTCTTCAGGATCGGGCAAACAATGCTGAGGCTCCATTCGTCGGGCATGCTTCCTTCCGACCATATCTTGCAGATGAGCTGGTGCATGCTCCTAACCAGCTCATCGCCAGCGGATTTAAAAAGTTCGGCAGCTAGGCCGTCTGCTCCGGCTGCTTTGTTGCGTCCAATTTTTACTGTCGAACACTAAATCCATTGAAATCCATTGAATTGGTAGGAATACATATATGTGTGTACATACTTACACAAGAAACTTATTTGCTTAGCTAAAATAAGAAGCTGAAAAAGATGCACAAAATCCACTATAGTGATGATGCAACGATCATAATGCACAAAATCTGGTGCACCCATTACGGCTTTTTGACAAATACGTATTGTCATTCAGGTAGATCTATCTATAAATTTTTTTTCATTGTACCTTACTACCTATACCTTATCATCAAAAATAACCATAACTGCTTTCGTTTTGGCTACTATATCTACTAAGTATATATCTATCTACATACCTACCTATGTAGCACAAAAATTTCAATTTAGTTACTTCAATAATCCTACTAAGAACATTCACACACAAATTTGACAAGCATATCTGCATTTTTCAAGGAAAAAACAAAACGATCTATATGATCATGCCATAATGTTCGAACAAGAGTATTGATTGAAAAGATCGGTTCGGTTTGCGAGCATTCAAATACATTTGTGTGCGGATCTTCTCAGGAGCGAATTAATTCCTTGTGTACGAACCATTAACATGCAAGGTAATTTCTTTGTGCCAATTTTATACCTCTGAGTTGTGCCAACTACAGGGGCATAAGTCTTCTTAACATCGCATACAAGATATTTTTTGCTGTACTGTGTGAACGCCTGAAGCCGTTTGTCAACAATCTGATAGGCACATATCAGTGTGGCTTTAGGCAAGGAAAGTCCACCATCGATCAAATATTCACACTGCGGCAGATCTTGGAGAAAACCAAGGAATTCCAAATCGATACACATCACATCTTCATCGATTTCAAGACCGCGTATGACAGTATCTATAGAGACGAGCTATATAGCGCAATGTCTTGGTTTGGCATCCCTGCCAAACTCGTCAGTCTGTGCAGTATGACGATGGAAAATTCACGCTGTTCCGTCAAGGTCGGCATAGACCTCACCGAACCCTTGATGTCAAAAAAAGGATTTAGACAAGGCGACGCGCTGTCATGCGACTTTTTTAACATCATACTAAAGAGAATTGTGCAGAACTCTCGCGCCAACACCAGAGATACAATCTTTCAAAAGTCCGTTCAACTACTCGCATACGCAGACGACATTGACATAATCGGTAGAACAAAGCGTAATGTCAGTGAAGCCTTCACGAGTATTGGGACGGAAGCGGCGAATATGGGTTTAGCAGTCAATGAGGGCAAAACCAAGTATATGCTGTCATCAAGAAAAGACACCCAACACCGACGTCTTGGACAAAACATCACCATCGACAGCTATAATTTTGAGGTAGTTAGGGACTTTGTCTACCTGGGTTCCGCTATCAATTCAGACAATGACACCAGCGCTGAAATTAAACGATAGATAACTCTTGCCAATCGCTGTTTCTTTGGGCTAAGGAGGCAATTGAGCAGCAAAGCCCTCTCTCGAGCAACTAAAGTGTCCATGTATAAGACCCTCATCATCCCAGTCCTGCTTTACGGTGCAGAAGCATGGACCCTGTCAAAGGCGGATGAAAACACTTTAGGCTGCTTCGAGAGGAAAATTCTTCGGACGATTTACGGTCCCGTCTGCATAGACGGAGAGTGGGGGAGGAGATATAACATCGAACTGTACGGGCTGTACAGCAATACCGACCTAGCCAAAAGAGTCAAAACACAACATCTACGATGGCTGGGTCATCTAGAGCGGATGGACACCAACGCCCCGGCCCGGAAAATCTTCGAATCCACACCGCAGGGACGGCGCGGTAAAGGAGCACCGAGACTCAGGTGGCGCACGCAAGTGGAAGGGGACCTCAGCCAACTTCGCGTGCGAAACTGGAGACGGCTAGCTATAGACAGAGCTGGCTGGCGAAGCTTGTTGGCTGACGCCCAGGTCCACCACGGACTGTAGCGCCACCTTAAGAAGATCCCATAGGATAGGAGGTATATTAAGTTTGTCACATAGCTTGTAACATGGTGAAATAATAATGGTAGACCCGCAAGACCCTAAGGGCATATGATCGAGACCGAATTTTGAATCGAATAAGCTATCTCCGCCCGTCCGTCAGTCTGTATGTCACATGTTTTTAGGCCTTAAATTTTGAGCTATGGTGCTGAAATTTGGTAGGTAAGGTCCACATTATGCTATACAGTACATGTGTAAAATCTTTTGAAATCCGCCCAAAGACACGCCCACAATCGGTCTTAATGTGCAACTACCGCCAGAAATTTCAATACTGTAAGGCGCTCTAAAAGGCTGAAATTTGACATTTAGCATCTCCTAATGAATATAAGATACGAAAAAGAAAAATTGAATTAGTAAACCTCCTCCAGTGGGCGTGGCATCTATTTTATGGTTACATTTTCAAATTCAGTTAACTCAATATTTTTACTCCAAATTTAAAAAATTTCGCTTAATATTTTATGTAGAAAACGCTTAGTTCTACATTTTGCTTATACAAGACTTTGGGCCACGCCCACATTTGTTAGGCAAAATTGAAGAAAAACCTAAAATTTTCCAGAAAAACGTAAATTCGACTGGCTTTGAGCCTAATTAAGGAATGCATGAAATAAGAAAAGTAGCTTACTTACTCACTGGTTATTTACATATTAAGTGCGATATAAGGAAGGATTTTTCAGATGCTCTTCCAAATTGCGAGAGGTTTCTCCAATGCTCTCTGATTTTGGAAAATAATTTCTGGGGTGACAAGACGAAGGAGAATAATTTTTGATACACACTGTGTGGTGTCCAACAAACAAAAAGCTTGATTCAAAATGAACCATTGAGAATATTGAGCTTATTCGTGTTAATGTCATGGTTTGCGAACGTTATTCTGTCGTGGTGTTGGCCTTCAAGTGGGAATTGAAGAACCAATGGGTCAGTTTCTTTGCAACAATTTTCTGTAAAAGGGAATTTTTTAATGAAGCATTGGTTTAAGGAGGGAGAAATTCAAGTTTTGACTTGGCCAGCTCAAAAATTATTCGTGAAAAAAACAATTTTTTCCTAAAAACTCCCCTAAAAGTGGACCAAACTTTGCAAATGGTAATACCTTTAATATTTGTCATAAAATTTTTTTTTTCAATTTGGAGTCAATTTTCCGAGAAATCGGGTTTTTAAAGATCTAACATGTTAAAGGTGGCCATGTTCGATATTGTGGGCAGTCCAATTTTTGGCTTGTTAAAGGTCTTTGGCCAATATTGCTCAATACCAAAATTTTAGCTCCTACACCATGTCTAACTTGACCAAAAGGCATTGTGAAAGAAAATGTGAAATAGAGGTTATCTCACATTGAAGCCTGTAGTGGGCATGACCTTTGACGTATTGAGCAAATTTTTACACTTTGTGCAATAGAAGAACCAAGCCGCGTACCAAGCTTCAGGGCTCTAGCTTGAATTTGAAGACCTAAAAACTTCACACGTACAGACGGATGGATGGAAGGACATGGCTACATCGATTCACCTGTCGGTGTCGATCATATCTCTAAAAGGTCTTAAGGGTCTACGGTGATTATTTCACTGTGTTACAAACTATGCGTTCAAATTAATATAGCCTCGGTCGGGTATAAAAAGTTACTTCATAGATAATACGAAAAGATATCACAATCTAGTTTGTTTCTAATTATAATTCCAGTAAAATAAGTTTGTCCTTCGAAATAACCTCTAATAATTGTTTTGTTTTCAAATAACTAATGATTTTTTGTGTAAATATGAAGCCTTAAATGTTAAGAAATACAAAAACTTATGAATATTTCCTTCCATTTTTAAAAAATTGAACCAAAAAACTTTTTTTCTTTAAAACGAGTTATCTTTCCACCTCTGTATAGGTATATGCACATACTTACACAAGAAACTTATTCGAACAGCTAAACTATGACGCACAAAATGCACTAGTAATGATGCAATGATCATGATGCACAAAATCTGGTAGATTCCTTTTACGGCTTCATCCTCCTAAGCCATTATATACCATGTATGCATTTATGACATTATCACTTAATAAAAAAATATCTACCTACCAAGCCCCACACGATGATATAGGTACCTACCCACCCAACCTAGATTTATTCATTCACGGGTAGAAAAATAAGCCAAACGCAAATCCTTCGCATTTTTTTTTCCAATGTGAAAGTTAAACGCATCAAAAGGAAGAAGATGAAGCAAAAAATATTTTCAATACATTTACTTCTTCACCCAATACATTCAAATTTCAAAAGCAGAAAAAAAATACCGTCAAGTATGAAGACATACGCGGAGCGGTCCGTCGGCTTTTGTTGAAGGTTATGGTCATCTATATTGCACAGTTTGTGTAACATTCTATTTATCTATTAAAATTATTTCTGGATATATTTTACAGTTTGTAATATACTTTTTTCATGGTGCTGTCTACTGTTCTTATATTGGTTGATTTTATATTGGGTTTCGTTACTCTAAAAAAAGGCTGGCAAAAAGCTTTACCGTTACGAAAATAGAGGGAAGGACATCGTCTTTCTTGGCCTTTTTTAGGATTTTTATAATTTAAGGCCCATAAAACAGCAATTTCGATTATTTTTAATTACCGTTAGACTTTTTGATCAATTTTACAACCACTTTTGCTAGCATTCGCCACTTTTCTTAAATTCTGTGGAAATGGATTTCTGAGAAAAGGGTAAAAATATGCTGTTTTTTATTTCGCTTGTTTCAATGGGCTTAAGAACTTAGGGTCGAAAACGGAAATTTTGAAACGTTTTTGATGCAGTTCGCTTGCCTTTTAAACATTACATGCTTCAGCCAATTTTAAACAAGATCTCGAAATCTTCAAAAAATAGTTTTCGAAAATGTTTTCACGTTTTTCAGTTAAATCTTCGATGTTTTTGAATATTCGAAGTCTGCTATAGTTTTGTATAAAATTTGAGAAGATGGACTATGCCCGGTGTTACTTTAAAAATTATACTTTCTTTTGACCTTTTTTTTTAATTTTTTAAATTTTGAAGTTTTTTCCAGTTCCCGTTAAATTTTTTCCAATAGCAAAACCACCAGTGAGCCTTGGATGTTTTTTTTTAATTCTATGGCCACCGGTTTATGCGTAAGCGGTAAAACAAGCTCCTTTTTTATTTCGTTTTTATAATAGGCTTCTAAAAACTAAGGTTTAAAACGGCAATTTAAAAAAAATTTAACGCAGCCTTCCTTCTTTTTGTAGGCTTTGTAGTTTAACCGAATCTGAAAAAGATCGCTTGTACCGTTAAGCTTCTAGAAGTCCTTAAAAAATTGTTTTCGAAAATGCTTTTATGTTTTTGAGTTAAACCTCAGAAGAATTTGAAATTTCAGAATCCGCTATAATTTTCCTTAAAACTTTGAATTATTTCTGATACGTGTGATTTTTTCATAGAATTCCACCAAACAGCACCGGGGATGAAGGGGGGGAGGACACACGTTTTTTCATGAATTTTTTTTCGAAAAAGCGTCAAAACTGCAGTACTCAAACTGTTTTTGAAAAATATGACCTAAGCACTTCGTTTACTTCGAGTTGCTTTATACGAGCCATCAGCCGCTCAAAAGCTATGGCCTCCAACACTTTGAAAAACGTCATGCATTTTCGACTCATCATTTCTCAAAAACGTTTTGATATTTTCGAAAAGTTTTTTTTTTTGATTAAAGCTTAGTATTTCTTAAACCTAAGTTTCGGTTTTCTAGTTCTTGCCTGCTAAACTTCTTGACACAAACACTGAGAAACATTAAGTCCATTTTCACATGAAATTTCAAACTGTAATTAAACCGTTATTTGTGCTTAGAAAAAATCGCCCTTATTGGATTCTCTGGCTATTTCGCAGTTTATACGCACACCGAATTTTGTCTTTCGACGACTGACCATTCGGAAGTTATAAAGCGATTGGACAGACGGACGGGCGGACAACGTATTGATACCATAACAGGTCCTTTTTCCATTTTTGGACGGACCGCTAAAAAGATAAAATAATAAATTTTCGCTTCGCTTTTTTTCAACATGGAGTAAGCAAGCAAATCACTGTCACTGATAATTTGAGATTTGTTCATTCCGATACATTTCCCCAATAGCAAAGAAACCATCTTCATCTTGCAACCGAAAGAGAGACTAGCAAATGCAAAAACCATCCCACAAAATGTTAACGCCGGGCAGGCTCACTAGAGGCGCTCGTATCGAATCGTCAAAGTGAGATTACTATTTAAATGTTTATATACAAAGTTATTATACTAAGTCGTAATCCAGAAGCGCTGGAAGAAGCCTTTGAAATTTCGTTAAGGTTGTAAGACACCATTTCTGCATCGGATAGCAATAAGAATTCCCGAGACAACAATCAGTATAATCAAGGAATCAGTATAATCAGAGACAAAATGCGAACCAAAATTTTTGGAATAATTACAATCCTCCTTACAAAACAGACAGGCTCCTAACCAGAATTTTAGAAATCATCCCAATAATCAGAGCAGACAAAATTATAACCAAAATTTTAGGAATAATCCTTATAATCACAATCAAAATCAAAGAAATAATGGTTGTAACAACCAACCAGTACCAATTCATGTAGATCCCTCTCCATTCTCATCGCAAAGGCAACAAAATGGCCATGGAAGAAATAACATTAACAATATAAACTGCGACAAAATATTTAATCAGGAATATTTCAGGAACAAGCCTCGAAATAAAAACGTTACCTTATATTAATATTGTAACACCTTTAAAAACTTTAAAATTACTAATAGACACAGGAGCATCGAACTCGTTAAACCCAGACTTAATAAAGCAGCGATATAGGACAAAAATCAACCCAAAACTTATAAGGGAACTCAACAACGAATTCATAGTAAACGAACTAGTTAATACGACTCTATTTAAAAACTTCGGAAGTGATACTCCACCTGTAACTTATTTACAATACAATTTTCATCCATATTTCGATGGGATCATTGGAAATGATATCCTAAGGAATTTTAAAATGAAAATTGACTATAGTACGAATCAATTAATAAGGAAAGATGAAGCTTCAAAGCTCAATTTTTAATAATATACAATAAACCCGAAACAAGTTTTATTAATTGAAGCACCAGTAGACAAGGAACAAGGGGATGTCTTTATAAAAGAAAATAATATAGGAAACATTACAATAATAAGAGGAGTGTATAGTGGATATACTATAGTAGTAGTAGTAATTGGATAGCGAGGATATTCTTAGAATAAAAATCGAACGAGCGAGGAAACATCTTAGAATAAAAATCGAACAACCTATCAAAATAGAAGAATTAGAGCTAGAAAACTTGAAACTCAATACCATGGAATATAATGAGACAAGAAAAGATATTATGAGCTCATTTTGAACAGAACATCTCAATTGTGAAGAAAAAGATTACATTAAAAGATTACTTACAAAAAACTCCGATATAGTTTTTCAAAAAGGTGAAGACTTAAACTTTACAAACCAGGTGAAACATGAAATCAAAACAACAGATGAAAGCCCTGTATAGTGTAAAAGTTATAGATACCCATACATCCATAAACAAGAAGTGCAGAAATAGATTATTAAAATGTTAGAGCAACAAATTATTAGGCCAAGTTATTCACCTAGGTCCTCACCAGTGTGGATTGTTCCAAAGAAGTTAGATGCTTCCGGTGAGAAGAAATGGAGAATAGTCATTGACTATCGAAAAGTCAATGAGAAAACAATAGATGATCGTTACCCTATACCGAATATCAATGACATTTTTGACAAATAAGGCAAATGAATGTATTACTCTATTCTTGATTTAGCTTCAGGCTTCCATCTAATTGAAGTAGATGAAAGGGATATAAAGAAAACAGCATTTATGGTAGAAAATGTAACTTCATGTAGAAAACTTCATTGGTAGAACACATGCAAAACCTCACATTAGTATTTGAAGCATTACGGAAGGCCAATTTAAAAGTACAATTCGACAAAAGTGAGTTTTTGAAAAAAGAAGTCGAATTTCTAGGACAAATTGTCTCTTTTGATGGCATAAAGCCAAATCCGGATAGAAGAGATTCTATACAAAAAATATCCCACATCTAGGAAACCAAAGGAAATAAAATAATTTCTAGGCCATATAGGTTATAATGGGAAATTGATAAAAGACTTCTCAAGAAAAACAAAACCTCTTACACAGAAGTTCAAAAAGGGGGAGGGAATAGATATTAAAGAAGAAAAGTATTATAAATGTTTCGAAGATTGCAAGAGTATGTTAATGCATGAGCCTATACTAGCATATCCAGGCTTCAAGAAACCCTTAGTTCTTCTTAGTACTGACGCATCTAATGTAGCACTTGGAGCTGTACTTTCACAAATACAAAACGGGAAAGAACATCCTATCTGTTACGCGAGTAAAACCCTCAATGAACATGAAAGGAATTACTTAACAATAGAAAAGGAATTACTTTTAATAGTTTGGGCAACTAAATACTTTAGACCTTATTTATATGGAAAAAAATTTAAAATCCATATAGAACACAGGCCACTTGTTTGGTTAAAAAATTTAAATGAACCCAATAGTAAACTGATCAGATGGAAGTAGTCTTATTTTTCAAAAGAATACCCGAGACATACCCGAAAGGAAATCCTTTTTAAAGTCGCTCAATAATAAAACAACAACTATTCAGAAGCATAATGAAACTAGAGAAAGTTCTTTTGAATATAAAGAGGGAGACAAAATTTATTATAAGGAAAGGAAAATTCGAAAATTAAAACCCAGATTTAGACAGCTAAGGGTAAAAAGAAATAATAAAAGAACTGTTTTGGCAACAAATTTGTTCAATACCATAAATCTAAAATAAAGAAACCACGAAAATTTCAGGTCAATTGAATACAGATTTAGAACAGTAATGACATTGACAAGGACAAAGACTCGACTTACAATATTTAAATGAAGGGCAAGGATTCATAATGATTAAGGATCAGAAGTTATAAGTTGTTTAAACATATAAGAAAATTTTGCATACAATAGACATAGAATCATGGGAGGAAAATTTAAACATAATTAAAAATAATATGGCAAATCTAAGTTACTCTGATCACTACCCAACTATGTAACATAACTTTAATGCACTAGAACAAGAAATAAAAAGCTTTTTACCGCATACCAGTTTCAAGTGCAGCGGAGAAACCACCACTGGTCGGACCGAAATCATACGCACAGGTTGCGGCAAACGAAAACAAGGCAAGATCGCCCACAACAGATGCAGTGTCTCAGATCCTCGCTGTAATCTTGGAGAAACTTGAGGATCAGACTAAAATCAACAAAGTTATATTTGACAAACTGAGCAAGCTCGAGTTTAAGCCTCGAAAAAATTCCAGGAGAACATGAATATGAAGCAGTTATTTAAAATACTAACATGGAATGCAAACGGCCTTCTGAATCAAATAGACGAACTAGAAGTATTTCTACGGAAAAACAATATTGATATTTGCATGATTACGGAAACTCACCTTAAAATCGGGTCTACACCCAAACTTAAAGGTTACAATGACTATCACGCACATCACCCTTCGCAAAATTCGAGAGGAGGATCCTCCCTCTACATTAAGAACTGCATAAAGCACTTCAAGAACACAGAAGTTGAGCTAGACTCTATGCAGATCAGTTCAGTTTCTGTAAAAATTGACTGCTTAGATTATAACATTGCATCTTGTTATTTCCCGCCAGGATATAGACTGGTGGAAGACGATCTTGATCGTATGTATGACTTCATTGGGTCCAATTTTATCATTGGGAGTGACTTTAACGCGAAGCATACTTTTTGGGGTTCACGATGCAATTCAACAAGAGGCAGATTACTGTACAAAAATAGTATGAAGCGTGGGGTGGACTTTTTCTATACGGGTAAGCCAACATATTGGCCAACCGATAGGAATAAAAAACCTGACCTTGTCGATTTTTTCATCGCTAAAGGGTACCCCAAATACCTTACGCGAATTGAAGAGTGTTATGATCTTTGCTCAGACCACTCAGGAGTTATCTTGAAGATGGGTGGAAGACTGGCGAAAATAGAAAGAGCTCCTAGATAAGCTAGCAAAAACATGAACTGGGACGCTTTCAGGAAGGACTGTAAGGAGGGTGTTGGCTTGAATGTGCCATTGAAAACTCTTTTCGAGTTAGAAACCGCAGTTGAAAAATTCATTGAAGCAATTCAGAGCGCTGCTTGGAACAACAATTCGTCCCAAAAGAACGCAGTTAGCACCGACGGGCATGTACGTAAAACATATCCGCTCGAAATCGAAGAATTGATTCGTGAAAAGAGAAGAGCGCGTAGAAGATGGCAAGGCACGAGGGACCCCCCAGACAAAACCCTATTGAACCACCTCTCTAACAAACTGAAAGGAATGTTGCAAGATCTTAAAAATCGTGAGACCACTGAATACCTTGAAGGCTTGTCGGCGGATATGAGCTCAAACTTCTCGCTGTGGAAAGCAGTTAAGTCTATCAAGAAACCTATAATCCACTCGGCACCAATAAAAAAAGCTAACGGCGAATGGGCAAGAGAAGACAAAGAGAAAGCGAATTTGTTTGCTGAACATTTAGAAGAAACATTCAAGCCTTTCGACGGTCCGCCGTTGGCTGACGTTCTAAACAACAACGCGGAACCTGATAGCTTTAGAATGAAAAAAGTTTCGCTAATTGAACTCCGACAGACAATTAGCAAACTTAAAAATAACAAGGCCCCGGGTTACGACCTGATCACTGGCGAAGTATTGAAAGAGCTACCAAAAAAGGCATTAGTCAAGCTACTTTATATGATAAACGCTTCTCTTAGACTTCTATACGTTCCAAGACAATGGAAAGTTGCTGAAGTCATTATGGTTCCAAAACCGGGGAAATGCGCAAATGATAAAAAATCTTATAGGCCCATATCGCTTCTGCCGATAATATCGAAAGTATTCGAGAAACTTCTGCTGAAGCGATTACAACCAATAATTGCAGAAAGACGCTTGATCCCGGATCATCAATTCGGTTTCAGACCTAACCATTCCACAATAGATCAAGTCTACAGAATAACGCATGAAATTGAAAAAGCCTTAGAAGGGAAAAAAATATGTTCAAGTGCTTTCCTGGACGTATCGCAAGCCTTCGACAAGATATGGCACGAAGGCTTGAAATATAAGCTACGGCAAAACTTGCCGGAAGACATGTTTAAAATATTGGAAAATTATCTTGAAAGCAGACTCTTTCGTGTTAGGTGTAGTAGTGAATACTCGAGTTTCAAGCAAATTCGGGCTGGCGTACCCCAGGGAAGCGTCCTCGGTCCGACCCTGTTTCTGCTCTACACAAGAGACATATCTCTAGATGACGAGACTGTCGTGGCCACGTTTGCGGACGATACGGCCATCCTGGCAACAGATGAATCAGTCGAGTCATCAACGAGAAGCCTCCAACGAGCATTGGGCAGAATTTGTGTCTGGACGAAGACTTGGCGAATCGCTCTTAACGAGAACAAGTCTACGCATGTGAATTTCACTTACAGAAGGGTTAACAATTTACCTCTGTTCATAAATTCTGCACAAATACCTTATGCAAATGAAGCGAAGTATCTAGGGATGACACTGGACGCTAAACTAAGGTGGAAACCACACGTAAAGAAGAAGACGAGCTCGAGATTAGGCTCAGGGAAATGTATTGGCTTATCGGAAGATTTTCGAAATTAAGCATATATAACAAATTGCTCTTGTACAGGCAGGTGTTAAAGCCGTCCTGGACATACGGTATACAACTTTGGGGTTGTCCATGTTGCAGAATTTCCAAAACAAGACACTAAGAGCAATTGTGAATGCTCCATGGTATAATAGGAATAGTGATATTCACAGAGATTTAGGAATAGCTACCGTGAGCGAAGAAGTACAACAAACTACTAGAACAAACTTTGCTCGAAAGCTAAATGCTCGCCTTCATGTTCATTGCAACAATGAAATGATACGTACTCCCAACGAGACTCTTAACGATGTAAACAACGAGCGACGACTACAAAGAATAAGACCCTTCGATCCAGCGACGTAGGTTGAAGCCGCATGAATGAACGGCTTAGTAGGTGCATTCACTGGAAAGCAACCTATCCAATGCGATTAACACTATGGAAGCGTAAACTACTTGTTAAGTTAACTTAGTTGTAGTCAAGAAGTATTATGAGAGAGCGAAAATTTACTACTATGAAGTGCGTTCTGGCAGTTTCATAGTGTCTCTCATAAATGGGTGGTTTTTTAGCACGTGGAAATCGGGCATAACCAATATCGGCTACTTCGGTATTATATACCTGCTATAGTGGGCGTATTGGTATCTTTGAAAGATTTTGGAGTTTTAGACTCCGTCCACCCTAGTATTAAAAAAAAAAAAAAAAAAAAATAATACTAGGATAAGAAGAGGACTACTTAATATTTGGGGTAAAGGTTTAAAAATTTAAGCAGGTACCATGGACTCTAACGATGAGATAAAAATTAGATGTTAATGAAACCAGTGAGTAAGTGCTACAGTGTGTACGCAGAAGTTACAGTCCGTAAAACGGACCGTTGAATACCCCATCCTATCCCACATTGTAAAATGCTGATGGCATAGTTATTTTTCGACATTTTATAAGTAATGCAAACTTCGAAAAGGGGCGTGGTCCAACCGCCCCTAAAAACAAACTATTAATTATAAGATATTTCCACAGATATGTCCAAGTTACACTTAAATGTGTACGTAAAAATGCAATTTTTTGGCTCAAATTCAATATTTTTGAAAAATCGAACCCTAAAAGAGGGCTTGTTTAAAAACTTTATGTAAACGAAATCTGGACTGAAGTCTTGTTTACCTAACCTGCTACTTTTATTGTTTCATGCTTTCCTAAATTCGGCTCAAGGCCATTCGAAATTAAGTTTTTCTGCAAAATTTTAGGTTTTTCTTCAATTCTACCTCCAAATGTGGGTGGTCCAAAGTTTTGTACAAACAAAATGTAGAACTAAGCGTTTTCTAAATAAAATATTAAGCAAATTTTTTTCAATTTCGACCAAAAAAATAGAGTAAACTGCATTTAAAAATTTACCCTTAAAATAGATGCCACGCCCACAAAAGGAGTTTTATCAATTAAATTTCTCTTTTTTGTGCCTTACATTCACTAGAAGATGCTAAATGTCGAATTTCAGCCTTTTAGAATCTTTCAGCCTTTTAGAATCTTTCAGCCTTTTAGAATCTTACAGTTTTGAAAACTCTGGAGGTAGTTGCACATTTAGATCAAAAATTTTTACACTTGTACTGCTTCGCATGACGTGGACCTTAAGCACGAAGTTTTAGCACCCTAGCTCAAAATTTAAGGCCTAAAAACATGTGATATACAGACGGACGGACGGACAGACCGACATGGCTCATTCGATTCAGAATTCGGTCTCGATCATATGCCCTTAAGGTCTTGGGGGTCTACCATTATTATTTCACTGTGTTACAAACTATGTGACAAACTTAATATACCTCCTATCCTATGGGATGGGGTATAAAAAAATAATAAAAATATTTTAAATAGCCTTAATGAGCAGGCTAAAATTAATGAACAATTTAATATAGCAATGAAAAACATAACAGACCATATTAGCAAACAAAAGCAGTAAATAGTCAAGTTTTAAACATTTATCAAAGCCTTGGAAAAGATTTATCAGAAATAGAACACATGCAGCATATTTTTTAGATACAGTATGACATTCAGTTATTAAGATAGCAAGTAAGAAAAGTAAAAGAAAATTTAATGTTATGTAGATTAGGAGTACTAGGGAGAGATGTTTTGACGAGATAAAAACCTATAAAATAACTTAAAGATTTAATGAATATTAAAAGTTCTGCCATTTTTCATAATAATCAAGTAATTTTTGTAGTTATGATACCTTATTATTCCTATCAAACTTTTTACAAAATTATAATTGAACCAATACCTAACAAAAATAAGTTAGAATTGGACACAAAATTTAAAGAATTAATCATAAGTAATTATACATTGTATGGATACACTGAAGAACCAATTATACTACAGAAAAAATTTAAACCAATTCAAGATGATTGTGTAGAAAAATTTTTAAAAGAAAACCCTACATGTAACTTTAAAATTAATAAAATTTCTCAAATAAAACAGTTAACAAATAATATTGTTGTATCGAAAAATATAAAAAAAAACAAAACTAATTCATAAATGTAACATGTATGTATGATGTAATACTTTACGGAAATAATCTAATCAATTTTGAATATTGCTAATTTTAATTAATAATATTGTCTACGAAAATGTAATTGTAAATGATAATTTTATAATACCAAATTCTAATAACATAAGAATTAAAAATGTAACAATGAACATAACTAGCACTTCAAGAGCATTGAAAACAGAAAACTCCTAGAAAAAATAAGAATAAACACTATATTAACAGTGGCATAACATTTAGTACAATACTTTTTATAATAATTGGAAACTTAATATTTGCTTATATCATAAATAAATTGAAAAAGCGCAAGAACGCACATAATGCGAAAGTAATTATTGAACTCAAAACTCTAGATTCTTCGGTACAGAATCATAGGGATGGCAAAGTTCAGAATCAAAACGCCCACATGGTGTCCTCAACGGATACTTCGGCAAGCCTTAACGGAAGCCAAGATACAGCATAGCATCTTCAACGGATGATAACAATGCTTGGCATTGCACATGACTGTAAACGTTGCACATTTGCGATCGCTTGTTTACACAAGTGTGCATCGTGCACCTGGGATATTTATGATAATCCTATCTCTTCCTCAACGGATGACTACCCACATAAGCAATCCGTGGCGATTGCTTAGTAAACAAATGATAATTTAAATCAAATCGCAAGCCATTCCAAAGTGCTTGCAATTTCATCATCACGTCATTATAAAAGTCCAGGGAGACTCTGAAGCGTGCTCAGTGCTTGTCAGGATTCCCACAAACTACGAATAAATTATTATTAAAGATCCAACTTCCCCCCACCAGAGGTAAGGGGTTGGATTATAATAAACCTAATGAATTATCTGAATCAGTCTTTTATTTTCTAAAGGCCCCAGTCGTCGGGGCCCAACAATCATTTTTAAACCCCATCTAATAGGATAAGAGGTATATGAAGTTTGATTCATAGCTTGTAACATAGATAAATAATCACCGTAGACCGCCAAGACCTTAAGGACATATGATCGAGACCGATTTGTTAGTCGAATGAGCTATGTCCGTCCGTCCGTCTGTCGGTATTTTTTAGGCCTTAAATTTTGAGCTATGATCTTAAGACTTCATATCTGTTCTTTTTAGGTTCCGAAGCAGTACAAGTGTAAAATTTTTTGAAATCCGTCCACTGACGCGCCCACTTTGCTTATTAGCATGAAATTTGGTATGGGATATCCTCGCTAAAGTGTATTGTGACTGGCATTTAAAAAAAGCGAAAACCGCCCCCTTGTAGGTGTGGTCATATTTAATATGCATTCTAATAAACGGTTTTTATTTGATTTATTCGCTTGAAATCCAAAAAACTTGCACTATAAAATGTTGAAACTTACACATGTGAAATGTGAAACTATCATAGGACTAGCCATTATTATGTTGTTGTAGAATTGTAAACTGTTGTAATTTTTCACCTTTCAATATTAAATTTAATTTTCTGTGGCTTTGTCATAGGGGCCGTTTCCCAATATAAGCAACGATACATTCGGTTAGCTTTTTAATTTATGCAGTTTTTGATACAAAAATAAAATTGTCAGAATGTTGAACCGTTTTGGCAGAAAGTGCAAGGAAAATTTGCAAAGCTTCTCGCCTCCGTGCACAAAAAAATCAAAAATCTGTTGCGCCTATTTTGGAAAACATGCAATTCTCTACGCATAGCCAAAAAATCGTAGAAGAAAAGTATTACCGTTCCCGAGTAAAATTTTAAGGAAAATACCTCTAAAATCATCATCATCACTTTTTCTAAAAAGCGTATCGTAACAACATTCTCTTACTCCATCAGTGAGCATGCTCTTTGCCGTGTTGAACATTTTAAGGATCTTGGTGTTTTCTTTAGTCAAAACCTTGACTTTTCAAAACACATAAGCTACATTGTAAATAAATCCAATTGCATGCTTGGCTTTATTAAGCGTTGGTCTAAAGAATTTAATGACCCTTACGTCACGCTTTCCCTTTACAATAGCTTTGTTCGTACTCACCTTGAATATGCTTCACAAGTGTGGTCTCCATCGCAAGTATGCCATACGAATAGGATCGAGGCGATCCAGCGGAGGTTCATTCGGTTCGCGCTCAGGGGACTTCCCTGGGAAGATTCACTCAATCTCCCCTCATACTTCGACCGGCTTAAATTGCTTAACATTCAAAGTCTCTCCCAAAGACGGATAAATAATGACTTGATTTTTATACAGCAATTGGTCCAAGGTCTAATAGATGCATCGGACCTTCTATCTAGTATAAACTTTAAATTTCGTGGAGGCTCTCATAACCTCCGAAGAATTCAGCTTTTACACGTTCCACGGCACAGAACAAATTATGGGAAAAATGAGCCTATCAGCCGTAGGTGTTCCACCTACAACGCACATACCAGTATTTTAGACTTTGACATGGACAAAGCCAAACTTAAGAAGCTGCTTCGGTGTTGTTCGTCTTAAATATTAAATATACTTTTATTTTTATGTTTTTTTTTTTTACTTGTGCTCGTAACTAATTTTTATCTGTTGTAATAATAATGTTTCTATCATTTGCTTTTTTGTAACTTTTAGTGTTTTGTGTTTGGTGTTAGTTTATGTTTAATTTCTTAACCACTAACACTGATGAGCCCGTGTTGGCAGTTTTCTGCTTGGCAAATTTCTGCTGCAGATATTGTTTGTATTAAACAAACTGCATCACAGTTCTGATAGTGTATATACATGTATATAAAAATCGTCATTCTAGGTAGACTCCCCTCTTAAAGGGGGAACGTTAAACGTCTCAAACGTTGTTGTAAGATTCTCCATAGCTTATTTTTTGCACTCAATTGTGCATTTAAAGATTGCCCTAAATTTTTCTAAAATACCCCATCCTAGCAGACAACAGAAAACTGCCACATCTCCAAAAAGTGGGCGGGATGTAAAAATATATTTGTTGAATGCTTTGTTCTGGGTGGTTACATACATTTGGGATTAAAACCCCGCCTTTATGGCTAAAAAAAATTTTAGTACTTGTACAGTATCCCCCTGCAAGGTCGGAGTTAGAATAGCCTTGAGGTAAGGAATGCCCGTCGTAAGAGCGGACTAAAATCCACCGGAAGAAAAATTCTTTAATGTTTCAACGGATGCCGTCGATGCTGCTCCATTTGGGGCAACTTTTGGCAGGAAGGTTTTAACTTATAGATGAATCTGAAGGTTAAATTAAAATCCAGAAGCGTCTGTCACACATTGTGCGGCTCACTGGTCGGCGTCTGTCTCCAAAGGGGCGGCTGTATTTAAAAATGAAAATAGAAGTGACTTACCTATTTCTCATAACAACGACAAGTTAATAAAATAAACGGTAATGAACAAAACGAAAGATTTGATTACCCCAGGTGGCAGCCCAGCCATGCTGGAAAATCCACCCCCTTCGGAAGCAGGCTCTACGGATTCTGGGGAGAGCCTTTTATTGCTTATAAATCCTTTTGAGAAAAGGGCAAAACTAAATCGATCACCACCACCTAGATCGAACATATCCGGAAAAAGCAGTCCACCGGTAAACCAGGACTCTGTGAAAATTAAGAGCTTAGAAAAGGAGAATAATGAACTCCGAGCTAAGCTTACTGAAATGGAGCGACTCTTCCAAGATCTAAAAATGGAAGTTGACTCTCTGCGAAAAGAAAACGAGGATATTAAAAATACTCGTTTAACGAAAGACTGTGAGGTAACGAAAGAGTGTGTAACACCGAACCGACCAGCAATCGAATACTTCACGAGAAAAAGGAAAAGGGAAAGGTCTAGCAAGAAGCGAAAGGTGAATTCCTCTCCCGAAGTAATAAAAAAAGAAGATAAGCCCTCTGGCTCAAACAAGGCTAAACCAGAAGCGAAAATTAGTCCACCTCCCGCAATAAACATCGTCGGGATAGCAGACTTTGGGAGATTGCGCAACCTTCTTGCAAACACGGTGAGAACGGAAAACTATAAGCTTACCTCGCACCGAAATAACGTGTGGAAAGTAAATGTTGACAACGCCGATTCCTATCGCACACTGTCTCTTAGACTGAATGCCGAAAGAATCGAGTGGCATACTTATCAAAATAAGTACAAAAAGCGGGTTAAACAAATACGTGAAGTGATTGCTCCTACAGACTGGCATCATGTGAGATCGAAGGAAAATCCTGCAGATTTAGCATCGAGGGGTGTGGAACCACATTTATTGAACGATAACACTTTATGGTGGAAGGGACCATCGTGGCTCAGCGAGCCGGGGCGCATTTATACGACTGAAAAGGCAGATGTCGATACAGTAGAAGAACTTCAAGAGCGCGTGAGCAAGGTCATGATTGCTACTACTACCGAATGCAGATGGGATATCTTGGATAAATACTCCGACTTGCGAACATTAACACGAATGGTAGCTTATTCAAAACGATTTATTGCTGGTTGTAAAAAACTTTAAAATCTAAAAACGCTTCACTTAACTTATGATGAGCTAAGTAAGTCACTAATTAGTATACTTATAATACAAAATATATAAGTATATATATAAGTATATTATAATACAAAAACAACATTTCAGCACTGAAATACATTTACTTAAGGAAAATAAATCGCTTCCTTCATCCAGTGCTTTGATATCACTCAATCCATTTTCAGATGAAAATGGTATTTTGAGAGTAGGGGGAAGGCTTAGTAACGCTAGCATTCCGTATCACCAGAAGCATCCAATTATACTTTCAAGTAAAGAGTTCGTTACTGAACTTGTAATAAACGATGCACATCTTACAATACTTCATGGTGGCAACGAAGCAACGTTAGCATACACAAGACGAAAATTCTGGATAATACATGCAAGAAGTCGAGTAAGACAGGTCCTTACGAAATGCGTCAAATGCTGCAGATTCAAAGCGCAGAACCTAAGTAACATAATGGGAGATCTACCTGGACCGCGTGTACGGCCATCTAAACCATTCACATATACCGGAATAGACTATGCACGGCCAATACAAATACGAACAACAAAGGGCAGAGGCTTTAAATCGTATAAGGGTTACATAGCCATATTTGTCTGGCTTTTGCACAAAAGCCATACATATTGAAGCAGTTTCAGACCTTACGAAGGAAGCTTTCTTAGCGGCGTTTAGAAGATTTACTTCAAGAAGAGGCCTTCCGACAGACATGTATAGCGATAATGGCACAACACTAGTAGGAGCAAATAGAGTTCTCGAAAAAGATCTGAGAAAAGCATTAAGCGAAATCACTTGCAGTGCTTTGAGCTCAAGCATAAAGGGTCCGCAATGGCATTTCCTCACTTCGGAGGATTATGGGAAGCAGGAGCTAAATCGGTCAAATACCATCTACGGCGCATAAAAGCTGACACAACGCTGACGTTTGAGGAAATAAGTACACTACTCACGCAAATTGAAGCATGTTTGAATTCTCGTCCAGTGTGTCCAGTTGCTGATGATCCAGAAGACATTGAAGTGCTAACACCCGCACACTTTTTAATCGGGCAAGCTTTGGTAACGCCATTGGAGCCAAGTAAATTGGATATAGGCACTAATAGTTTGATAAGATGGAAATTGGTACAGAAAATGTATCAACAGTTTTGGAAAAAGTGGCAAAATGAATACTTGACAAGACTTCAGCAACGATCAAAGTGGCGTAAGGGCAACGATAACGTCAAGGTAGGAGAAATTGTGCTTATCAAAGATGAAAAGTTTCCAGCAACAAGATGGCCTCTAGCTCGTGTAACACAGATGCACTCAGGGGAAGATGGGGTGGTAAGAGTCGTTACTCTAAGAACAAAGGGGAAAGCCATATGCAAACGACCCATTGTGAAACTTTGTCCACTTCCTCTGGAAAAGGAACAGGATAAAGATGGTAAACAAACAGCCAATACCACGAATACTAACTTAGTACACACTAAACTGCATATCCAAAACAAAAGAAAATATCGAGACTTAGTTACATCCTCATAAATTTGTTACTGATATTCAGTTGTTTGACTCAGGGCCATGTTGATTATGTAATTAAACGCCCGCAACCCGGACTATACGTGGAGCAGGCTGGAAAGGTGAAGATCAGCCGTGGAACCCTGAAAGTAGAAGATGTTTCTAGTCTAAACATAACGGACGAATACAGGAAAGCCGAGGAAATTGTACGCAAAATGGAAAAATCTTGTAGCTTTTCAACCACGTTTAAAACCGAAATCCATTGCGACACTCTGCTGAATCATCTGAAGGAAAAGGAAATTCCATACGGCGGGAGCTAGATGTGCTAAGAGCAGCTTTTAATGAGCAGTACAGAAGTCGATCGAAGCGTAGATTATTCGGAAAACTTTTGGAGATGGTGTTTGGAGTTAACGATGAGGTATACGCTAGCATTGACGATCTAGATCACAACCAAGAATTTTTAAGAAAATCTATTCACCAACAACACACACTCATAATGTCAACCACAATGACAATAAATGAAATTCAGTCCAAAAACAAGGAAAGATTGGACGTAATAACCCACAAACTAAATAAAGTA
Source organism: Neoascia interrupta (assembly GCA_947623515.1). NCBI lineage: Eukaryota > Metazoa > Arthropoda > Insecta > Diptera > Syrphidae > Neoascia > Neoascia interrupta. The sequence continues at coordinate 13,893,394 of OX392465.1, forward strand.
ATTTCTGAAGTCAACAAAATGTTCACATGGTTCGAAGAAGTGGATGCTAACAGGGTTGGATTACAAATTCTTGCTGCTTACCAACTATCAATCGATATCTTAAACGAAATGGAACTCAAATACATTAAGTTAACAGCTGCTCATTCAGGAACTTTTTTGGAGTTTATAACACCAGGCCAATTGCATGTTGTTATTAAGAATGTTTCGTCAAAACTTCCAATTAACTTAAATATTATTGAGAAGCCCTCCAACCGAATAGAAGTTAGCCATAATGGAACGCACATTACACTAAGCGGCTTCCTTCATATAACAGAGGCATCAGATTACGACTTAATCAAAATAACTCCTGTGCCTTATAAAATCAAGGCAAACGAATATGTTGTACCTGAGGTGTCGTCATCTTTCTTGGCTGTCGACTATAATAACCAGCAGTATTTTACCGTGTCCGATTATGAACTGAACGCGTGCAGTTTGCTCAAGAAGTTCACGTTTCTCTGCAGTCCAGGAGTAGTGAGTCAAATGGACATAAACGATAACTGTGTCGTCGAGCATCTGTACAAAACTAAATCAACGAGCGTTTGCCCACTGAGGAAATTCCATATATCTGACATCACTTGGAAGCACCTATATCGCAAAAACACTTGGTTGTTTGTAGCAAGTTAGACCTCTGAAGCTGCGATAATTTGCGATGGACAAAGGGAAGAAATGTCGTTAGACGGAGTCGGCATCCTACACCTTAACCAATCTTGTATCATCAAAACCCGGGGAAGCGTGTTAATGTCAGAAAGAAATCCAAAAATTGACATCCAAATGACTTTTATCAAGCCTCTGAACTTTACCTTGTCCGATATATCTAATGCATCTAATTACAGATTAAGCTCGAAAGAATCTATTCTCTCAACAGACGATACATGCGAGAAATTAAGCACCATCGAGGAGACCAACTCTGAAGAGACCGTCACAGATTGGCGCACTGTGGCCCACCACTCAACAGTAGCAGGTGTATCGATTTTAACAGTGTTACTGGGCATTGCTGTCTGGAGGTGTATTCGACAATATTATTCCAATGAAAGAACAACCAAACTACCTGAAGCAACGAAAGAACAACCAAATTACCTGAAGCCAGAGCAGAGTTCATGCTCGAAGCAGATGACGACGGATCCTCACCTTCTGTGAGGATAACCATTCCACCGAACGACGCTGTCTTGGGAGGCGGCAGAATGTCTACGCAGTAGACTTGAATATGTATAATTATGTATATGTATCTTTAACAAACTTACTATGTACAGCTATGAGCTCATATGTTAAATTTGCTGAGTGCGCTTCTCGCCTGATCTTATTTCATTTCATACATTCCAAATTATTTTCACACACCTTTGCTGAGTGCGCTTCTCGCCTCATCTTATTGCATTTCATACATTCCAAATTATTTTCACACACTTTTGCTGAGTGCGCTTTTCGGCTCAGGTAGTTGTAAGCTTTGATGTAAGCTTTGAAAGAAGACGGTCGTGTGCTTATTTATCAAATGTATATCGCGCGGTCACACTGCGAGTCATTGTAAGGGGGCTTCACCCATCATGCACAAAAGAAGACGTTGTAAAAGACGTAAAAAATAAAGGCCTTAAAATTATTGATGCCGTCAATATCATTAAAAAGGAAAAGCAACGCACGGAAGGAGAAAGAGACACTGTGATCAGACGCGTCCTTCCAATTTTTATGCTCTCCTTTGAAAGAACTGAGAGCATAAACGATTTTTATAAAATAAAAATGATACTTAACATCAGGGTTAAAATCGAACCGAAAGGGCAATAGACTGATACCACAGTGTAAGCGATGCCAAGAATTCAGGCACACGTTGCGTAAAATGTGCCGGAAAACACCTGTCAAAAGAGTGCAAAGTTGACATAAAGGCTCCAGCAGTTTGCGCCAATCGCCACGGAAACCACCCCGCGAACTATCGAGGATGCGAAGTAGCCATAGAGCTGCAAAAGGGACGAGAGCCTCTTAAGGAAAATACTAGAGGTCAGAATCAAAGCCTGGGACGCCCAAAACCTGCTGAAACTCCTAAGCCAAAGACTCCAAAGACGCCAAAGCCGATCAAAAGTGGAAGATTGGCAAAGGAGGCGTCGACAAAAGGCGTAAAAGCTCCACAAAAGAGCGGCGCCAGTTCAAGTGCAGCTGAGAAACCACCACTGGTCGGACCGAAATCATACGCACAGGTTGCGGAAAACGAAAACAAGGCAAGATCGCCCACAACAGATGCAGTGTCTCAGATCCTCGCTGTAATCTTGGGGAAACTTGAGGATCAGACTAAAATCAACAAATTTACATTTGACAAACTCAGCAAGCTAGAGTTTAAGCCTCGAAAAAATTACAAGAGAACATGAATATGAAACAGTTATTTAAAATACTAACATGGAATGCAAACGGCCTTTTGAATAAAATAGACGAACTAGATGTATTTCTACGGAAAAACAATATTGATATTTGCATGATTACGGAAACTCACCTTAAAAACGGGTCTACACCCAAACTTAAAGGTTACAATGACTATCACGCACATCACCCTTCGCGAAATTCGAGAGGAGGATCCTCCCTCTACATTAAAAACTGCATAAAGCACTTCAAGAACACAGAAGTTGAGCTAGACTCTATGCAGATCAGTTCAGTTTCTGTAAAAATTGACTGCTTAGATTATAACATTGCATCTTGTTATTTCCCGCCAGGATATAGACTGGTGGAAGACGATCTTGATCGTATGTATGACTTCATTGGGTCCAATTTTATCATTGGGAGTGACTTTAACGCGAAGCATACTTTTTGGGGTTCACGATGCAATTCAACAAGAGGCAGATTACTGTACAAACACTAAATTTAATTATTTAATATTAAATTAACATAATAAAAATAATTTTATTTAATTGAAATAATTTAATAATTAATTTTTTTTATCTATATATATATATATTATCTATATATATATAGATAATTAATATTTATATAAATTACTTTAACATTTCTAAAAAAAAATTAATTTATAACTAGTATGAAGCGTGGGATAGACTTTTTCTCCACGGGTAAGCCAACATATTGGCCAACCGATAGGAATAAAAAACCTGACCTTGTCGATTTTTTCATCGCTAAAGGGTACCCCAAATACCTTACGCGAATTGAAGAGTGTTATGATCTTTGCTCAGACCACTCAGGAGTTATCTTGAAGATGGGTGGAAGACTGGCGAAAATAGAAAGAGCTCCTAGATTAGCTAGCAAAAACATGAACTGGGACGCTTTCAGAAAGGACTGTAAGGAGGGTGTTGGCTTGAATGTGCCATTGAAAACTCCTTTCGAGTTAGAAACCGCAGTTGACAAATTCATTGAAGCAATTCAGAGCGCTGCTTGGAACAACAATTCGTCCCAAAAGAACGCAGTTAGCACCGACGGGCATGTACGTAAAACATATATGCTCGAAATCGAAGAATTGATCCGTGAAAAGAGAAGAGCGCGTAGGAGATGGCAAGGCATGAGGGCCCCCCCAGACAAAACCCTATTGAACCACCTCTCTAACAAACTGAAAGGAATGTTGCAAGATCTTAAAAATCGTGAAACCACTGAATACCTTGAAGGCTTGTCGGCGGATAGGAGCTCAAACTACTCGCTGTGGAAAGCAGTTAAGTCTATCAAGAAACCTATAATCCACTCGGCACCAATAAAACAAGCTAACGGCGAATGGGCAAGAGAAGACAAAGAGAAAGCGAATTTGTTTGCTGAACATTTAGAAGAAACATTCAAGCCTTTCGACGGTCCGCCGTTGGCTGACGTTCTAAACAACAACGCGGAACCTGATAGCTTTAGAATGAAAAAAGTTTCGTTAGTTGAACTCCGACAGACAATTAGCAAACTTAAAAATAATAAGCCCCGGGCTACGACCTGATCACTGGCGAAATATTAAAAGAGCTACCAAAAAAGGCATTAGTCAAGCTACTTTATATGATAAACGCTTCTCTTAGACTTCTATACGTTCCAAGACAATGGAAAGTTGCTGAAGTCATTATCGTTCCAAAACCGGGGAAATGCGCAAATGATAAGAAATCGTATAGGCCCATATCGCTTCTGCCGATAATATCGAAAGTATTCGAGAAATTTCTGGTGAAACGATTACAACCAATAATTGCAGAAAGACGCTTGATCCCGGATCATCAATTCGGTGTCAGACCTAACCATTCCACAATAGATCAAGGAAAAACAATATTGATATTTGCATGATTACGGAAACTCACCTTAAAAACGGGTCTACACCAAAACTTAAAGGTTACAATGACTATCACGCACATCACCCTTCGCGAAATTCGAGAGGAGGATCCTCCCTCTACATTAAAAACTGCATAAAGCACTTCAAGAACACAGAAGTTGAGCTAGACTCTATGCAGATCAGTTCAGTTTCTGTAAAAATTGACTGCTTAGATTATAACATTGCATCTTGTTATTTCCCGCCAGGATATAGACTGGTGGAAGACGATCTTGATCGTATGTATGACTTCATTGGGTCCAATTTTATCATTGGGAGTGACTTTAACGCGAAGCATACTTTTTGGGGTTCACGATGCAATTCAACAAGAAGCAGATTACTGTACAAACACTAAATTTAATTATTCAATATTAAATTAACATAATAAAAATAATTTTATTTAATTGAAATAATTTAATAATTAATTTTTTTATCTATATATATATATATTATCTATATATATATAGATAATTTATATTTATATAAATTACTTTAACATTTCTAAAAAAAAAAATAATTTTTAACTAGTATGAAGCGTGGGATAGACTTTTTCTCCACGGGTAAGCCAACATATTGGCCAACCGATAGGAATAAAAAACCTGACCTTGTCGATTTTTTCATCGCTAAAGGGTACCCCAAATACCTTACGCGAATTGAAGAGTGTTATGATCTTTGCTCGGACCACTCAGGAGTTATCTTGAAGATGGGTGGAAGACTGGCGAAAATAGAAAGAGTTCCTAGATTAGCTAGCAAAAACATGAACTGGGACGCTTTCAGAAAGGACTGTAAGGAGGGTGTTGGCTTGAATGTGCCATTGAAAACTCCTTTCGAGTTAGAAACCGCAGTTGACAAATTCATTGAAGCAATTCAGAGCGCTGCTTGGAACAACAATTCGTCCCAAAAGAACGCAGTTAGCACCGACGGGCATGTACGTAAAACATATATGCTCGAAATCGAAGAATTGATCCGTGAAAAGAGAAGAGCGCGTAGGAGATGGCAAGGCACGAGGGCCCCCCCAGACAAAACCCTATTAAACCACCTCTCTAACAAACTGAAAGGAATGTTGCAAGATCTTAAAAATCGTGAAACCACTGAATACCTTGAAGGCATGTCGGCGGATAGGAGCTCAAACTACTTGCTGTGGAAAGCAGTTAAGTCTATCAAGAAACCTATAATCCACTCGGCACCAATAAAAAAAGCTAACGGCGAATGGGCAAGAGAAGACAAAGAGAAAGCGAATTTGTTTGCTGAACATTTAGAAGAAACATTCAAGCCTTTCGACGGTCCGCCGTTGGCTGACGTTCTAAACAACAACGCGGAACCTGATAGCTTTGGAATGAAAAAAGTTTCGTTAGTTGAACTCCGACATACAATTAGCAAACTTAAAAATAATAAGGCCCCGGGTTACGACCTGATCACTGGCGAAATATTAAAAGAGCTACCAAAAAAGGCATTAGTCAAGCTACTTTATATGATAAACGCTTCTCTTAGACTTCTATACGTTCCAAGACAATGGAAAGTTGCTGAAGTCATTATGGTTCCAAAACCGGGGAAATGCGCAAATGATAAAAAATCGTATAGGCCCATATCGCTTCTGCCGATAATATCGAAAGTATTCGAGAAATTTCTGGTGAAACGATTACAACCAATAATTGCAGAAAGACGCTTGATCCCGGATCATCAATTCGTTGTCAGACCTAACCATTCCACAATAGATCAAGTCTACAGAATAACGCATGAAATTGGAAAAGCCTTAGAAGGGAAAAAAATATGTTCAAGTGCTTTTCTCGACATATTGCAACCCTTCGACAAGGTATGGCACGAAGGCTTGATATATAAGCTACGGCAAAACTTGCCGGAAGACATGTTTAAAATATTGGAAAATTATCTTGAAAGCAGACTCTTTCGTGTTAGGTGTAGTAGTGAATACTCGAGTTTCAAGCAAATTCGGGCTGGCGTACCCCAGGGAAGCGTCCTCGGTCCGACCCTGTTCCTGCTCTACACAAGAGACATACCTCTAGATGACGCATGAAGAAGAACAAACGCAGAAGTAACAAACTTCGCTCGAAAGCTAAATGCTCGCCTTCATGTTCATTGCAACAATGAAATGATCCGTACTCTAAACGAGACTCTTTACGTTGTTAACAACGAGCGACGACTACAAAGAACAATACCCTTCGATCTAGCGACGTAGGGTGAAGCCGCATGAATGAGCGGCTTAGTAGGTGCATTCACTGGAAAGCAACCTATCCAATGCGATTAACACTATGGAAGCGCAAACTACTTGTTAAGTTAACTTAGTTGTAGTCAAGAAGTATTATGAGAGAGCGAAAATTTACTACTATGAAGTGCGTTCTGGCAGTTTGATAGTGTCTCTCATAAATGGGTGGTTTTTTAGCACGTGGAAATCGAGCATAACCAATATCGGCTACTTCGGTATTATGTACCTGCTATAGAGGACGTATTGGTATCTTTGAAAGATTTTGGAGTTTTAGCCTCGGTCCATCCTAGTATTAAAAAAAAAAACTTGTACAGTTAAGATAAAATCAGTTTCATATTGAAAAATATATATATATATATATAATTAATTAGATTTAAAAACTTAAATAACGAAAGAGAAAAGGACAATTTAAGTTATTATGGCAATTACCAGTCGGGATTAAAGAATTGAAATTATGTGAAGGAAATCAAGAGAAATAGTAGGGTACAGACAGGGTATTTGATAAGCGCTTTGGTAAAGCATTCAAAAGTCTAACAGAGTTATAAAAAAACAGGCGAGTTGCATTTATGTATCTAAAAGGTTGAGTATTTTGTTAAGCGTTCTACCTACTTACTAACGCGCTATAGTCCGTAGCGCTAACCAGCTCTGTCTCTAGCTAGCCGCCTGCAGTTTCGCACGCGAAGTTGGCGGTGCTCATCTACTGCGCCGTCCGTGCGGTGTGGATTCAAAGATTTTCCGGGCCGGGGCGCTGGTATCCATCCGCTCTAGATGACCCACCCATCGTAGACGTTCTGTTTTGACTCTTCTGGCTAGGCGGGTGTCGCTCTACACACCTACAGTTCGATGTTATATCTCCTCCTCCACTCTCCGTCTATGCAGACGGGACCGTAAATCGTCCGAAGAATCTTCCTCTCGAAGCAGCTTAAAGTTTTTTCATCCGCCTTTGACAGGATCCATGCTTCTGCACCGTAAAGCAGGACTGGGAAAATGAGGGTCTTATACATGGAAACTTTAGTTGCTCGAGAGAGGGCCTTGCTACTCAATTGCCTTCTTAGCCCAAAGAAATAGCAATTGGCAAGGGTTATCCTTCTTTTGATTTCAACACTGATGTCGTTGTCTGAATTGATAGCGAACTAAGGTAGCCAAAGTCCCTAACTATCTCAAAGTTAAGAGTTCTACTAGAATAAGAACAAGTGAGTAAGTGCAAGAGTTTGTCTGTGTCAAACTTCAATATACCTGACCCTATATACCCTGTTACCCCAAATCTTAAATTTTTTGTCCCGAATTCACATATTATTCGTATTTCGTATTCGTATTTGTAATTTCGTTAGTATTATGACAAAATGCATTAGAACCGAAAAATAATTCGGAAAAACCCGTTTTTTCGCCTTCTTAAAGTGGGTGGAGCTCAAAACTTTGTATGACTATTAGCAAATAGTAATATCTTTAATAATTGTCATACTTTTTTTCGATTTGGCGTATTTTTTCCGAGAAATCGGGTTTTTAAAGATCTAACATATTCAAAGTGGGCATGGTCTATATTGTGGACGGTCCAATTCTTGCTTTCTTAGAGGTTTTGGGCCATTATTGGACCAAAATTTTACTTCCTACGCCTTGTCTAACTTGACCAAAAGGCATTTTGAAAGAAAATTTGAAATAGAGGTTGTCTTACATTGAAGCCAGTAGTGGGCGTGGCCGTTGGCGGATTTAACCAATTTTTACACTTTGTGTGTACAAAATAAGAACTAAGATACACTTCAAGTTTGAGCGTCCTAGCTCAATTTGAAAGACCTAAAAACTTCACACATACGGACAGACGGACGGACGGATGGACTGACGGACATAGCTTAATCGATTCACCTGTCGGTCTCGATCATATTTCTAAAAGGTCCTGGGGGTCTACGGTGATTATTTCACTGTGTTACAAAATATGCATTAAAATTAATATACCCTGGGTCAGGTATAAAGACTAAGTTAAGAATATAGATGGGCTGCAAAGAGAGATACTCAATTTTTAATATCTTCTTGCTGTTTCATTGTGCATTCAACAAACCTTTTATAAAACTCAGTGATTCTATCAAACCTCCGCTTTGCGTTAAGATATCTTACAAGGTCGTTGTATGCTTCTTGAAACTTGTATAAGAGGAACGAAATAGCTATAGACAACCGCAGAATAAGAAATAATCAGCATGATAAGAGTAAGAACAAGCCTTTTAGGAGTATTTAACGAGGTGTAACTCGCAGAAACTCAGAGCTTTCGGAGCCATCCATACACTTGGCCCACAATGGCGTTAACATGATCTTAAAAGTAATGTCAGATAAATAAATATCAGGGAAAACGTTAAACTGAAGTACCTTCTGTGATACGGTAATAACCAGTATTTTTTATTTGGGTTAATGGGTTAACTGTCAGACAATTTTAAGTATAGCCCATATATTGATCGCAAGTAGGTCTCCGATTAAGATGGGCAACTATTATTGGCTGTGATAGGTAGACTTGTACCACGTCCGCATAAAGGTGGGTATTCTAATTTTTGTAATTTTTAGCCAGGTCATTAATGTACATAGAGAACAGAGTTGGACCCAATATTTCTGAGGAATACCTTGAAATACAGGTTAAAGCCCAGAGTTTTTGCTTTCTAGAACAACCATTTGCGATGTAACTTTTAAGACTTTGACGGTGGTTAGACATTATTTTAAAAATAAATCACGCTTAATGTAACTTAATCGTAACGTTCGGGGTGAGTACGGTTTACACTCAAAATTTATTTTAAAAGCGGTATATCCCACTACCTTTAAAATTAAACTATTTGCGATCTTTTGCATAAATAACTTGGAACGAACCTAACAGCTCTTTCACTGAAACCGAAAAAATTGCGTAGCTTCTAGCATGAAATGTCACGGCTTACTTTGTCAAAAGTCTTTGAAAAATTTAGAAGATACAGCCGCGTCACATGTCCTTTATCAAAATCCTGCCTGATATCGCCCAGGAACTTAACCATGGCAGATTGGCAACTAAGATTTTTTCTGAAACCAGACTAAAAAGCGTCGGCAAAGAATTTTGATATGAGTGCCGCTGGGTTTTTGATACTAACAAATTTTTCAAAATTTTTTGTTTTTGGGAAGGATTTGCAGAGCTTCAAGGAATAGAAATTGTGCTTAGATGAACGAACCATAAAGCCCTTATACCCAAAAGTGCCCGTAGTAGGTCGTGTTCGCTCACACATTCTAATAAAATTTGGTCAAACAACAGGACACAAGCTCGATCGAACACAATAATCAATTCGAGGAGACTCGGTCTAAGACCTGGGCGAAAGCAAGTTGATAAGTATTATTTACTATCGTTAAACCATATGCCGATGCCACATAATTAATCTGGAGAGAACGTGAGTCATTTCGAAGCAAGTCCGCATTGAAATCCCCAGAGACTAGTATATTGCTGTAAAGTGGCTAGAACTCAGACAGACAAAAAATTAAGGCCTAGCTGAAGAAGAGCGATTTGGAATAAAGCACCATGTGAAAGCTTTTTATTTAAATTTGAATGGCAGTTGCTAAACTCTCTTTCTCTACTACTCATCTTCTTCATTTTTTTGAAATTGTACTAACACTTATCCACCTAAATATTTGCTCATAGTCTAAGATTAAACTAGTGGGAGGGTTACAATCCGCTTAAGCGAATCGTTGGATACCCCATCCCAGTTGACCACTTTGAAGCTCCAAATTGTGTCATAATTCTTGATTGTTAAATTTCAGTTTCTATTAACTTCAACTGTATTTAGAATTTCTCAGTTAAAGAATCTTCTCCCTTAAAAAGGGGCGTGGCATCCACCCCTTTTCAATTAAATCTTTTTTTCGTTTTCACTTTTTATTAGAAGTGATATACACGTCTTGATTGCATTTTCGCCTTAAAAATTTGGTTTGTACTTAAAAACGCCCCCAAAAGCGGGCGTGGCAAAAATGTATTCATTTCAGTTGATAGCTTCAACACATATCTGAACTTTTTATAGCGCAAGTTTTTTGGATTCAAAGAAAATATGTCGAAATAAAACTGCTTAATAAAATGCAAATAAAATATGACCACGCCCAAAAGGAGGCGGTTTTTGCCTTTTTTTGAAACATCAATCACAATCGCTAAAGTGTAGCGACGATAACGCGTACTAAATTTCAGCTTCCTACGAAAATTTTCAATTTTCATGCTAATAAGTAAAGTGGGCGTGTCAGTGGATGGATTTTAAAAATTTTTACACTTGTAATGCTTCGGGACCTAGAAAGAACAGATATTAAGTTTCAAGTTCCTAGCTCAAAATTTAAGGCTTAAAAACTACCGACACACGGACGGACGGACGGACATGGCTCATTCGTCTAACAATTCGGTCTCGATAATCTGCCCTTAAGATCTGCCCGGAGGTCTGCGGTGATTATTTCTCTATGTTACAAGCTATGAATCAAACTAAATATACCTCCTATCCTATGGTATGGGGTATAAAAAGAAAAATCAATTTAAAGGTCGCATATGACAGCATTTATCGTCAGGAGCTCTATCTCGCGATGGCCGTATCAATATCCCAAAAAAACCTGATCAAACTGTGCCGTGCAATATTAGAAAACACACAAGGCAATGTGCGGTTTGGGAACAGCTGCTCAGAACTGTTCCAAACATGCACTTGATTTCGTCAAGGAGATGTATTGACATATGTGCATTCTTCAATATTGTTCTGGGGGTGATAGTGTGCAGGGCAAAAGTCAAAACTATCTACAGATCCTTGCAAATACAGGGGTACGCTGACGATGTCAACATCATCGCCCGCTCCAGCCGTGCCATGATAAAGGCTTTTGCGGCGATTTTAGAGCAGGTGAATTTGGTTGGGCTGGAAGTAAATGAGGATAAGACTAAGTACATGTTATCAACAAACAAAGAAACATCCGTCCGCCGACAAGAACAAAACTTCACTGCTGGTAGCAGCAACTTTGAGACAGTTAAGGAGCTCATCTAACTTGGAGTTAACAGCAATTCCACAAGCAACACCTTAGTGGAAATTTGTCGAAGAATAACCCTTGGAAACCGCTGCTATTTTTGGTTTGACAAAGCAAATGGCTTCAAAACTCCTCTCGCGAAATACAAAGTGTAAGCTCTACAAAACTCTTATTCTGCCAGTTCTGCTTTATGGTGCCGAGTGCTGGACGATAAGCCGAAAGAAAAATTCGACGGCAAATTAACTACCCTGTGTGCGAGGAGCGCGAATGGAGAAGAAGATGTAACCGCGTAATTTATGTGCTGTACCAAGACGTGGATGTAGCGAGACTACATTGCCTCGGTCACATCGAGCGAATGGACAAAAACGCTCCAGTCAAAAGGGTGTTCGAATTCAAGTTCCCAGAACCTCGGTTTTAAGGACAAAGCCATCGCAAATGCAAGAGCGCTTAGTCTGTACAATTGAAAGCAGCGTGCAGAGAATGGAAGGATACTGTACACCAGGTAGAGCCCTCAATGGGTCAATAGCCCTTTTAGTAGGTAAGCAACGATAATGACAACGGAAGCGACTCTGATTAGAGAGCAAAATAGATAGCATACAAGAAAAATGGCATTAGCTAGACAAGACATATCCCATCCAAGTATAATTACAGAAACAGAAATTAAAATTTCGTAGTAAGGCTTTTGTAATTTTGAATATGCTAGAAAACGACTCTTATATATGATCAAGAAAACTAATAATAGCTGTGAAATTCCTAAAAGACGACATAACCGTAGCTAAAATGTAACCGTACTTCATTATATAGCCAAGGAAAATTGTGAGCTAAGAGTCAAAATTAACAATGTAGTAACTAAGCCGGGGCTACAAATTCCAAAATTATTTCAAAAATCCAACCGCATGCCACAAAGTATGGGAACATTTCAATACAAAGAACCGTTCGATGGTGTATGAAATCAAGGTTTAGGAGTTTAACATGAGCTCTTAAAGCTAGGCTTAAAAAATCGCTCGCAAATTCGTTCCTAAAGTAGTTAGTTTGAGACGATAGCTGTTGATTAAGGTTCCTATATGTGTTCCTGGATACTGTGGAGGATGCTCTTAATAATGGCGATTGTGAGCTCCCTCAACTATTTTGGCTATCACATCTTCAAACATCTCAGCCACTTGTCCACGTTAGACTCACTAAGTGCAAGATTGAAATTAGGGGATAGAGCTGGTTGACGCCATTCTTTGAAAGGGGAAGCATTCGTTTTAAGTAGTTTTACCATAATGGAATTAAGAAGACTTATATTAGTTCTTTTCATCATTCTTATCATGTAGTCGCAACTGGCTTAAAGGTTTTGTATGAACAAGGCATTATACCGGACCTATTTTCTTTTCTTCGCCTTTTCTTTTTTTTTGCGCTACAAAAATCATAACTTTGGTTTTTTCCTGAATTACCACTCCAACCACAAATTCCGAAAAAGCATACAATTTATTAAGCTACAAGAAACAAGACATTACTCCGAACTTGCTTGGTCATAGGGGCCGCTCCCCAATATAAGCAACGATACGTTCAGTTAGCTTTTTAATTAAATATTTTTCTTTTTATCTATTTGTATCTTAGCAATGCTAGTCAATGCAAAAATATGGTCCATTGTGGAGAAAACTGACCGAAAACCGGCTTAAAACATACTAAGAAATTTTCTGTCCTCGATCCAAGCTTAGGGACAAAAACCTCTTGTTTAGCTAAATATATTTATACTCATGTCGGGCAACAATCTTATGTTGTTGCTTCATGCTGACACAACTACTCCGTTTCTGAACTTCTCAGGCTAAACAGAGGGGTGCCTCAGGGGTCAATACTGGGGCCGCTGTTATTCTCGATGTATATTAATTTACCAAATTAATGTTACCAAATAAATATTAATTTACCAAATTGCTTGAAAAACACTCAAGTAGATATGTATGCTGATGACGTTCAGATGCGTAAAAGTTTTCCCATAGGTCTGGTAGAAAATGGAGTTGTCGAAGTTAACGAAGATTTGATTAATATACACAACTGGTCACGGAAAAATGGATTATGTGTTTACCCACTTAAGTCTAAATGCTTGGTTATTTGAAAAAAGTCAATTGATACATCAGATTTCCCTAAAATATACTATGAAAGTAATCAAATTGAATTCGTCGATTCAGCTAAAATCCTTGATATTATCTTCACAAAAACACTGTCTTGGAATAAACGTATCAGAATGACAATTGGGAGGGTTTATGGAGGGCTTCGCATGCTGTGGACCAATCATAGAATTACACCCTTAAAAACAAGAATCGTAGGTACCAGCCAAAACATTACTTATCCCTCTTTTGCTTTACGGCTGTGAACTGTTTTACAACTGTGATTTTGAACATAGGCGTAAGCTCAATGTTGCTTACAGCAGCATAGCGCGTTACGTTTACGGCATTAGAAGGTATGACCACATTTATCACTACGCCAAATCAATATATGGCATTACTTTTAAAAATCTTTTTAAGCTAAGAACCTTAACATTGCTTAACAATTAATAAGATCTGTCAATCGAGTTCTCTTTGATCCTTTAACCTAGTACCAATACGCTACACGTCTTTAATATCCGAGCGCCAGTTTTTTGTAAATGTGATACGTCTATGGAACTTTCTTCCTCTACATCTAAGTATGATAAGCAGTACGACACTTTTCGGTAGGAGGCTCAAGGAGCACCTGGAGACATCAACATGATGATGATTTTTATTTTTATTTTTCTCTCTATCTTTTCCTTTTATCAATCTATTCCATTTCTTTTCTCTTAAGAATCTCTTCTTTTTTTTTCCTTTTTCTTTTTTTTCTGTCCCTTCCTCTTATTGGATTTCAGTAATAGTATCTACAATATTGTAGCTTTTTTTTCTATTTTTGTAACACATTATTGAAACATATTACCTATCTAAAAATTAATTAAGATTATGCTGTCTAAGAAGATATTGTATCTTATTGTATAAGTCTATATGAATAAACAAACAAACAAACAAACAACAATATTGGCATTCATGTCGGCATGGTAAATATACGTTTGCTAGTAAATATATATATATACAATGCATATTTATGTATTCAATGTATATGTATATACAATTACTAGTAAATTTATATATACACAATCATGTCGGGTAACAACTTTAAGTGGGGATCACAGAGTAGCCTTGGTTTCACCTCGATCTGGCGTTTACGAGTTCAGCTATACGATTTTAGTCTTTCCTAACACAATGAAGCTCGGCTTTAAAGTTACGTTTGGCAAAGGGAAAGAGTACATAGGTAAAGAGAAAACGTAATGCTACTTAATGAGGCTCCGAAACGAGGCCCGAGCTCAAGTGTGCTGTAGTTTTACATCGTCTGAGGCAAATGGGAGTTGATTTCGAGCGCACAGTGCACAGACAAAGTCAATCAGTCTGCCTTGATGAGCAGAAAATCAGAAGGTATAAGAAAATGGCAAGTCTTATTGCATAGCTAAAAAACCCTAGTGTGGGGACTACAAAGCAGCCTCAGGCTTCGGCTTCGGCCCGTTACAATATATATGGGCTTTGAACCGGTTTTGCAATGACATTGCGCTCATGGAAAGACAGCTTTTATTAGTGCAGTCACTAAGTTCTCTAAACATGCCACGATGAATTAATACGCACAAAATTTAAATTAATCTAGAGGATCAGAGCTAACACATTAAGCCAATATCTTGTTACATTATGAAGCATTGAGTATGAAGAATAAATTCTTCTTAACTTTATTGGTAGGGAGCTCCACAGACGTGTTGCATAGACGAAGAAGTACTTGTCCCCAATTGGGTGCCTCCCCAGGTGGCGGATAGGGGAATGCTCCCCAGATATGGTGGGTACCGGTATATCCGGGCGGACCAAAACCAGCAACAAAAAAAAAACCCGGAGCGTCTGTCTTAAAATGAGCGGCTGCCTGGTCGGCGTCTGTTGTCCAGGTTAAGGTCGGCCAAATATTAAACACTTTTTTCTTCTCCAATATGCAAATAAAATGGACAACAATTAGATGTATGCTTGATGCATTTATGAAATACTCTTCTAGTTATATTATTGCTTTTCTCCGTAAAGGCATAACACTTGCGGGGGTAAGCTTTGGTGTTTCTGTGCAGAGTTTTCATGTTCCGCACGGGCTCATCCAGCATTTGCGTGTTGAAAAAAGTTCAAGTACCTTGGTGTCTTTTTTACGAAAGATGGAAAGGGTGATACAGAGTTATCCCATAGGATTGGACAAGCTGGAGCAATAGTAAGGTAACTGCACCAACCGGTTATCAGGAAAGCAAAAATTGGAGTCAAAGCAAAGATTTTAGATTTCAATTAAGTGTACGTTCCAACCCTCATCTATGGTTATGAAATTTGGGTAATGACCGAAAGAATTAGATCGCGGGTACAAGCTGCCGAAATGAGATTTCTGAGATGCGTTGCTGTTGGCGGTCTTAGGGATAGAGTGAGAAACGTCAGTTGAGCAGCTACTTCCCCGAGTGAAACGATCAATTCTTCGATGGTTCGGACACGTTGTTTGCATGCCCTAAGAAAGACTTCCTAGACAGGTTATGTTAGCCGAGATATGAGCGTGTCGCCCGCCTGGTAGGCCAAGAAACAGCTGGCGGGATCAGGTGAAGAACATCTCCGAGACCTGTCTGGGGAAATAATGGAACATTTGAAATATTCCTGCAGTTTTGATAATCGATTCGAAAATTTTTAAGACCCAACTTTATTAAAGATAAAATCAACTTGCTTCCTCTTAATCAAATTTCACATAAATATATACTGCACACGTTGTTATTTATATTTTAAGGTTTTATCAAATCAGCCTCGTGGAAAAGAATAAAAGTAGAATGTTTAGTATGTGGGAGGCAATTATTTGTCATTGACTACAATACTGAGCACGGGACACCCAATGATAATGGGAAACATCCTAAAGTCGCTTTGTCAAATTCGTTTGAATCTTCTAAAGATAAAACTCGTGGGACCGTATCCGCTTAGGCGAATCGCTGGACAGCCCATCCCAATTGACCACTTTCAAGCTCCGAATTGTGTCATAATCTCTCTCTCTTTAGAATCTCTCAGTAAAGGAATCTTTCCTTTTAGAAAGGGGCGTGGCATCCACTCCTTTTCAATAACATCGTTATTTTGCTTATATTTTTTAACAGAAGTGGTACACACGTGTTGATTGCATTTTCACATTAAAAATTTGGTTTAAACTTAAAAACGCCCCCAAAAGTGGGCGCGGCAAAAATTTATTCATTTCAGTTGATAGCTTTCACACATATCTGAACATTTTATAGCGCAAGTTTTTTGGATTCAAAGAAAATACATCGAATAAAAACCGTTTATTGAAATGCAAATGAAATATGACCACGCCTAAAAGGGGTGGTTTTTGCCTTTTTTTGAAATGTCAAACCCAACACACTTAAGCGAGGATAACGCGTACCAAATTTCAGCTACCTACGACGACTTTGAATTTTCATGATAATAAGTCAAGTGGGTGTGTCAGTGGGCAGTGGGCGGACTTTTAAAATTTTTACACTTTCTTAAAAGAAAAATTTTTATACTATTTTTAAAAAATTTTACACAAAATTTAAAAACTACCGGCACACGGACGGTGGGACGGACATGGCTCATTCGACTAACAATTCGGTCTCGATCATATGCCCTTAAGGTCCTGGGGTTCTACGGTGATTATTTCTCTATGTTACAAACTATGACTCAAACTTAATATACCTCCTATCCTATGGGATGGGGCATAAGAAATCCCACCTGTTCTGCCTTCTCTATCTCTAACACGTCCTATTATGTTACTTTAAAAAGTTACGAACAGTAAAAGAAACAAGTGTGAAAGTACAACAGTGCGTATGTTAAAATTTCAGCTCTTGCGCGACAGATTGCGAAATACCCTACCCTACCTAAAAATGAAACTGCCACGCCTTCAAAAAGTGGGAAATACATTCCTCCTATTTAGAAATAAACGCAGAAAAATTTTCAATAGAGCCAAGACCACAGATACAGACACAAACTGGGATGCCTAGCCTACAAAACAGCCATCAAATCCTACAAAAAAGGACAATGGAAAGCCAAACGGTTGTCTTGGCGACTCTTCTGTAGTAAAAGAGAAGAAACCTCCGAAGCCTCTAGGCTAATGAAAATCCTCTAAACTTATCCAACGATGCCCAGCTGCCTTAAATGCAGATGGCTTCTGGACTTCCTCTAGTGCAGAATTGATGAACCTGCTACTGGACACCGACTTGCATACATAGCATTGAGCTCTGCCCACTTTTAGGGGCGTTTTGGGGAAAAAACTGTTTATTTTTTAAGCATTAGTTTTGGCTTTTAACGCATTTTCTCGTGATTCCAACGAAATTAGAGTTAGTTGTTTTTAATTTTCAGCCTACGCCCTTTTTTAGGGGCGTGGCCAATACAAATAATTGATATTCAGTATACGAAACACTTTAACGACCATTGGTCGTCAACACTGTTGACGACCAATGCAAACGACAAAAGGACAACGAGCTCCGGATCTGAACGTGGAATGCTGGTCCCTTAACAGACCACGTGCAGCCGAGCAACTAGCGCAGGCCCTAAGCGACTGCAAGGCAGACATTACTGCCATCCAAGAAATGCGGTGGGACGGGCCGGGCAAAAGAAGGATGAAAAACCGCGACTTCTACTACGGCGACTGCTATTGGCATCATAGCCAGCGCCTATTTGGATGTGGTTTCGTAGTTGGAGGCAGGCTTAGGGAAAAAGTCTTGAGTTCAGCCCTGTAAGCGAGCGCCTCGCGACGATCCGCATCAAGGCTAAATTCGCCAACATTAGCCTCATGTGCGCACATGCCCCCACAGAGGAGAGAGATGACGGGACCAAAGATATGTTCTACGAGCTCCTGCCAAGCTAGGAAGGAAGGATTTTAATGCCAAGCTAGGAAGGAAGGGCATCTTTGGTCGTACAGTAGGAAAGCATAGCCTGCACGACACGACCTCCGATAACGGATTCAGGCTGATCGACTTTGCTGCGGGGCGACACAATGTGGTAGCTAGTACACAGTTCCCGCATCTCAATATCCACAAAGGGACATGGAGATCTCCCGATCAATCAACCGTCAACCAGATTGCACTTCTCCAGTATCATGGATGTCTGAACTTTCCGAGGGGCCAACATTGACTCGGATCACTAACTTGTTGTAGCTAAGGTACGGCTGCGGATATCCCGACCAGCGCCAAGTAATGGAAATACTGTGAGGAAGTTTGACGTCGGCTGACTACAATCGCAAGAGATCGCCAGGTCCTTCTCCAACCGAATCTCTCAAAACCTTCTACGAAGTCCTTTGCAGCCAGCATCAAGTATTGATAGCCAGTGGCAACATTGCCAAAATGCCATCAGAGACGCCGCTTTTGAAGTGCTGGGTTTCACACGGCCACCACAACGAAACCCCTGGTTTGATGATGAATGCCGGCAAGCACATGCAGCTAAACAGGAAGCATACAAAGTGGCACTGCACAGAAAGACCAGAGCTGCTCGCGAGCTCTACGAGCAGAGGAGGTTAGAAAGTTTTACCAAAGGATCAAAGCTCCTGCCAAGGGTATAAGCTTCGAACTGAAGCTTGTAAGGAACCAAGGGAACATCGTTGTAGAATCGCAGTCGGTGCTGAGGATTTGGATAGACCACTTCTGCAGACTGTATAACGGTGAGGTCGAACCAAATACCATTGTCAGACAGAACGAACCATTCAACCCGGGCGAAGACGTTACCGACGAAGCATACGAACGATACCGCCCACCCGACCTGGAGGAGGTGAAGCTGTGTCTAAGCTCAAGTGCAACAAAGCAGCCGGAGCAGACGGTCTAGCTGCCGAACCTTTTAAATCCGCTGGCGATGAGCTGGTTGGGAGCATGCACCAGCTCATCTGCAAGATATGGTCGGAAAAAAGCATGCCCGACGAATGGAACCTCAGCATTGTTTTACCGATCCTGAAGAAAGGAGACCCTCTGGGTTGTGCCAACTACAGAGGCATCAGTCTTCTTTACATCGCATACAAGATTTTTTTGCTGTACTGTGTGAACGTCTGAAGCCGTTCATCAACAATCTGATTGGCACATATCAGTGTGGCCTTAGGCCAGGAAAGTCCACCTTCGATCAAACATTCACACTGCGGCAGAACTTGGATAAAACCCAGGAATTCCAAATCGATACACAGCACCTCTTCATCCATTTCATGCCGCGTATGACAGCATCTATAGACACGAGCTATATAGCGCAATGTCTAGTTTTGGCATCCCTGCCAAACTCGTCAGTCTGCGCAGGATGACGATATAAAATTCACGCTGTTCCGTCAAGGTCGGCAAAGACCTCACCGACGCCTTTGATGTCAAAAAAGGAATAAGACAAGGCGACGCGCTGTCATGCGACTGCTTCAACATCATGCTTGAGAGAATTGTGCAGAACGCTTGCGCCAACACCCGAGGAACAATCTTTCAAAAGTCCGTCCAACTACTCGCATACGCAGACGACATTGACATAATCAGTAGAACAAAGCGTGATGTCAGTGAAGCCTTCGTAAGTTTTAGGGTAGGAACCGGCGAATATGGGTTATATAGACGGAGAGTGGAGGAGGAGATATAACATCGAACTCTACGGGCTGTACAGCGATACCGACCTAGCCAAAAGAGTCAAAACACAACGCCTACGATGGCTGGGTCATCTAGAGCAGATGGACACCAACGACCCGGCCCGGAAAATCTTAGAATCCACACCGCAGGGACGGCGCGGTAGAGGAGCACCGAGACTCAGGTGTCGCAGGCAAGTGGAAGAGGACCTCAGCCAACTTCGCGTGCGAAACTGGAGACGGCTAGCAAGAGACAGAGCTGGCTGGCGAAGCTTCTTGGCTGAGGTTGGCCCAGGTCCACCCCGGACTGAACCGCCACCTTAAGTAAGTAAGTAAGTAAAGTAAGTAAGTATATGAAACAGACCAAAAAAATTTAAATTTGGTGTTAATGTTACACTTACATTACACTTACTTACTTGTTATTTGATATATTTGCTTTAAATCCAAAAAATTCGCACTATAAAATGTAAAGATATGTGCGTAAGCTATCAACTCAAATGAATAAATTTTTGTCGCGCCCACCCGTGGAGGGGTTTTTAAGTAAAAAACAAATTTTTAATATAAAACTGCGATTAACACGCGTATACCACATCCAATAAAAAATATGATAAAAAAAATGGGATGGGGTATCCAACGATTCGCCTAGGCGGATTGTAACCCTCCCACCAGTTTTGAGCTCGAAATGGTTGAACGAGTTGGCAATATTTCCAAATGGTATCACAATGGACCGACATAGGTATAAGTGTGTTGGTTTCTTCAGACCTGACAAAAAATAAATAAATAGAGTGGCGCAACAGCTCGAGGTGAACCAGGGCCAACTTCTCAACAATGTATGCTGGTGTGTTAATTTCTTTACATACAAGGGGACCTACAATTTTTTGCCGAATCCGAACGGTACATTGAGAAGTTTTTCAAGACAATTAATACTCTCGGAGGGCTTGTCAAACCCTCGCGGAGGTGGGGACCGTGAAAAGAACAAGTCTTTTTTTTCAGGTGACGATGGCAGGATTCGAACCCAGACCTCCAGCGTAGTAAGCACACACACTAACCACTACGCCACGGCATCCCACGGCACCCCACCCTTCAGACCTGACAGCCACTTTTAAAAAGTGGACGCGATCGTAGAATATAACTGTTGATTTCATTATGCTAGGTGGTTGCATACATTTCGGACTTACACTCCGCTTAAAGTGAAAAAAAATTAAGGCCTTCTACTACGAATTGCAAAATACCCTAGCCTGCCTAAAAAGGAAACTGCCACGCATCCAAAAAAAGGGCGGGATAAAAATATAACTGTTCACTGCTTTATGCTATTTGTTTGCAGTTTGGACTTGGAATCCGCCGAAGGTAAACGTGAGCAAATCCGAAGTGATGGTTGTTTCCCTTACGCAGTGCACCCTGCGCATAAATGGAGTCCCATCGAAACACGTAGAGAAGTTCATGTATCTCGGGGTCTTTTTCACAAAAGATGGAAGGAGTGATACTGAGTTATCCTGTAGGATTGGCCAAGTTAGAGCAATAGTAAAGAAACTGCGCCGGCCGGTCATCAGGACAGCTGAGCTTGGAGTGAAAGTTTTTAATTCAGTGTTCGTTTTAACCATAAATTACTGAATTACTAGATATTCAACTTTGGAGATGTAAAAGCTTTACCCAAAAGCTGAAATTGATAAAGGACCCCGCAGTTTTTGTATGAAAATTGGGTTTCACTCAATTTCTTTCAAACCTAGTGCAAAACGTTGGTCAAACCATTCTGATCAAATGTCTTCAAGGGCGCAAAAATAAATAATGATAGGATTTCGAGATATCGGCTACAGAAGGTGGATACTTTTTATATGCTGAAAACCTATTTTGGCTAAGTAACATAAGTTTATATGCAAGTGATTCAGTCAAAGTGTAATATAAAGTAAGGTCGTGGTGACAAAATACTGTATTTAACCTATATTTTCGTTCATAATACACGAAAATCGATCCATAACTTTCTTTTATTACGGCTGTTGCGCCATGCGTCGCGTCGGTCGCTTCTACCTGTTAGAGCCCAAAACAATAAAAACCGCAATTTTTATTCTTGAAATACAAGATACCTATATTTTACATAAATGAAAACATTTTGCTAAGTGTCCCGCACAGTATTTAATAAATATCTTGGAAGATCAGAATTGATTGATTTTATTGACTTAAAATCATATACCGGGTGCGAAGTAACTGTTTTGTTTGTGATAGGCAAATGAACCGGGCGAGCATCCATATTAGCCTTCCAGAAGCTGCTCAAAAAAAGAAGTGGCAATTGCTCGTCGAGATGAGACCGGTCGTGATCCGCTACCTGTCGGAGAAGACACTCGCCTTTGCCTACAGTGTAATGTTTAGATCATGGAAGAATTAGATGGAATGAATAATGACCCTGAATGTTTAAGATTGAATGTTTTAACCCAGACATCTTCTCATACATGCTTAATTTGCAACCAAGCTGGTAACTTACAAAGATTGTCTCTTGACACAAAAATAGATATTTTTGTGAAGCGCAATATATATGCAGGTGAAAACACTAAAACATGTTATAACCATTTGTATGACAGGGGATTGGTCCTCGATGTTTTAATGCCTGGTTTGAGATTTGTTAATCGTCCGTACAGAACAAACGGCCGTGAAATAGGTCGATTTATCCAGAATTTACGCGATTTCGCCATTAAAGCTAAGGAACATCCTTTCGTCGACGAAAACGATTTCACAGAGGCAGACATTAAGGTTTTTTCACATATTACAAAAGAGCAATTTCGTGACTTACATGAACATTGCGATCCGGTTCTAGTTAATGGTCACCACAGATATATAGAAAAGAAGGATCTTCTTGCCTTTCTTTGTAAAATGCGACAAGGGATAAGTGACGAATTTTTAAAAGTGATTTCTAAATATTCGTCACGCCAGAACGTTAGTGACAAAATAGCATTGGTCAGACGATCCCTAGCTGCACGATTTGTACCTCTGAGTTTTAAGGCAATTTTTTAGCTTTCACAAGTGGCTCCAAATGGATATATTCTGAATATTCAAGGACCCTATTTCACAAATGCAGCTAATAACGACGCGGGAATCCTAATGAATGAATTTAATAGGGATGCTGAAAGTATGGCTCAGTTCTTTCAGCAAAATGATGTGATCGTTACCGATCGCGGCTACCTTGATGCCATTGAATTATTGGAACGTTTAGGAATTACCATCAAAATGCCGGCACTTCTTCAACGTGGTGAGCGACAGCTTACGGCTGAAGCTGCGAATGAATTACGTCTTGTCACAAAAGTGAGATGGGTAGTAGAGGCTAGAAACGGACTCATGAAGCTATTGTTCAAGTTTTTTGGAAATGTGGTTCCTACCGCTCATCTTCCCAATATTCGTGAATTCCTTTTAATAACCGGGGCAATTATTAATAGGTACCACGATCCAATACAAACGGAAAACGAGACAGTTGAAACTGCGCAACAGATGTTAGAAGCTGCTAGGGAGCCAAATGTTGTTCAAGCTCTAGTAGAGCTTAAAAATCCTCAGAATAGGCGGGGCATATGGGAACCTCTACTTCAAGTTGACTTGCCAGCGTTTCCAATTATGAATCTCGCTTCTTTGCAAGCACTGACCTGGGGTGTATTTCAATTGAGCCTGGCCCCATCGGACATCCAGGACAATGACATTGACGAGAGGGAAGCAGAATTCCAGCTTGATCGCGATCACGAAGAGGGACTTATTCGAGTTCGAATATTTTCCAGGTATCGCAATGCTGTCAGACACTAGTTGTGGATTGCTTTTAATTGCGATATCTCGGAGAATAAAGGCCCCCCACTTCTCAGTGTCAGTCTGGAGCGAGAACACCCGGTACCTGTTGTCACGTTACTGCCGTTATCTGGTACCTCGGATACGCGCGTCATCAAGTTCACATTAAATGGCCCCCCACAATATTATTAGATATTGTGTGGGGCGCCCGGGAACTTAATCACCGGAGAACATAGATTCGAAGTCAAATAGTGGCGTGTACGGCTATTGGCGAAGGTCCACTTAAAAAACTCCAGCGCATCGAAAATCGGAAGCCCTTGGGTGGTATGGAATCTGTGAAGTAGTTTACCTATATGTATATTTTTGTTTTATTAATGTATATTTTTATATACATATATATATGTTGGATATAGGGTAGATTGATCACATACATATTTACATGTTTGAGCATACATATATGAATTTATATTACTGAATGAAAGCCAAATAAGTCTCTCACAGCACTAATAAAGTATCCACCTTCGGTAGCCGATATCTCGAAATCCTGACTTTTTTTTGCGCCCTTGAAGACATTTGATCAGAATGATTTTACCAACGTTTTGCACTAGGTTTGAAAGAAATTGAGTGAAACCCAATTTTCATACAAAAACTGCGGGGTCCTTTACCCATTCTCCGACATTTGTTTACAAATGTGAGTAAATTCATGAATTTGTCATATCCATGCAATTTCGTTTTGCAGCTTTTACATAAGCTGATCGCGTAAGGTAAATTGTTGTTGTATCTTCTTACATGTATTCACCGACACAGAAATTTAAAGCTTTAAAAAAGCTTTGAAGGCTTTATAAAAAACGTAAACAAATGGGTGTTGGAGGGTAAGAGGGAAGCAAGTTGAATATCTAGTTATTCAGTAGTTTTTGGTTTCAACCCTCATCTATGGTCATGATATTTGGGTTATGAACGAAAGAACTAGATCGCGGGTACAAGCTGCTGAAATGATATTTCTTTTCCTTTGTTTTTGTTTCTGCTCACAGTCAAAACAGAAACAGGTCTGCGTAAATTAGAGAGGTTTGTGTAGAAAATGTGATGTTTTTCGATAATATTTCTGTTTTCAGCTCTTAGGGCCACTTGCACCAATCTTTTTTGACAGCAGTATCTACCCATTTATCTATTCGTTTCATCTAATCGGCTGGTTAGTAAAACACTGTGTTGCACCACTTCATTTATCCAGCTATCTATG
Source organism: Neoascia interrupta (assembly GCA_947623515.1). Classification (NCBI taxonomy): domain Eukaryota; kingdom Metazoa; phylum Arthropoda; class Insecta; order Diptera; family Syrphidae; genus Neoascia; species Neoascia interrupta. Next base: position 13,918,498 of record OX392465.1, read on the forward strand.
ATTAAATCTGTAAAATATTTATCAACTCGCGGAAGGCTGGTTAGTTGGATATAAGCGTTAAATAACGAAGTTCAAAGAAGAAATCATATGAATTTCAACTTTTATGACTCCGATGACGATGATAAAAGAAATTTGGAATTTCGTTTGTAGCAATTTCTTCAGTCAAGCGTAGTATGAGCGAAACATATTTTCTTATATCAATGCAAAAAAGTACGTTCTTCATTTGTAAGAACAGAATTCAGAGGAAGTGGGGACAATTTTTTTGGTAAGCAATACACATGCAACTTAAATTTGCGGCCAGTTTAGCATCTATTTGACAAAAATTTCACTGGCAATGTTTTCTTGGGGTCCATCGCCATCGCTGTTGCTGTATAAATCTTTTCTCGCATACATTTTCAGAAGACTAGATACGCAGGGTTCCAATGCGCCAGGTGAGTCGTTGGATACCCCATCCCGATTGACCACTGTCAAGCTCCGAAATGCGTCAAAAACCTTGGTTGTTAAATTTAAATTTCTATTAACTTTAATTGTGTTAAGATGTTTCAGTTAAGAATCTTTTTTCTTAAAACAAGGGCGTGGCAACAACCCCTTTTCAATAACATAATTTTTATACCCGACCGAGGGTATATTAATTTTAATGCATAGTTTGTAACACAGTAAAATAATCAAATAGACCCCGTAGACCTTTTAGAGATATGATCGAGACCGAGAGGTAAGTCGATTAAGCCATGTCCGTCCGTCCGTCTGTCCGTATATATGCAGTTTTGAGGTCTTTGAAATTGAGCTAGGAAACTGAAGCTTGCAGCGTTGCTTGGTTCTCATTTTGTACAGACAAGGTATGAAAATTGAGAAGATCCGCCCACAGTCACGCCCACAATTGGCTTGAATGTCAGACAACCTCAAATTTACATTTTATTTCAAAATGCCTTTTGGTCAAAATAGACAAAACATATGAACTCAAATTATGGTGGAGAGCAATATTGACCAGAAGCCTTATCGTAGGTTTATATTAAATGATTGTTTTTTTCTTAAAACGCCCCAAAGGTGGGGGTGGCAAAAATTTATTCATTTGAGTTGATAGCTTACTTACAAGGTTTTTGGATTTGTAAATATATCAAATAAAAACCGTTTATTAGAACGCATATTAAATATGACCACGCCTACAAGTAGGCGGTTTTCGCTTTTTTCTTAAATGCTAATCACAATTAACTTAAGCGAGGATATCGCTAACCAAATTTCAGGTTCCTACGACAACTTTGATTTTTCATGTGTGTTTTAAAACAATTTTAGACTTGTAATTCGGGACCTAGAAATAACAGATACAAAGTTTGAAGCTTTTCCTAGCTCGAAAGTTAAGGCCTAAAAACTACCGACAGACGGACGGACGGACGGACGGACATTGCTCATTCGACTTACAATTCGGTCTCGATCATATGCCCTTAAGATCTTGGGGGTCTACGGTGATTATATCTCTATGTTTTAAATTATGAATCTATATACCTATCCTATGGGATGGGGTATTAAAAAATACAAAAGAAGAAAAGTTGCGGTCGTATACAGGCAAACACTTAAGTTAAGTAAACACTTAAGAAAATACAAAATTATTGATTATAATATTAATTGCATTAATTCGGCCCCTTAGTCAAACATTTTTAAGCCGAGGTAGGTAGGTACATCTAGCTCTCACTTTTCGACTGTAAATTTAAAAAAAAAATACCAACCTTAAAAAACGCATAGTTTCGACAAATTCAAATAGCAAAGGAAGATTTGCTTAACATGAAATACAAAAGCCTTACTTTGTTCCTTCGAGAATCTCCTTTCAAAACTAATGAAAATCTACTCAACAAAATATTTTCACTTAAAATTATGAAATTATTGCAACTTTAGCTTGCATATTCCGTGGGCGTACCACGATATCTCGAAAACTACCACAAAAATTTCGAAAACAAAAATATCGAATACCGCAAATCTCAAAAACGGAAATCTTGAAGGCAGAAATCTAGAATTACGAAAATCCCAAAACTAAACTCGAAATAGTGTATCTACATACAATCGCATTTTTGTGGAAATGTTGAAAATTCGCGGCGAATTTCAAACACCTATGCTATGATTGTGGTGTAGGGAAAGATATAAACAAATGCGAGCTTACAATTTGAACTTTTGAATTGTTTTCGCAATTTAAAATGCGAGCTTGTCCTTAGATACATACAGTGGAACATGTATTGGGGGGCATGCTGCCTCATTCGCAATCCCCCTTCCAGATTTTTTCTAAGCCACTCCTTAGGTTTTGCTAACTTTAACAACTACCAGTGGGTAACAACTTTAAGTGGGGATCACAGAGTAGCCTTGGTTTCACCTCGATCTGGCGTTTACGAGTTCAGCTATACGATTTTAGTGTTTCCTAACACAATGAAGCTCGGCTTTAAAGTTACGTTTGGCAAAGAGAAAGAGTACATAGGTAAAGAGAAAACGTAATGCTACTTAATGAGGCTCCGGAACGAGGCCCGAGCTCAAGTGTGCTGTGGTTTTACATCGTCTGAGGCAAATGGGAGTTGATTTCGAGCGCACAGTGCACAGACAAAGTCAATCAGTCTGCCTTGATGAGCAGAAAATCAGAAGGTATAAGAAAATGGCAAGTCTTATTGCATAGCTAAAAAACCCTAGTGTGGGGACTACAAAGCAGCCTCAGGCTTCGGCTTCGGCCCGTTACGATATATGGGCTTTGAACCGGTTTTGCAATGACATTGCGCTCATGGAAAGACAGCTTTTATTAGTGCAGTCACTAAGTTCTCTAAACATGCCACGATGAATTAATACGCACAAAATTTAAATTAATCTAGAGGATCAGAGCTAACACATTAAGCCAATATCTTGTTACATTATGAAGCATTGTGTATGAAGAATAAATTCTTCTTAACTTTATTGGTAGGGAGCTCCACAGACGTGTTGCATAGACGAAGAAGTACTTGTCCCCAATTGGGTGCCTCCCCAGGTGGCGGATAGGGGAATGCTCCCCAGATATGGTGGGTACCGGTATATCCGGGCGGACCAAAACCAGCAACAAAAAAAAACCCGGAGCGTCTGTCTTAAAATGAGCGGCTGCCTGGTCGGCGTCTGTTGTCCAGGTTAAGGTCGGCCAAATATTAAACACTTTTTTCTTCTCCAATATGAAAATAAAATGGACAACAATTAGATGTATGCTTGATGTATTTATGAAATACTCTTCTAGTTATATTATTGCTTTTCTCCGTAAAGGCATAACACTTGCGGGGGTAAGCTTTGGTGTTTCTGTGCAGAGTTTTCATGTTCCGCACGGGCTCATCCAGCATTTGCGTGTTGGATGGAGAATTACTTTTCTCTTTTATCTTTTTATTTTTTCTATCCTCAAAATGTTTCCGCTCGCGATGTGCTACTCAACTTAAGGGTACTCATAACCCCTTGATCCGGAGCTTATTATAAAATGAAACTAGTGAGTGCGTTACAATACGATCAGGCGAGTCGTTGGATACCCCATCCCAATTGACCACAGTCAAGCTCCGAATTGCGTAATGATGGCTGTTCCTCCTGTACAGTGTATCCAGCACATAATTGGAGTTCCATTGAAACATGTAGAAAAGTTCAAGTACCTTGGTGTCTTTTTTACGAAAGATGGAAAGGGTGATACTGAGTTATCCCATTGGATTGGTCAAGCTGGAGCAATAGTAAGGTAACTGCACCAACCGGTTATCAGGAAAGCAAAAATTGGAGTCAAAGCAAAGATTTTAGATTTCAATTAAGTGTACGTTCCAACCCTCATCTATGGTTATGAAATTTGGGTAATGACCGAAAGAATTAGATCGCGGGTACAAGCTGCCGAAATGAGATTTCTGAGATGCGTTGCTGTTGTCGGTCTTAGGGATAGAGTGAGAAACGTCAGTTGAGCAGCTACTTCCCCGAGTGAAACGATCAATTCTTCGATGGTTCGGACACGTTGCTTGCATGCCCCAAGAAAGACTTCCTAGACAGGTTATGTTAGCCGAGATATGAGCGTGTCGCCCGCCTGGTAGGCCAAGAAACAGCTGGCGGGATCAGGTGAAGAACATCTCCGAGACCCGTCTGGGGAAATAATGGAACATTTGAAATATTCCTGCAGTTTTGATAATCGATTCGAAAATTTTTAAAACCCAACTTTATTAAAGATAAAATCAACTTGCTTCCTCTTAATCAAATTTCACATAAATATATACTGCACACGCTGTTATTTATATTTTAAGGTTTTATCAAATCAGCCTCGTGGAAAAGAATAAACGTAGAATGTTTAGTATGTGGGAGGCAATTATTTGTCATTGACTACAATACTGAGCACGGGACACCCAATGATAATGGGAAACATCTTAAAGTCGCTTTGTCAAATTCGTTTGAATCTTCTAAAGATAAAACTCGTGGGACCGTATCCGCTTAGGCGAATCGCTGGACAGCCCATCCCAATTGACCACTTTCAAGCTCCGAATTGTGTCATAATCTCTCTCTCTTTAGAATCTCTCAGTAAAGGAATCTTTCCTTTTAGAAAGGGGCGTGGCATCCACTCCTTTTCAATAACATCGTTATTTTGTTTATATTTTTTAACAGAAGTGGTACACACGTGTTGATTGCATTTTCACATTAAAAATTTGGTTTAAACTTAAAAACGCCCCCAAAAGTGGGCGCGGCAAAAATTTATTCATTTCAGTTGATAGCTTTCACACATATCTGAACATTTTATAGCGCAAGTTTTTTGGATTCAAAGAAAATACATCGAATAAAAACCGTTTATTGAAATGCAAATGAAATATGACCACGCCTAAAAGGGGTGGTTTTTGCCTTTTTTTGAAATGTCAAACCCAACACACTTAAGCGAGGATAACGCGTACCAAATTTCAGCTACCTACGACGACTTTGAATTTTCATGATAATAAGTAAAGTGGGTGTGTCAGTGGGCAGTGGACAAACTTTTAAAATTTTTACACTTTCTTAAAAAAAAAAATTTTTATACTTTTTTTTAAAAAATTTTACACAAAAATTAAAAACTACCGACACACGGACGGTGGGACGGACATGGCTCATTCGACTAACAATTCGGTCTCGATCATATGCCCTTAAGGTCCTGGGGTTCTACGGTGATTATTTCTCTATGTTACAAACTATGACTCAAACTTAATATACCTCCTATCCTACGGGATGGGGCATTAGAAATCCCACCTGTTCTGCCTTCTCTATCTCTAACACTTCCTATTATGTTACTTTAAAAAGTTACGAACAGTAAAAGAAACAAGTGTGAAAGTACAACAGTGCGTATGTTAAAATTTCAGCTCTTGCGCGACAGATTGCAAAATACCCTACCCTACCTAAAAATGAAACTGCCACGCCTTCAAAAAGTGGGAAATACATTCCTCCTATTTAGAAATAAACGCAGAAAAATTTTCAATAGAGCCAAGACCACAGATACAGACACAAACTGGGATGCCTAGCCTACAAAACAGCCATCAAATCCTACAAAAAAGGACAATGGAAAGCCAAACGGTTGTCTTGGCGACTCTTCTGTAGTAAAAGAGAAGAAACCTCCGAAGCCTCTAGGCTAATGAAAATCCTCTAAACTTATCCAACGATGCCCAGCTGCCTTAAATGCAGATGGCTTCTGGACTTCCTCTAGTGCAGAATTGATGAACCTGCTACTGGACACCGACTTGCATACATAGCATTGAGCTCTGCCCACTTTTAGGGGCGTTTTGGGGAAAAAACTGTTTATTTTTTAAGTATTAGTTTTGGCTTTTAACGCATTTTCTCGTGATTCCAACGAAATTAGAGTTAGTTGTTTTTAATTTTCAGCCTACGCCCTTTTTTAGGGGCGTGGCCAATACAAATAATTGATATTCAGTATACGAAACACTTTAACGACCATTGGTCGTCAACACTGTTGACGACCAATGCAAACGACAAAAGGACAACGAGCTCCGGATCTGAACGTGGAATGCTGGTCCCTTAACAGACCACGTGCAGCCGAGCAACTAGCGCAGGCCCTAAGCGACTGCAAGGCAGACATTACTGCCATCCAAGAAATGCGGTGGGACGGGCCGGGCAAAAGAAGGATGAAAAACCGCGACTTCTACTACGGCGACTGCTATTGGCATCATAGCCAGCGCCTATTTGGATGTGGTTTCGTAGTTGGAGGCAGGCTTAGGGAAAAAGTCTTGAGTTCAGCCCTGTAAGCGAGCGCCTCGCGACGATCCGCATCAAGGCTAAATTCGCCAACATTAGCCTCATGTGCGCACATGCCCCCACAGAGGAGAGAGATGACGGGACCAAAGATATGTTCTACGAGCTCCTGCCAAGCTAGGAAGGAAGGATTTTAATGCCAAGCTAGGAAGGAAGGGCATCTTTGGTCGTACAGTAGGAAAACATAGCCTGCACGACACGACCTCCGATAACGGATTCAGGCTGATCGACTTTGCTGCGGGGCGACACAATGTGGTAGCTAGTACACAGTTCCCGCATCTCAATATCCACAAAGGGACATGGAGATCTCCCGATCAATCAACCGTCAACCAGATTGCACTTCTTTGGATTGGATGTCCGAACTTTCCGAGGGGCCAACATTGACTCGGATCACTAACTTGTTGTAGCTAAGGTACGGCTGTGGATATCCCGACCAGCGCCAAGTAATGGAAATACTGTGAGGAAGTTTGACGTCGGCTGACTACAATCGCAAGTGATCGCCAGGTCCTTCTCCAACCGAGTCTCTCAAAACCTTCTACGAAGTCCTTTGCAGCCAGCATCAAGTATTGATAGCCAGTGGCAACATTGCCAAAATGCCATCAGAGACGCCGCTTTTGAAGTGCTGGGTTTCACACGGCCACCACAACGAAACCCCTGGTTTGATGATGAATGCCGGCAAGCACATGCAGCTAAACAGGAAGCATACAAAGTGGCACTGCACAGAAGGACCAGAGCTGCTCGCGAGCTCTACGAGCAGAGGAGGTTAGAAAGTTTTACCAAAGGATCAAAGCTCCTGCCAAGGGTATAAGCTTCGAACTAAAGCTTGTAAGGAACCAAGGGAACATCGTTGTAGAATCGTAGTCGTTGCTGAGGATTTGGATAGACCACTTCTGCAGACTGTATAACGGTGAGGTCGAACCAAATACCATTGTCAGACAGAACGAACCATTCAACCCGGGCGAAGACGTTACCGACGAAGCATACGAACGATACCGCCCACCCGACCTGGAGGAGGTGAAGCTGTGTCTAAGCTCAAGTGCAACAAAGCAGCCGGAGCAGACGGTCTAGCTGCCGAACCTTTTAAATCCGCTGGCGATGAGCTGGTTGGGAGCATGCACCAGCTCATCTGCAAGATATGGTCGGAAAAAAGCATGCCCGACGAATGGAACCTCAGCATTGTTTTACCGATCCTGAAGAAAGGAGACCCTCTGGGTTGTGCCAACTACAGAGGCATCAGTCTTCTTTACATCGCATACAAGATTTTTTTGCTGTACTGTGTGAACGTCTGAAGCCGTTCATCAACAATCTGATTGGCACATATCAGTGTGGCCTTAGGCCAGGAAAGTCCACCTTCGATCAAACATTCACACTGCGGCAGAACTTGGATAAAACCCAGGAATTCCAAATCGATACACAGCACCTCTTCATCCATTTCATGCCGCGTATGACAGCATCTATAGACACGAGCTATATAGCGCAATGTCTAGTTTTGGCATCCTGCCAAACTCGTCAGTCTGCGCAGGATGACGATATAAAATTCACGCTGTTCCGTCAAGGTCGGCAAAGACCTCACCGACGCCTTTGATGTCAAAAAAGGAATAAGACAAGGCGACGCGCTGTCATGCGACTGCTTCAACATCATGCTTGAGAGAATTGTGCAGAACGCTTGCGCCAACACCCGAGGAACAATCTTTCAAAAGTCCGTCCAACTACTCGCATACGCAGACGACATTGACATAATCAGTAGAACAAAGCGTGATGTCAGTGAAGCCTTCGTAAGTTTTAGGGTAGGAACCGGCGAATATGGGTTATATAGACGGAGAGTGGAGGAGGAGATATAACATCGAACTCTACGGGCTGTACAGCGATACCGACCTAGCCAAAAGAGTCAAAACACAACGTCTACGATGGCTGGGTCATCTAGAGCAGATGGACACCAACGCCCCGGCCCGGAAAATCTTAGAATCCACACCGCAGGGACGGCGCGGTAGAGGAGCACCGAGACTCAGGTGGCGCAGGCAAGTGGAAGGGGACCTCAGCCAACTTCGCGTGCGAAACTGGAGACGGCTAGCAAGAGACAGAGCTGGCTGGCGAAGCTTCTTGGCTGAGGTTGGCCCAGGTCCACCCCGGACTGAACCGCCACCTTAAGTAAGTAAGTAAGTAAAGTAAGTAAGTATATGAAAAAGACCAAAAAATTTTAAATTTGGTGTTAATGTTACACTTACATTACACTTACTTACTTGTTATTTGATATATTTGCTTTAAATCCAAAAAATTTGCAATATAAAATGTAAAGATATGTGCGTAAGCTATCAACTCAAATGAATACATTTTTGTCGCGCCCACCCGTGGAGGCGTTTTTAAGTAAAAAACAAATTTTTAATATAAAACTGCGATTAACACGCGTATACCACATCCAATAAAAAATATGATGAAAAAAATGGGACGGGGTATCCAACGATTCGCCTAGGCGGATTGTAACCCTCCCACCAGTTTTGAGCTCGAAATGGATGGTGGAAAAACAATGGACCGACATAGGTATAAGTGTGTTGGTTTCTTCAGACCTGACAGCCACTTTTAAAAAGTGGACGCGATCGTAGAATATAACTGTTGATTTCATTATGCTAGGTGGTTGCATACATTTCGGACTTACACTCCGCTTAAAGTGAAAAAAAAATTAAGGCCTTCTACTACGAATTGCAAAATACCCTAGCCTGCCTAAAAAGGAAACTGCCACGCATCCAAAAAAAGGGCGGGATAAAAATATAACTGTTCACTGCTTTATGCTATTTGTTTGCATACAGTTTGGACTTGAAATCCGCCGAAGGTAAACGTGAGCAAATCCGAAGTGATGGTTGTTTCCCTTACGCAGTGCACCCTGCGCATAAATGGAGTCCCATCGAAACACGTAGAGAAGTTCATGTATCTCGGGGTCTTTTTCACAAAAGATGGAAGGAGTGATACTGAGTTATCCTGTAGGATTGGCCAAGTTAGAGCAATAGTAAAGAAACTGCGCCGGCCGGTCATCAGGACAGCTGAGCTTGGAGTGAAAGTTTTTAATTCAGTGTTCGTTTTAACCATAAATTACTGAATTACTAGATATTCAACTTTGGAGATGTAAAAGCTTTACCCAAAAGCTGAAATTGATAAAGGACCCCGCAGTTTTTGTATGAAAATTGGGTTTCACTCAATTTCTTTCAAACCTAGTGCAAAACGTTGGTCAAACCATTCTGATCAAATGTCTTCAAGGGCGCAAAAATAAATAATGATAGGATTTCGAGATATCGGCTACCGAAGGTGGATACTTTTTATATGCTGAAAACCTATTTTGGCTAAGTAACATAAGTTTATATGCAAGTGATTCAGTCAAAGTGTAATATAAAGTAAGATCGTGGTGACAAAATACTGTATTTAACCTATATTTTCGTTCATAATACACGAAAATCGATCCATAACTTTCTTTTATTACGGCTGTTGCGCCATGCGTCGCGTCGGTCGCTTCTACCTGTTAGAGCCCAAAACAATAAAAACCGCAATTTTTATTCTTGAAATACAAGATACCTATATTTTACATAAATGAAAACATTTTGCTAAGTGTCCCGCACAGTATTTAATAAATATCTTGGAAGATCAGAATTGATTGATTTTATTGACTTAAAATCATATACCGGGTGCGAAGTAACTGTTTTGTTTGTGATAGGCAAATGAACCGGGCGAGCATCCATATTAGCCTTCCAGAAGCTGCTCAAAAAAAGAAGTGGCAATTGCTCGTCGAGATGAGACCGGTCGTGATCCGCTACCTGTCGGAGAAGACACTCGCCTTTGCCTACAGTGTAATGTTTAGATCATGGAAGAATTAGATGCAATGAATAATGACCCTGAATGTTTAAGATTGAATGTTTTAACCCAGACATCTTCTCATACATGCTTAATTTGCAACCAAGCTGGTAACTTACAAAGATTGTCTCTTGACACAAAAATAGATATTTTTGTGAAGCGCAATATATATGCAGGTGAAAACACTAAAACATGTTACAACCATTTGTATGACAGGGGATTGGTCCTCGATGTTTTAATGCCTGGTTTGAGATTTGTTAATCGTCCGTACAGAATAAACGGCCGTGAAATAGGTCGATTTATCCAGAATTTACGCGATTTCGCCATTAAAGCTAAGGAACATCCTTTCGTCGACGAAAACGATTTCACAGAGGCAGACATTAAGGTTTTTTCACATATTACAAAAGAGCAATTTCGTGACTTACATGAACATTGCGATCCGGTTCTAGTTAATGGTCACCACAGATATATAGAAAAGAAGGATCTTCTTGCCTTTCTTTGTAAAATGCGACAAGGGATAAGTGACGAATTTTTAAAAGTGATTTCTAAATATTCGTCACGCCAGAACGTTAGTGACAAAATAGCATTGGTCAGACGATCCCTAGCTGCACGATTTGTACCTCTGAGTTTAAAGGCAATTTTTTAGCTTTCACAAGTGGCTCCAAATGGATATATTCTGAATATTCAAGGACCCTATTTCACAAATGCAGCTAATAACGACGCGGGAATCCTAATGAATGAATTTAATAGGGATGCTGAAAGTATGGCTCAGTTCTTTCAGCAAAATGATGTGATCGTTACCGATCGCGGCTACCTTGATGCCATTAAATTATTGGAACGTTTAGGAATTACCATCAAAATGCCGGCACTTCTTCAACGTGGTGAGCGACAGCTTACGGCTGAAGCTGCGAATGAATTACGTCTTGTCACAAAAGTGAGATGGGTAGTAGAGGCTAGAAACGGACTCATGAAGCTATTGTTCAAGTTTTTTGGAAATGTGGTTCCTACCGCTCATCTTCCCAATATTCGTGAATTCCTTTTAATAACCGGGGCAATTATTAATAGGTACCACGATCCAATACAAACGGAAAACGAGACAGTTGAAACTGCGCAACAGATGTTAGAAGCTGCTAGGGAGCCAAATGTTGTTCAAGCTCTAGTAGAGCTTAAAAATCTTCAGAATAGGCGGGGCATATGGGAACCTCTACTTCAAGTTGACTTGCCAGCGTTTCCAATTATGAATCTCGCTTCTTTGCAAGCACTGACCTGGGGTGTATTTCAATTGAGCCTGGCCCCATCGGACATCCAGGACAATGACATTGACGAGAGGGAAGCAGAATTCCAACTAGATCGCGATCACGAAGAGGGACTTATTCGAGTTCGAATATTTTCCAGGTATCGCAATGCTGTCAGACACTAGTTGTGGATTGCTTTTGATTGCTATATTTTGGAGAATAAAGGCCCCCCACTTCTCAGTGTCAGTCTGGAGCGAGAACACCCGGTACCTGTTGTCACGTTACTGCCGTTATCTGGTACCTCGGATACGCGCGTCATCAAGTTCACATTAAATGGCACCCCACAATATTATTAGATATTGTGTGGGGCGCCCGGGAACTTAATCACCGGAGAACATAGATTCGAAGTCAAATAGTGGCGTGTACGGCTATTGGCGAAGGTCCACTTAAAAAACTCCAGCGCACCGAAAATCGGAAGCCCTTGGGTGGTATGGAATCTGTGAAGTAGTTTACCTATATGTATATTTTTGTTTTATTAATGTATATTTTTATATACATATATATATGTTGGCTATAGGGTGGATTGATCACATACATATTTACATGTTTGAGCATACATATATGAATTTATATTACTGAATGAAAGCCAAATAAGTCTCTCACAGCACTAATAAAGTATCCACCTTCGGTAGCCGATATCTCGAAATCCTGTCATTATTTTTTTGCGCCCTTGAAGACATTTGATCAGAATGATTTTACCAACGTTTTGCACTAGGTTTGAAAGAAATTGAGTGAAACGCAATTTTCATACAAAAACTGCGGGGTCCTTTACCCATTCTCCGACATTTGTTTACAAATGTGAGTAGATCCATGTTATTTAGTTTTGCAGCTTTTACATCAGCTGATCGCGTAAGGTAAATTGTTGTTGTATCTTCTTACATGTATTCACCGACACAGAAATTAAAAGCTTTAAAAAAGCTTTGAAGGCTTTATAAAAAACGTAAACAAATGGGTGTTGGAGGGTAAGAGGGAAGCAAGTTGAATATCTAGTTATTCAGTAATTTTTGGTTTCAACCCTCATCTATGGTCATGATATGTGGGTTATGAACGAAAGAACTAGATCGCGGGTACAAGCTGCTGAAATGATATTTCTTTTCGTTTGTTTTTGTTTCTGCTCACAGTCAAAACAGAAACAGGTCTGCGTAAATTAGAGAGGTTTGTGTAGAAAATGTGATGTTTTTCGATAATATTTCTGTTTTCAGCTCTTAGGGCCACTTGCACCAATCTTTTTTGACAGCAGTATCTACCCATTTATCTATTCGTTTCATCTAATCGGCTGGTTAGTAAAACACTGTGTTGCACCACTTCATTTATCCAGCTATCTATGATTAAATCTGTAAAATATTTATCCACTCGCGGAAGGCTGGTTAGTTGGATATAAGCGTCAAATAACGAAGTTCAAAGAAGAAATCATATGAATTTCAACTTTTTTGACTCCGATGACGATGATAAAAGAAATTTGGAATTTCGTTTGTAGCAATTTCTTCAGTCAAGCGTAGTATGAGCGAAGCATATTTTCTTATATCAATGCAAAAAAGTACGTTCTTCATTTGTAAGAACAGAATTCAGAGGAAGTGGGGACAATTTTTTTGGTAAGCAATACACATGCAACTTAAATTTGCGGCCAGTTTCACATCTATTTGACAAAAATTTCACTGGCAATGTTTTCTTGGCGCCATCGCCGTCGCTGTTGCTGTATAAATCTTTTCTCGCATACATTTTCAGAAGACTAGATACGCAGGGTTCCAATCCGCCTAGGTGAGTCGTTGGATACCTCATCCCGATTGACCACTGTCAAGCTCCGAAATGCGTCAAAAAACTTGGTTGTTAAATTTAAATTTCTATTAACTTTAATTGTGTTAAGATGTGTCAGTTAAGAATCTTTTTTCTTAAAACAAGGGCGTGGCAACAACCCCTTTTCAATAACATAATTTTTATACCCGATCGAGGGTATATTAATTTTAATGCATAGTTTGTAACACAGTAAAATAATCAACGTAGACCCCGTAGACCTTTTAGAGATATGATCGAGACCGAGAGGTAAGTCGATTAAGCCATGTCCGTCCGTCCGTCTGTCCGTATATATGCAGTTTTGAGGTCTTTTAAATTGAGCTAGGAAACTGAAGCTTGCAGCGTTGCTTGGTTCTCATTTTGTACAGACAAGGTATGAAAATTGAGAAGATCCGCCCACAGTCACGCCCACAATTGGCTTGAATGTCAGACAACCTCAAATTTACATTTTATTTCAAAATGCCTTTTGGTCAAAATAGACAAAACATATGAACTCAAATTATGGTGGAGAGCAATATTGACCAGAAGCCTTATCGTAGGTTTATATTAAATGATTGTTTTTTACTTAAAACGCCCCAAAGGTGGCGGTGGCAAAAATTTATTCATTTGAGTTGATAGCTTACTTACAAGGTTTTTGGATTTGTAAATATATCAAATAAAAACCGTTTATTAGCATGCATATTAAATATAACCACGCCTACAAGTAGGCGGTTTTCGCTTTTTTCTTAAATGCTTATCACAATTAACTTAAGCGAGGATATCGCTTTCCAAATTTCAGGTTCCTACGACAACTTTGATTTTTCATGTGTGTTTTAAAAAAATTTTAGACTTGTAATTCGGGACCTAGAAATAACAGATACAAAGTTTGAAGCTTTTCCTAGCTCGAAAGTTAAGGCCTAAAAACTACCGACAGACGGACGGACGGACGGACGGACATTGCTCATTCGACTTACATTTCGGTCTCGATCATATGCCCTTAAGATCTTGGGGGTCTACGGTGATTATATCTCTATGTTTTAAATTATGAATCTATCTACCTATCCTATGGGATGGGGTATTAAAAAATACAAAAGAAGAAAAGTTGCGGTCGTATACAGGAAAACACTTAAGTAAACACTTAAGAAAATACAAAATTGTTGATTATAATATTAATTGCATTAATTCGGCCCCTTAGTCAAACATTTTTAAGCCGAGGTAGGTAGGTACATCTAGCTCTCACTTTTCGATTGTAAATTTTAAAAAAAATACCAACCTTAAAAAACGCATAGTTTCGACAAATTCAAATGGCAAAGGAAGATTTGCTTAACATGAAATACAAAAGCCTTACTTTGTTCCTTCGAGAATCTCATTTCAAAACTAATGAAAATTCTACTCAACAAAATATTTTCACTTAAAATTATGAAATTATTGCAACTTTAGCTTGCATATTCCGTGGGCGTACCACGATATCTCGAAAACTACCACAAAAATTTCGAAAACAAAAATATCGAATACCACAAATCTCAAAAACGGAAATCTTGAAGGCAGAAATCAAGAATTACGAAAATCCCAAAACTAAACTCGAAATAGTGTATCTACATACAATCGCATTTTTGTGGAAATGTTGAAAATTCGCGGCGAATTTCAAACACCTATGCTATGATTGTGGTGTAGGGAAAGATATAAACAAATGCGAGCTTACAATTTGAACTTTTGAATTGTTTTCGCAATTTAAAATGCGAGCTTGTCCTTACGATACATACAGTGGAACATGTATTGGGGGGCATGCTGCCTCACTCGCAATCCCCCATCCAGATTTTTTCTAAGCCACTCCTTAGGTTTTGCTAACTTTATACTTAAAAAAAAATCTCGAAAAATATTTTTTCACTCGAGATTTTCGAATCTTTTGAGATCTTTCTTTATTCGAGATTTTTGCCGTTCGAGATAACTTCATGATCCCATATTCCGTTCGTATGAAAAAGTACTATAAATGAAAAATATTATACTTTTTTGTGTAAAATTCAAATTTTGATATTTAAGAGTGAGTAATGGCTTATTAGCAATTATATTATTACCTTCATGTACGAGCTGCAAAAATGCTTAAACGTCCCAAAATTAAATACAACTCAGTCATCTCAATGTCATAAAAGAGATAAGAATTTCCGGAGATGTACCAGTGTACGAAAATTTCTGATAGATTATGAAAAAATAAAACTGAGCTCCCAAGTCCAAGTTTAATGCCTTTCCATCTTAAATATCTCTAAGTTTGACCCCGACTATAAGTCAGCCCGGCTAATCTTTTGATAACACAAATTTAAACAACGCTTTGGAGTCCTTATTATTTGTGCGCATCTTTCAAAACAATTTAAGAGAATCTTCGAGATGCATTTCTGATATTTTAAAAAAGCCAAAAGTGCATTTTATTATCTTCTGTTTATTACACAGAAAATGCATGTGCTGGGGGATGTGATAAGACAGACTTTTGAATTTCCTTATCAATTCTTGAAGTGAAGAGACCTGATAATTTGTTAACAAATTATGATAACATTCGTACTTAAAATTGGCTTAAAATATATAAATACATAAGAATTATATATAAAAAAATCACTAAATTACTCTAGCAAAAGTCTATATCAATCTATTAAATCAGGGCGATATTTCAACTCTAAATACTAAAATAAAGGTAGTTTTCGAAAGACAAAAATTTATGTATTATGTAAAAAAGTGCCTACACGTGTATTTGTCTCGAAAGAAATCAGTCTCGATATGTCAAAAAATAGTCCCACGTTATCGTTTCGTTACTATTGTAATAAATGCCAGAATAGAATACAAATTTTGGGCTTAAACCTTTTGCCGTTTTTGTATTGTTTTATTTGCATTACGGTTCTGAAACGATATTTTCACTTATTTTGAGCTTTCTGAATAGAGAAATTTTTTGGGTACATTTTCGCTTCTACAACAAAGAACTATCTTTTAGTTGTCCTCGACAGCATTTGATTGAATTCAATTGATTTTAATTGATGCATAACAAAGATCTTAAAACTGAGAACATCATAAGAATCTCTCTCGAATTAGGCTTTGCAGTTAGGTAGAAAAAAAACCTTATCTATAGGTATTATGTATAAGTAGAACATTATTTGATATTTGTAAGGTATATTAAAATATGCTCTTGTATATATTAAATAATATATATAATAAATATGCTCTTCAAACATACTCAATAAAATACTATATATAAGTTCTATCACAAACTTACCTGCATTCAATCCATCAATTGCAAACAGACAGAATATAATCCAACTTGTAAAAAACTCCTTAATCCAAGGAGATGAGCCCGGCAACCGCATATTTCTGCAAAAAAATTAGTTTCGGAGGTCAATGTATAATGTCCGTAGGGATTTTAGTACACAGATAGATAACTTGTAAAAAATAAAACACTTTCCTAGAGTCCTAGACAGGATAAACACGCTAAAGTTTTTTAAAAATGCAACTTAAAATAGAGCGCGATGTCTTACTCCAGTCCGCTCAACATTCAGGAGGTAGTGGTACTTTAACTGTAAGTCGTTCGGGTGCCAACAAGACAGTGGCTTATATAGATTTTCAATCCAAGCCACTGACGATCAAGTAGCTATTCTAAAAATACAAGAACTCAAGCGCTGTAGACTCATGTTGCATGAGAAATTATACACATATTGACATAAATGTGTAGTAGCCATGCGTTCCTAGTAATGTGTTATCATCACATGTAGAATGTTGCCGATCCCCACTCTTAGATCAGTTTATGGTGATAATAGGAAACACACGGGTCAACAGCCAAGTGCTCCCTAATTAACTTCTTTCTCTAACTGTATTAATGCTTAATTTTTTGTCCTCCTTATAATGGACCCACGTTATTTTTATATGTTTTTCGTACCAAGCTTGACAGTGAGATTTAGCTATATCACTAATGAGGATTGTTGCGATGACATTCATATAAAAGTCTCTTGGGACAGAGTCATAATTTTTGATCTTACATGAAATATTTTGTGTATAGTCTTTTAAAGAATTAAATGGAACAAGCCATGCTAGGGCATACATGGATACAGAGTGAGTCATTTTAATCTTTATAAGCTTTTATTTCACCAGAGATGTGGGTTAGTGAAAAATACCTGCGAAGAATGTTACTTATTTAGAAAGAGGACATCTTTTGGCAGTAAAATTCTTCCCCGACTTCCCCTTCACGTAAGGCATGTACTACTTTGGGTTTTTGAATCCAAAGCGATTATTTTAAACACCATCCAATAGGATTGTGTTTACGATAAAAAGAAAACAAGACATTTTGTATAATTATTTGATTGTGAAACATTTATTAGTCAAATGTATAATGCGCCAGTGCCGTCATCATAAAATAACATTATTCACATCTCTAAAAATTGTAAGAACTAGTACAAAAACATGTCAAATATAATGCACAAAAAAATGAAACTTTATAACGATTTACAACACGAAACGAAGTGGTTTAACCTTTATTAGCTCTTCAGTTTTATATACAGTTTGATACATAAAGACTTATAACAAAGGAAAAGGAATTTTGGAGAACAAAGGAATCATATACAACACATAACATTTTGGTCCTTCGAGCCGGATTGAAGGACCAAAATGTTGAGTTGAATGAAAAGGGTGCGAGCGAGTTTGATCCCCACTGGAACTGCGACCTAAAAGATCTATTGTACCCCTTTTTATCTAGATTCTTAGGACTTTCTTTACCGATTTGATAACCTCCCTAGATGGATTGTTGTTATAGACATCATTCGCTGTTAAATTGGGTTGCCCAGTAATTTTAAATCTGTGCAAAGCAATAGCAGGTAAATCTACCATAAGAAGTTTCATAGTTTCTCTTGTTTGTCCACATTGTCTACAGTACAGCGTTCAGTGCTGCTGTGGCCCAGTTTGAAAAAGTGGTAGTCACCATGCTGCATGTCCAGTGAGATCTCCACAGAGCAGTCTTAGATCAGATCTGTTGAGGTCTAGGGCTTCATTGGTTTTTCTGGGGTTCGACGTGAGGATTTTTTCTTCAATTCAATTGAAAAATTATTTATTATTATTCAGTTATTTGTAATTCAGTTTTTGGAAAGAGATAGTCCAGCTTTTTATTTGATGATAAATATATGTCATATAACCCGTTTGTCCGACACGTTAAAACGCTTTGAATAATGGTGTGACTGTGATTGCGAAAGCACAGCAATCACACTGTTCTTAATGATCCCAACATGATCTCCAACATAAATGCTCAGAGTTCAATGCTCATTTTTTATTTGGCCTTCAAAAGTCAAAAAGACACACATCGTGTTACCTTTTGTGTGAAGCTTATTTGGTTGCAATGCTCAAGCAAAAAAACAGGGTCGAATATGCAACCGAAATGAGATATTCTTTCGCCCTATTCCCTGTAGTATAAATGGGTACTACGCACAAGCAAACTAGAGCACACAGAAGGAATCAGCGATAGCGTAAAAGCAAGTTTGCTCTTTCCTTAACTTCTCACTTTAGAGTGATAATAGCGCCAAACCTGTCTAAGCGTTAATAAATCCAAATCTGTCTAACTATGTTGGCACTAAAAACAAACCGATGTTGCCGAAAGCGTAAGGACACGCCGATGAGCTCGCGCTGTTTTGGAGGACCGATTAACAACTGACTTTTTAATGAATTCCCGCTTGAGTGTTTTACCGAACCATCGAACACGGCACGAAGTTTTGTAGTCGAACTCTCTGGTTTAAGAACAGCGTGATAAGGAAAATAGAACTGACGTAGGGGTCTTTATAAATTTCGTCACGAGGGATCTGTTCCATATGGCCAGGCTCAAGATATTCGCTCATGAATTCGGAGAACGCTTGCTTCGAGTCTAGGTTATTTCGAACTGACGTTCCATCGAATGTAGCCGCGAAACCGCTGATGGCGAAGTACCTCTGAACTAGGGTTCAGGGTTCTTGAGTGGAAGAGACACAATTTATTATTTATCAGCCACGCGAGAAAAAGTATTTAAAAAATGTTCTTTAGCAGGATCATTAAATTTAGCACGCACAATAAGTACGGTAGGGGAGCTTCTTCCAGAGCCCCAAACCGTTGTAAAAGACCATCTAAGTCCACCTTGGCTTACATTCCCACCCTTTGGCGCATGGTTAAAGTCGTATTCATACCAAAACCTGGTAAGTCTGACTATAGCCTAGCCAAAAGTTTAAGACCCATAAGTCTATCTTCCTTCCTGCTGAAAAGCTTAGTGAGACTGGTTGAGCTGCGCGTACGCAAGGTTGCTCTTCGATTAAATCCTCTTTCTGAGATGCAACACGCTTATCAACGCGGAAAATCCTGCGAAATTGCGCTTCAAAACTTTGTTGGTAGGATTGAATGTGCTCTTGACCAGAAGGAGTGCAGGGCGTTTTAGTCGATATTGACGGTACTTTTGATAACGCGACGTTTGATAGCATGTGCAACTCAGCCAGACAACACGGTGTAGATGAAACATTAGTTCAATGAATTTTTTTTTTTCCCGTGGGTAGGAAAAACCTTCATAGGCACTACGAGGACCAGCCGCGCGTGCTCATAGTAGTGTGAGATTCTTACTCACTAAAAAACCTCCCATTTTCCGTTAGACTACAACTAAGTTTCCTTAACAAGTAGTTCAAGCTTCTGTAGTAATCCCGTGTGGCAGGCTGCCTTCCAAAGAAAGCACCTACTATACCGTCAAGTTATGCGGCTTCATCTTATGCTGCTAGATCCAACGGTCTCATTCTTTGTAGTCGGCGCGTAATATTTGTCTGATCCAAAGTTTGGATAACTTCATTGTTGCAATGTCCGCGAAGTCGAGTACTAAGTTTGCGAGCAAAGTTTGTTACCTCATCAGTCACGGCTGCGATTCCAAGATCTCGGTGTAGATCGCTATTTCTTATGTACCAGGCAGCATTAACGATTGCTCTGAGTGTCTTATTTTGAAAAGTTTCTAAAACAGATATATTGCTTGGTTTAGTACAACCCCAGAGTTGTATACCGTACGTCTAAGATAGTTTTAGCACTTGCTTATACAAAAACAGTTTGTTATATACTCCTAGTTTCGAAAATCTTCCGATAAGCCAATTCATTTCTCTTAACCTGATTTCGGGCTCGTCGCGTTTCTTTTTAACGTGCGGCTTCCATTTAAGTTTTGCGTCTAGAGTTATTCCTAGATATTTCGCTTCATTTGAGTACCGGATTTGTACCGAGTTAATGAATAAAGGTTTGTTGTTTATCTTTTTATAAGTAAAGTTAACATGCATTGACTTAGTCTCGTTAAAGACGACTCGCCAGCTCTTCGTCCAGTCGCATATTTTGTCTAAAGCGCGCTGAAGTTTCCCTGTTGATAATTCAATTGTCGTATCAATAGCGAGAATAGCAGTGTCGTCAGCAAACGTTGCTTATTTTTCCCTCATCGTGGGGTATGTCTCTTGTATAAATCAAAAATAATATTGGGCCGAGAACGCTTCCTTGCGGGAAACCGGCATTTATCTCTTTGAATTCCGAGTACTCATTTTCGTACCTTACGCGAAAGATTCTGTCTTCAAGGTAAGACTCTAAGATTCTATAGAGTTTTTCTGGTAAGTTTAGCCTTAACTTGTACTTCAGGTCTTCGTGCCATACCTTGTCGAAGGCTTGCCATACGTCGAGAAAAGCGCTAGTACATATCTTTTTCGCTTCCAGAGCTTTTTCGATTTCGTTTGTTATTCGATAGACCTGGTCGATTGTTGAATGTTTTTTTCTAAATCCATATTGGTGATCCGGAATCAATCGTCTTTCTTCGATGATTGGTTGCAACCTTTTAAGCAACAGTTTCTCAAATACATTAGATATTATCGGCAGTAGCGAAATAGGTCTGTATGACTTTTTGTCGGTTGGACATTTTCCTGGTTTCGGAACCATTATGACCTCGGCCACTTTCCATTGCCTTGGAACGTATAAAACTCTCATGGAAGCGTTAATGATATAGTTTTTCGGTAGCTCCTTTAGAATTTCGCTTGTAATTAAGTCGTAGCCAGGTGCTTTGTTGTTCTTCAGATTATTTATCGTTTGACGAAGTTCAGCCAATGACACGGTTTTTATTCTATAATTATCTTGTACCGTATAGGGATTGAGCTCCTCGATCAACGGTTCCCCGTCAAACGGTTTGAATGTTTCTTCTAGGTAATCTGCAAATAAATCCGCTTTTTCTTTGTCTTCTCTTGCCCATTCGCCGTTGGCTTTTCTTAGTATCGCAGAATGTACTATAGGCTTCTTAATGGACTTCACTGCTTTCCAAAGAGAGTAGTTCGAAAACTTATCGGCAGTCAAACATTCGAGGTAAGCAGTAGTCTCACGACTTTTAAAGTCTTGAAATTCGTGCTTCAGTTTGTTAGAAAGGTGGTTCAAGATGGTCTTATCCAGGGGTGCTCGCGAACGTTGCCATCTCTTGCGCACTCTCCTCTTTTCGCATATTAGCTCTTCTATTTCTTGTGGATATATTGTTCCGCTGTTCGAAAGTTCGGATCTCCGAAAAGAAGTGTTATTCTACGCAGCGCTCTGAATAACTGTCACGAGTTTTTCTATTTCGTCTTCTATTTCAAGTGGCGTTTTGAGTGGTACATTCAAAGCTATGTTTTCTTTACAGTATTTTCTAAAGCCGTCCCAGTCGGTATTATTGTTACTTAATCTAGGCGCTCTTTCCTTTTTCACTAGGCTTCCGCCGATTTTCAAAAGAACTGCCGAGTGATCTGAAAAGAGATCAAAGCGTTCTTCTACGTTTGTAAGGTAGTGAGGTACCCCCTTGGCGATGAAGAAGTCAACAAGGTCAGGTATTTTATTTCTATCGGTTGGCCAATATATTGGCTTTCCCGTCGATAACTAGAACACGCCACATTTCGTACTTGCTTTAAAGAGGACTCTGCCTCTTGTTGAATTGCACCGTGAGCCCCAAAAAGTATTTTTCGCGTTAAAGTCTCCGCCGATGGTAAAGTTTGTCCCAAGTTATTCAAAGAGGGAAGCAAGATCTTCATCAGCTAGACGATACTGCGGAGGAAAATAGCTCGACGCGATGTTATAATCTAAAGTCCTCAATTTTACGGAGATTGAGCTTATTTGCATGGAATCCAGTTCTATTTCTGCATTTTGGAGTGCTTAATGCAGTCTTTGATGTAGAGAGAGGATCCGCCTCTCGAATTTTCTGAAGGATGATGCGCGAAATAGTCGATGTAACCTTTTATTTCGGGTGCCGAACCCTTTTTAAAGCGGTTTTCCGAAATCAGGCATATGTCTATTGTTCTAAAACCACACAACGAACATTGTTCTAAAAACCAAACATCAATGAACATACGCTAGTTTTGTCAATCTCTTTTTGTACTTTGCTTTTCAATCTCTTTTGCTTTGTAATCTGTTATACACACCAGAGTTAAAGCTTCTTGCTAACAATTCATTGTAACTCATTCTTTTTCGTTTGCTGACCATCAACTTGTAAGGATCAACTTTGGTATAGTATCTGGTAAAATAAACTACACATTTATATTCATCTTTTGGAAAACTGAAATTCTTATTTATCATCGATTCAATTTTTCAATCGTGGTCGTTTACTCATCAATCGCAATTATCTCATTGCATTTCATGGTCCTTCTTGAGCCGAATTTATAAAACGTATACTTTTTATACCACATTAAAAAAACAAAATCAAATTCGTGTAATATTCCTTATAAGTGCGTGATATATAAAAAAAAACACTTCGTACAAATCAATCAAAATTGATTCGAACTCTTCTATCAATTTAATAGGTACCTACCTACAAACATTTTCTCTATTCCCGCATTTATTCTTGCTGAGGTAAAATATTCTTTTTATGCGCTCGCTTAGTCAAGAGATAGACACTATCAGAGACAATTCAAGTGAACAAACGGTAATCGCGCTAATCCCTCACAATGAACACTGTAAAGGCAAAACGTGGTCGTGCCAAAAGCTGCTTGACTCGCGCTGCTGCTTTCGCTGATACAGTCAATGCTAACACGATGCTTTCTTTGCTTGAAATTCGTTTAGCCAAACTGGAAGAGACGTGGGATGAATTTGTGTCTTTACGAAATCAATTGTATGACTATGCGGATAGT
The DNA here is from genome assembly GCA_947623515.1 of Neoascia interrupta. NCBI lineage: Eukaryota > Metazoa > Arthropoda > Insecta > Diptera > Syrphidae > Neoascia > Neoascia interrupta. The sequence continues at coordinate 13,941,758 of OX392465.1, forward strand.
CCGGAGTTCGAAAATCCAGAACCTGAGTTTGAGGAATACGAGTCAAAATATTTTATGGCTCATTCGATTCCAAACTTTATTTTCATACATAGAAAGTCGAATTCTTCTCAGAACGAATCGGTGTCTGTTGCTGAGAAATTAGCAAGCCAACAAGCTACCTTTCTCGAACAGTTAAACAAATCGAAAAATGAATCGTTGCCTTCTGGTTTGCCTTGTATTAATATAAAACCTTTTTCGGGAAATTATAGTGATTGGCCGACGTTTAGAGATTAATTCATAAGCTCAATTGATAGTAGGAAATCGCTAAGTGCTACACAAAAGTTTTAACATTTAAAATCTTTTCTCACGACACATGCTTCTGATTTGATAAAACATATAACTATTTCGGACAATAATTACTTAGAAGCCTGGGACAAGTTAGAAAAACGTTTTGATAGGACGCATCTAATCGTGCAATCATTTGTTAAATCATTCTTGGATTTGCCGTCTATTAATTCATCGAATGTGCTTTTGCTGCGAAAGATCACCGACCGTGCGGATGTTGCATTAAGAGGATTAAATGCACTCGAATCAAATGACCGAGATCCGTGGTGGCTTTATCTTTTATTGCAGAAGTTAGACGCAGATACAAAACAGGCATGGGCGGAAAATATTGGTTCGAAAAGTGATTCCAAAATTGATGATCTTCTTGAATTTTAGCAAAATCGATGCGTTTGTTTAGAGTCTTGCTATACGCCTTTGCGCTCATCTCAGTCTCGAAGCAAGTCTCAAAACGCAATTCGTGCTCATGTGGTTGAGTCCAAGCAATTAATTTGCTCTAAATGCAAGGAAGATCACAACTTATCAAGCTGTAAAAGGTTTCTCGCTCTCCCTGTAGACGATCGTCGTTCTTTTGTCAAAAATCAATCATTGTGTTTCAACTGCCTTCGCCAGGGTCACACCTCTCAACAGTGTCGGTCTAATTTTCGTTGCAAATCTAGCAAATCAAAACACCATTCATAAGTACATCAGGATACAACCCCTTCGTCTTCAAATACTTCTAATTTGAACAACAACAATACAGAAGGGTATAAACTTCGAACTGAAGCCTGTAAGGACCATCAAGGGAACATCGTTGTAGAATCGCAGTCGGTGCTGAGGATTTGGAAAGACCACTTCTGCAGACTGTATAACGGCGAGGACGAACCAAATACCGCTGTCAGGCAGAACGAACCATACAACCCGGGCGAAGACGTTACCGACGAAGCATACGAACGATACCGCCCACCCGACCTGGAGGAGGTGAAAGTAGCTGTGTCTAAGCTCAAGTGCAACAAAGCAGGCGGAGCAGACGGCCTAGCTGCCGAACTTTTTAAATACGCTGGCGATGAGCTGGTTAGGAGCATGCACCAGCTCATCTGCAAGATATGGTCGGAAGAAAGCATGCCCGACGAATGGAACCTCAGCATTGTTTGCCCGATCCTGAAGAAAGGAGACCCTCTGAGTTGTGCCAACTACAGAGGCATAAGTCTTCTTAACATCGCATACAAGATCTTTTCTGCTGTACTGTGTGAACGCCTGAAGCCGTTTGTCAACAATCTGATAGGCACATATCAGTGTGGCTTTAGGCCAGGAAAGTCCACCATCGATCAAATATTCACACTGCGGCAGATCTTGGAGAAAACCCAGGAATTCCAAATCGATACACACCACCTCTTCATCGATTTTAAGGCCGCGTATGACAGCATCTATAGAGACGAGCTATATAGCGCAATGTCTAGTTTTGGCATCCCTGCCAAACTCGTCAGTCTGTGCAGGATGACGATGGAAAACTCACGCTGTTCCGTCAAGGTCGGCAAAGACCTCACCGACCCCTTTGATGTCAAAAAAGGATTTAGACAAGGCGACGCGCTGTCTTGCGACTTCTTTAACATCATACTTGAGAGAATTGTGCAGAACTCTCGCGCCAACACCAGAGGTACAATCTTTCAAAAGTCCGTTAAACTACTTGCATACGCAGACGACATTGACATAATCGGTAGAACAAAGCGTGATGTCAGTAAAGCCTTCGTAGGTATTGGGACGGAAGCGGCGAATATGGGTTTAGCAGTCAATGAGGGCAAAACCAAGTATATGCTGTCATCAAGAAAAGACACCCAACACCGACGTCTTGGACAAAACATCACCATCGACAGCTATAAATTTGAGGTAGTTAGGGACTTTGTCTACCTGGGTTCTGCTATCTTTTCAGACAATGACACCAGCGCTGAAATCAAACGAAGGATAACTCTTGCCAATCGCTGTTTCTTTGGGCTAAGAAGGCAATTGAGTAGCAAAGCCCTCTCTCGAGCAACTAAAGTGTCCATGTATAAGACCCTCATCATCCCAGTCCTGCTTTACGGTGCAGAAGCATGGACCCTGTCAAAGGCGGATGAAAACACTTTAGGCTGCTTCGAGAGGAAAATTCTTCGGACGATTTACGGTCCCGTCTGCATAGACGGAGAGTGGAGGAGGAGATATAACATCGAACTGTACAGGCTGTACAGCGATACCGACCTAGCCAAAAGAGGCAAAACACAACGTCTACGATGGCTGGGTCATCTAGAGCGGATGGACACCAACGCCCCGGCCCGGAAAATCTTCGAATCCACACCGCAGGGACGACGCGGTAGAGGAGCACCGAGACTCAGGTGGCGCACGCAAGTGGAAGGGGACCTCAGCCAACTTCGCGTGCGAAACTGGAGACGGCTAGCTAGAGACAGAGCTGGCTGGCTAAGCTTGTTGGCTGAGGCCCAGGTCCACCCCGGACTGTAGCGCCACCTTAAGTAACAATACAGAAATTGCCGTCGCGTCATCGTTATCAGAAGAAGGAGCCACTACACTTCACATTAACCAAATTTCTTCATCGTTCAATCGTCGTTCGCGAATTCTTCTTCCTACAGCTGTTGCTAAGGCACTAGGCAAAACACAAAGCTGCCAAAATGTTCGCCTCCTTTTAGATACAGGATCTTAAGTCTCGTTCATTTCAGAACAAACTGTTCAATGCTTGGGATTATGGCTTAAAAAATCCAAAATACCTATCTTAGGAGTTACTAATGGAATAGTAACTGTAAGGCTTTTTTCTTGTTACAATAACGAGTCTGTAGAAGTACAGTGTCACGTTCTATCGAAGCTCACCTCGTTCTTGCCGTCAATACCAGTTGAAGGTATTGATTTGACCAACATCTTATCGATCCAGTTAGGTGATCCCAAATTCTTTGAGCCCGGGCCTGTTGACATAACGGGTGATTTTTTAGCTGGTTTGGTTTTGGCAACACTGGTTTTGACAGCTGACGTGTGTTTAGTACCTTGTGTCACTGTCAAACAGCTTCAGTTTGGTTTGCAATTTAACCATGGATCGTCTTACAAATGAACAACGCTTGCAAATTATTGAATTTTACTATCAAAATTCGTGCTCGGTTCGAAATCGCGCACGAATTCATCGCGCGCTGCTTCCATTTTATGGTCGGCATTCTCGACCATAAAATATTTCACGTTTCGGGCCGGTCAATTGGCCGCCTAGATCGTGCGATTTGACACCATTAGATTATTTTTTGTGGAGGTATGTCAAGGCCAATGTCTATAGGGAAAAGCCCGCTTCGATTGACGCACTGGAAGCCAACATCCATGCATTCATTCGTGAGATACCGGCCGATATGTGTGAAAGCGTATGCCAAAATTGGACTCAGCGGATGGGCTACCTGAGACGCAGCCGCGGTCAACATTTGCACGAAATTATCTTTTAACATTAAATTGCAAGGTTCAAACTATCGATTCAAATAAATATTTCATTAATTTTTTCGAATTTTTTGTGGTTTTTTTTTTAAATTCTCAACCTCTTAAAAAATCACCCGTTATTAATTGGAGCTGATATGGTTTTCAGCATTATCACAGGTCCCTCAAATACTCATCTGCCTGGAGTTTCCAACTTAATCCCAACAATTTTCGGTTCAGTTGTAGCTGGAAACACATCAAATATCGTTCAGCATAATGCTGAAGTATTATCCTTCTGTACGCAATTAGACCACTTCGAAGAGTTTGATCTCGAAAGATTTTGGCGTATGGAAGAGATTAATCCAGAACCTGCTTTATCCATCGATGAGCAACGAGCTGAAGACCTTTTTGTGAAAACTCACACCAGATTGCCAGATGGCCGGTATATGGTTGAGTTGCCATTTAAAAGCGAAGAAGCAAAACACTTCGAAAATTCATTAGAAATGTCTCTTAGCCGTCTCCGCTCAATCGTACAACGTTTTCGATCAAATCCTTCTTTGCATGAAAAATATCAAAGATTCATGAAGGAATATTTGTTATTAGGACATATGGAAGAAGTAGATCCCAGTAAGTTGTCGAAGCCTTCGAGTAACTGCTACTATCTCCCTCATCACGCGGTGTCTAAGAATGATAGTAGCACGACAAATATAATGGTTGTTTTCGATGGTTCTTCTAAGCCCAACAATTCGATGTCTCTAAATGATTCGCTGCTTGTTGGCCCCACTATTCAACGCGACATCTGTTTGATTTGCTTGCGATTCCGAAGGCATTTGTATACAATAACAGGTGACATTGAAAAGATGTACAGACAGATTCGGGTAACAACCACACAGACTATCAGAGAATAGTTTGGCGAGACACTCCAGAAGAACCTATCAAACACTCTCGACTCATGACAGTCACTTATGGCACTGCAACAGCACCATTTCTTGCAGTTCGTACTTTGAAGCAGTTAGCATTGGACTCAGCCGCAGAGTTTCCCTTAGCTTCTCCTGCAGTCTTAGATGATTTTTACGTCGATGATGTTGTCACCGGTGCCGATACAATTGAGGATGTAATTTCGCTTCAAAGGGAATTGGTTGAGCTATTGAAAACTGGAGGTTTCAACCTTAGAAAATGGACAACAAACTGCTGGCCATTGTTGCTATCTCTCCCAGAAGAACAACGAGAATTTCGCCGATCGATTTTGAAGAATCCAGTGTAGTGAAGGTGCTTGGAATTCGATGGAGCCCGTCAAAGGATTCTTTCTCATACAAGGTAGAACTACCAAGTCAAAGTATTTTGCCTACTAAGCGTCGCATACTGTCGGACGCTTCTCGAGTTTTTGACCCTATGGGATTCTTCGCCCCAGTTATAATTTCGTTGAAGATTCTTCTATAGGAATTGTGGCGCGATAATCTGGAATGGAACGATTCCTTATCTCACGAGCTATCTGAACGTTGGAACATAATCCGCCAAGAACTACCACTCATCGAATTCCACGCGTTTTGTGACGCCTCCTTAGATGCATACGCAGCTGTAATCTACTGCAGAAGTAAGGATGACAACGGAGAAATATCTGTAAGCCTCGTACGTGCAAAGAGCAAGGTTGCTCCCATCAAAGTACTTTCTCTTCCCAGGTTGGAGCTTTGTGGAGCTGTTTAATTGACTCGTCTGGTCAGCAAACTTAAAACCTCTTTACGAGAGAAAGAGATTAAAGTTAATGCGTGGACAGATTCGTCAATCGTTTAACATTGGCTAGCAGCCCCCCCAAAGAAATGGTCCGCGTTTATAGGAAATCGGACATCAGAAATCTTATCGTCGTTACCTTTGAAACTTTAGAACCATGTCCGATCATCCGACAACACAGCCGATTGTGCCTCTCGGTTGATTCCACCTTCCCATTTGATTATGAATAAGATGTGGTGGAAGAGACCTGTTTGGCTGCATCAGGAGAAGAGTGAGTGGCCTGACTCAAACCAATACACCAAGGATTTTACATCACAGCAATTGGAAAAAAGGAGTGAAACAGAAGTTCAGGTATTAATGTCATGTCCTAAACCAATATTCGTCTACGAAGAAATATTAATCATCACCCAATTGGATTCAGTGTTTGCGCGTTGTAGCATATATACATCGTTATACCTCCAATAGTCGTTCAGCCAAAGGTTTTCGTAATTCCCAAACGCTTACTTCTAACGAAATTCGTGATGCCAAAATAGCAATAATTAAAGCTATTCAGTGGTCCCTTTTCTCTTCTGAAATAACAGCCTTAAAAAGTGGTATTTTTTTTTTTTTTTGTTGAATACTAGGATGAACGGAGACTAAAACTCCAAAATCTTTCAAAGATACCAATACGCCCTCTATAGCAGGTACATAATACCGAAGTAGCCGATATTGGTTATGCCCGATTTCCACGTGCTAAAAAACCACCCATTTATGAGAGACACTATGAAACTGCCAGAACGCACTTCACAGTAGTAAATTTTCGCTCTCTCATAATACTTCTTGACTACAACTAAGTTAACTTAACAAGTAGTTTACGCTTCCATAGTGTTGATCGCATTGGATAGGTTGCTTTCCAGTGAATGCACCTACTAAGCCGTTCATTCATGCGACTTCACCCTACGTCGCTAGATCGAAGGGTCTTGTTCTTTGTAGTCGTCGCTCGTTGTTAACATCGTTAAGAGTCTCGTTTAGAGTACGGATCATTTCATTGTTGCAATGAACATGAAGGCGAGCATTTAGCTTTCGAGCGAAGTTTGTTACTTCTTCGCCCACGGTAGCTATTCCTAAATCTCTGTGAATATCGCTATTCCTAATATACCATGGAGCATTCACAATTGCTCTTAGTGTTTTGTTTTGGAAAGTCTGCAAAATGGACATGTTGCTCGGCTTGGTACAACCCCAAAGTTGTATACCGTATGTCCAGGACGGCTTTAACACCTGCCTGTACAAGAGCAGTTTGTTATATGTGCATAATTTCGAAAATCTTCCAATAAGCCAATACATTTCCCTGAGCCTAATCTCGAGCTCGTCACGCTTCTTCTTTACGTGTGGTTTCCACCTTAGTTTAGCGTCCAGTGTCACCCCGCTGTGATTTATACCACCCAAAAAATGGTATAAATCTAAAACTACCAAGCAAACTATAACCCCTCGCTCCCTTTCTAGATTCAAGTGGAATACTTCGGGTCGGTGGGCGGTTAAAAGCATCTGACTTATCTTATAGCGAAAAACATCCAATTGTCTTGTGCAAATCACACCGAATATCTGAACTTATTGCTTATTTATTCACAGACATTATTTGCATTCAGGTGTAACATTGATGTTGGCTTTGGTAAAGCAAGAGTTCCATATCCTGGGCTGCAAAAACTTGCTGCGAAAAATCGTGTATCAACTTCAAAGCAATTGATGGGAAGTCTGCCAAAGGATCGCACTCGCTTCTCACGGCCTTTTAGCAAAGTTGGTTTTGATTATGCTGGGCCTATAACCATTCGATTGCATCGTGGCCGAGATCCTCGCTTTGTCAAGGCATACATAGCACTTTTTGTGAGCTTTGTTACAAAGGGGATTCACCTAGAACTTGTCGGTGATCTATCGTCAAAGGCGTTTCTGATGGCTTTGGACCGGTTCTGTGCACGAAGAGGAAAAGTGATACAGATATGGAGTGACAATGGAACCAATTTTCATGGCGCGAAGCGTTTACTTGACGACTTCTACAAGTCCCTTCTCAGCCAACAACACAATACTATCGTAGCTGATCACCTGTCGAAGGACAACATCGAATGGACGTTTTTGCCTCCATCATCACCCCATTTCGGGGGTTTGTGGGAGGCTGGCGTTAAGTCCGTCAAACAACATTTGAAGAGAGTCATCGGAAATACAAAGTTGACGTACGAGGAAATGAACACTCTCTTAACGAAAATCGAAGCGCTGTTGAACTCACGTCCAATGTGGCAAACTTTGGATACAGAACCAAGTGCTTTAGCCCCCGCTCATTTTAATATCGGGGGACCTTATACTGCTATTCCTAAGCCTGATTATTTAAATTCTCAGTATTCAGCCTGTACTAACTGGTATCTTTTACAGCAACTTATGCAAGGCTTCTGGATACGATGGCATCAGGAGTACTTGACATCCCATCAGCAAAGGCGCAAATGGCAAACTATTCAACGAAATCTCGCTGTTGGTGACGTTGTGCTGCTAAGAGAGTCCAATCTACCGCCATCAGTGTGGATCCTTGGGCGAATAAGGAAGTACACCCAGGAAAGGACAACCAAGTCAGAGTGGTCACCGTTCGCACACAATTTGGGGGCTACACTCGGCCAATCGTCAAGGTCGCACCGCTTCCTACTTCTGAAAGCCCGTAGCCTTTCAGGGGGGGCTGGATGTTCTAAAACCACACAACGAACATTGTTCTAAAAACCAAACATCAAGGAACATACGCTAGTTTTATCAATCTCTTTTCGTACTTTGCTTTTCAATCTCTTTTGCTTTGTAATCTGTTATACACACCAAAGTTAAAGCTTCATGCTAACAATTCATTGTAACTCATTCTCTTTCGTTTGCTGACCATCAACTTGTAAAGATAAACTTTGGTGTAGTATCTGGTAAAATAAACTACACATTGATATTCATCTTTTGGAAAATTGAAATTCTTATTTATCATCGATTCAATTTTTCATTCGTGGTCGTTTACTCATCAATCGCAATTATCTCATTGCATTTCATCTATATTATTCTTCCGTAGGAATACTTCTAGTTCGTCAATTTTTTGCAAAAGGCCGTTTGCATTCCATGTAATAATTTTGATTGACTTTCCCATATTCATGATTTTTTGTTAAAAACATATAACAGGCCTAATTCTCGAGCTCGCTTAGAGGCCTAATATCGAGGCCTAAACTCGAGCTCGCTTAATTTGTAAAATATTACTTGATTTATTTTCGTTTGTTGCTCAAGCTTTTCTAGTATCATAAGTAGAATTTAAGAGACCGAATCTGGTGCGGCCGATTGTTACTTATTTTCATGTGAAGCGACTTGAGCGTACGATCTTGGACCACCATGTGTGGATTTTCCGGTTGAACTTGGACCAGCGACGTTTTCTTGTGCTGTTTGAACCTTTTCTTTAATCAATCCCGTACCCTTGGTCGACTAAGGGGTGTCTAGTTTATGGGCTCTAGTAGGTTTTAGGCTTGGACCCTTTTGTTCAATACTTTTCTTTGGAGCTTTAATCCGTTTTTGTAACTCTATGGCGATTTCGCATCCTAATTGGCGATACGCATCTACAATTGGCGCAGGCCGCTGGAACCTGACTGCTGACATTGCAATCTGTCGAAAGATGTTCACCGGCGCATTTAACGCATCGCAATTCTTTTTGGCAGTATGCTTGCGTGTGTCGGAAACCTAGGCATCGTTTGCATTGAGGTACTAGTCTTTTGCCATTCTGCTTGGGCTCGATTTTGACCTTAATGTTAAGGATTTCTTTCATTTTGTAAATCTCGCTTATGTTCTTAGTTCTATCAAAAGATAGCATGAAAATTGGCAGACCACGCCTGACAACAGCAGAATCTTTACCATCGTCCGTACGTTGCTTCTCTTTCTTTATTATGTTCACGGCGTCAAGCATTTTAAAGCCTTGGGCTTTAACATCTTCTATTACTTGTTCCTTAGTGCAGGATGGGTGTAGTCCCCTCGCGATAACCCGCACCGGCTTCTCGAGGTGATTTTTATACGTAAACCATTGAATTTTCTCTGTATTCAACTTTCGTGACAGCGACCGATAGGCGTCAGAGTCATCGACATGAACTTTCCATACATTGTTCCGAAGCGATGTTAAGTTATATTTCGTCCCAAGAGTATTTTCAATGATGTATTGTAACTTTCCGTAGTCCGCGACCCCAACGACATTTGTTGCAGGTGGTCGACGGTTTTTTTCTTGGGCTTTTGTTGTCGCTTTTTTTGCACGACTGGTGTTTCTTCTTTCTGCTCCACGGTTTCTATATCAGGTGAAGAACCAGCTTTTCGCTTCTTGGTAAGCATTTTCTTACAGACCGGATTCGTTTCGCGTGCAAGCTCTTCCTCGTCCGTCTGGTATTCGAATTTGTGTTTCCGTGTTTCCTCACATTCTATAGTACGGGGATTCCTCAAAGCTTCGTTTTCTTTACGTAACGAATCTACTTCACTTTTAAGTTCATGGTAGAGACGTTCCATTTCATTTAGCTTAGAGCGGAGTTCATTGTTTTCCGCTTCAAGGCATTTAATTTTCCCTGAGTCCTGATTAACCGGCGGACTTCCTTTCCCGGAGACGTTCGATCCAGCTGGTGGAGGTCGAGGTACCCTTGATCCTTTCAAAAAGGGATTTATAAGCAATTAATGGCTCTCGCCAGAATCCGTAGAGCCTACCTCCGGGTGGAGGGTGGATTTGCGAGTGAAACTGGATTGCCACCTGGGGTAATAATATCTTTTGTTTTGTCCATTTTTGCATATTTTGTATGCGCTACGCGCTCGGCATACTGAGGGTCGGTTTTAGTCGCCTCTTACGACAGGCATGCCTTACCTCGGATATATTCTAACCCCTACCCGAAGGGGGAGTTCAATGGATTAAGGCAATGCTAATGCACAGGCCGCTGATAACCGAGGCAAATTGTGGCAAGCGCGTCATAACTGGTGTAAACAGGGGCTGTCCGCAAGGTGGCGTTCTGTCTCCCCTTTTATGGTGCATGGTGGTAGACTCTCTCCTATCGGTAGGCTTTCGCGTAGGCTTTCGCGTAGGCTTTCGCGGAAACGTGTTACTGCCTCTTTTGCCAAACTCCAAAGAACGGCTTGTCTTGGCTGCACAGGGCACTGCACTGTCTTCCCGAGTACGAAGGGCTCTGCTCTAGATGCTCTGATGCCCCCCCCCCCCCCCCCCCCCCCCCTCCCCCCTTGATACGCTGAAGTCGACTTTCCTCAGGTAATGGAATGGCTTCGGCCAAACTCTGAGCCAGGGAAAGAATGCCATGGTATTTTCACGGATGGCTCCAAAACCAGACAGGAGTCTGGTGCTGGAGTCTTTGTGGAAAGCGAGAAAATTAGACTTCACTGCCCCTTAGGTAAATATGCGTCTGTCTTCCAAGCGGAGATTTTTGCTGTCCTAATGGCTATGTGCTTTATTGTGCCTAACAGGTCTAAGGCGAGAAGCATATGCGTTTGCAGTGACAGCCAAGCCGCTCTAAATGCCTTGCTCGACCCTCTTACCTCGTCCAAGATAGTGCTCGAACTCAAGTATTCGTTGAACTTAGGAAATCTCAAATCGGAAGGCTAAATGCAGTGAGTTTAGCCTTCCGAGACCCAATCTTGTTTGGGTTGCAGGTCAAACTGGTATGATGAACTATGAAATGAGATCTCTGATGGGCTTGCCAAACTAGGCTCAAAAGAGGTTTCTTAGGACCCGAACCTGCTTTGGGCCTGCCTGTATCTGTTGTCACGTCTGCCGTTTATACTTGGGTTTCTCGTGAGCACAGGGCTCGTTGGCGTGACTGCGATGGGTGCAGACAGACTAAACGACTACGCCCGGATATCTGCTAGGGGTCAGCGTCTTTTCTTCTATCTCTCAGGAGAATCGATTGCAGACTTCTTGTAGGCGTCCTTACGCGCCACCAAGCTTTCGCCAAGCACTTGAATGGCTAGCCTTGAGCGAAACCACCACCTGTCCTGCCTGTGGAGAGGGCGACGATACAGCGGAACATTTTCTATGTAGTTGTCCTGCCTTTGCTCGCATCAGATGGCGGATTTTTGGGGCTGACTTGGTGAGTGCCGAACACTTAAGCTTTCATCACTGAAGCTCCTCCTCGTTTTTCTTCGCAAGACGGGTAAACTAAATTGATTAAAGTAAGGTGTCCGCGTGGTAGTACAATGGACGAGTAGTTGTGTCTGAGTGTTCCATCGGATAGTAGCAACGTCATACAAATGAAAAAAATCTAAGTCCAAGTTTAAGGCCGAATGAAGAGACGAAACTTAAATTTTGTGATCAGGTCCAGATAACTCTCCTGAAATCACCCAACCGAATGACGCATTTTGAACTTTTGGTTTTCCCTGCGGTCCAAAGGAATCAGTTAAATTTGCCTACTCGTTGAACCATTTTAGCTACCAATGAAACGTAAGATACGTTCGTTTATATTATTTCAACTACCAAAAAAAATCTTGGTGAATTCATTTGTTATTGCTTGTTTTTGTTCGCTTTTCGAATGTTTTTTGTATACTAACATTGCAAAACGTTGCAAACCAAACACATTTCCAGAACTGTTTTTGGTTTGCAACATTAAAAAATAAAACAAAACCGTTAGGGGTAAAGAAAAGTAAATCAACGATTAATATAAATCTTCATTAAATCCTCTACATATTACGTGATTAGCAAGACAAATTCAAATCCTCTCGCAAGTATTTTAAAATAAAATTCCTCCTAGTTACAATCCACCCTTTGCACAAATGATCAGATTTTTAGTATTAGAAAAGCTTTTTTAGGGTTTTTAAAAATTCGATAGTAACAATTTCTTCCCTAAAACTATCGATACTATCAGAAACAAATAATATCGATTTCCAAGCAGCACTAGTAGCATCTATGCAAAAATAACAACACATTAGTCAGTTGAACTACATTTCAATCCTATTTCGCCTCGACTGCTCGACTCGGTGTGTGCGGAAACGCGGATCGAGATTCGACTCCTCGACTATTCAACTCTTGCATGGAAACGTAATATACGATTATTACTGATTGATGTAATGATTATAATTTTTTTTTTCTCCTTGCTTCGCTTACGATTACGTGTGACAAGCTGTTTAGTTGTAGTCTGCTCTATTTTCTTGTTATCTTCAGGCTTATGGGCACAGTCTATTTTTGACTGTGCCCGCTTGAGTTTACCGAATTATTGACCTTGAAATAATTTTGTTAATAATAATATTTAATCAATAATGCTGTAACACTCGTCTTCCGAATGACCCAGCCGAGAGCACCAAAGGAATTTTTGCTTTTGGGGTCTTCGGCTTACAGCGAAAACTGCGTTTCTGGGACAATTGTCTAGTGGGTGCCCGTACGACTGGCATTTTTCGCAAAAGGACGTGTTTTTCCTTTGGCGACATTTCGCATAAGTATGGTTAGACTTGTTGCAGAAACCACACTTAATTTGGAATGTCGTCTTTTTTTCTGTGCATGACGTACGGGTGCATTGGAGTCTGGAATTGCGTGCGGTACATTTGGTCCATTTGTAGGGGTTGATGAAAAGGGTGTGTTAAAAGAATATTGCGGTGTCATACTAAACTGAGATTGGTCACTTGCAATTGAATTTGACCATTGTGGAGTGGTCGGGAAATGCGGTAAAGAGAGGCCTAATGAGGGATAATTTGGTAGAGGATAATTTCCGAAAGGTTGTTGGTAGCTGTGTTGTATGCTTGTCTGGGTTCCACTTGTCGAATCATCAGACTAGTTTGAAAAACTAAGTCTGCTAGCTTGGTCAAATCTTGCTCTGCAGACGTTAGCGTAAATTGCAAGGCCCATCTTAAAAGCTGCCAATACCGAGGTTTTAACCTCTTTAACCAAAGCTATTAATTCGGCAGCAGGGTATAGCGCGTCAATAATCTCCTTTGCCTGTAGGCACAAAAGACGCCTTGCAAAGGAATGAATGTCATTAAGTGGTAGCTGTATCGCCTGCTTGATTTCAAAAGTAACGCTGTCTAAAGTTGTCGCTACAAGATATGCTTGCTTAATAAGAACTTGTAAGCGTTTGCGTGTTTTTAGCTGATTAGCCCGTACAAGCTCAAATGCATCGCCCGCCAGTTTAGTTGAAAGAAGCGAGACATACATTTCTTCGTCTGCTCCTTGAAGGCACTTTAAACCTAGCTGGCACGCGTTTGGGAACTCATGCACTCTCCCCGTTAGTTCAGGAGTTCTCTGCCAAGAAAACTGGGGAATCATACGAGCGACAACTTTTGACACACTTTCGTAGGACATTTTACTTTTATATATTTTAATGAGTGCAATACTAGACTCACCCCGAACGTTTCGCTCAAGTTGCATTGAGCGTGGTCACCGGGAAACTGTTCGGGTGAGTCTAGTATTGCACTCATTAAAATATATATCAGAGCGGTTAATCCGAAAAAATTCTTGTCATGTCAATTAACAACCGCGAAAGCCTTAAAACTTACGTTTTACTTTTGTTTATTACCACAACGCTTGGCGATACTTTGGGTTTTTTGTTAGGATTTCCAGCAGAAATTTTGATAGCATTAGCATTTGAGTTACTAGCTTTTCAAAGGCAACTCTATTTTCTCCTTCCGCTTCTTTTAATGTGGCTCAAAGAGCAACTATCTGCTTTTCTTGAGCTGCCGCTAAATGCTTCGGATCTGAAATCTGTTCGCACTGATTTTGTTGCTGAGCCCTTATTGCCGAGATCAGCTCAGACACAATTTCGTCACTTATTTCCAACCTCGTAAATTGTCCCCAGCTCGAACTAATGAGAGGAAAGACTTCTCTGGTAGTCAAGTATTTTATTTCAGATAGCAGAGACTCATTTTGTCTCTGAAATTCTTGACGTTGCTCTCTTTCTTCCTTTCTGAACTGTTCTATTTAATTTATTTTTAAGTTTCTTAATATCTGCCACTAATTTTGCTTCCATTAATTGCTATTTCCTCAAAGAGAAACTAAACTCATCACAGCAATTAAGAAAAGCTTGTGAGACAAACCAAAATGTTTTGAATTAAAATGAAAGAAATCAACAACTATCCTTCTCTTATCGTATCTCGTAAGACTAGTGCGAGAAAACGCGTAATAAGACACACAAAAGACAAGAAAATTAAAAAAAATGAAATTGAAATTTGAAAAAATCTTAATGTTAGGTATACTTACCTTGGCTCCTTCAGCTTGCTGGCTATGGCTATGTGGTACGCTGGTATACAGTCTCTTGGTTTGTGGGAGTTCTTATTTCACTTCTTTCTTTTTTCAATGAGCTTCAAATAGCAGAACAGAAACACTGTTTGCGGGAATGGCTTTGGTATCTTTTTATTCATTTTTTTTTTTGATAACTTCCATTCAATGTTAAACACTGTTTTTTTCAAACACTTTTTTAATTTAGGGAAAAGGTTCGACAACACGACTTTTAAACTCGCGGGGATATCGGCTGCTCCAGAATGTTATAATTAAAACGTTATAAAACAAACGACCGTACGTTTAGCTTCTTCGAATCAGACTCCCAGAATTCTAGCATTCGACTTTCCACGGACCTGATTAGCGTTTGGTTGAGTCAAGGCCAATGAACTTTATTCGCTCGTTTGAACTACTTAGCGTAAATCGCTTGCCAGTGGTAAAATGTCGCAGCATTTCCGCCGGATCGATTTGCATTCACTACAGAATATTCACCTGTCGATTTCCGCTGAGAGTTCAACGCACCAAGACCACACTTGACACGAGCCGTTGGAAAATGTATGTATGCACATAATGTGCATACAACATCACCAGCCGCTACATCAAGCCGCTTCACCCTACAACTGCAGAGGCAATATTAGCTGCCATTCCTCCTCTACATTCAAAAGGTCAGTTGGAATTTGTTCAAACTTCTCCGAAACATGCTGTGCTGGTGACATGCTATGCGGGTCACCAGTCTTGGTTTTTGCCTGGGTGGCAAAGGAATACTGTCACTGAAAAACAATTTACACAGCCCTAAGTGGTGATCAGTTGACAACTCAGCTCCCCTGAAAACTCGAACATCACAAATCATTATTTAAACACACGATGGTAAAACAAAGAAAACAATCAGTGACCTCTGATTTAAATTGTGCTTGTACCATGTGTATTTGTGAATGTCTTTGTGTGGGAAAAAGGTGTTCATGATGGACAAGCCATATGCACAGCAAAAGTCCAACAACTTCTTCTTGATCCGGGTCACCGTGCGAGTCATCCGTAACCACATGTGCATTGAAGTCACTCGTCCAGGGCAGCATAAACTTCGTTCAAAAAAGACTCATACCCTGACTCTCGATTTGGTGCATAAGACTGAACCAGAGCCGATCGTTCAAGCTTAAGCTTTTAGATCAGAATCCTTCCCCCAAACGGAATGACATCGAATAAATTTTCTGACAACCGGGGGCTTGTAAGTATCCCCATACCCGCCTGTGCGGTTATGTGATTTGGGACGCCAGACCAGAAGAGCTTCCACCCATCATCGAAGTCTTTGGTTCCAGAACCCTTCCTCTTAGTTGAGGACATGTCAGTTGCATCGAGCTAATACTTTTTGGCCTCCTCAACCAGTTCAAGTTCCTTCCTTTTTGAATTTTGAATTGGTGCCGTTGTCGATTTGTAGAGTCTCCACCTGAGCCCTCATTTTGACTTGGTGCTGTCCCCCTCCAACCCCGTAATGGATAGCGGCACCATTGATGGGCTGCTCGTAACTTCTTCGGGTTAAACCCGATCGGATGCCGAGTGCGACCTTCCGACCACCAAGCGCTCGCATGCTGACACCTCTCAGGCCTAGCTCCAAATGGTGCCCTGGATTACCAGGATCAGCAAATATCCGAGGCTGTTTTCGTTTTCTTTTCATGGTTGGGGGGAGGGTGCATTTTATACCTAGCTGCCAGGTTTAAATTCGGCTGATCCTAACCCGGACAACAGACGCCGACCAGGAAGCCGCTCGTCGCGAGACAAACGCTCCTGGATTTTCAGCCGTCACTCAGGGATCAGACGCTGCTGGATTTTATTTAAACCTTCGGGTTCATCTTTTTCAGTTATAACTTTACTGCCAAGGGTGGCTCCGCAAGGAGTTTATACTCCTGGACAGCATCACTTATGCCTGAAGATTACTTCCTCCAGTGGATTTTAGTCGGCTCTTACGGCAGGCATACCTTACCTAAAGCATATTCTTAAACCCGACCTTGCAGGGTATTAAAAAATAAAAATCAACTTACAAAAATAAATAAAAATATTATCAGGTACAAAATATTACCGATAACGAAAAACTAGAAGCTGCCGTTTATTATGTTTGCTTTATACTGAAGTGGAATTTTTCAGTACTTGTTTAATATGGGAGCATTCGATTGGTTTAGGACCTGCAATACCTGGCTTTCCGAGAGAATATCGCTTCCAAGAAAAGACCTCCTTGTTTCCCGCAATATCGGACATTTTCTTATTAAGTGGATGACATCTTCCTTTAATTACATTTAATGACATGCACCTTTAACACCGTCGCTTTTTCTTCAGTAGTGTGGTTGTCCCGAAAATAATTTTGCTCCTGTAGATTATGGCTTAGACGACTATAAACCAATATATGCCGTGACCCGGTTGCTTTATTTACAAATTCCTCTCTTATTTTCTCGTCAACTTCGGAAATAAGCTGATTCAGTTTGGGCTTCCAGCTGCTTGGTGAGCCGTCCAGGATGAGTTTGGTTCCATAGCTATTAGCCAGTTGTTGCATATCGTTATACCATCCACTCCATCTTTGATGCATATGTAGCATAGCTCTACTTGGAAAGCAGTGCTCGGGCATGCTCAACATTTTAAGAATAGATTGAGCATGAGATTTTATAAATAGTGGTGGCAGTCCGGTTTCGAGCATGTAGTTTGGAGTGTTTGGAGCTAGGCGAAATATTCTTTTTATGTAGAATCGCAGAAGTTTCTTCAATGCGTCATATCTTCTGCTTCCCCAAAATTGTGCTGTATACAAGAGGATTGACTCCGATACGGTCTCAAAAACTTTTAAGCTACTGCTATGCACAACCATTCGATTCCTAAAGCATTTCATCCAAGCTACATAGATGGCGGCTTTCTACTTGGCTAACCTATCGTTCAGGTGTTTCTCAATGCTCAGTTTTTTTGTAAAATGCACTGCTAGATATTTATAGTCCTTCGCAACTTCGATAGCTTCACCGTTGAAGTGCCATCTCTCGTTTGCGCCATTTCTTTTGTTCCCTCTTTTAAATACCATAACTTGCGACTTGCTTAAATTTACTACAAGATTCCACATCTTGCTCGTGGATTTCTGTTATTTGAAGATCAGCCGTCCCTCTGGGATCAGATGCTGACCGACGAGCCGCACAATATGTATCAGACGCTGCTGGATTTTATTTAAACCTTCGGGTTCATCTTCTTCAGTTATAACTTTACTGCCAAAGGTGGCCCCACGAGGAGTTTATTCTCCTGGGCAGCATCACTTATGCCTGAAGATTACTTCCTCTAGTGGATTTTAGTCGGCTCATACGACAGGCATACTTTACCTCAGGTTGTTGGGCTGATGGAGCGAGTTGACCCGCGCCTCATCGCACTTAGGTCTATTTAGACCCATTGTGATACCCAATGGGGGATAATCCTAGTTGTGTGGATGTTCCGTTTCCTTCTTATGCCGTGTTGAGTTCCTGGAGTCACCTTGTTGATTTAACATACCTGGAAAGAGATGTTAGTGGTGCGTTTGAAAGTTTTGAGATATCGTGGAAGAAGTAGCTTCCTAAAGTTCTTTTCCTCAACTGACTTAGACTGGGACAGTGGCACAGATCGCCACATCCTCTGCAGATGTCGTCATTGTCGAGATTTCGGATTTTATTTCAGTCACAGCTATTGCCTTTATGGCTGCCTGGCTGTCTATAAATATGGTAATATAATTCTGTGGTTTTGCCGTTATTGACAGTTGGCTGGCTGCCTCCTTGAGTGCAAGGACCTCCGCTTGGAAGACGCTGCAAGAATCGGGCAATTTTATTGATTTTTCTATAAGTGGGTTCTCAGAGTAGAGACCTGCACCCGTGCCTATGCTCATTTTTGACCCATCTGTGTATATGGCTATCGATAAATTTCTCAACGTTTTCCCCGATTCCCACTCATCCCTGCTAGGAAACATGCACGTAAAAGGCTTTTCGAAGTCAAGGTAGGGGGTAGCTCAAGGCGCTTTTGGCAGCAGATTCTTGCATATAGAGGTCGAGGGGTAGCATATTGAGAATTGCCTCCAGCCCTAAGGTTGGTGTCGTTCTCGTAGCTGATGTCGTACCAATACATGCAGCTCTCTGCATTATTAGCGTAGGTTCGTGTTTTTTCCAGCTGCTTGCCACCAGACTAAACACCCATACGTCAAAATAGGTCTAACAATTGCAGTGTACATCCAAAGGACAATTTTGGGTCTGGGACCCCAATTTTTTCCGAAAATGCGACTGCAAGTATAGAACGCGGTTGAGGCTTTCCTTACTCTTTCCTCAACATTGAATTTCCAGCTTAGTTTCCTGTCAAGAATCACCCCTAAGTAGCATGCTCTATCGGAGAGTTGAAGACAGGTTCCCTCAATCGCCGGTAGAGGGAATTGCGGTATATTTCTTTTGTTTGTGAAAAGCACGAGGACGGTTTATTGTGGGTTAAAACCCAAACCGCACTGCTTTGCCCACGAGCTAAGTTTCTCTAGAGCCTTCTCTTATAGTCCGCTGATAGTGGGTAGGAATTTTCCTACCCACTATCAGCGAACTTTGACCATTAAAACAAGGTCGTCGGCATAAGCCACCACGTGAATCCCTCCCACGCCCAGTCTTATAAGTATCTCATTGACTACCAGTACCCATAGAAGTGGTGAGATGACTCCTCCTTGTGGGGTGCCTCTGGAGGCAGCCAACCTAACAACACTATCGCCTATGGATGCATTGATCACCCTATTTTTAAGCAGATTTATAATCAGATTAATAAGGCTTGGTCAACGTTTAGATTTTCTAAATTTCGTTTAATTGCACAGGTCTTAACATTATTAAAGGCACCCTCAATGTCAAGGAATGCAGCAAGGGTATATTCCTTGTCTTGAAGTGACTTCTCAATCACGCTGACTAGCATGATTGAGAAGTTTGTGCAGCGCTGTTTCAACGCCCAGGTGCGCCAGGACCTGCGCTTAGCACTGTTGACAGCACTTTTAAAATTCCGTTGGCTTGATTTGTACAACTCCCAGTCCTCTGGCCTATTGCTGGCCCTTGCCCGATTAAAAAGTGAGCTAGTTTTCCTCCTAATTACAAGTAGATCTATTGTCCACCACTTTGGTGATTTTCTACTGTTGCAAATGGTGCGTAAAGGACACGCTTTGTCGAATGCATTGTGTAGAGTCCTAGATAACTCTGTGGCGAGGGCATCGACGTCATTCGTAGTTGTTGTTTGATGCCCATGTTTGTTTTGCTTAGGCCTATCTCCCTGAGAAAAACCTCCCAGTCAGTGTTCCGAGGATTTCGGTAAGAAGCAGGCCTGGGTTTGGTTGTGTTTAAAGAAAATTCAATTATTTTGTGATTTGAAAAAAAAATTCTTCTTTAGAAACTTTCAAGTTGTCTAATGACAGCGAGTGAGTTACTGCACAACGTGTTGTCAAGCACCTCTCTTCTATTTCTTGTGGTGGGTTCGTTACCCTTATTTAATACTAGTAGATTTTGTTCTAAGATAAATTCAAGAAGTGACTCACCTCGCTAGCTGATGTTGGAACTGTCCCACTGCGTGTGGTGGGCGTTAGCATCACTGCCAAGGATGAGGTCCCACTTCTCTTTATAGCATTTTAGAACCAGGGATCTGGTGCATGCTGGTGGATTATCCACAGAGTCAAAAGGCATGTAGGTCGATGAGAAGATGAGTGGTACTCGCCCACTTCAATTACTTTCCAGTCCTCGGTGTGAAGTTCTGGATTTAGGTTCCGAAGGTATCTCTCGATCCAGTCCTTGGGAATGTGAGCTCCAGGGATGCAGATGAGACCCTTCAGTTTGGTGTACTCAAGTACCTCCTTCAGGCTAACAACCCTTAAGTCAGCACCAGCCCACGGGGCATGAGTATTGCTTATAAAGTTGTTAAGCCAGTCGAGTGTGTACTTGTCACATCAGTTTAGTATTTTGAATTTCTTAATAGTGACTTACGTGTCAAAGCGTGGTTTATTACCACTGGCCTTGCAGGCATCGTTGATTCCCACCAGCTTCAATTGGTCTTCAGATAGCTTTCGTTCTGGATTACCAAGGTCGACTACTGCAACCCGAAAGCTCTCCTTGTCCAAGTCCTGATGGAGCTTCCTGAAGTCGCTTGAGGTTCGGACTGGCCCTTCCCCCTCGTTTCTGCAGTTTCCCCGATACAAGATACCGAGGTGCACGGCGGTTGGCATTGCGCCCTCGTCATCAGTTTCTTGTAGGCTCCTCCGAAGGCCTGCTCCTTAGCTACCTTCACGTCAACGCCAGCGTCGTTGCTCAGATTTCCCTTGGAGCTACCTTCAGTTTCCTTGGGCTCCGATTTCTCTACACCCAGGTTAATTGAAGATTTGGAAAGTTTATCATTGCCTTAAGTGGAGGGCAAGTGGCCTTCCTTCTTTGGTTTGATTAACCTTCCTTTTGCTCCTTGGGATTTCCGTTCCCCAACCAGGCGCCAAGCAGTCTTGGTAAGGTCCATGATCTCGTGCGCCCTTTTCAGCATGCTCGATTTCTTTTCCGTTAAGGACTTAGGATCGAGCTTGTTCAGCCGGATGATGGTCCTTCTGGCGTTGGCTCTTTGGCGTACGGTGTACGAAGCAGTAGTGTCGTTGTTGCAACTTGGCTTGTCAGTGCCTGCAATAGGAGTGGTGCTGCCATCGGCCATATTGAGGTCAGCTTTGCCAGGCTTGGCAACGACTGTACAGATACTATCTGCCGTCACGTTCGCTTCCCCGATGACAGAGTCGGGAGAAGCACTCTTGCACCCGGAAGCATCCGACTCCAGAGTCGCGCTCAATGGATTAGAATCCTTTGAGATTATCGCGATCTCTCCAGTCGGCTTCTTCGCAGCATGTGCTATCGCTTCCTCCACCTTAGTCAGACAAGTACTAGCTAATGGCTTGATGCATGGTCTGACAGGATTTGGGAACATAAACACCGGCTCAAGCGCTACCCCCGTTGGCTTAATATCAGAGGTTGGCGCCTCCGATCCAAGTCCTGACAAGCTATGGCATGTCACAAACTTCGACAGATTTGTTGAACCCCCATGCTCTCCTCTTCCTTTCGGCTAGTCTCCGGTGAGAGACGGGCAATAGGCATGTCATCTCCCGTAGGTATGCTTGCAAGGAAGTCCAGAGCGTTTTTAAGCCTTCTCTGCTCAAGTTCGCTTAGTTGCTGCTGCTTATTCCCTAGTCTCTTAACCGTCAATTTGCAGTTCTGTACTCTGCTGTGAATTGACTTGGTCGACGAGATCGATATTCTGGCCCCAACATTTGTAATAGAGGGAATTCACCAGCCTTCGTTGTAAGAAACAGGCAAGAAGTGATAGACATAACCCTTGCCTCAAGCATGGAAAGTTTAGAAATTAGAGATTGGAGGGTAGTTGTTGAAGCGTCAATGTCAGATTACCGATGGATATGCTTCAACCTTAGCCTTCAGTTAAAAGTATGCAGTTTTCAAAGAAATTCCAGAAAGCTGATTCGGGCAGATACATGGAGGTGTCGCATAAGCACCTGTTTACCCAAACTACCATCTTGGATGACTCTGATCACTTAGACAGGGCGGCTGGAATTCTCAGTAGGGTATTAACGTTGGCATTCGAGATGGCGTGTCCGATCGATATAATTCACAAAAGAGCACAACCAAAGTGGTGGAATAGGGATGTAGGTCTAATAAGGAAAGAGGTTAGGAAACTCTGCAATAGGGCTTCTTCTTCTTTCTTCTTTTCCATTTAGGCGTGAGGTTATAATCTGAAGTGGTGGATCATAGCCCTCCCACCCTACTGCATTCCTTATGGTCCGCTTGTGGGGTACGCCGATTTGACCTCAGAATATACCGGCAGGCCACCCGCTTTTGGATCTCTTCGTCACTGAGGCCAAATAAATGCTTATGTCGTTGCATTTGTGTGATCCATGAATGCTTAGGCCTTCCTCTCCTTCGCGATTGCGCAGGAATGTTGATTGGCATTGCCTTTTTGACGGGGTTCGTAGGATCTCTCCTTTGAACGTGGCAATACCAACTGAGCCTGTCGTGTACCATTTTTCTGGTGATAGGTTCTTAAACATGGAGGCTTTATCGAATCGTCGTACTCCTTAGTCTATCTCGCTTTGTTACTCCTGCTGTCATGCAAAGCATCTTCATCTCAATTGCCGTTAATTTGCTCTCATATTTCTTATACGCTATCCAACATTGTGAACCACATGTAAGCGCCGGACGCACAACTGCGGTGTAGAGCCTTCCTTTTAGCTTAGGAGGCGTTTTTCGGTCACAGAAGATGGCGGAGTTTTCTCGCCACTTCACTTATCCCATGCTTACGCGGTGATTGATGTCGTCATCACAGTTTGCTTTGCTATTAATCATAGACACCAGGTACTTGAACTTTTCACACTTGGGAAGCACATTTCCATTCAATTTAATGTCTGGAATCAGCTCGGGTGGGTCAGAGAATGGGCAGCACAGGAACTCTGTTTTCTTTTGGCTTATACGATACCCATTTCCCTCTAAAACATCCACCCATATATCAAGTGCTCGCTGCAAGCATGCATGATCTTCACTTATGATAGCCCCATCATCAGCGAAGAATAACTGATGTACTTTCCGGTCTATTCGTTTTCCTTCAAGCATTATCTGCTTGAAGGATTACAATGAAAAGCAAAGGACTAAGGACGCTTTCCTGGTGTACACCGACTTTAATTGAGAACTCGCCAGTGACTGCGGAGGGACATCTTACTCTTGTCTTTGCTCCATCACACATGTCTATGATCATCCGCACGTAGGCTTCTGGAACCCCTCGTTTTCTTAGCGGCACCCATATCAGATCTCGTGGAAGTCTATTGAAAGCTTTTTCAAAATCAACCAGCACCACATGCAGATCTTTAAGAGCATTTAGATGTTTCTCCATGATCCTTATACTTTGGATTGCATCAGTGGTTGATTTGGCCGCGACAAACCCACACTGCTCCTCAGAGAGTCTTATTATTTTTCAGTATTTTTTAAAACTGACGGTACATGGAATGAGTGAAGCGATTGCAAAAAACAATTTACGTACTTAGTTAGGAAGTCAAAAAGGGCTTCATGGCAAGGATATTGCGAATCCATCGCAGCAACAGATGAGACCTCGAGGCTTCGCAAGATGCTTTCTGAAGAAGCGTACGTTGCCAGCTACCTTAGGAAGAATGATGGAACCTGGGCTGACAGTAGCCAGGAGTTTTTGGAAGCTTGGTAGAAACTGACTTCCCTGGGTTCACATTAGCGGATGGTGTGCTTCGGCAATACGAAAGCAGAGGCACCTCTCTCTCCAAAGGTTAGATAGATACCCTCATTGACAGGAAAAAACTACGGTGAGCTATTCAGTCCTTCAGCCGTACAGCCGTAAGAAGGCTTATATTGCTCTTTTTATCTGCAAGAGAACGGTAAGGAAAACTTGGAGCTTAAAACCTGCCATACTTCACTGGTTGTATACTGTGGTGTTACGACCCATACTTACTCACGGTGCCTTGGTTTGGTGGTAAGCAACAATCAGAAAAACAGTGTATGGAAAACTTACAAAGAACGGCCTGTATAGCCATCACAGGTGCCCTCGTACTACACCTGCTCTGAGACCTAACACCACTTGATATACATATAAGGTGTAGCTGGCAATAGTGCGTTACGACTTGTTACACTTTTTCTTCACGTTAGAATAAATTTCGAAGGTGCGCCGACGATGCGCTCACGGATGTAAACAATTTATGAAAACTAAAAGCTAGCGGCGAAAAAGTGCAACAACACAGCAAGTTGTTGCTGTGCTTCCCGACTGCTCAGCAAGGGGGTGGGTTCCCAGAACAAATGATTAATACACGATAAAATGCTTAATGATTTTTGTACGTAGATTAAATGGGCGCCAGCTGTTTTATAAGTAAAATAGCAAAACTGTAGGTAGCTGAAAATGATTAGCTCCGATCAAAAGAGAAACAAAATGGTTTAGGTCGTTATAAACGGTCTAAGACGAACGAAGGCGATTTATTAAAAGGAGTTTAAGTTTAAAGAATTAACCAATGAATCACAGCAAGAATCGCTTGATCTGTTCACAGCTTGGGATCACAAACAAAGAAAAGCAACGCAAACAAGGAAATGCCCGAATGAAATAAAATGAAAAGGTAAACAATTTTATCAATATCCCCGCACGAAGAGAATGGCTCACTATATTAACACGTCCCGAATGCAAAAAGGTGAAAACTATTTTCTCGAAATGAATGTCCACCAGCCAACAATTTCTGCTTACAAAACACAAACGCAATCATAAAACACTACTTAGCTTTTCCTCTTTCTCCTTCTCGTTCCTTTTTCCTTTTCCTTTCTTTTACTGCGTCCTTTCTCCTGGATCTGTTTGCTTCCTTAGTAGGTATTTTCTCTGGATCCTATTCCCAACATTTCTATATCCTTTTTCTCAAAACCTCCAGCTCTCTTTTCTTAAAAACCTTCACCAAACTTGCTAGGTAAACCAGAAGTGATTCACCCAAGCTTGGCTTGGCTTTTTTCCCAAACAAACCATGACTCATTCACACACACATTCACTCAATCCTCTCATTCCAGTATAGTGGTTATCGGGCACGGCGTTTCAAGCCACGCTCAGCTCTTTGCCTGGGCATGCTTGCCGTTATTGAACCCCAGCTGCATTTCTCTCACACAAGAATTCGTACCAATTCGCCTCACTGCGAATTAAAGGGTAGAATTCAAAGCCGAACCGAAAAGAGAGCATTCAGTGATCCATAACATTTAACGCTATTCTCAGAAGGAGAATAGGGTTATACATTTTAATAAGGAGAACAAAGAAGGAACTACCATACTCAACACGCAATATACTACATTACCCTAGTGGACTTTCGCGCAGATTTGGGGGAGAGGACTCTACCTATAGTAAGCCATTCTTTACAAATTCAGAATTTAACAGGATGGGCCCTCGGCCATTGCTGATCTTCGCTCCGGGTGGATATAAATCTCGGGTTACGATAGTCAAATGCACTCTGCATTCTCTGGCCCGCATACTTTGGCTCTTTGGTATTTGAGCTCTGCTTGTTTGATGGTGGCTCATCGGCATCAGTTCAATCGCCGGGGATTGTGGCGACGAGGGTTCTGGTGTATGCGACTTGCTTACGTTTTTTGGATGAACTAGAGTCTCCACACCGTCCATCTTAGTTGAATCGCCCGTTGGGAGCATTCTGACAGTCCATCTTGCTCCTAGAAACCTGTATGGGTGAAAAGAGGGAACACAAGTGGGAGAAGAAAGACGGGGAAGCCCAAAAAGCGATTTTAGACCGCAACAACTCCACCCTTACCTCCCGTGAAATGTGGTACACATTTCAATACGATTTATCTAAAATGGATGATACAAATGAAAACGAAAATGAATTAATTGTCAACGTAGATTGTAGGGTAATACAAGGCTTTAGCGTCGTAAATGCAAGTGAATTTAAATATAATAATTGCGCTTTCCTATGTTTTAACATCAGGTCATTGCGTGTGCATTGCAGTAACTTTTGCTTAAGTATAAGTCGCTTTTTAAGTGCACTAAAAATAATTATTCTTGTCGAAACAAACATAGAAGATGAGGAGAAGGATTTTTATAAAATAGATGATTTCAAGCCTGAATTTCTTAACAGAAATTAAAAGAGAGGTGGAGGAATTGTGATGTTTATCAGGAAAAATTTAGGACACAAAAGAATACCCTCAGAAACTAGATCATACGAAAATATAAAAATTTGCTTTACAGAAGGTAAAAGTACGACGTACGTTGTTGGAGTTTATAGACCACCAGGCTTTAGTAAAAAAACATTTATTGAGGAACTTCCAATTAATTTAGGACAAATTGGCAGAAATGATGAAATGATTGTGATGGGGGATATGAACTAAATGTCCGTGACTCAAAATCAAATATCGTTAAGGATTATTTGGAGATGTTAGCATCACTAAGACTGCTAAATGTGATAAATCAATATACCAGAGTAGATCCTAGTAACGGCAAAAAATCAGTAATTGATCACATACTTGTAAGCAGAGGCGACAAAAAAATTAATTCTGCTGTGATTGAGAGTGGTATCACCGATCACTACCCAACTCTATTCACAATGGAGTCGCTAACAAGATCGGATAACATAAGAGACAGGACATCGTTTATATGTGATGCGAGAGTTAACGAGCTTATAGTTGAAATAAACTGAAATGAAGTCATCAATGAAGAATATGCTGATACACTATACAATAAGTTAGCCTGCAAACTAAATGAATTCTACAAAAATGCAAACGTCACAAGAACAACACAGAAGAAAAGAAAAAACAGCCCCTGGATAACCGCTAATCTTATAGCTGAATGCAAAAAAAGGGATGAGATGTACCGTAGGTGGAAAAATAATAGAGGTAACATAAGCTATGAATTGGAGTATAAAAGTTTCCGGAATAAAACTAACAAAATGATAGCAGCTCAAAAATCCCACTTTTATAAAAACAAATTTATGGAGTTTAATTAATGAAATATTAGGAAGGAAAAAGTCGAATATTGATGAAACCCTGATTTTTTGAAACCCTGAATTTTTCTACTGATATAACGATGCTATCCAACGAATGTGCACAACTTTTCTCAACACAAACGTCACATATTATTTATAAGTGTAGATTTACTACATCAAATCATATAAATACACATTTGGGAAACTCTATCTTTGAACAACAGATATCTGAAGCAACAGATACACAGGAGATGCGAAAAATAATAAGTTTTCTTGGAGAAAATAAATCGCCCGGAATTGATGGCATTAGAGCAATTGATATCAAAAGACACTCGGACATCTTTGCACCTATTCTGTCTAAACCTACCAACCTCTGCCTGACCCAGGGAAAAATTCCCTCAACTCTAAAAACTGCCATTGCTCGGCCGATATATAAGGGTGGTGTTAAAAATCAGCTAGGCAACTATAGGCCAATATCGATACTTCCAGTTGTAGAAAAGTGCTTGGAAGGCGTTGTTTCGAGAAGGCTACAAAGTTTTATTGACAAACACTCACTGATACATAAAAGTCAATATGGATTCCAAAAAAACAAAAATACAGGGAAACTGCTAGGTGAATTCGCTAACTGTGTGAATGAAAGCTTAAATAAATGCCATCATGTCCTAGTACTGTTCATGGACTTCAGTAAAGCTTTCGATACACTAAACCATGATAGCTTAGTAGAAGCGCTACGGCAGATTGGCATTAGAGGTGTAATGGCTGATTGGCTTACCGATTACCTGCACAACAGGTGGTTCAGTGTAAAGATCAAGGGAGTAATAAGCGACAAAAAGGAAGTGAAGTATGGAGTTCCACAGGGATCAAAACTGGGCCCCCTTCTTTTCATCCTTTACACCAACGAGCTTCTTCGGGTTTTTAAGGACAGCATCCCATTTTAATTTGCTGATGATACGGCGATTGTGGTCTCACACAGGTGTCTGGATACGGGGATAAGGATACTACAAAAAGAGTTCAATGCTGCAATAAAATGGTGTCACGATAATGGATTGGTCATCAATGCTTCCAAAACTAAAATGATGCACATTCGAAGTCAACAATTTAAGCCTATGCAGAGTAGAATATGTCTTAACAATGATGCCTGTCCTAACACTGCGAATGAGACTATTGAATTGGTAGAAAGTCACAAATATCTCGGAGTAATTATTGACTGCCACTTGATATGGGACAAACACGTCGATAAACTACGCATGGAGCTAAAGAAAGCATTATATGCATTATCTCATTTGCGATACCATGCCAATGAACCTGTCCTAAGGCAAGCTTATTTTGCATTAGTGGAATCAAAACTAAGATATGGCATTCTTGCTTGGGGAAACGCAGCTGCAACACACATTCAAAAGCTTCAGAGACTTCAAAACGCAGCACTTAAACAAGTTAAAAACAATAATCAACGAAGTCATGGCAACGACTTTAAAGTTCTTCGAGTCGACCACATTTTTAAGATGACATTAATTCTGGAGTACTACGATGATGGGCGCTTCATTCGACCAGTAGATCATCTAATAAACACCAGACGACGGGCCCAGGGTATGCTTCAAGTACCTAGAAACCACAACAATTATGGTAGACGACAACTTAAATACAGCGTTCCTTCAATAATTAATGAATTACCTAGAGATCTAGTAAATATTGAAAATTTTAAAACTAGGAAAAAACAAATAAAAAGCTTCTTTTTGAATTCTTTAAATTAAAAATATATTAAAGCTAAAATTTTCTTAAACGAAACACAAACGTAAAGTAAACACACATTTTAAATAAAAAAATAAAAATGCACTTAAGCTTACTGTAACTTTTTTAAATGTAAAAACACAATCTCCTGCAGAAAAGCCAAGGCTTTGCAGGTACTTATAAAAATTGTTAAGACTTTTCAAGAATAAACCTTCAAACCTTCAAAATCAAAAAAAAAAATAAAAAATAGGGCACCTAGGAATCGAAAGGTAAAACAAAACGTAACAGAAGGAGACATGGCCGGACTGACAAAAGATTGGCCATCAACATAGGAGAGGAACCATGGTCGGGCTAACAAGAGATTGGCCGATGGTATGGAAACGTTGGTGGGTCCTATGGGTCGTCGATATATGGCTTAAGGTCCTTCACATGCCATGTTCCTCGTTCCTTTCCAGTGTCATCTTCAAGCACGTACGTCCAAGGGGGGACTCGCCTACGAATTTTAAAGGGGCCGATGTATTTTGGGGCTAATTTCGCTGAGTAGTAGTTCGCTGCATCTGAAAGGATGTAATTCCTACGCCATACAATCTCATTCGGCAGGTATTGAACATCTCGCCGCCTAAGATTGTATGCTTTCGATGCCTTCTTGGCTGCCTCCGCTTACTTTCTACCAATATGTTTCCTTAGCTCCTCAAAACGTTTTCCTAGCTCAGTCATGTTGATTTCCCTAACTCCTAATTTTGAATCACTACCTGACTTGTTCTCTGTGTCCCTATCTAAACTACTTGCTGAAGTACTGGGTGGATCCTGATTCCCTACTGAGTCCCTATCTAACCTGTCTGAGGTACCTAGGGTCGAAGACATACGACCACAAGTAACCATCTCCTTCCCGAAATTCGCGTAGTACGGGAAAACTCCTAAAACGTCATGTTGGGCAGTGCGGATGCAACAAGCTACATTCTCCAGATGTGTGTCCCACGTCCTATGGTTATTAATGCTCTCCGCGGGATTAGCCTGGGGGTGGTAATTCGCTGTAAATCGTTGCTGTGACCTGTACGCTTCGCATAGCGCTTTAAGTTCCTTGCATCGAAACTGGGGACCATTGTCACAGACAGTTTATTTGGGTACGCCGAAAAGAAGAAACACATTGTACTCAAGTACCTTGCAGATAGAAGCAGCCTTCCCATTTCTAAGAGAAAACAACAAAGGGAATTTTGTAAAATAATCAACCACCGTAATAATATTGAATATAAGCAAAACCTCTATTCGACATTGGAAGAGGGCTTACCAAATCTACACACATCATTGTCATGACATTCTGCTAAGACTTTAATCCTATCCTGTTTTCCTACTACTTCCTTCCATTCTAAATTATTGTCATGAACAATCACGTGACCTGCCTTAACAAATTTATATAAAATTCCCTTATCGACCCTCCAGGCCGGAAAAGCTAATGGGTTCGATTCCATTTTCGCTATCATCTTCGTGAACCAAGGATCAGAAACCTGCTGCTGTATTTCCTCTATCACCGGAACCGTCCGTGAAAGCAAATCGGGTACAACGTGATCTTTCCCCTTCCGATGCACGATTTCGAAGTCGAACTGCTGCAACCTAACGGCCCACCTAGCAAGCCTACCGCACGGATCCTTGAGATTACTCAACCAGATCAGTAGGTAATGATCCACATTTAGGTTAGGTTTTCCACATTAATTTTTGATTGTTACATAATCCAATTTTGTAACAGACGTAGGTTCTTTTTGTAAGGTAAAGTTTGTTTTTGTAAACATTTCGTATGTTTTTGTAGTCGTTCCAATCTTCAGCTCTATTAAATACGCTGGCCTTGAGAAGGCACTAGATTTTGTTAGATTTTAATGTTCTAAGCTCGTCGGTGAACCACTTATTTGAGTCATTAACCCTTATTTTTCTTGTTTGTAGCTCTACACAATCATTTAGATTCTCTTTTAAAAACGCCGACAAGCAATGAAGATCCCTTATATTATAATTCTGTTCACATTTCTCTTTAAGCAGGTTTTTAAATTGACTTCTATTGTATTTGAACATATCTAAGTATTTTTTTTGGCTTGCAATTTTTTTATTTTTTACAAGTACCTCAACTACCAACGATTCGTGATCACCTACGTTAAATCCCGGATCTGTATCTGCACAAATATTTTTTTCTTTAGAACATATAACAAAGTCAATTAATGTCCTAGAATTTGGCGTAACCCTTGTTGGCTTATGTCTCACTTTTTTTAAGTTATTTCGGGTAAATACTTCATAAAGAACTTTGGTGTAGGTGTAGTTTACCTCAAAAAGATTGATGTTAAAGTCTCCAATAATCACAGTATCATTATTTGAATGCAATACCCTATCAAGCCAGTCCGCGAACATTGAGCAGAATTCACGTTCTGAACTACTGGGCGATATATAAAAAACGGCATTAGTCTCCTTAAATTCACGCGTAAATATTTTGTAGCATATACACCATATTTTCATTGGAACATGGAATTCATTCACTTTCCTATGCTGTAGACCTTTTCTCACATAAAGCACTACCCCACCTGTATGTGCACTTGTACTATCGCAACGGCGGATTTTAGTCACGAAGCATTATTTCACTATTATAAGGTTTTGGAGAAGGCTATAATATCATGTTTATTATTACTTACTGAGAACTCGATTTCGTTAAAATTGTTTAAAAGGCCTTGAACATTGGTATACCAGCAGTTCAGTATGTTTCGTTGCTAATATTGAGTTCTTTCTTTACGGACTTTTATTTTGCGAAGAAATACCGGGCAGTTTCTGTCATTAGCTAAATGATTGCAGTTGACATTCATATTCAACGATTTGTTTAAATCAGCACAGTTTTTCCATTTTATTTCTTCACTGTCGCAATCTTTTATCTGATGGTTACCGCTACATTTCATACACGACATTTCGTTTTTATAGGCACTTGACTTGTGGTTATAACCCTGACATTTAAAGCACCTCGTAATATTAAAATATTCTCTCACTAGGCATTTAAACCAACCTATCTTTACTCTTTCCAAGTTTATAATTTTACTGAAGCTATCGCTATGCCCATCTAAAACTGCACTTAAATTTCTGTATTTACTTTTGTTTCTAAAAAGATGCACTAATTAGAGGTTGGATTCACTTTATTCATAAAATAAATAAATAAATAGAGTGGCGCAACAGCTCGAGGTGAACCAGGGCCAACTTCTCAACAATGTATGCTGGTGTGTTAATTTCTTTTACATACAAAGGGACCTACAATTTTTTGCCGAATCCGAACGGCACTTTGAGAATTTTTTCAAGACAAATGATACTCTCGGAGGGCTTGTCAGACCCTCGCGGAGGTGCGGACCGTGAAAAGAACAAGTCTTTTTTTCAGGTGACGATGGCAGGATTCGAACCCAGGCCTCCGGCGTAATTAGCACACACACTAACCACTACGCCACGGCACCCCACTTTATTCAGGGTTTTGTTTTTTCATTTTGTTTATTATTTCAGCTTCCACTTCTTCGTTCTCCATATTCATTACACACACCATTGGGTTATTTTTCGTGGGCACTATGACACTATACTGATCTTGAAGCTTACTTTCAATTTAATATTTTAGTTTTTCTATGGATAACTTGTCACCACACTTGATTGCTACAACGCCATCATTCTTGTTTACCACAATTTTCACATTTATATTAGTTGGATCTATTTGTTTTTTTTTATCTCGTTTCGCGTTACATTTGACTCTTGCTTTTTTTGGATACACTAGAACTGATGGTTCGTTGTTTTTTTAAACTTCAGAATATAGATGACCTTATTTTGATTTATATTGCTTTTAGAATTCTTTTTAATTTCAGGAGTAAGAGCATTCACTGACCTAGAAATATTTTTGACACTTTCTTTTAGCTGATCGTCACTTTTCTCTTCACTATTTTTTGATATTTGTTTATTTATCACCGTTATGGATTCAGAATCTGTCGCAATTTTACTAGCACCGTCATAAATTTTTTCACTGTGTTGTTTCAGGGTGTCAATAAATTCACTGAATTTGTTTATTTTGTTCACACTGTTTTCGCAAGCTTGCTGCGCAATTTTCATGGATTTAATTCTCTCTGTGTACCTAACTTCTATCGCTTCCAATTAACTTTTTATTTCCAATTCATTTTTTTTTTTAAAGAATCCTCAAACTCTTTTTTATATTCACTCAAGTAAATGCTGTTCTTTTTCACCGTATCGTTCATTTATTTTAGCACTGCATCAACATTCTCAATGTACATCATTCAATCTTCACATATATACCTCACTCTTGAGCATGTATCAAATATGCTGCTACTGTATACAGGAAGCATACAAAGCGGCGCTGCACAGAAGGACTAGAGCTTCTCGCGAGCTCTACGAGCAGAGGAGGAGAGAGGAACACCGGCTTCTCCGAAGGAAAAAGAGAGAGCACGAGAAGCGCGCGGTTGAAGAGATAGAGAGATGTTACAACAGGAATGAGGTTAGAAAGTTTTACCAAAGGATCAAAAGGTCCTAAACAAGGGTATAAACTTCGAACTGAAGCCTGTAAGGACCATCAAGGGAACATCGTTGTAGAATCGCAGTCGGTGCTGAGGATTTGGAAAGACCACTTCTGCAGACTGTATAACGGCGAGGACGAACCAAATACCGCTGTCAGGCAGAACGAACCATTCAACCCGGGCGAAGACGTTACCGACGAAGCATACGAAAGATACCGCCCACCCGACCTGGAGGAGGTGAAAGTAGCTGCGTCTAAGCTCAAGTGCAACAAAGCAGCCGGAGCAGACGGCCTAGCTGCCGAACTTTTTAAATCCGCTGGCGATGAGCTGGTTAGGAGCATACACTAGCTCATCTGCAAGATTTGGTCGGAAGAAAGCATGCCCGACGAATGGAACCTCAGCATTGTTTGCCCGATCCTCTGAGTTGTGCCAACTACAGAGGCATAAGTCTTCTTAAAATCGCATACAAGATCTTTTCTGCTGTACTGTGTGAACGCCTGAAGCCGTTTGTTAACAATCTGATAGGCACATATCAGTGTGGCTTAAGGCCAGGAAAGTCCACCATCGATCAAATATTCACACTGCGGCAGATCTTGGAGAAAAACCCGGAATTCCAAATCGATACACACCACCTCTTCATCGATTTCAAGGCCGCGTATGACAGCATCTATAGAGACGAGCTATATAGCGCAATGTCTGGTTTTGGCATCCCTGCCAAACTCGTCAGTCTGTGCAGGATGACGATGGAAAACTCACGCTGTTCCGTTAAGGTCGGCAAAGACCTCACCGACCCCTTTGATGTCAAAAAATGATTTAGACAAGGCGACGCGCTGTCATGCGACTTCTTTAACATCATGCTTGAGAGAATTGTGCAGAACTCTCGCGCCAACACCAGAGGTACAATCTTTCAAAAGTCCATTCAACTACTCGCATACGCAGACTACATTGACATAACCGGTAGAACAAAGCGTGATGTCAGTGAAGCCTCTCTGAGTATTGGGACGGAAGCGGCGAATATGGGTTTAGCAGTCAATGAGGGCAAAACCAAGTATATGCTGTCATCAAGAAAAGACACCCAAATCCAACGTTTCTTCGTAAAAAGGATTTTCAGGCTCCCTCGATCATCGCCAAACTACGCAATAGACATTGAAACAGGTTTATCTCCAGTTTTTGTAAGAAATGCCAAATCAAGTGCCGACTATTTGTCCAAAGCTATTATTAGATCTGTGAATAACTTGCAACGTAGAGTTCTTTTGGTTGCACTAGAAGGGGGCTTTTCACCTTTTAAGGAATGGCGTGAGCTTGCTGGTAACCATAATTGTCAATTAAATCTTTCCCCTGCAAGGTCGGTATTAGAATAGCCTTGAGGTAAGGTATGCCTGTCGTAAGAGCCGACTAAAATCCACCGGAAGAAATATTCTTTAATGTTTCAACGGATGCTGTCGATGCTGCTCCATTTCGGGCAACTTTTGGCAGTAAGGTTTTAACTTATAGATGAATCTGAGGGTTAAATTAAAATCCAGAAGCCTCTGTCACACATTGTGCGGCTCACTGGTCGGCGTCTGTTTTCAAAGGGGCGGCTGTATTTAAAAATGAAAATAGAAGTGACTTACCTATTTCTCATAAAAGCGACAAGTTAAAAAAAAATGGCAATGAACAAAACGAAAGATTTGATTACCCCAGGTGGCAGCCCAGCTATGCTAGAAAATCCACCCTCTTCGGAGGCAGGCTCTACGGATTCTGGGGAGAGCCTTTTATTGCTTATAAATACTTTTGAGAAAAGGACAAAACTAAATCGATCACCACCACCTAGATCGAACATATCCGGAAAAAGCAGTCCACCGGTAAACCAGGACTCTGTGAAAATTAAGAGCTTAGAAAAGGAGAATAATGAACTCCGAGCTAAGCTTATTGAAATGGAGCGACTCTTCCAAGATCTAAAAATGGAAGTTGACTCTCTGCGAAAAGAAAACGAGGATATTAAAAATACTCGTTTAACGAAAGACTGTGAGGTAACGAAAGAGTGTGTAACACCGAACCGACCAGCAGTCGAATACTTCACGGACGAGGACGAACTTGCACTTGAGACCGATTCTGTCTTAAGGAAAAGGTCTAGCAAGAAGCGAAAGGCGCATTCCTCTCCCGAAGTAATACAAAAAGAAGATAAGCCCTCTGGCTCAAACAAGGCTAAACCAGAAGCGAAAATTCGTCCACCTCCCGCAATAAACATCGTCGGGATAGCAGACTTTGGGAGATTGCGCAACCTTCTTGCAAACACGGTGAGAACAGAAAACTATAAGCTTACCTCGCACCGAAATAACGTGTGGAAAGTAAATGTTGACAACGCCGATTCCTATCGCGCACTGTCTCTCAGACTGAATGCAGAAAGAATCGAGTGGTATACTTATCAAAATAAGTACGAAAAGCCACTGCGAGTCATTGTAAGGGGGCTCCACCCATCATGCACAAAAGAAGACGTTGTAAAAGACGTAAAAAATAAAGGCCTTAAAATTATTGATGCCGTCAATATCATTAAAAAGGAAAAGCAACGCACGGAAGGAGAAAGAGACACTGTGATCAGACGCGGCCTTCCAATTTTTATGCTCTCCTTTGAAAGAATTGAGAGCATAAACGATATTTATAAAATAAAAATGATACTTAACATCAGGGTTAAAATCGAACCCATGCGAAAGGGCAATAGACTGATACCACAGTGTAAGCGATGCCAAGAATTCAGGCACACAAGTGCCTACTGCCAAAAAGAACCACGTTGCGTGAAATGTGCCGGAAAACACCTGTCAACAGAGTGCAAAGTTGACATAAAGGCTCCAGCAGTTTGCGCCAATTGCCACGGAAACCACCCCGCGAACTATCGAGGATGCGAAGTAGCCATAGAGCTGCAAAAGGGACGAGAACCTCTTAAGGAAAATACTAGAGGTCAGAATCAAAGCCTAGGACGCCCAAAACCTGCTGAAACTCCTAAGCCAAAGACTCCAAAGACGCCAAAGCCGATCAAAAGTGGAAGATTGGCAAAGGAGGCGTCGACAAAAGGCGTAGAAGCTCCACAAAAGAGCGGCGCCAGTTGAAGTGCAGCGGAGAAACCACCACTGGTCGAACCGAAATCATACGCACAGGTTGCGGCAAAGGAAAGCAAGGCAAGATCGCCCACAACAGATGCAGTGTCTCAGATCCTCGCTGTAATCTTGGAGAAACTTGAGGATCAGACTAAAATCAACAAAGTTATATTTGACAAACTGAGCAAGCTCGAGTTTAAGCCTCGAAAAAATTACAAGAGAACATGAATATGAAACAGTTATTTAAAATACTAACATGGAATGCAAACGGCCTTCTGAATAAAATAGACGAACTAGAAGTATTTCTACGGAAAAACAATATTGATATTTGCATGATTACGGAAACTCACCTTAAAAACGGGTCTACACCCAAACTTAAAGGTTACAATGACTATCACGCACATCACCCTTCGCAAAATTCGAGAGGAGGATCCTCCCTCTACATTAAGAACTGCATAAAGCACTTCAAGAACAGAGAAGTTGAGCTAGACTCTATGCAGATCAGTTCAGTTTCTGTAAAAATTGACTGCTTAGATTATAACATTGCATCTTGTTATTTCCCGCCAGGATATAGACTGGTGGAAGACGATCATGATCGTATGTATGACTTCATTGGGTCCAATTTTATCATTGGGGGTGACTTTAACGCGAAGCATACTTTTTGGGGCTCACGATACAATTCAACAAGAGGCAGATTACTGTACAAAAATAGTATGAAGCAGGGGATGGACTTTTTCTCCACGGGTAAGCCAACATATTGGCCAACCGATAGGAATAAAAAGCCTGACCTTGTCGATTTTTTCATCGCTAAAGGGTACCCCAAATACCTTACGCGAATTGAAGAGTGTTATGATCTTTGCTCAGACCACTCAGGAGTTATCTTGAAGATGGGTGGAAGACTGGCGAAAATAGAAAGAGCTCCTAGATTAGCTAGCAAAAACATGCTTTCAGAAAGGACTGTAAGGAGGGTGTTGGCTTGAATGTGCCATTGAAAGCTCCTTTCGAGTTAGAAACTGCAGTTGACAAATTCATTGAAG
Source organism: Neoascia interrupta (assembly GCA_947623515.1). Lineage (NCBI taxonomy): Eukaryota > Metazoa > Arthropoda > Insecta > Diptera > Syrphidae > Neoascia > Neoascia interrupta. Next base: position 13,979,284 of record OX392465.1, read on the forward strand.
CAATTCAGAGCGCTGCTTGTAACAACAATTCGTCCCAAAAGAACGCAGTTAGCACCGACGGGCATGTACGTAAAACATATCCGCTCGAAATCGAAGAATTGATTCGTGAAAAGAGAAGAGCGCGTAGGAGATGGCAAGGCACGAGGGCCCCCCCAGACAAAACCCTATTGAACCACCTCTCTAACAAACTGAAAGGAATGTTGCAAGATCTTAAAAATCGTCGACCACTGAATACCTTGAAGGCTTGTCGGCGGATAGGAGCTCAAACTACTCGCTGTGGAAAGCAGTTAAGTATATCAAGAAACCTATAATCCACTCGGCACCAATAAAAAAAGCTAACGGCGAATGGGCAAGAGAAGACAAAGAGAAAGGGAATTTGTTTGCTGAACATTTAGAAGAAACATTCAAGCCTTTCGACGGTCCGCCGTTGGCTGACGTTCTAAACAACAACGGGGAACCTGATAGCCTTAGAATGGAAAAAGTTTCGTTAGTTGAACTCCGACAGACAATTAGCAAACTTAAAAATAATAAGGCCCGGGTTACGACCTGATCACTGGCGAAATATTAAAAGAGCTACCAAAAAAGGCATTAGTCAAGCTACTTTATATGATAAACGCTTCTCTTAGACTTCTATACGTTCCAAGGCAATGGAAAGTTGCTGAAGTCATTATGGTTCCTAAACCGGGGAAATGCGCAAATGATAAAAAATCTTATAGGCCCATATCGCTTCTGCCGATAATATCGAAAGTATTCGAGAAACTTCTGCTGAAGCGATTACAACCAATAATTGCAGAAAGACGCTTGATCCCGGATCATCAATTCGGTTTCAGACCTAACCATTCCACAATAGATCAAGTCTACAGAATAACGCATGAAATTGAAAAAGCCTTAGAAGGGAAAAAAATATGTTCAATGCTTTCCTCGACGTATCGCAAGCCTTCGACAAGGTATGGCACGAAGGCTTGAAATATAAGCTACGGCAAAACTTGCCGGAAGACATGTTTAAAATATTGGAAAATTATCTTGAAAGCAGACTCTTTCGTGTTAGGTGTAGTAGTGAATACTCGAGTTTCAGGGAAGCGTCCTCGGTCCGACCCTGTTCCTGCTCTACAAAAGAGACATACCTCTAGATGACGAGACAGTCGTGGCCACGTTTGCGGACGATACGGCCATCCTGGCAACAGGTGAATCAGTCGAGTCATCAACGAGAAACCTCCAACGAGCATTGGACAGAATTTGTGTCTGGACGAAGACTTGGCGAATCGCTCTTAACGAGAACAAGTCTACGCATGTGGATTTCACTTACAGAAGGGTTAACAATTTGCCTCTGTTCATAAATTCTGTACAAATACCTTATGCAAATGAAGCGAAGTATCTAGGGAAGACACTGGACGCTAAACTAAGGTGGAAACCACACGTAAAGAAGAAGCGTGACGAGCTCGAGATTAGGCTCAGGGAAATGTATTGGCTTATCGGAAGATTTTCGAAATTAAGCACATATAACAAACTGCTCTTGTACAGGCAGGTGTTAAAGCCGTCCTGGACATACGGTATACAACTTGGGGGTTGTACCAAGCCGAGCAACATGTCCATGTTGCAGACTTTCCAAAACAAAACACTAAGAGCAATTGTGAATGCTCCATGGTATATTAGGAATATCGCTATTCACAGAGATTTAGGAATAGCTACCGTGGGCGAAGAAGTAACAAACTTCGCTCGAAAGCTAAATGCTCGCCTTCATGTTCATTGCAACAATGAAATGATCCGTTCTCTAAACGAGACTCTTAACGATGTTAACAACGAGCGACGACTACAAAGAACAAGACCCTTCGATCTAGCGACGTAGGGTGAAGCCGCATGAATGAACGGCTTAGTAGGTGCATTCACTGGAAAGCAACCTATCCAATGCGATCAACACTATGGAAGCGTAAACTACTTGATAAGTTAACTTAGTTGTAGTCAAGAAGTATTATGAGAGAGCGAAAATTTACTACTATGAAGTGCGTTCTGGCAGTTTCAGTGTCTCTCATAAATGGGTGGTTTTTTAGCACGTGGAAATCGGGCATAACCAATATCGGCTACTTCGGTATTATGTACCTGCTATAGTGGGCGTATTGGTATCTTTGAAAGATTTTGGAGTTTTAGTCTCCGTCCATCCTAGTATTCAAAAAAAAAAAAAAAATTAAATCTGAACGAGAGAAATTGCCACGAATGGCGAAGTATATTCTATGACTGCCTGGCAGCCATTGACGAAAAGCTCTATCAGCAGTCCTTGTGCAGAGCGAAAACATCACTTACAAGAGAACTTTATAAAAGCCTCACTCACGATTTACACACCGCCAACTATTTTTGCGATAAGCTGAACGCGTCCGAAATTAGTTTAGAACTTAAGGCACGCACTGAAATGCTTGATCTTAACTTCAGACCATACCGAAATGACTTAAACCCGCTTTGTAACCTCTGTAACCTCAATCAGAACGAAGACACCTTCCATTTCTTAGCTTTATGTCCTATCCTTCAAGAGATCCGAAGATTATTTTTTGCCAAGAGCTTTCTCTCGATCCAGGAATGTCGCTCCTTACTAAACGGCGGATCTGGTTGGAAGATACTTACATGCTATCTAAAAGAAGCAATTGCTTTTCGTAATTTGTATTAGTCTCCGTGAGCTAATTCAGCAAAGCAAAATCAGATCTATCCACGAAGAAATCCCTTTTGTTCCGTTTTAAGCTAAACCAAAAGCCCATAAGTATAGATGACAAAGAAGTCACAATCTTTTCTTATGTATTACAAATTAAATTAACCAAAAAAAAAAAAAACCTAATATAAGCACTAATTATTAATCAACTTTCTCGGTCCTATCATTCAACGGCAGACGGCTCTAAGCCATGTTGTATACTACTTTTTGTAAAACTTATCGAAATGGAAATAAAATGTTTTTTGAATTGAATTGAATTGAAAAAAGACACCCAACACCGAAGTCTTGGACAAAACATCACCATCGACAGCTATAACTTTGAGGTAGTTAGGGACTTTGTCTACCTGGGTTCCGCTATCAATTCAGACAATGACACCAGCTCTGAAATCACACGAAGGATAACTTTTGTCAATTGCTGTTTCTCTGGGCTAATTAGGCAATTGAGTAGCAAAGCCCTCTCTCGAGCAACTAAAGTGTCCATGTATAAGACCCTCATCATCCCAGTCTTGCTTTACGCCCCGGCCCGGAAAATCTTCGACTCCACACCTCAGGGACGGTGCGGTAGAGGAGCACCGAGACTCAGGTGGCGCACGTGAGTGGAAGGAGACCTCAGGCAACTTCGCGTGCGAAACTGGAGACGGCTAGCTAGAGACAGAGCTGGCTGGCGAAGCTTGTTGGCTGAGGCCCAGGTCCACCCCGGACTGTAGCGCCACCTTAAGTAAGTAAGTGTATGCGTCAATTCCGCTACATTTAATGGTATAGTGAAATATTTTTCCGCACACACCCTCACATCTAATGCCCGACTCCCCACGAATAGGATTTTTGCATTTATTGTAACTATTCATATTAAATTTTTTCTAAGTATTTTTTTTTTTTGTGGTTTGCAATTTTTTTATTTTTTATAGGTACCTTAACTATTAACGCTTCGTGATCACCTACGTTAAATCCCGGAACTGTATCTGCACAAATATTTTTTCTTTAGAACATATAACAAAGTCAATTAATGTCCTAGAATTTGGCGTAATCCTTTGTCCTTTGGGTAAATACTTCATAAAGAACTTTGGTGTAGGTGTAGTTTACCTCAAAAAGATTGATGTTAAGGTCTCCATGCAATACCCTATCAAGCCAGTCCGCGAACATTGAGCAGAATTCACCTTCTAAACTACTGGGCGATCTATAAAAAACGGCAATAGTCTCCTTAAATTCACGCGTAAATATTTCGTAGCATATACACCATATTTTCATAGGAACATGGAATTCATTCACTTTTCTATGCTGTAGACCTTTTCTCACATAAAGCACTACCCCACCTGTATGTGCACTTGTACTATCGCAACGGCGGATTTTAGTCACGAAGCATTATTTCACTATTATTAACGTCTTGTAATAAGTGGGTTTCGGAGAAGGCTATAATATCATGTTTATTATTACTTACTAAGAACTCGATTTCGTTAAAATTGTTTAAAAGGCCTTGAACATTGGTATACCAGCAGTTCAGTATATTTCATTGCTAATATTGAGTTCTTTCTTTACGGACTTTTATTTTGCGAAGAAATACCGGGCAGTTTCTGTCATTAGCTAAATGATTGCAGTTGACATTCATATTCAACGATTTGTTTAAATCAGCACAGTTTTTCCATTTTATTTCTTCACTGTCGCGATCTTTTATCTGATGGTTACCGCTACATTTCATACACGACATTTCGACATTTCATTTTCGTTTTTTTCAAGCACTTGACTTGTGGTTATAACCCTGACATTTAAAGCACCTAGTAATATTAAAATATTCTCTCACTAGGCATTTAACCCAACCTATCTTTACACTTTCCAAGTTCACAATTTTGCTGAAGCTATCGCTATGCCCTTCCAAAACTGCACTTAAATTTCTGTAATTACTTTTGTTTCTAAAAAGATGCACTAATTTAAGGTTGGATTCACTTTATTCAGGGTGTTCGATAGCTCAGAGAATAAATTCCGAAAGATTGAATTCCCAATAAATCCAATCAGAGGGATAAAAGTAAAAATAGGAAAAAGAATAAAAAAAAGGTTTATCAAAAAATTGCAGCTTTATTTAGAACTAGAGTACTTGCCTCAGCAGTGGTTTGATCTCAAGTGAAGTTACATGGTCATAACTTGTGGGTGGTGGATAATAAGTAGTGTGGTGGAATTAGAATGTGAGTAGAGAGTGGGAAATAAATTGAGAGTTTGAAACTGTTACCAATTACAGGGTGTTACATTTGCAATTAATTACGTTACTAAACATACCGCCGGGCAAGAACGACTGTTCTTAAATATAACAAAAAAAAAATATATATATAGGTAATCAATTAATAAATGAAAAAAAATTAAATAAATGTACGTTAAAAGTTGTGTATGAGCATTTCCTCTCAGGTACACGATTATTGACTTCAAGAAGAGGGATCAGGTTTTGCAGCGCCTGATACTCGCTGGGTTTGATGAATGTCGTTTTTGTTTGCTGATTGTAGAGATTTGTTGTCTGGCAGTAAACGCAGTTTGGTTATAGGCCTCTTGAAAATTTTTCCATTGCAGAAGACGGAAACGACTCTGCAAATATCATCAGCTCCAGGGTGTAGTTGAACTATTCTGGCTAGAGGCCACTTCGCTGGGGGGTATCTGTCGTCGGTGATAATGACGATATCGTTGACCTTAAAGTTGGGCTGTTGCGAGATCCACTTTGGGCGTTGCTGCAACCGTGCCAGGAACTCCTTCCTCCATCGCTCCCAAAAATGTTGACACATTTGCTGGATGTGTTGATATCTTGAAAGTCTGTTGGTGCTCACATCCAGCAGCGTTGGTTCCGGGACGATACTTGTTGGTTTCCCTATTAGGAAGTGCGCGGGGGTCAGCACACTTAGGTCTGTGGGATCATCGCTGAGGGGGCAAAGTGGTCTAGAATTAAGAGAAGATTCTATTTGTACTAAAAGAGTATACATCTCTTCAAAAGTAAGTGTTCTATTTAGAACAATTCGTTTCAAGTGGTACTTAACTGATTTGACTCCTGCTTCCCAAAGTCCGCCAAAGTGTGGGGAAGCAGGAGGAATAAAGTGCCATGAAGTTCCATCGTTTTCTAGCAGTTCCCCTTACGCCTTCCGGTAAGATTGAAGTCAATCCTTGGTGCATTTTCTTCAGCTCCTTGTTGGCGCCGACAAAATTGGTGCCGCAATCGCTGTACAGGTCGCTGCAACTCCCTCTACGGCCAGTGAAACGACGAAAGGCTGCTATAAAACCTTCGGAAGACATGTCGGAAACAAGTTCGATATGGATCGCTTTAGTTACTAAGCATATAAATATGCAGATGAATCCTTTGTAGGTTTTTGATGTTCTCCCTTTAGACATACGAAGGTCAAAGGGTCCAGCGTAGTCAACGCCACTATGACGAAATGGTCGAGTTTCGTTTACCCTGACCTTAGGTAATGAACCCATGAGTTGGTAAGAACGCTTTTTGTTGAATCGGACACAAACTGTGCAGGAATGAAAGACAGATTTTGCAAGGTTTCGAAGATTTAAGGTCCAGTATCGTTGACGAATATAAGCCATCATTTGTTGAGGGCCGCCGTGTAGGGTCTTAAAGTGAGAGTCGGTAACGAGTAGTTTTGAAAGATTGCAATTGGTTGCAAGAATAATAGGGTATTGAGCGTATTCGTCAATGTCTGCAAATCTTAATCTACCACCTACACGCAACATTTTTTCATTGTCGATGAACGGATGTAGATTTAAAAGCTTGCTTTTTGATGAGATTGGAGGATTATTATTTAAGCTTTTTATTTCTTGTTCAAAACAAGTGGATTGGGATAAACGAATCAATTTTGCAAGTGCAAAACTAATTTCTGCAGCTGTGAGTATGCCTAAAAGTCGCACTACTTTCGGTCGGGCAATACTTGAAACGTAAGTTGCAAAGAAGTTGTAGTATATTCGATAAACATAAGATGTTACTCGGAGTAAACGCTGCAATGACGAATAACTTGATAAGTAGTCAAATTGTGGTTCAAGTATGTTGGAAATAAGACTTGTCGTAACACTTCTTTCTTCCAAAGTTGTCTGACATCCTAACGAGTCCTGGCTTGGCCAAGAGGATTTAGGAAGACTAAGCCAATGAGGGCCAGACCACCAAAGGGTATGTTTTTGCAAATCACGTGGTTGAACTCCCCGTGAGGCGCAGTCAGCAGGGTTATCTTCTGAAGCAACATTATACCAATCTGCAACATTTGTTGCATCTTGTATTTCGCCAACTCTGTTAGCCACGAATGTTTTCCATCTAATTGGAATTGCATTAAGCCATGCGAGAACGATTTTTGAATCAGTCCAGAAGTATGACTTTCGATTTGCTGGTTGCCCATCGAGTGCAACCAAATACTTTTTATACAGCTTTGACAGTAAGAGAGCACCGCACAATTCTAATCGCGGTAAGGATACTTGCTTAATGGGAGAAACTTTAGTCTTAGCAGTTATTATATTTACAGAAATCCTGCCGTTGTGAACGGAACGACAATAAAGTACTGCTGAGTACGCTACATTAGAAGCATCGCAGAATCCATGGATTTCTATGTGAGATGATTCTATAGTTCCAAGCCATCGTGGAATTCTTATCGATTGCAATTCGTGCAGTGTACCTCGGTATGTTTCCCATTTAGCCTCGAGTGATTTAGGTAGGCGATCATCCCATTTTATGCCAAAGCGCCATAATTGCTGGAAGTATATTTTGGCAAGTATGATTGTTGGAGCAAGCCAACCAAGTGGATCGAAAAGCTTCGAAGCATCAGAAAGTAATGATCGCTTAGTGTGCGTTGTGGTGTTGGAAGTGAAACTTTGAAGAGGAATTGATCGGTATGCGGATTCCAATACATCCCAAGAGATTTAATCGTTGACTCAGAGTTTGAGTCAAAGTCGAATGCTAGCTCACAATCTTCCGATGGTATGTCAAATAAAAGCTCAGGAGAATTGGATGACCATTTCCTGAGTTTGAAGCCTCCACAAAGTAGTAGGTTAATGATCTGATTTTGTAACACCTTTGCCGAGGCTATATCGTCTGCACCAGATATAATGTCATCGACATATATATCTCTTTTGAGAATTTGAGAGGCTAATGGAAAGTTATGGGCTTCATCGTTAGCTAATTGTTGTAAAACGCGTATAGCTAAATACGGAGCAGAAGTCGTGCCATAAGTGACGGTTTTAAGGTCGAAAACTTTAAGTGGATGAGATGTATCAGATCTCCAAAGGATGCGCTGAAAGTGTGTTTCATCTGGATGAACTAAGATCTGCCGGAACATTTTCTCTATATCAGAGGTAAAAACTATCTTAAAGCTTCGCCATCTTAAAAGAACGGAAGCTAAGTCGGTTTGAAGAGCAGGACCTGGCATTAGTTCTTCATTCAGAGATGGAGAATTGAGTGGTTTTGAAGAACCATCAAAAACTACACGTAGTTTTGTAGTAGAACTACTCTCCTTCCAAACACCATGATGCGGAAGAATGAAGGAGTTTTCTGATTTTGGTAAATTATCAAATCTGCATGTGAATTTCATATGATCGAGGGAAAGATATTGTTGCATGAACTTGCAATATTCATCCTTAAGATGAGGATTTTTCGGGAATGTTCGTTGTTCGCTATGAACAAACCTTTTTTCCGCATTAAGTCCGGAGTTTTGAAATACTGGGTATTCTCCTCCAGCGACTTTAGATTTGAACGGGAGTTTTACAATATATCTCCCTGTCGAAGATCGCTGATGAGTTTCTTGAAAATACCTTTCGCATGCGTTATCTTCAGGAGAGTGTAATCGGGTAATAGAAACTTCTTCGAGCTCCCAGAATTTACGAAGTGAATTTTCGATGTTTAAATGAGAATGAAAAGAGAGAATTCTATGCGAGTTTGAATTTTGACAATTGTTTGTGTTAATTGAACCTGAGAGGATCCAGCCTAAATGGGTGCGTTGTCCCAAGAGACCAACTTGGGTTTTGATTATGCCATCAAGAATGATTTCATGGAACACATCTGCTCCTAAAAGGATGTCGATCCTTCCTGCTGTAGAGTAGAATGGATCAGCTAATTGTAGCTGAGCAAAAGATGCTGGCAAGATGCCCGCTAAGAGTTTGAACTTAGGAAAATAGTTACTAATCGTCTTCATAACTAGAGCCTTGACTTGGATTTGAAAGTTTGGATTTATGCAAGAGGTGAGTATAAACTCGACCGCGCTTTTACAAGCTTTTGTAGGTGTTGAACCGATACCACTCACAGTGCAGTAAAGTGGAGTTTTCTTCAGCCGCAACCTTTGAACACAGTTTTCTGTGATAAACGATGTCTGGGACCCTTGATCAATGAGCGCTCTCAGAACAATATCACCTGAGCTAGAAGACACCTTAACATTGGCGGTAGCGAGAAGAATTTCCGAAAAGGAGTTTACAGAATTAGTAAATAGGCAAGTATGAGAGTTAACAGAATCAGATGCAGTGTTTTGATATGTAGAAGCCCTAACTTCTTCAACGTGAATCAAGGTATGGTGACGTTTGTTGCATTTACGACACGCTGTTTTACTTCTACAACTTTGAGCAGGATGTCCCTGCACGAGACAGTTCAAACAGAGATTGTTTGACTTTATGAAAGAAAGTTTTTCTTCGTAAGATAGCGATTTGAATTTCATACATGTGTATAGGTAGTGTGGCTCAGAACAGCATAGGCAAGTAGAACTTTTATTCGAGGTGTGATACATGTGAACCTTAATCTGCTTCTTGGATTGCATTGGTAGTTTCTCCTTTTTATCGTTAGAAAATAGGCCAATTTTATTATCGATTGCCTCTAAAGAACGAAACGAATCCTCTAAAAACTCATAAAAATCTTTCAGTTCAGGGAGTTCATAAGTATCCGTATCAGCTTTTGAGGTTTCTTTGTGAGCATTTTTGGAAGTCAGAAAACGTTCCCAGTTTTTTCTGGTTTGAAAATCTAGCTTTTGTGTAACAATGAAAATAACGATTATATCCCAAGAATCTATTTGAACCTTAAGATTTCAATAGATGTAAGACAATCTTTTGTTGTATCTAAGAGTTTTCTTATTCCGAGAGAAGATTCTTTGTGAATAGAAGGTTGCTCGCAAAGAGTTTTCAAGTAAGCTTCGACAATGAAGCACTTTCTGTGAAACCTGTCACAAAGATTTTTCCATGCAGAGTCATAATTGTCGGCAGTGCATTTTACGGAATTTAACAAATCCTTAGCATCTCCACTGAGACATTGCTTAAGATAGTATAGCTTTTGCTCTTTAGGTAAGTTTGATTGATCATGAATCATTCCGATATAGAGATCGTGAAAATCCATCCAATTTTTATAATTTCCATCAAATGATGGAAGTGAAATATGTGGAAGATGGATTCCCTGACTTTCAGTTCTAGTATTCGAGTTTGAAACAGATTTAGACTGGGTAGACAAATTATCTGCAGCACTAGCATTGGAAGGTTGTCTTAGATTAATTTTATCGACAATTTCACTTTGCATTTCTAAAAACAGTTCTTGAAATTGTTCATTAAAATCATCCTTAAAATAATCCTAATTCTCTTTAGCTACATCTTCCGATTTGACTGAGTAAGATACCTGGATATGGTTTTTCTTAAACGTAGTCATCATTGACTCAAGAAGTGTAAGGCGACCATTCAAGTAGCTTTCCTTTGCTAAAAGGTCTTTCCTTGATTTATAGAAATTCTTTTTAAATTGCCCCAAATCTTCTAAAGCATTAGTTTGCTTAATTAAAAGCTCATCAATCGAACTCCTTTTCAAATGAATGTAAAATGAAAGACGCGAAAAGAAAATAAAAAAATGTATAAAGTGAGTAATAAAAGGTAAAGATGGTAACCCTAAATGCACTTGGGTTGTAATTTATTAATTACACACTGATTATATATGTATCTGCGTTGCCTATGTAGAAACTGCAAAACTATGTAATGTACCTCTGTACTGTACTTTCCATAAAAGAAAAACCGAAGTCCAAAAAAAATCTTTTAATTTAGCAGGAATTTTTTTTTTTTTTTAGATTTATATAAGTATGTACATATGTATTATGTACCTACTCTGTGTGAGTATATAGTGTTGATGCGCACCGTGGGAAAACCGCTATGAAGCAAGAGGGAAGATGAATTCAATCAAATAATGTTGAATTATTACGGTAATCTCTGTACAAGATAAGAACAGTTAATTACTTGAGATTAATAGGGATAATAGTTAATAATATTAACACATATATACACTATCAAATTAATTCTTGTCTAAAACTCGGCGATATATAATAATGTGAATCGAAATTGTTGCGCTTATGCATACAATTACGTGACGATTTTGCACATATACAGGGTGTTTCCTAATTCGATGCAAATATTTTGACACAAGATTCTTGGGTATATTTGAAGAAAAAAATTGTTCAACAGTATGGGCCTATCACAAATTTTGATACCACTTATTGGGAATTTAAGAAAACACCTACTTTGAGGTACCTTGACCCATACTAACACAAATATCTCCGCTAACACTTACAACAGGTACTTCATTTAAGACTTTAATTTTAGAAGAAATAGTACTCCTTTTAACTGCATTAAAATAAAATTGATGGCTTTTTTTACTTTCGAGATATTTGCTTTTAAGTCGGATCCTTTTTCTCTGCCCATGACATTTTTTTGACTTTCAAGACACATTTCTGCGAAAAATGCGTAATAAACATATCGGTAATTTTTTTTTTCTAGTGCACCTAACAATACTTAATAAAAATTGCCACGACAAGTTATCCGAAAAACCCACAGATTTTATGATACTTGGGAAATTCCATAGCAGGTAAAATTATGAAAAACTCGATTCATAGTATTCAATTCCTATTATTCTGAATAAAAATGCTTGTGTTTGGTTTGTTTTTTTTTTTTATTTCATTAAGTTAACTTTACAATCAAATAAGGTGTTCAAAGTGTCCTCCTCCATTTTGTATGCATGCTAGAGCCCGTTTTTGGATTGCGCTGTCAACGTTTATTGAGGATAACTCCTGCCTCGCTTGTGACGAGGCTTGGAGAATGCGATCTTCTAAATCATTTAGAGTTGATATTTCTGTAGAATAAACAAGTTCTTTTATTTTCTTCCATACAAAAAAATCCATAATTGTAAGGTCTGGAGATCTTGCAGGCCAGTGAACTGGTCCATTTCTTCCTATCCAACGACCAGCGTACTTTTCATCCAGCCAATTCTTAACCTCGCGACCAAAGTGGGCTGGGGCTCCATCCTGTTGAAAATATGACGAAGCTCGTTGAGTTACCGGAACATCCTCCAGTAGATCTGTTAAATCATTGCGCAAAAATTCCAGATAATTTGCAGAATTCAGTGTGGGAGGCAGTTTGAAGGGACCGATTAAGTTGTTTCCAATAACACCTGCCCACAAATTGACGCTAAATCTGTGTTGAAATGATGACTCTTTCCTTGTGTGTGGGTTTTTCGCAGCCCATGTGAGTAGATTGTGAAAATTTGTAATCCCATCTCTAGTAAATTGAGATTCATCCGTCCATAGGATTCTGCTTATAAAACCGTTGTCATCCAAGTTCCGCTCTAACAACCAGTTGCAAAACTCAAGTCTCGGCTCCAAATTACTCGGAAGCAGTTCCTGCACAGGTGTATGGTGATATGGATACAAGTTTTCCGTATGCAGGAGACGAACAATTTTATGTGTTGAAACATTAAATCGCAAGGATAAGCGCCTGATGCTGATTGATGGATCATTTGCAACCGCTTCCAGTATTCTTTCATCAACTGCAATTCTTCCTGGTGAAGCTTCTGCGTTAGGTCGTCTTGTTGAAACAGATCCCGTTTCCTGAAGTCTTCGAAACGAATTTGTAAATACGCGGGGATTAGGTACTCTTCGGTTAGGACAAAGCTGATGGTATCTTTGTTGTGCTCTAATAGAACTTCCGTTGCACATCCCATAAACGTAGATAATATCGGCGTATTCTTCGTTTGTAAAAGATGCCATTTCAAGTAGGGTTTCTTAACAACTGTTGTGTCACCTTTTGTCTAACCTTTTATACAATTTACATTAGGTAAATTTTCCAACTAGGCGACCAACCTCAAACTTAATCCTTTTTGGGATTTAACAGAAAAATGATAGGGAAATTACCTTTTTATCAGGTAGTCTAATAAAAATGCATGCTCTTAAACCTACGTAAATTATTAATACATAGTCAAAAAATCGTTTTTGTTGTCAATCGCGGTTATAAAAGTAGGTAACAAATCATATTTCCACCTTATACCTGTCGCGGCTTCGTGAAAAGAGTTTTTCATAATTTAACCTGCTATGGAATTTCCCAAGTATCATAAAATCTGTGGGTTTTTCGGGTAACTTGTCTCAGCAATTTTTATTAAGTATTGTTAGGTGCACTAGAAAAAAAATTACCGATATGTTTATTACGCATTTTTCGCAGAAATGTGTCTTGAAAGTCAAAAAAATGTCATGGGCAGGGAAAAAGGATCTGACTTAAAAGCAAATATCTCAAAAGTTAAGAAAGTCATCAATTTTATTTTAATGCAGTTAAAAGGAGTACTATTTCTTCTAAAATTAAAGTCCTAAATGAAGTACCTGTTGTAAGTGTTAGCGGAGATATTTGTGTTAGTATGGGTCAAGGTACCTCATAGTAGGTGTTTTCTTAAATTCCCAATAAGTGGTATCAAAATTTGAGATAGGCCCATACTATAGAACAATTTTTTTCTTCAAATATACCCAAGAATCTTGTGTCAAAATATTTGCATCGAATTTGGAAACACCCTGTATATTATATACGAACATATAACGCACCGATCAAGAACAAAAGGTATTTAATAGCCACTAAAATGAAAATCGAATTGTTGCGCTTATGCAGACAATTATGTACAAGATTTTATCACGTGGAGCGATTAGAAAAAAGTTGTTATTGCACTTTATCAATGTAGCATGCAAGAAAATTGAAAATTGAATTATACCACAGTAAATTTTCACTTATTTAAATGTAGCACTTTTATCCGGCTCGAAGGACCAATGTTCGATAGCTCAGAGAATAAATTCCGAAAGATTGAATTCCCAATAAATCCAATCAGAGGGATAAAAGTAAAAATAGGAAAAAGAATAAAAAAAAGGTTTATCAAAAAATTGCAGCTTTATTTAGAACTAGAGTACTTGCCTCAGCGGTGGTTTGATCTCAAGTGAAGTTACATGGTCATAACTTGTGGGTGGTGGATAATAAGTAATTAGTAATAAGTAATTTTGTTTTTTCATTTTGTTTACTATTTCAGCTTCCACTTTTTCGTTCTCCATATTCATTACACACACGATTGGGTTATTTTTCGTGGGCACTATGACACTATACTGATCTTGAAGCTTACTTTCAATTTCGTTTTTAAGGTTTTCTATGGATAACTTGTCACCACTTTTGATTGCTACAACGCCATGATTCTTGTTTACCACAATTTTCACATTTATATAAATTGGATCTATTTGTTCTTTTTTTATTTCGTTTCGCTTTACATTTGACTCTTGCTTTTTTTTTTGGATACACTAGAACTGATGGTTCGTTGTTTTTTTAAACTTCAGAATATAGATGACCTTTTTTTGATTTATATTGCTTTTAGAACTCTTTTTAATTTCAGGAGTAAGAGCATTCACTGACCTAGAAATATTTTTGACACTTTCTTTTAGCTGATCGTCACTTTTCTCTTCACTATTTTTTGATATTTGTTTTTTTATCACCGTTATGGATTCAGAAACTGTCGCAATTTTACTAGCACCGTCATAAATTTTTTCACTGTGTTGTTTCAGGGTGTCAATAAATTCATTGAATTTGTTTATTTTGTTCACACTGTTTTCGCAAGCTTGCTGCGCAATTTTCATGGATTTAAGTCTCTCTGTGTACCTAACTTCTATCGCTTCCAATTAACTTTTTATTTCCAATTCATTTTTTTTTTAAAGAATCCTCAAACTCTTTTTTATATTCACTCAAGTAAATGCTGTTCTTTTTCACCGTATCGTTCATTTATTTTAGCACTGCATCAACATTCTCAATGTACATCATACAATCTTCACATATATACCTCACTCTTGAGCATGTATCAAATATGCTGCTACTGTATACAGGAAGCATACAAAGCGGCGCTGCACAGAAGGACTAGAGCTTCTCGCGGGCTCTACGAGCAGAGGAAGAGAGAGGAACACCGGCTTCTCCGAAGGAAAAAGAGAGAGCACGAGAAGCGCGCGGTTGAAGAGATAGAGAGATGTTACAACAGTAATGAGGTAAGAAAGTTTTACCAAAGGATCGAAAGGTCCTGCCAAGGGTATAAACTTCGAACTGAAGCCTGTAAGGACCATCAAGGGAACATCGTTGTAGAATCGCAGTCGGTGCTGAGGATTTGGAAAGACCACTTCTGCAGACTGTATAACGGCGAGGACGAACCAAATACCGCTGTCAGGCAGAACGAACCATTCAACCCGGGCGAAGACGTTACCGACGAAGCATACGAACGATACCGCCCACCCGACCTGGAGGAGGTGAAAATAGCTGTGTCTAAGCTCAAGTGCAACAAAGCAGCCGGAGCAGACGGCCTAGCTGCCGAACTTTTTAAATCCGCTGGCGATGAGCTGGTTAGGAGCATGCACCAGCTCATCTGCAATATATGGTCGGAAGAAAGCATGCCCGACAAATGGAACCTCAGCATTGTTTGCCCGATCCTCTGATTTGTGCCAACTACAGAGGCATAAGTCTTCTTAACATCGCATACAAGATCTTTTCTGCTGTATTGTGTGAACGCCTGAAGCCGTTTGTCAACAATCTGATAGGCACATATCAGTGTGGCTTTAGGCCAGGAAAGTCCACCATCGATCAAATATTCACACTGCGGCAGATCTTGGAGAAAAACCCGGAATTCCAAATCGATACACACCACCTCTTCATCGATTTCAAGGCCGCGTATGACAGCATCTATAGAGACGAGCTATATAGCGCAATGTCTGGTTTTGGCATCCCTGCCAAACTCGTCAGTCTGTGCAGGATGACGATGGAAAACTCACGCTGTTCCGTTAAGGTCGGCAAAGACCTCACCGACCCCTTTGATGTCAAAAAATGATTTAGAAAAGGCGACGCGATGTCATGGGACTTCTTTAACATCATACTTGAGAGAATTGTTGATTGATGTTAAAGTCTCCAATAATCACAGTATCATTATTTGAATGCAATACCCTATCAAGCCAGTCCGCGAACATTGAGCAGAATTCACGTTCTGAAGTACTGGCCGATCTATAAAAAATGGCAATAGTCTCCTTCAATTCACGCGTAAATATTTCGTAGCATATACACCATATTTTCGTTGGAACATGGAATTCATTCACTTTTCTATGCTGTAGACCTTTTCTCACATAAAGCACTAACCCCCTTGTATGGGCACTTGTACTATCGCAACGGCGGATTAAAGTCACGAAGCATTATTTCACTATTATTAACGTCTTGTATTAAGTGGGTTTCGGAGAAGGCTATAATATCATGTTTATTATTACTTACTAAGAACTCGATTTCGTTAAAATTGTTTAAAAGGCCTGGAACATTGGTATACCAGCAGTTCAGTATGTTTCATTGCTAATATAGAGTTCTTTCTTTACGGACTTTTATTTTGCGAAGAAATACCGGGCAGTTTCTGTCATTAGCTAAATGATTGCAGTTGACATTCATATTCAACGGTTTGTTTGAATCAGCACAGTTTTTGCATTTTATTTCTTCACTGTCGCAATCTTTTATCTGATGGTTACCGCTACATTTCATACACGACATTTCGTTTTTACATGCACTTGACTTGTGGTTATAACCCTGACATTTAAAGCACTCCGTAATATTAAAATATTCTCTCACTAGGCATTTAAACCAACCTATCTTTACTCTTTCCAAGTTTATAATTTTACTGAAGCTATCGCTATGCCCTTCTTAAACTGCACTTAAATTTCTGTATTTACTTTTGTTTCTAAAAAGATGCACTAATTTAAGGTTGGATTCACTTTATTCATAAAATAAATAAATAAATAAATAGAGTGGCGCAACAGCTCGAGGTGAACCAGGGCCAACTTCTCAACAATGTGTGCTGGTGTGTTAATTTCTTTTACATACAAAGGGACCTACAATTTGTTGCCGAATCCGAACGGCACTTTGAGAAGTTTTTTAAGACAAATGATACTCTCGGAGGGCTTGTCAGACCCTCGCGGAGGTGCGGACCGTGAAAAAGAACAAGTTCTTTTTTTCAGGTGACGATGGCAGGATTTGAACCCAGGCTTCTGCGTAATTAGCACACACACTAACCACTACGCCACGGCACCCCACTTTATTCAGGGATTTGTTTTTTCATTTTGTTGACTATTTCAGCTTCCACTTTTTCGTTCTCCATATTCATTACACACACCATTGGGTTATTTTTCGTGGGCACTATGACACTATACTGATCTTGAAGCTTACTTTCAATTTCATTTTTTAGTTTTTCTATGAATAACTTGTCACCACACTTGATTGCTACAACGCCATCATTCTTGTTTACCACAATTTTCACATTTATATTAGTTGGATCTATTTGTTTTTTTATCTCGTTTCGCGTTACATTTGACTCTTGCTTTTTTTTTGGATACACTAGAACTGATGGTTCGTTGTTTTTTTAAACTTCATAATATAGATGACCTTATTTTGATTTATATTGCTTTTAGAACTCTTTTTAATTTCAGGAGTAAGAGCATTCACTGACCAAGAAATATTTTTGACACTTTCTTTTAGCTGATCGTCACTTTTCTCTTCACTATTTTTTGATATTTGTTTTTTTATCTGCGGTATGGATTCAGAAACTGTCGTAATTTTCTAACACCGTCATAAATTTTTTCACTGTGTTGTTTTAGGGTGTCAATAAATTCACTGAATTTGTTTATTTTGTTCACACTGTTTTCGCAAGCTTGCTGCGCAATTTTCATGGATTTAAGTCTCTCTGTGTACCTAACTTCTATCGCTTCCAATAAACTTTTTATTTCCAATTCATTTTTTTTTAAAGAATCCTCAAACTCTTTTTTATATTCACTCAAGTAAATGCTGTTCTTTTTCACCGTATCGTTCATTTATTTTAGCACTGCATCAACATTCTCAATGTACATCATACAATCTTCACATATATACCTCACTCTTGAGCATTTATCAAATATGCTGCTACTGTATACAGGAAGCATACAAAGCGGCGCTGCACAGAAGGACTAGAGCTTCTCGCGAGCTCTACGAGCAGAGGAGGAGAGAGGAACACCGGCTTCTCCAAAGGAAAAAGAGAGAGCACGAGAAGCGCGCGGTTGAAGAGATAGAGAGATGTTACAACACTAGTGAGGTAAGAAAGTTTTACCAAAGGATCGAAAGGTCCTGCCAAGGGTATAAACTTCGAACTGAAGCCTGTAAGGACCATCAAGGGAACATCGTTGTAGAATCGCAGTCGGTGCTGAGGATTTGGAAAGACCACTTCTGCAGACTGTATAACGGCGAGGACGAACCAAATACCGCTGTCAGGCAGAACGAACCATTCAACCCGGGCGAAGACGTTACCGACGAAGCATACGAACGATACCGCCCACCCGACCTGGAGGAGGTGAAAATAGCTGTGTCTAAGCTCAAGTGCAACAAAGCAGCCGGAGCAGACGGCCTAGCTGCCGAACTTTTTAAATCCGCTGGCGATGAGCTGGTTAGGAGCATGCACCAGCTCATCTGCAATATATGCTCGGAAGAAAGCATGCCCGACGAATGGAACCTCAGCATTGTTTGCCCGATCCTGAAGAAAGGAGACCCTCTGAGTTGTGCCAACTACAGAGGCATAAGTCTTCTTAACATCGCATACAAGATCTTTTCTGCTGTACTGTGTGAACGCCTGAAGCCGTTTGTCAGCAATCTGATAGGCACATATCAGTGTGGCTTTAGGCCTGGAAAGTCCACCATCGATCAAATATTCACACTGCGGCAGATCTTGGAGAAAAACCCGGAATTCCAAATCGATACACACCACCTCTTCATCGATTTCAAGGCCGCGTATGACAGCATCTATAGAGACGAGCTATATAGCGCAATGTCTAGTTTTGGCATCCCTGCCAAACTCGTCAGTCTGTGCAGGATGACGATGGAAAACTCACGCTGTTCCGTCAAGGTCGGCAAAGACCTCACCGACCCCTTTGATGTCAAAAAATGATTTAGACAAGGCGACGCGATGTCATGCGACTTCTTTAACATCATACTTGAGAGAATTGTTGATTGATGTTAAAGTCTCCAATAATCACAGTATCATTATTTGAATGCAATACCCTATCAAGCCAGAATTCACGTTCTGAACTACTGGCCGATCTATAAAAAATGGCAATAGTCTCCTTCAATTCACGCGTAAATATTTCGTAGCATATACACCATATTTTCGTTGGAACATGGAATTCATTCACTTTTCTATGCTGTAGACCTTTTCTCACATAAAGCACTAACCCACTTGTATGGGCACTTTAACTATCGCAACGGCGGATTAAAGTCACGAAGCATTATTTCACTATTATTAACGTCTTGTATTAAGTGGGTTTCGGAGAAGGCTATAATATCATGTTTATTATTACTTACTAAGAACTCGATTTCGTTAAAATTGTTTAAAAGGCCTGGAACATAGGTATACCAGCAGTTCAGTATGCTAATATTCGTTGCTAATATAGAGTTCTTTCTTTACGGACTTTTATTTTGCGAAGAAATACCGGGCAGTTTCTGTCATTAGCTAAATGATTGCAGTTGACATTCATATTCAACGGTTTGTTTGAATCAGCACAGTTTTTGCATTTTATTTCTTCACTGTCGCAATCTTTTATCTGATGGTTACCGCTACATTTCATACACGACATTTCGTTTTTACATGCACTTGACTTGTGGTTATAACCCTGACATTTAAAGCACTCCGTAATAATAAAATATTCTCTCACTAGGCATTTAAACCAACCTATCTTTACTCTTTCCAAGTTTATAATTTTACTGAAGCTATCGCTATGCCCTTCTAAAACTGCACTTAAATTTCTGTATTTACTTTTGTTTCTAAAAAGATGCACTAATTTAAGGTTGGATTCACTTTATTCATAAAATAAATAAATAAATAAATAGAGTGGCGCAACAGCTCGAGGTGAACCAGGGCCAACTTCTCAACAATGTGTGCTGGTGTGTTAATTTCTTTTACATACTGTTATGTGGCGACAAGAAATAAAACAACTCGCAGGAGTCCCTGAATGCACCCATCGATTCACTCTACAAACGCACCCGCTCGATTCACTAAATGAACATACCCAACTGTTATTCCAGTCATCTGACAGCAGCTGTCATATCCGAAGTTCGAATTTCGATTTCCCCTCCTTGGAATTCAGCGGAGGAGTACCAATGGAAAATCACCAAAGGGGGTATGGAGCGTACTAGAAGGTGCTTAATTTTGTATAAATACACGGGTGACAGGCTCGTACGGGACAGTTATATTTTAAACGTTGACTTGTGAAAATCGGTTATAAAGTGAAAAGTGATTGAATTGAAATAAAGTGTTGAATTCTAAGTAGTAAAGTTGAATAACAGTGTGATTTGAATTTAAATAAGTTTTGTTTGATAAATAAAGTGTTTCATTGTGAAATCGAGTTTTATTCAACGAACCCCAGGCCGAAAAGATTACATTGGTGTCAGAAGTGGGATAAAACTCATAATTGTGCGGGCTAATTCTACAGTGGAATTTTCCGGAACAGTTGGAATTTTCCAGAGATATCGTGTGTGTAAACAGTGTCGGTGACTCATACGAATTTGATTGTGGAATATTCCGGATACATTGAAGCTGATTGTGCGATAAAGCTATAATTAACTAAGTTAAAAAAACGGTTTCAGTGATTTGTTTATTCGCGAGTGAATTTTCTGGAACAGATATAAGACATAAACTGATTGTGTTGTGAAAATTGTGTGAAGGCAATTCAAAATGGGTCGAAAAATTGAACAATTGACAACAGCTGAGTTAAAAGCGGAATCGGGTAAAAGAAACCTCCAGACTTCGGGGCTCAAAAGGGAATTGTTGGTCCGATTCCAGGACGCTATTACCGAGGAAGGTGGACATCCAGACACGATGCTGTTCGAAGTTCAAGAAGAACAGCAAAAAAGCACAGTAAGTACTGCCGATGAAATGCCCACTTTCATGAAGTTGCTTCTGGGCAAATTCGAGAAGCTGGAGAGCGGCCAAAAAGAACAAAAGAATGCTTTCGAAGAACAAAAGAACGCTCTCGAAGACAAATTCGAGAAGCTGGAGAGCGGCCAAAAAGAACAAAAGAACGCTCTCGATGAAAAGCTAGATACTAAGTTCGATGAGCAGAAGAAAGCTCTAGAAAGCAAACTTGATTCCCAGAATGCGTTTTTTGAGGAAAAGTTCCAGGCAGTAGATCAAAGAATTGAAAGCGTGGAGGAAAAATTTACTGAAGTCAAATCGGAAGTTGAACAACTGGCTAAGGAGCTGGAGCTAGTTAAGAAACAGAAAGTGCGAGAATATTTGCCCGACGGTCCACGACGCAAAAAAATGCAGCCGCCTGTCTTCGATGGCCAAACATCGTGGCCGATTTATAGGAAACAATTCGAAGCTGCAGCGTTGACAAACAACTGGGACAACGAAGATAAATCAATTGCTCTCACGCTTGCGCTCAGAGGAACAGCTGCCGAACTGCTGCAGACCATCCCTGAAGAAAAACAAAAAGATTATGATGCCATGGTGAAGGCCATCGAGATGAGGTTTGGCGACGACCACATGCAACAAGTTTACCGGGTCCAGTTGCGCCGAAGAGTTCAGACAAGGGGTGAGACGCTTCAACAGTTGCAAGCCGACATCGAGCGATTAGCGAATTTGTCTTATCCCAACACCGGCAGGGAGATAATAAACGAGTTGGCAACCGATGCGTTTACCAATGCCATTGCGGATGGAAAGCTACAAATGGCTGTAAGAATGGCAGGTAAGAAGACTCTCGCTGAAGCACTAGCATTCGCCCTGACAATGGAAGCTGCAGACCAAGCTTCGAAAGGTAGCCATCGCATAAGGGAAATGGCTACGCTAGAATGCTCATGTCAGCGCGTGGAAATGGAGAGACAAAACACGAACAGCGGTCGAGGACAAATAAGGTGCTGGAATTGCAACAAGTTGGGACACCTACAGCGACAGTGCAGAGCTCCACCTAGACAAACAAGCTGCCCACATTGCGCGAGAAGAAGGCAAAATGAAGAAGCATCTGGCAGGGACAACGTTCAACCTGCTGGACAAGTTTCGGAGCAACAGCAGTCAGGAAACGCCTAAGAACCAACTTCGCGGGGCAGAAGTTGGTTGATGGAATTGACGCCCCCAGGACCATCATCCAAGTCTCGCAAACAAAACGCTGCAACAGGAGTCTTACAGTGAAGGCAATAATTGGCAACAGAAAATGTGTGGCCACTATCGACACAGGTGCCACGGCCTCCATCATCCGAAGAGACCTTGTTCAGACGTCATGGCTACATAACACGAGCTGCTACAGTCTGAAGACAGCTACAGGAGAAGCGGCGAAAGTATACGGGGAGATGCAGCTACAGATACAACTAGAGGGATTGACCTTCTCACATGCATTCTTGGTAGCCGACATATGTGACGAATGCATCATTGGAGTGGACTTCATGAAGGCACACGAGGTAATTCTTGACCTTCGAATGCAGGTGCTAAGGTATCGAACCGTCGAGATCCCTATGGTATACGGAAACGACAACGCTGTGAATCTTCGAGCAATACTGGGAGGCGATGAAGTTCTGCGGCCCTCTTCAGAGACAGTTCTTTGGACACGTTTGGAGGGTGATCCTGGGAACCAGCGATTCTATCTCATCGAGCCAGATAACAAAAGTGAATTTAAAAGTTACGTCGTGGGAAAAATTCTTGCAGAGCCCAGGGATAACATAACAGGGCCTACCGGAATGCTATTCACAGTACAACTGGATATACTCCATCTGAAGTTTTATTTGGCCGAACTGCCAGGCTACCCAGTGAGCTTAAATTCGGATTTCCAACTGAAAAACCCACATGCGAGGAGGACTACGTGGTTGACCTTAGAGAAAGGATTAATGACATCCACCAGAGAACCAGAAGCAATATAAAAGTTGCAAGCGACCGCATGAAGACGAGATACGATGCGCGAGCAACGGCACCCGAGTTCAAAGAGGGAGATCTGGTATGGCTCTACAACCCACATCGTAAAAAGGGAAGATCGCCAAAGCTTCAGAAGGACTGGGAAGGTCCCTACCAAGTTGTAACGCGAATTAATGATGTCGTATTCCGAATCCAAAGAGGACCAAGAGCGAAGATGAAAGTTGTCCATGTTGATCGCCTACATCGCTACCACGGAAGCAACGATGACGTACTTGTTCGGGACGAACAAAACTAAGAGGGGGGCAATGTTATGTGGCGACAAGAAATAAAACAACTCGCAGGAGTCCCTGAATGCACCCATCGATTCACTCTACGAACGCACCCGCTCGATTCACTAAATGAACATACCCAACTGTCATTCCAGTCATCTGACAGCAGCTGTCATATCCGAAGTTCGAATTTCGATTTCCCCTCCTTGGAATTCAGCGGAGGAGTACCAATGGAAAATCACCAAAGGGGGTATGGAACGTACTAGAAGGTGCTTAATTTTGTATAAACACACGGGTGACAGGCTCGTACGGGACAGTTATATTTTAAACGTTGACTTGTGAAAATCGGTTATAAAGTGAAAAGTGATTGAATTGAAATAAAGTGTTGAATTCTAAGTAGTAAAGTTGAATAACAGTGTGATTTGAATTTAAATAAGTTTTGTTTGATAAATAAAGTGTTTCATTGTGAAATCATAAAAGTGAAATCGAGTTTTATTCAACGAACCCCAGGCCGAAAAGATTACAATACAAAGGGACCTACAACTTTTTGCCGAATCCGAACGGCACTTTGAGAAGTTTTTCAAGACAAATGATACTCTCGGAGGGCTTGTCAGACCCTCGCGGAGGTGCGGACTAGGACGGAGGAGGACTACGTGGTTGACCTTAGAGAAAGGATTAATGACATCCACCAGAGAACCAGAAGCAATATAAAAGTTGCAAGCGACCGCATGAAGACGAGATACGATGCGCGAGCAACGGCACCCGAGTTCAAAGAGGGAGATCTGGTATGGCTCTACAACCCACATCGTAAAAAGGGAAGATCGCCAAAGCTTCAGAAGGACTGGGAAGGTCCCTACCAAGTTGTAACGCGAATTAATGATGTCGTATTCCGAATCCAAAGAGGACCAAGAGCGAAGATGAAAGTTGTCCATGTTGATCGCCTACATCGCTACCACGGAAGCAACGATGACGTACTTGTTCGGGACGAACAAAACTAAGAGGGGGGCAATGTTATGTGGCGACAAGAAATAAAACAACTCGCAGGAGTCCCTGAATGCACCCATCGATTCACTCTACGAACGCACCCGCTCGATTCACTAAATGAACATACCCAACTGTCATTCCAGTCATCTGACAGCAGCTGTCATATCCGAAGTTCGAATTTCGATTTCCCCTCCTTGGAATTCAGCGGAGGAGTACCAATGGAAAATCACCAAAGGGGGTATGGAACGTACTAGAAGGTGCTTAATTTTGTATAAACACACGGGTGACAGGCTCGTACGGGACAGTTATATTTTAAACGTTGACTTGTGAAAATCGGTTATAAAGTGAAAAGTGATTGAATTGAAATAAAGTGTTGAATTCTAAGTAGTAAAGTTGAATAACAGTGTGATTTGAATTTAAATAAGTTTTGTTTGATAAATAAAGTGTTTCATTGTGAAATCATAAAAGTGAAATCGAGTTTTATTCAACGAACCCCAGGCCGAAAAGATTACAATACAAAGGGACCTACAACTTTTTGCCGAATCCGAACGGCACTTTGAGAAGTTTTTCAAGACAAATGATACTCTCGGAGGGCTTGTCAGACCCTCGCGGAGGTGCGGACCGTGAAAAAGAACAAGTCTTTTTTTCAGGTGACGATGGCAGGATTCGAACCCAGGCTTCTGCGTAATTAGCACACACACTAACCACTACGCCACGGCACCCCACTTTATTCAGGGTTTTGTTTTTTCATTTTGTTTACTATTTCAGCTTCCACTTCTTCGTTCTCCATATTCATTACACACACCATTGGGTTATTTTTCGTGGGCACTATGACACTATACTGATATTGAAGCTTACTTTCAATTTCATTTTTTAGTTTTTCTATGGATAACTTGTCACCACGCTTGATTGCTACAACGCCATCATTCTTGTTTACCACAATTTTCACATTTATATTAGTTGGATCTATTTGTTTTTTTATCTCGTTTCGCGTTACATTTGACTCTTGCTTTTTTTTGGATACATTAGAACTGATGGTTCGTTGTTTTTTTAAACTTCAGAATATAGATGACCTTATTTTGATTTATATTGCTTTTAGAACTCTTTTTAATTTCAGGAGTAAGAGCATTCACTGACCTAGAAATATTTTTGACACTTTCTTTTAGCTGATCGTCACTTTTCTCTTCACTATTTTTTGATATTTGTTTTTTTATCTCCGTTATGGATTCAGAAACTGTCGTCATTTTCTAACACCGTCATAAATTTTTTCACTGTGTTGTTTCAGGGTGTCAATAAATTCACTGAAATTGTTTATTTTGTTCACACTGTTTTCGCAAGCTTGCTGCGCAATTTTCATGGATTTAAGTCTCTCTGTGTACCTAACTTCTATCGCTTCCAATAAACTTTTTATTTCCAATTCATTTTTTTTTAAAGAATCCTCAAACTCTTTTTTATATTCACTCAAGTAAATGCTGTTCTTTTTCACCGTATCGTTCATTTATTTTAGCACTGCATCAACATTCTCAATGTACATCATACAATCTTCACATATATACCTCACTCTTGAGCATTTATCAAATATGCTGCTACTGTATACAGGAAGCATACAAAGCGGCGCTGCACAGAAGGACTAGAGCTTCTCGCGAGCTCTACGAGCAGAGGAGGAGAGAGGAACAGCGGCTTTTCCGAAGGAAAAAGAGAGAGCACGAGAAGCGCGCAGTTGAAGAGATAGAGAGATGTTACAACAGTAATGAGGTAAGAAAGTTTTACCAAAGGATCGAAAGGTCCTGCCAAGGGTACAAACTTCGAGCTGAAGCCTGTAAGGACCATCAAGGGAACATCGTTGTAGAATCGCAGTCGGTGCTAAGGATTTGGAAAGACCACTTCTGCAGACTGTATAACGGCGAGGACGAACCAAATACCGCTGTCAGGCAGAACGAACCATTCAACCCGGGCGAAGACGTTACCGACGAAGCATACGAACGATACCGCCCACCCGACCTGGAGGAGGTGAAAATAGCTGTGTCTAAGCTCAAGTGCAACAAAGCAGCCGGAGCAGATGGCCTAGCTGCCGAACTTTTTAAATCCGCTGGCGATGAGCTGGTTAGGAGCATGCACCAGCTCATTTGCAATATATGGTCGGAAGAAAGCATGCCCGACGAATGGAACCTCAGCATTGTTTGCACTATCCTGAAGAAAGGAGACCCTCTGAGTTGTGCCAACTACAGAGGCATAAGTCTTCTTAACATCGCATACAAGATCTTTTCTGCTGTATTGTGTGAACGCCTGAAGCCGTTTGTCAACAATCTGATAGGCACATATCTGATAGGCTTTAGGCCAGGAAAGTCCACCATCGATCAAATATTCACACTGCAGCAGATCTTGGAGAAGAACCCGGAATTCCAACTCGATACACACCACCTCTTCATCGATTTCAAGGCCGCGTATGACAGCATCTATAGAGACGAGCTATATAGCGCAATGTCTAGTTTTGGCATCCCTGCCAAACTCGTCAGTCTGTGCAGGATGACGATGGAAAACTCACGCTGTTCCGTCAAGGTCGGCAAAGACCTCACCGACCCCTTTGATGTCAAAAAATGATTTAGACAAGGCGACGCGATGTCATGCGACTTCTTTAACATCATACTTGAGAGAATTGTTGATTGATGTTAAAGTCTCCAATAATCACAGTATCATTATTTGAATGCAATACCCTATCAAGCCAGTCCGCGAACATTGAGCAGAATTCACGTTCTGAACTACTGGCCGATCTATAAAAAATGGCAATAGTCTCCTTCAATTCACGCGTAAATATTTCGTAGCATATACACCATATTTTCGTTGGAACATGGAATTCATTCACTTTTCTATGCTGTAGACCTTTTCTCACATAAAGCACTAACCCACTTGTATGGGCACTTGTACTATCGCAACGGCGGGTTAAAGTCACGAAGCATTATTTCACTATTATTAACGTCTTGTATTAAGTGGGTTTCGGAGAAGGCTATAATATCATGTTTATTATTACTTACTAAGAACTCGATTTCGTTAAAATTGTTTAAAAGGCCTGGAACATTGGTATACCAGCAGTTCAGTATGTTTCGTTGCTAATATAGAGTTCTTTCTTTACGGACTTTTATTTTGCGAAGAAATACCGGGCAGTTTCTGTCATTAGCTAAATGATTGCAGTTGACATTCATATTCAACGGTTTGTTTGAATCAGCACAGTTTTTGCATTTTATTTCTTCACTGTCGCAATCTTTTATCTGATGGTTACCGCTACATTTCATACACGACATTTCGTTTTTACATGCACTTGACTTGTGGTTATAACCCTGACATTTAAAGCACTCCGTAATATTAAAATATTCTCTCACTAGGCATTTAAACCAACCTATCTTTACTCTTTCCAAGTTTATAATTTTACTGAAGCTATCGCTATGCCCTTCTAAAACTGCACTTAAATTTCTGTATTTACTTTTGTTTCTAAAAAGATGCACTAATTTAAGGTTGGATTCACTTTATTCATAAAATATATAAATAAATAAATAGAGTGGCGCAACAGCTCGAGGTGAACCAGGGCCAACTTCTCAACAATGTATGCTGGTGTGTTAATTTCTTTTACATACAAAGGGACCTACAATTTTTTGCCGAATCCGAACGGCACTTTGAGAAGTTTTTCAAGACAAATGAAACTCTCGGAGGGCTTGTCAGACCCTCGCGGAGGTGCGGACCGTGAAAAAGAACAAGTCTTTTTTTCAGGTGACGATGGCAGGATTCGAACCCAGGCCTCTGGCGTAATTAGCACACACACTAACCACTACGCCACGGCACCCCACTTTATTCAGGGTTTTGTTTTTTTTATTTTGGTTACTATTTCAGCTTCCACTTCTTCGTTCTCCATATTCATTACACACACCATTGGGTTATTTTTCGTGGGCACTATGACACTATACTGATCTTGAAGCTTACTTTCAATTTCATTTTTTAGTTTTTCTATGGATAACTTGTCACCACACTTGATTGCTACAACGCCATCATTCTTGTTTACCACAATTTTCACATTTATATTAGTTGGGTCTATTTGTTTTTTTATCTCGTTTCGCGTTACATTTGACTCTTGCTTTATTTTGGATACACTAGAACTGATGGTTCGTTGTTTTTTTAAACTTCAGAATATAGATGACCTTATTTTGATTTATATTGCTTTTAGAACTCTTTTTAATTTCAGGAGTAAGAGCATTCACTGACCTTGAAATATTTTTGACACTTTCTTTTAGCTGATCGTCACTTTTCTCTTCACTATTTTTTGATATTTGTTTTTTTATCACCGTTATGGATTCAGAAACTGTCGCAATTTTACTAACACCCTCATAAATTTGTTCACTGTGTTGTTTCAGGGTGTCAATAAATTCACTGAATTTGTTTATTTTGTTCACACTGTACCTAACTGCTATCGCTTCCAATTAACTTTTTATTTCCAATTCATTTTTTTTAAAGAATCCTCAAACTCTTTTTTATATTCACTCAAGTAAATGCTGTTCTTTTTCACCGTATCGTTCATTTATTTTAGCACTGCATCAACATTCTCAATGTACATCATACAATCTTCACATATATACCTCACTCTCACATACAGGAAGCATACAAAGCGGCGCTGCACAGAAGGACTAGAGCTTCTCGCGAGCTCTACGAGCAGAGGAGGAGAGAGGAACACCGGCTTCTCCGAAGGAAAAAGAGAGAGCACGAGAAGCGCGCGGTTGAAGAGATAGAGAGATGTTGCAACAGGAATGAAGTTAAAAAGTTTTACCAAAGGATCAAAAGGTCCTAAACAAGGGTATAAACTTCGAACTGAAGCCTGTAAGGACCATCAAGGGAACATCGTTGTAGAATCGCAGTCGGTGCTGAGGATTTGGAAAGACCACTTCTGCAGACTGTATAACGGCGAGGACGAACCAAATACCGCTGTCAGGCAGAACGAACCATTCAACCCGGGCGAAGACGTTACCGACGAAGCATACGAACCATACCGCCCACCCGACCTGGAGGAGGTGAAAGTAGCTGTGTCTAAGCTCAAGTGCAACAAAGCAGCCGGAGCAGACGGCCTAGCTGCCGAACTTTTTAAATCCGCTGGCGATGAGCTGGTTAGGAGCACTAGCTCATCTGCAAGATATGGTCGGAAGAAAGCATGCCCGACGAATGGAACCTCAGCATTGTTTGCCCGATCCTCTGAGTTGTGCCAACTACAGAAGCATAAGTCTTCTTAACATCGCATACAAGATCTTTTCTGCTGTACTGTGTGAACGCCTGAAGCCGTTTGTCAACAATCTGATAGGCACATGTCAGTGTGGCTTTAGGCCAGGAAAGTCCACCATCGATCAAATATTCACACTGCGGCAGATCTTGGAGAAAACCCAGGAATTCCAAATCGGTAAACACCACCTCTTCATCGATTTCAAGGCCCCATATGACAGCATCTATAGAGACGAGCTATATAGCGCAATGTCTAGTTTTGGCATCCCTGCCAAACTCGTCAGTCTGTGCAGGATGACGATGGAAAACTCACGCTGTTCCGTCAAGGTCGGCAAAGACCTCACCGAGCCCTTTGATGTCAAAAAAGGATTTAGACAAGGCGACGCGCTGTCATGCGACTTCTTTAACATCATACTTGAGAGAATTGTGCAGAACTCTCGCGCCAACACCAGAGGAACAATCTTTCAAAAGTCCATTCAACTACTCGCATACGCAGACGACATTGACATAATCGGTAGAACAAAGCGTGATGTCAGTAAAGCATTCGTGAGTATTGGGAAGCGGCGAATATGGGTTTAGCAGTCAATGAGGGCAAAACCAAGTATATGCTGTCATCAAGAAAAGACACCCAACACCGACGTCTTGGACAAAACATCACCATCGACAGCTATAACTTTGAGGTAGTTAGGGACTTTGTCTACCTGGGTTGCGCTATCAATTCAGACAATGACACCAGCGCTGAAACCAGACGAAGGATAACTTTTGCCAATCGCTGTTTCTTTGGGATAATTAGGCAATTGAGTAGCAAAGCCCTCTCTCGAGCAACTAAAGTGTCCATGTATAAGACCCTCATCATCCCAGTCTTGCTTTACGCCACGGCCCGGAAAATCTTCGACTCCACACCGCAGGGACGGCGCGGTAGAGGAGCACCGAGACTCAGGTGGCGCACGCAAGTGGAAGGGGATCTCAGACAACTTCGCGTGCGAAACTGGAGACGGCTAGCTAGAGACAGAGCTGGCTGGCGAAGCTTGTTGGCTGAGGCCCAGGTCCACCCTGGACTGTAGCGCCACCTTAAGTAAGTAAGTGTATGCGTCAATTCCGCTACATTTAATGGTATAGTGAAATACTTTTCCGCACACACCCTCACATCTAATGCCCGACTCCCCACGAATAGGATTTTTGCATTTATTGTAACTATTCATATTAAATTTTTTCTAAGTATTTTTTTTTTTTTTTTTGGTTTGCAATTTTTTTATTTTTTACAGGTACCTCAACTACCAACGCTTCGTGATCACCTACGTTAAATCCCGGAACTGTATCTGCACAAATATTTTTTTCTTTAGAACATATAACAAAGTCAATTAATGTCCTAGAATTTGGCGTAATCCTTTGTCCTTTGGGTAAATACTTCATAAAGAACTTTAGTCTCCTTAAATTCACGCGTAATTATTTCGTAGCATTACACCATATTTTCATTGGAACATGGAATTCATTCACTTTTCTATGCTGTAGACCTTTTCTCACATAAAGCACTACCCCACCTGTATGGGCAATTGTACTATCGCAACGCGGTTTATAGTCACGAAGCATTATTTCACTATTATTAACGTCTTGTATTATGTGGGTTTCGGAGAAGGCTATAATATCATGTTTATTATTACTTACAAAGAACTCGATTTCGTTAAAATTGTTTAAAAGGCCTTGAACATTGGTATACCAGCAGTTCAGTATGTTTCATTGCTAATATTGAGTTCTTTCTTTACGGACTTTTATTTTGCGAAGAAATACGGGTGTCACGTTGTGCAAGGTGTCACTTTGCGAAGTGATATGCGTCGACGTGTTTCTACACCGGCTAACGATATGGGTATTTCGACAAGTGAGCTAGGTTTAGCAGACGCGCGAACTCAGGGACAGCAGCTAGAGGAGGGAATAAGTGTTCTCATCGGAGCAGATTCATATTGGCAGTGCGCTATTTGAGAGTATAAGCGTCTTTTCCAAAGGTTAACGGCGGTAAACACCATATTCGGCTGGACTTTACAGGGTCCCTCAACTTTTTTCATTTAACTTTCGCGCTGGAAAAATAGCAATCGTAGCTGTTATGGAAAAAGCATTTTTGCAGATCTAACTTCATGAGTCCGGTCCTGATAGTCTTCGTTTTGTATGGCTTGCTCCTAAAATAGTCAACGGGGAGTGTCTACCTGCGGTATCGAATAACACGCCTTAAACTTGGAGTAACATGCAGCCCTTACCTACTTTGTGCAACAATTCGACGGGCGATTGATGAAGCTAGATCAAGGTACCCAACTACGTGTGAGGTAATATAACGGAGTTTTTATATGGACAATTATATCACTAGCGTCGATGAAGAGGCTACAGTGAAACAAATCGGTTAGGAAGCACGTTCGATATTGGATGGAGCATCGATGAAATTGCGAAAATGGAACTCTAATAGTGTTTCTGTTCAGGAGCACTTCTTGGTGGAGACCAAGTCTCCTTATACACAAAAAGTTTTAGGTCTAGTGTGGGATACAGCCACAAACGAGCTTGTAGTAGACTTAAGCTCTATTAAGTGTGATCAGGGCTCCCAGGTACAAAAAAAAAGTGTATTGAGGTTAATGGCGAAAATTTTGGATCCGTTTGGACTGTTTTGGCCGAGTAATCGGTTAAGAATCCCCTTTCAAAGCGCTAGGCGGCAAAGGCTGAGTTGGGATATGCTTCTTCCTAGGGATCTGCATAGCGTCTGGGTTACGTGCTCCTGCGAAGTTGGTAAGCTCACCGCGATGTAAATGCCAAGGTATATAACCACGAACAACGACTCAACCCAACTTCATATAATCGCTGATGCTAGTAAATTTGCATATGGAGCTGCAGCGTACGAAGGAACGTTCGATTACACCAATTCCTGCTCGCAGCTTGTCTGTGCAAAAAAAAGTTGTGCATATGTGCAACTTAAAAATCCAGATGAAGGTCTCCTGACGATACCAAAACTGGAGCTAACTGCAGCTCTAATTGCTACTCGTTTACTCTCTTATTTACGCTAAAAACTTCGCATAAAATTCGCAAATGTATTCCTATGGACGGATTCGCAAATAGTTTTGGATCCAGGGGTCAAACAAACGTTGGAAGCCATTTGTTCAAAACAGGGTTAACGAAATAAGGTCATTAGGACGTATCATCTTGGCATCATTGTCTAGGCTCGGACAACCCCGCTGACCTTTTAACAAGGAGTGTAAATGCAATTTTCCTTGTAAATTCTTCACTTTGGATGACTGGACCCTCCTGCCTATCTAAGGCCGAGATGTTTAGACCCTTTTCTCTTGTCTCCGAGGTCGGTTGTGCGCAGTCTCAGTCCTGTCAGAGGATGATGAAAAAACGAATATTGCTATGCCTGAGCTGACGTCAATACTCAGATATGAGTATTTCAGTACCTGGACCCAACTGTTATGTGTTACTTCATATGTTTTTCGGGCGATTGGCGCATTCAAGGAAAGTCGGAAGCGAAGTGCTATCGATCAGCTCCTACGAGTTGGAAGTCGTCTTCAACATGTTAAGGATTCTTACGAGAAGTCATATCACAGTGGAACAACATCGGTCCTTTGCCGCTTAAGAAAGAAGTTCTGGGTGGTAAAAGGACGACAGTTAATCAAAAACGTTATTTAGGATTGCTTCGTGTGCAAGCTTCTACAATGTAAAGCCGATACCCAAGTGTTTGCGCCCCTTCCCAAAGACAGGTTTCTTATACCCAAACCAATTGAAATAACAGGTAAGGCCTTTGCTGGATATTTACATCTCAAAGAAAATGTCGACTAAGTTCGGAAGATCTACATATTGCTGTTTATATGTGCTGCTTTGCGTGCAGTGCATCTAGAGTGTACAAAGGACCTAATCGCTGAAAGCTATCAGCTGGCATTGATACGGTTCGTCGCAAGAAGGGGGGCTCCCTGTGTAATCTATTCCGATAATGCTTGAACTTTCAAAAAGACTTCATCAGAACTCAAAAAAATTAACCAATTAAATTGCAACGAATTATTTCTAGGTCACTTAAGCAACTCGAAAATTAAGTGGAAATTCATCGTGGAGCGTGCGCCATGGTGGGGAGGATTTTGGGAGCGACTTGTAGGAGTTGTTAAGTCCGCTCTTCCCCTACCCTGAGCGTCCAACTTGCCGAGTTCTAGGGGCTGAGTAAGGTCAACATTGCTAGAGAATCTCTTATCTAGATGAGGCCTGAAACCATTTGACGCTCCACTCTACCCGTCCCCTCCTTCCTTCTCCCCTCCCTATCCTCTCTTCTTGTTCCTCTCCCCTTCTCCCCTGGGCTGGACGAAGGCGTAATACGACCCGTGCCGAGCGTCAGCCTGGCTGGGGGCCCAGTTTATAAAATAGCCCAGTCTCGTACGGAGTATCCGGATACCTGGGGCCCTCCGGATTATCTAGCCTTATCTATACACAGCGGATCTCTGTATAGACGGACCTCCTTTATCCGCTACTTGTGGGACTAATATGACAAAACTTAACAAAAATAACAAAAATAATAAAGATAATGGTAAGACCGGCACCCCTTCAAAGCCGGACGGTAGTACGGTGGCAAAACTGTGTACCGGGACAGCTCCTTCCCTGCCAAACAGTGGTGCGGTTGTGGACACTCGTGATCCACCCTGTGCGGGCAGTAGCAAGGACTGTAAAGCAGTTGAAATTTCAGCTTCCAGTAGTGACGGGTTTGTGGCACTTAATGGACCCTCCACCTCTGGCAGCTCCAGCAAGAGCTCCTCGCTCGATAAAGCACTAGAAACTTCAGCTTCCAGTTGTGGTGGGAAGAGCTCTCCAACAAGAGCTCTACGCTCATTACAGCAAAGAACTCCGCCCGCAGTGCGTCTCATGATGGAAGATCGCGGCTACACGCTCCATCAAGGGCGTACTATAAGAAGCAGCGTGAAGCTTTTCGGACTCTGAAAGCCTTTGGGGATATACTGGAGACTGACAGAACACCGGCGCAGATCGCCAAACTTAAATGGGCAGAGAACACTCTGAAAAAAGAACATAAGCGACAGAGGTCGGAGGAAGATTCCGTTTCGGAATCTAAACGTCTCAAGGTGAAGAACACCATCACCCCCCCTAAGACGTCCTCCATCACACCTCTGAAGTCTTTTAGCGATGTTCTTAAGGACCGTATCGTGGTTGCCGTGATTGACCGCAGTGACCTCGACGGCTCAATAACTCCCGAAAGGTGGAACATGGTCAAATTGAAGCTTTCCAGCAACTTTTTGGCCTTTATGCGGGAACACCCCGGACCACCTCCGTTAACCTTTGATGCCGGCTGGCATCAAGACCATGTCAAGCTAATCGCGTGCGAGGACATGAGTACTTGCGATCTCTACAAGCTCGCGATTAGCAGTCTAGGGGAAGTTTGGCCAGGTGCAAAGCTCGAGGTCGTCGCTAAGGACAACATCCCTAGCAGGCCGAGAACGCGCACCTGGATTCCAATTGAACCCCCCTCCGCTCACGAGATTCTCGAAGTCATAAGACTTTCCAATCCCGCACTCCCAACTCACGACTGGAAGGTCGCTAGGCTAGAGGAGCAAAGAGGATGCTATAGATCTGCCATTGTGGTAATCAACCAGGATTCTCTTGCTCTTATAGCTGAGACCAGATTTGGTTGGGATCAAATCACCCTAAAGGTATATAAAAAGGACGAGTTAGAGACTGGCAAGTTGCCTCCTCACCCCCTTGAACTGGCGTCTGCTTTACCGCACCCCGTTACTGCAGTCACCTTTCCAGTTTTGGAAGACGTCGCCGCTGCGGAACTAGTGGCTCCTAACCAGCCTTCCGTGTCTGACATTCCATCGGACATGGAGACGGAAGACTGTCTAAAAATCGAACTTTTGGGTTCGTTCTCTGAATCAGAGGACCTCAACAACACTGTGGTGGATGTTTCTCTGGACCGTAGCAATGCTGCAGTTACTTCAGATTAACCTCCATCACTCCACAATGGCCTCGGCCTCCCTTCTTCTCCGCCTCGCAAAAATGGAGAAGACATTGTCTTGATCCAAGAACCATGGGTTGTTGAGAACGTGGTCTGCGGAATCAAGACTCCCGGATACTACCCACTGTATGAGACAGGTAAAGGTAAGCCTAGATCTTGCATACTAGTGAAAAGTAGTCTGAATGTATTTTTACTCCCAGAATTCAGCGACCGAGACATCACCGTGGCGAGACTAGAGACAGCCAAAGGGACTTAGTGGCTGGCCTCTGCATACCTCGCCCACGACATGGTGGACAGTCCCCCTGGTAAAACCTTGTAGAGTGCCATCAAGGCTGCTGAACTACGCAATACCGACTTCATCATTGGGTGCGATGCGAATGCGCATCACTCAGTGTGGGGAAGTTCCGATATCAACGACAGAGGTGAGTTACTTTTTGACTTTATTTTAAAAACTAACCTCATTGTCTGCAACACGGGTAGCGAACCTACCTTCATAACCAGAAATCGATGAGAAGTACTAGATATCACTCTCGTCTCTGATTCCATTGCTAAACGGGTTGGTAATTGGAAAGTCTCGTCTGAACATTCCTGGTCAGACCATAGATACATTCAATTCAGTTTAGATGATGTACCTCCTCGCCAATCATCCTTCAGAAACTACAGAAGGACGAATTGGCTTCTTTACAGAGATTCACTGAACCGCTCAAGGATCTCTTCTCTCCTTAATCCTCCTTGTGACACCAATGAGCTTGATCACAAGGTTAAGGAACTCACTCTGGCCCTCAATAAAGCACTTTCTTCCTCCTGCCCTCTTGCAATTCCAAGGGGCAAGGGGAAACCGCATTGGTGGACCTCAGAACTGTGCCTATTCAGGAATGAATGCAGGAAACTCTTCAATAGAGCCAAGGCTCAAATCCTACAAAAAGGAGCTGAGGAGAGCCAAACGGCTATCTTGGCGACCCTTTTGTAGTAAAATAGAAGAAACATCCGAAGCCTCTAGGCTAAGGAAAATCCTCTCTACTAATCCAACGATGTCCAGCTACCTTAAGAAAGCAGACGGCTCTTGGACTTCCTCCAGCGCAGAATCGCTAAACCTGCTACTGGACACCCACTTTCCAGGTAGCTCCGAAGTTATCAATAGCATTAACCTTAACAGGTCAATGCCACACATAACTAATAAATTTGATCTAATAACGAGAGATAGACTGCTTTGGGCACTTAACAGCTTCAAACCTTACAAGTCGGCAGGACCAGACGGCATAATACCAGCTGAACTACAAAGGTCATCGGACATTATCCTCCCTGCACTGGAGACAATTCTGAGAAGCTAAGTCGAGCTGGTCCACATTCCGCTGCTATGGAGAGAAGTGAAAGTGGTTTTTATACCCAAAGCTGGCAAATACTCCCACGTTACTCCTAAAGATCTCAGACCCATAAGTCTATCATCATTCCTTCTAAAAACTCTAGAAAGATTGATCGATATCCACCTACGATCTAGTATTGACAAAAGGCTGCTTTCTACTGCTCAGCACGCTTATTGTAAGGGCAGATCTGTTGAAACAGCCTTGCATACGCTAGTACGTTCCATTGAATATTCCCTTCATCACAAGGAGTACACAATAGTAGCCTTCCTAGATATAGAAGGCGCCTTTAATAATGTCAACACGTCTGCGATCTTGACTGCACTGTCAGATCTAAAGGTGAGTGGCTCACTTTGCGAGTTAATTAATCAACTTTTAACGAGTAGGATTATAAACTCTAAGCTAGGTGAGACAACTGCCAGAAGATCCGTCAGCAGGGGAACACCGCAAGGTATAGTCCTATCTCCACTCCTTTGGAATCTAGCGGTGAACAAACTGCTGGTTATCCTAGAAGGAGATGGCTGCAGAATGATCGCTTATGCAGATGACGTTGCCATTGCTGTATCGGGGAAGCACCTTAACACCCTCAAAGAACTCCTACAGAATGCTCTAAACAAGCTAACAAGATGGGCTAACAGCTGTGGTTTGGGGGTCAACCCTCACAAAACTGAACTAGTCCTATTCACCAGGAAATACAAAATCCCACATATCGACCCCCCCTCAATCAAGGGCACTAGTTTAATCTTCTCTGAGGAAGCTAAATATCTGGGTCTCATCTTAGATTAAAAGCTTAGCTGGAAGTCTAATATACAGGAAAGAGTCCGGAAAGCTACGGTAGCACTCTTTTCCTGCAAAAAAGCCATCGGCAACAAGTGGGGACTTCAACCCCGTATCACCCACTGGCTATATATCTCGGTCGTAAGGCCGATACTGACGTATGGAACAGCTGTCCTGTGGACCGCTTTGGATAAAGCGGTAAATCGTGATAAGCTAAGCAAGGTCCAAAGGTCAGCTTGCTTATCTATGAGTTTAGTACTTCGCACCACTGCCTCAGCAGCACTAGACATCCTGCTCCATCTAATTCCTCTTGACATCTTCAGCAGACAAACTGCTGCCATCACGGCTACTCGCCTCAAAGCAACCTCTCAGTGGACCAATAGTGAGATAGGCCACTCTGCTATTCTGAGCACATTCAGATTCCCTTCTAGAAACATGGACCTCACCTTACCCCAATTACATTTTGACAAGAACTTCCAGGCAACGATCCCCCCCAGGTCTTCCTGGGAACACTGTGCGCCTCTGGAATGTGAATCGATCCACTTCTACACTGATGGATCGAAGACAAATGATGGGGTAGGCGGGGGTGTATTCTCAGACCGACGAAATCTAAGTCTCTCTTTCCGTCTCCCGGATCATTGCAGTGTTTTTCAAGCTGAAATTATGGCGATAAAGGAAGTCTTGTCCTGGCTTAAGAAAAATGTTATATCCGCCAAGGACATACGCATGTTTTCTGATAGCCAAGCGGCCATCAAAAGCCTGGAATCGGTCTCTATAAACTCTAATGTAGCCTTAGACTGCCATTCATCTCTAAAGGAGATGTCGGAGCAGTTCAACATTCTCCTGTGCTGGGTGCCAGGACATAGAGACATTCCAGGTAACTGCAAGGCTGACGAACTCGCCAAACTTGGAACTACCCTTAAGGCTCCGTAGGCATTCCAATTTCGACATGTAAACTCATGATTAAACTGGATGCGATAGAAAGAACAAATTTCAGATGGACTAGTGGCAGTACCTGTCTACCGACGAAACAGATCTGGCCAAAGCTTGATCTTAAACGCTCTAGGAGTTTGATCGCTCTTAATAGATCGCACATTAGTGCTACAATCGGTGTCATTACAGGACACTGTCTGATAGGCAAACACGCGACAAGGCTTGGTGTCTATTCCAACGACTTTTGCAGGAGCTGCATGGATGAGGAGGAAGAAGAGACCACTCTCCACCTTCTCTGTACATGCCCCGCTCTTTCCAAGAACCGAAATCTTCACATTGGAGCTTTCTTCTATAATGATCTCAGTGATCTCAGCACGACTGACCCGAAACGTCTCTTACGCTTCATTAATAACTCGAAATGGTTCAACGAGTAGGCAATAGAGTCAGATCCGCGTGGTATCACAATGGACCTACATAGGTCTAAGTGTGTTGGTTTCTTTGGATCCGACAGCCACTTCAACCTAACCTAACCTAACCTAAGTCCGCTCTTAGACCTGCTATAGGGCGAGCAACACTTACTTATGATGAGTTTAATACGTTACTTACTGAAGTAGAAGAAAGTCAAGGCCGTTGATGTATACTAGCGACGACCCATTTGACCTTGCTCCATTAACTCCTGCCCATTTTCTTCACGGTGGTAATAGTGATTTCAATGGTCCTTTTTTCAAAAATCAAACTGCAGACGATCTTCGCAAGCAATGGAACGAGCGCCTAGGTTTTTTGGCAACTTTTGTGAAGCGTTGGTTTAGGGAGTATTTAAAAAATATAAAAAAAATAAATAGAGTGGCGCAACAGCTCGAGGTGAACCAGGGCCAACTTTTCAACAATGTATGCTGGTGTGTTAATTTCTATGCATACAAGGGGACCTACAATTTTTTGCCGAATCCGAACGGCATTGAGAAGTTTTTCAAGACAAATGATACTCTCGGAGGGCTTGTCAGACCCTCGCGGATGTGGGGACCGTGAAAAAGAACAAGTCTTTTTTTTTCAGGTGACGATGGCAGGATTCGAACCCAGACCTCCGGCGTAGTAAGCACACACACTAACCACTACGCCACGGCACCCCACCCATTAGGGAGTATTTGCTTCAACTGAAATCGTTGCATTTCTGTAAAACAGCATCTAGTAACGATGTATCCTGCCGAGATGTCGTGCGGAAGATTCAGCGCTGCTTCGAACGCTTTGGCATTTAGCTGTTGTGCAGAAAACCTTTCCGGGAAGATATGGAAAAGTTCGTGCCTGTAAAATACGTCTCTCAACTGGATCAATTCTTCGAAGGCAGCTGCTGTATCCCCTGGAGATTACAAACACATCCTAATTACCAGCGGGAGGATGTTAAAAAATGCAAGACCTATGTCGGAACTCTTAAGTGTCATACTAAGATGAGACAACACCCTTCTGAAACAATGACCTTCTTTCAGTTAACTTCTCTTCGAAGCCTGGGAGGTCTTTTTATAAAATCAGTTTTGTTTCACAACTCATTGTTAATGCGCTTAACCGCTCCAACTTAATAAAGTAATCTAAATTAAATTGAGCGGATCGTGTTTTTTAATCGTTAACTAAAAGGCTTTTCTGATACGGGTGAACATTTTAAATAGTGGTCTCATAAAAATCACTAGATTTTCTTTAAATGCGTTTTTAATTTTTCACAAGATTCAAAATAGTGCTATGTGGCGACAAGAAATATAACAACATGCAGGAGTCGCTGAATGCACCCATCGATTCACTCTACGAACACATCCGCTCGATTCACTGAACGAACATACCCAACTGTCATTCCAGTCAGCTGACAGCAGCTGTCATAATCGAAGTTCGAATTTCGAATTTCCCTTTTTGAAATTCAGCAGAAGAGTACCAATGGAAAATTACCAAAGTGGAAGTATGGAACGCACTACAAGGTGCTTAATTTTGTATAAATAAAGTGTTTCACTGTGAAATTATAAAAGTGAAATTGAGTTTTATTCAACGAACCCCAGACAAAAAAAACATCACAACAGCTAGCACTTTAAGCAAGAACCAAATTAGGGTTAACGCCGCATGATTTTCAGTTTCTTTCAGTTCGTAGCAAAAATCTTTGCAATGTGCAATTTTTCGCAATACAGCGGCAAAGACTATTTTAATAAATAAATAAACGAAAACAAGTAAGTAAGTGCAAGAGTTCGTCTGTAACGAGGACCACACAGACACTAGGTACCAAAACGGGGGAACCAGTTGAAAATAACATTCAAGAGGCAAAAACAACCTAAACATTCAATTAACCTAAACAGCCAATTACCTCAACGACAACAAGAGGATGAATCAGTACCGTCAACGCACCGCTAGAATCTACGAAGCCGATCTCCACTATAACGCTCTCACAGCAGTTTCCCGGTGACCACGCTCGAAGCAATTAAATGCGAAACGTTCGAGTTGAGTTTCAGTATTGTGCTCATTAAAATTAATAAAATACGCGGCTTATAAAGGACAAGAAATCGGCTCCGTTTTGCTGGTAGTGTTTAGAGTAAATAATTCTGCGTTTTCTTACAAATTTGCTGAAGTAGAGGTATATATAAATTATTATGTAACAAAATTTACAGGTAATGTAGTGGCTATTACTAAAACTATTTTGAATACATATTGTTATGTGGCGACAAGAAATAAAACAACACGCAGGAGTCGCTGAATGCTTCGATGCGATTCACTAAACGAACATACCTAACTGTCATTCCAGTCAGCTGACAGCAGCTGTCATATTCGAAGTTCGAATTTCGATTTCCCCTCTTTGGAATTCAGCGGAGGAGTATCAGTGGAAAGTTGCCAAAGGGGAAGTATGGAACGTACTAGAAGGTGCTTAATTTTGTATAAATACACGGGTGACAGGCTCGTACGGGACAGTAATATTTTAAACGTGGACTTGTGAAAATCGGTTATAAAGTAAAAAGTGGCTGAATTGAAAAAAAGTGTTGAATTCTAAGTAGTATAGTTGAATAACAGTGTGATTTGAATTTAAATAAGTTTTGTTGTGTGTAATTATAAAAGTGAAATTGAGTTTTGTTCAACGAACCCCAGGCCAAAATACTACATTGGTGGCAAAAATTGGGGATAAAACTCATAATTGTGCGGGTAAATTCTACAGTGGAATTTTTCGGAGCAGTGTTAGTGTGTCAAACAGTTTTAAGTGAAGTTTTATAGAGAAAGTATGCGTAAATAGCGTCGTTGACTAAAACGGTTTATTTTGGCAGTGGAATTTTCCAGAGATATCGTGTGTGTAAGCAATGTCAGTGACAGAAACAGATATAAAACATAAACTGATGGTGTTGTGAAAATTGTGTGAAGACAATTCAAAATGGGTCGAAAAATTGAACAATTGACAACAGCTGAGTTCAAAGCAGAATTGGGTAAAAGAAACCTCCAGACTTCGGGGCTCAAACGGGAATTGTTGCTCCGACTTCAGGACGCTATTACCGAGGAAGGTGGAGACCCAAACTCGATGCTGTTCGAAGTTCAAGAAGAACAGCAACAAAGCACAGAGAGTACTGCCAATGAAATGCCCGCTTTCATGAAGTTGCTTCTGGAGACCGGCCAAAAAGAACAAAAGAATGCTTTCGAAGAACAAAAGA
The DNA here is from genome assembly GCA_947623515.1 of Neoascia interrupta. Taxonomy (NCBI): domain Eukaryota; kingdom Metazoa; phylum Arthropoda; class Insecta; order Diptera; family Syrphidae; genus Neoascia; species Neoascia interrupta. The sequence continues at coordinate 14,021,377 of OX392465.1, forward strand.
ACGCTCTCGGAGAAGAGTTAGATACTAAGTTCGATGAGCAGAAGAATGCTCAAGAAAGCAAACTTGATTCCCAGAATGCATTTTTTAGGAAAAGTTCTAGGCAGTAGATCAAAGAATTTAAAGCGTGGAGGGAAAATTCACTGAAGTAAAATCGGAAGTAGAACAGCAGGCTAAGGAACTGGAGTTTGTTAAGAAACAGAAAGTGCGAGAATGTTTGCCCGAAGGTTCACGGCGTCGAAAAATGCAGCCTCCTGTCTTTGATGGTTAAACGTCATGGCCGATTTATAAGGGACGATTTGAAGCTACCGCGATGACGAACAATTGGGACAACGAAGAGAAGTCGATTGCTCTCACGCTTGCTCTCAGAGGAACAGCTGCCGAATTGCTGCAAACCATTCCGAAAGAAAAACAGAAGGATTATGATGCCATGGTGAAGGCCATCGAGATGAGGTTTTACGACGACCACATGCAGCAAGTTTACCGGGTCCAGTTGCACCGAAGAGTTCAGACAAGGGGTGAGACGCTTCAACAGTTGCAAGCCGACAACAAGCGATTGGCGAATTTGTCCTATCCCAACGCCAGCAGGGAAATTATAAACGAGTTGGCAACCGATGCGTTTACTAATGCCATTGCGGATGGAAAGCTACAAATGGCTGTAATAATGGCAGGTAAGAAGACACTCGCCGAAACACTAGCATTTGCTCTGACAATAGAAGCAGCCGACCAAGCTTCGCAAGGTCGCCATCGCATAAGGGAAATGGCTGTTCTAGAGTGCTTATGTCAACGCATCGACATCGAAAGGCAAAACACGAACACCACATAACACCAGCTGCGACAGTCTGAAGACAGCTACAGGAGAAGCGACCAAAGTATACGGAAAAAGTATTCATGAAGGCACACGAGGTAATTCTTGACCTTCGCATGCAGGTGCTCAGGTATCGAACCGTCGAGATCCCTATGGTATACGGAAAGAACAACGCTGTGAATCTTCGAGCAATACTGGGAGGCGATGAAGTTCTGCGGCCCTCTTCAGAGACAGTTCTTTGGACACGTTTGGAGGGTGATCCTGGGAACCACAGATTCTATCTCATTGAGCCCAAGAACAACATGGTGCCGGTAAGACTTATGAACCCAAATAAGCGCACCTTTAAGCTCAGATAAGGAGAGGTGATCGGAAGATGTGTGCCCGTTGCAGCCATTTCAACAATAGCTGAGAGTGAGCCTGCAAGTCCTGTCTCTCCTTCAAAATTGGCTGAGGTATGTAAGACTATACTCGGAGGCTGTGAGTTAAATCAGGAGCAGCAAACCATAGCAAAAAATCTCATTGGCGAGTTTGCTGATATATTTGCCTCACAGGATGGAGACTATGGTCGAACACACTTAGTACAACACCGCATAGACACCGGAGATGCTAGACCAATTCGCCAACCTGCCAGAGGCCGCCGAGATGATATCGACCATGGAAAAAGAAGGTTTGATCGAAAGCTTGAAAAGTCCGTGGGCGTCGCCTGTTGTACTGGTGAAAAAGAAGGACGGCAGTACTCGATTCTGCGTGGATTACCAGAGGCTTAACGATGTCACAAAGAAGGACAGCTTCTTTGCTCGATATCGACGGATGGAGTGAAGACGGACCCAGAGAAAATCGAAGCTGTGAAAAGTTGGCCAGTTCCCAAGGACAAACACAAGCTAAGGAGCTTTCTCGATCGATTCACTCTACGAGCGCACCCGCTCGATTCACTAAACGAACACACCCAACTGCCATTCCAGTCAGCTGACAGCAGCTGTCATATTCGAAGTTCGAATTTCGATTTCCCCTCCTTGGAATTCAGCGGAGGAGTACCAGTGGTAAGTTGCCAAAGGGGAAGTATGGAACGTACTAGAAGGTGCTTAATTTTGTATAAAAACACGGGTGACAGGCTCGTACGGGACAGTTATATTTTAAACGTGGACTTGTGAAAATCGGTTATAAAGTAAAAAGTGACTAAATTGAAATAAAGTGTTGAATTGTAAGTAGTATAGTTGAATAACAGTGTGATTTGAATTTGAATGAGTTTTGTTTGATAAATAAAGTGTTCCATTGTGTAATTATAAAAGTGAAATTGAGTTTTATTCAACGAACCCCAGGCCAGTATATTACATTATGTCACATTATAAGCGTCGAAAAATTCAAAAAGAGGTCGACTTGTTGTTGTCGTTTGCAAAGGCCCAAAAAATTTACGTCTCAGTGAGTCCAATGAAAATGTGTCAAACAAAGTGAGTGCAGAATGCAAAAAAAAAGTTTAATAAAAAACAATAGTGAAAATCAAAGTTTTTCCGATTTTAGTGCCGAAGCGCATTTTAAAACAAATGCTAAGTTTTCAAATCCCTTTGAGGTAGAGAGCAAAACCCTTGAAAGCGATTTGGCCGAGTGGATGCGAATGACAAGTGAATCACAAGTGAATCTGCGAATGACCTGTTAAAGATTTTGCGAAGGTGTCATCGTACTTTACCTAGGGACATACGCACATTGAAAGGAACCCCAACAGCCAAGCTCCTAGGAAAGTTAATGGTACTGATTTCTATAAGGATTTCCGGCTAAAATACCAAATTTTAAATGCGATCTCGATTATATCTCTGAGAGGTCTTAAAAGGTTATGGTAATTATTTGACTGCATTACAAACCTTACATACATATGCATCCAATTCCAATATGAATTTTCAAATAAAACCTTTATATATATAAATTCTGCAGTCAAAAAATTTGCTTTGATTTCGGGCACGGAGACAACCTCAATCATCAAAAGATGGTTTCAACGGGCCAAGGACCGCCTGCGAAAGAAAATGAAAATAGAAGCAAGCTGCTCCGACGACAAAAACGCATAGTCATTTTTAAAAGTTTTGTTTTGCTAAGTTACTTAGCGTTACTTTTTGCTTTTTTGAGCAAAAGACTTTTTTTCTTGTTTTGCACAAAAAATTGTGTTTTATTCATTTTGTATGTGGACATGAGTGCAAGAATGGAAAACACGACCCAAGGGTGGCTTGCAGTGACTCTGAAAGGGAAGTTAGCATAGTTAAGGTAACTTCTTTTTATAGAAATCGCCGCGGAATCAATAGGGCTTTGGGCGAAGCTGTCAAAAAATTCGCCGCCATTATGTATTTCGTGACTGGAGGCCAAACAAAGTATTGTTTTCATCGAAATTTTTGTGTGATAGTCTTAATTTCCTTTAATTTTTAAGGCAATATAATATTTAAAATGCCTTCGAAATGTTGTGTTGCTGGTTGCTCAAAGCGAGCCGAACGGGACGATGTAAAGTTTTTTAGGTTTCCTGCAGAGAATGCTCGCAGCGAAGTGCTTAAAAAACTTTCTGCGGAGCGAATGAAAAATGTATTCAAAATTGCACACTGCATTTGTGCTTGTCAGTAGTATTCATGGCTTTTGGACATAACCCATGCTTGGCCTTGTCGGAAAATAGGACAGCTGGTCTTCGCAAGAAATGTATTCACATCCCCGTCTTTGAGGTAAATCGGACATTTGACCTCTACAGGATGTTTGCCGCAGCAGTCGCACTTCCACAATCCGTCAGGAAAGCATGCATAAAAACTTTTGTTTTTATCAAAAAAGAGTCCCGCTTTGTCTATTTTTGGGTTCCTGTGTTTACCCTTTTCCTCTTGCAGGACATGCCTTACAGCCGCTGCTTCATGCCTACAGCCATACCTCACAGCAGCAGTCCTCAGCTCATTTTCAATGTGGCATATTTTTTTCAATAAGCTTACAGAAATGCGTTCGACATTGGTCCGTGCAGCTTGTTTGAAAATGGACGCCGCGATGCGTCCTAGTCGAAGCTTATGCCAGTAGCTGCATTTGGATTGCTTGGTCGTAACCCTACTCACCAGTCCAACTTCCTCCGTCGTCAGTTTGAATTCAAGTGCGTTTGCGATTTCCGTAAGCTCCAGCTTGCTGAGTGAGATGTATTCCGGCTTGTAGAGGTTCGCCATATAAATTATCACAAGCTCAAACTCAACATCACGGGAACTTCTTGATGTGGATGGATTTTCGTTGAATTCCTCGAAAATCGACATGCCTGCCGCTTGCTCTCCATTGTCCTTTAATGTTTTTAGGAATTCGATGGCGTCACTTCTGGTGGATGGCAGAGTTTTTCTTGCAAGGAACGGCTCGTGACCTTTTTTCCATTTGATTTCATGATGGAATTTTTTCCATGCATGATGGAATCTTCCAATATGCCTTCATTTCGGTAACAGATTTCTGATATATAAAAATTATATTTTATAAAAATCTTGTGTCTCAACTTTCGTAAGAAATTAACCATGTTTTCCTCTTGGCTCTTTTTAGCTACAGACTCCAATGCAAAAAGCACTGCACCCACATGTGTACAGCCCTCTCCACATTAAGTCCTGGCAAAATCAGTGACTGCGAATGAAGAACCTAGACGTTGGAAGATCAAGAGTAAGCACATTAGTTTGTGTTTTGTTTGTTGTTTAATCAAAAAATATTTCCACTCACTTTTGCCACAACAACAATGACACTGCCATTTGCGTATAACGCCATGGTCTGTATATAGCCTCCCTCGTACAGCTTGTCTGCCTGCATTGCCTTCAACGATCCAAGTGTGTTGTTTGTTTCCGTGTGCTTGGCGTAGATGAGATAATTGATAACTTTCAAATAATCTACATTGCGCGGCAAACACTGGTCGCTGCATTGCAGGAGATATGGGTCCTTCGGTGCAAAGCAAGGATACAAAAGCCCATGTACCTCTGCTTGCTTTCGTTGTCCAACCTTCATGCATATTGCGAAAGCTCTATTATCTGAAAAAAAAAAATATCTTAAAATGCGGAATACTGCTCAGGATTTTACTTAGCTATTTTAATATTTTATTGTATCCAGATAATTCGCCCGCCAATTTCTTCACTCCAGCCAGTAATGAAAATGTTTGTTTGGCCTCCAATGAGATTTTTTTTTCATTCAACTGTCATCTGTCAAAAGTATAAAGCCCTATAGGATTGGGCATGCAAAAGGCCTGCAACCCAATGAACCCGTGCATCCGTCACGTTGAAGTACACAACTGACAACCAAATTAAATACACACGTTCTTATGGGAGGCGGCCCATAGAAGAACTTCGTGACGTACGTAGCTTCCCATAGGAACGTGTTTATTTAAATGAGATGTCAGTTGTGTACTTCGACGTGACGGACGCAAATTCGAACGCACTCATACAATCAAACTTCGAGAGAGAAATATCGGCACGGAGCATTGGTATACTCTACTAATGCCACTGTAGCCTTTTCCGTGTTAAATAGGCTACTATTTCGCGTACCCCCGACGAATTGGACGGAGAGAGGGTACCCCTTTCCTTTATTTTTTGTTTCGCATCGATCTTTTTGTTCAATGGTACTATAGGTTTCCATCATAAATCACAGAACATAAGAAAACGCCACATTGAGAAAAAAGCCATTGGATGCAAAGCAAAATAAATTGCTGATCTGTGATTGGGTTTTTTTTACATGCATACAAGGTGACAATTACATCCCATGATGTCAGATTTACAACTACGTCTGTCAAACAAAAGTCATAACAAGCGCGTGTCGTAATCTTAATATTTTTTCATTCATGGGTTTCCATATACAAGGGTCATAGAGCCATAGTAAATGTTTATACTATACAATGATATTATGTCAATGCACCCTACGGCCCAACTATTCCGGGCGCAAAATCTTTGGTTTATTTATTCATTCGGAATCTTCCCCGATCATTCTTTTCTGCATTTCCTTATGAGAAAAGAAATTCCTTATGGAATGAGTAAAGAAACGAACCCAATGGTTTTGCATAGAGCTTTTCGCCAAAGTGTCACTTTTCCTCACTTCCCAATAAGCAATGTACACGGAATACTTGAACTTTGAGTGGGAATTGAAGACGGAAGTCCAAATTAAAAGACTAATACAATGAAAGAGGAAAACATGTGTAAAAATCATTTTCATATAACGTGAAACCAAAGTTACCCTTCCCTTCGCAGCTATTTAATAGTTTTCATAGCATCGAAATTAATAATGCTGGAATACTGGAATCCACAATCCGAGTTGGATTTCCGAATATATAATATTACGGAATTCTGACTGAAATGTTTATTGGGTTGGTATGAAAACAAACTTCTTTATCTCGTTCCGGGACCTACCTACCCTTAGCATTTCTTTGTTTTCATACCAAGTGAACGGATTTCGCAAAAGGTTAGGATGAAAGGTGCGAGCGAGATAGTTACGCGAAAAACTCTATTGGTGCTACCGAAAAGGGCGAAATTAAGGGTGGAGGGCCTGTTTTGGACTATATTCCACAATCAGGCGGACCTGACATTAAGCAGAAACTACCCCGCCTTAATAACAAAACTAGCTGTGAGCGCTTTTTTTGGGGCAGATATTCCTTCTCGTGAATCGAGATCGGAACGCGAAAAATACAATAATAAATTTATAGCTAAGGTGAGAGGACAAATAACCTATAATTATCGTCTTAAAAAGTTGCAAGCACCCAAATCAATAATTATATATTTATATATAAATATACAAAATTGCCTGTATGCATATTCATGGATTTTTTTATATATTCATGTGCATAATTAAACATTTATATTATATCTACACCTATGTTCCTTATGTACATAATGCAACTAGTATTATATTAAAGTGTTCAAAAGTCAAATCGCTGGCGGATGATAGCGGCTAAGTGGTTTATAGTTACCAAGTATTTCTCTGTGATTTTTAAGACTCGTTTCATTGTGCTACAAAGTATAGGACAAGAAAACTAATTTTTACTAAAACTGGTGCATCATTCAGTTATTTATGTGTGCATAAGAAAAGTAGAAAAAAAAATAGAACTCGAACAAAATAATAAAAGAGTGTGAACTCTGCATGAGTTTGAATTGCTGTTTACAATAATAATATGCTGCAACAGTTGTACCAGGTAATCTTAGGGTATAATAAGGTTAAATAATAAGGTTAGGTGGTATTGAGTTTAAAACAAAACTCGTATCAATAAAAATTGCATTTGCTTCGGTCGTGGTAAAAACAAATATTTCTATGGTGTCTTAAGTCAATACGTTCTTATCAATTTCGAGGTGCTGTTTTGTGCTTGGGAGTGAAAAGTTCCTGAAATGGCTGAGGCAAAGCTTCAGATGCCAGAACATAATAAAATACAAAATAAAAACCATTATGCGATTAAAAGAGTTAAATACCGTGGGCGTGCTAATTGCTTAAGGTGTGTGAATAAAATAAAATAAAAAAATATCAAATAAAAGCCATTATGCGATTTAAAGAGATAAATAACGTAGGTTAATGTGATTCATCAACAAATGGTGGAAAAACGAATGGTCGACAGAAGAATGCAGTCCTTATAAAAAAATAAAGTGGGAAACAAGGCAAACATTGTTTAATAATGGCGTATGTTTAGAGACATTTAATTTTAATAGTATCAGATGCCGGGTATAAGTAGAGTCGATTTAACTGGATAATTACAGTTAGAATTCAACAGATTATTACATGCAGTTAGGTGTGCATTTAGATGCACTATGACCTTTTAGTGATATGAACGAGACCGAGAGGAGAATTGATTGAGCCATGTCCGTTCGGCCGTATGTAAACAAGCTACAGGAAGTGGTTTTTATAGCTACTAGGTTAAAAGTTAGTCGCACTTAGAATCAATTTTGTCAGTTCATTTTCCGAAACCAGCTGAATCCGCCCACGGAAACGCAGGCTTGTATGTTCGAACACCTTTATTTTTTAAATATTGAAATCATTTTGAAGGGGTGTTAGCTATATATGATCGCACCAGTTTTGACATGTTGCACTGATTCGTAAGTAACGTTAAGGTGGCAGAAAAAATGTTGCCCTAACATTAACCACGCCCACATTTAGATCGGGTCGAACGTAAAATACTGTTTTTTCAAAAAAAAAAAAAAAAATGAAACTTGATAAAGTTTATGTTATAAATGCGCTGGGTATTGGGTAATATAGTGTCTTAAAAATTTTGTGTCTTCGCCCACCTTTGGAGTCGTGGCTTTATAGCTGGGACACAATGGGTGTGTCTGTGTTTGGTCTGTTCAGCTTACGAGAACAAAGCGACGCAATGCGTATCTCGCTGTGTCTGATTTTCCAGCACTGTGTCTCGCCACATTTTTCACCTAAATAGCTGGGATACAATGAGTATCTGGCTGTGTCTCGCAGTTCAGGTTACGGGAACACGTATATAGCGACACAATGCGTATTTCGCTGTCTTTGATTTTAGGTGAAAAATGTTGCGAGACACAGCGACAGACACAGACACACATTGTGCCCGGCTTTTTTTAACTGTAGGACCACAGTGGTGTAGCGGCAGTATCAGTGAAGTAAGAGCTGGCAAAAAATGAAACGCATGTATTAAGTGCATTACGCACACAATGTATGGGGGCAGCGCGTAGCTGTAGCGGAAGTAAAGGCTATATCACAAAGCTGCGTTGTCGTTTGCTTTGTCGTTCCCGTTGCTTTACAATCGCGTTGAAAGTATACCATTCGAAAAACGATTAAAACCCATATTAAATGCCAACAAATCAACAAGAACACAAACAACCGCGAAAGCCAACAATTCCAGGTTCACAGAAACGTCAAAACGCACGTAAAAATTTATCGTTTTAAATTTTCCTTCTTTCTCAAAACTTTCTTACGTAAAAACAACGTAACGACGGATCGAAAAAACGTTGTGGTAACTCCCATTGAATTGAGCTTCTAACGGTTTGGCGTCTACTGATATTTCCGAGTGCGGGATGCCAAACAATGTTCCTTTTTAACGGGCGATTTTTTAGCTGGTTTGGTTTTGGCAACACTGGTTTTGACAGCTGACGTGTGTTAAGTACCTTGTGTCACTGTCAAACAGCTTCAGTTTGATTTGCAATTTAACCATGGATCGTCTTACAAATGAACAACGCTTGCAAATTATTGAATTTTACTATCGAAATTCGTGCTCGGTTCGAAATGTTCATCGCGCGCTGCTTCCATTTTATGGTCGGCATTCTCGACCTTCTGAGCAGTCTATTCGGAAGATTGTGACCAAATTTACTTTGTTGGACATTAAACCACCAACACGTTTACGTACTTACTTACGTCAAGGCTAATGTCTAAAGGGACAAGCCCGCTTCGATTGACGCACTGGAAGCTAACATCTATGCATTCATTCGTGAGATACCGGCCGATATGTGTGAAAGAGTATGCCAAAATTGGACTCAACGGATGGGCTACCTGAGACGCAGCCGCGGTCAACATTTGCATGAAATTATCTTTAAACATTAAAATGCAAGGTTCAAACTATCGATTCAAATAAATATTTCATTAATTTTTTCGAATTTTTTGTTTTTTTTTTTTTTAAAGTTCTCAACCTCTTAAAAAATCACCCGTTATAAGAAAAACAAAAAAAATTACACATAAACGCAAATAACTATTTAAAAAATGCAACCCTGTGTTTCGATGAACGAGAAAGTTGTAGACTTGATCAGCCTTCCTAGGTAAGGATAAAAATTTTTTAGTTATAAAACACGAAAAGGATAAGAAAAGTATTGTTTGTGTTGTAAAAACAGTGCATATGACTACAGAAGGATACACGGATTATAGGAGATCGCATTTTCGGAACACTCTATCGATACTTTCCACTTATTTTATTAAAATAATTTTTGGGTCAACATAAAGAACGGAATAAGCACAATAACTTCTTTCCTTATCGGCACACTCTAGGTTGAGTAGTGTATTAATAATTCGCACTTTTACAAAAATTATTTATTTTTTTCATTTAAAAACGCGATTTGCTTGGCAACCCGCGGCCAAAAATATCTGAAAGACGTCAGATCTTGGCAGCCATGGTAAAAACTCTATTTAAAGTGATTGAATTTAAGTTGTCAAATCAACGTTGGCGCAACGCAGTTTTGTGACATAGCCTTAAGAGTTGATCAAGTTTTAACTTTTGCAGCCCTGCTCAGTTGACAGTTCCTAGATCTCGAAAAACTCTCCACAAACGAAGTTTTTTGAGAGTTATTCGTTTATTGTGAGTAAACATGCTCACATACATACTCAACCACGAATACTCAATGTGCATCTACACACATTCTCTCTTAACAAAGTTCCGAGTCCATTTACATAAAATGGATTTGACTTGTTTCTAACTCTGGTTTTTTAAAAAATGTGTTTTTTATATTCACTTTGCTCACTTTTACACACATATCCTACCACGAATATTCATCGGCATCAGTCAAGGTACATCTACGCATTAATTTTTACCGAGAATTTCATGTTCAGTTGTTTCGCAGTCTTCTCCAATCAATTGTTGTATGACTAATCCAGAGTTTAATTAAGTGTTTGTTTGAGTTTTGTGGTTTTTGCGATGCAAAATAAAGTGTAACCTTTTTCTTTAAATCGCATGTTCTACAGAACTGAGAATGCTTTATATGTGCAGTGGCATTGCATATCTGAGAATAGCCTTCCAAAAAATGGGAACATTTCACAAAACGAAGTCAAAACTGATCTATAATTTTGAAACCATACTAACAGAAATAAATGGTGTCAAAATAGAGTCAAATAAATGAAGCTTAACTAACACAGAAAAATGGAGTCAAAATCGAATCAGATTTATGAAACCAAATGGACACAAAAAAAAAAAAACGGTGTTAACTTAACTTAAAATTGACTCAAAATTGACACTAACATTTGACACCATTTTGACATGATGTATGAAGTGGAGACTTCATTTCTGAGTCAATTTGAACATCGCGTGCTTAGGGGGGCTCGGTAGTAAGAGATGTCAAAAGTTAACTGCATGCATTCAGTGCAATGGGCATACAATTTGTGTAATAATGGCGTTTTCGGTTGGGCGTCCGGGAGCATTCCGGACTCTCCTGAAACTTTTTTCTTGGCACTCGATTGACAGTTCCCCTCCTAAAAAGAAGAGAAATTTACTTCTGACCGATGGTACAAGGAATGCAAGGTATGGTCTTTATTTTAACAGCTTTAAATTGGTGCTATATTTTTGCAAAAAGATGGAAACCCAGTGGAATTTTTTTAAGTCATACTTTTTTGTTTCTATTCCTAGATATCCATTCTAAAATTTTTGTTTAAATTTCTCATTCTAATTTAAGCTTCGTTAATATGCAAAAGTTGAGGGTTTGAGTTGAGTTGGAATTTTGACCGACTGACCGACTGAACCGAATTTTGACTGACATGACGAAGAAGGTTGAGTAGTTGAAATAACTGAAATGAAAAATTGAAACTGAAGCAATTAAGTCCCTTTTTTTGCTCAACTCAACTCAACCCCGCAGAACAAGCGCGACGGAGTAGACTCGACTCCAACTCGATCCTCATTTATATGAACCTGGCTTGAACTGTGCCTAAACGAAGGTATTTTCTAGATTTGAAAAAATGCTCTTTACAATAAAATTAACATTAATTGCTGTCAAGGCGTGAATATGGGACGTTAAATAATTTTTTTTTGATAGCAACACAATTCTGATTCATATTTTAAAAAACTTTTTCTAATAAAATTCTATTATTCATGAAATCGGGAGCTGGCTTATAAAGTCCTACTTCTGAAACTTCGTCCACCCAGGTCCAGGTTGAATTTTTGTTGTTGGGCAGTAATTAGGCGCACTCCAACTTTTTTTTAATGAAAGCAAAGAGTTTTTGTCTAATGAACGCAGAGTTCGACAACCTCTTCGAACTCTTGCGTTGTCTACTGGGTAATTGCATTGTCATCATCTGTCTCAAAGATTACTGTAGAGGTTATGTGTTAGAAAAGATTCCTTCCAAAACTCCAGGCTTAGAGCCGTTGCCTGATCTTCCTCCGCATTGCTGCTTGAAGGGACATGCATTATTTTTGGCAAATTATCTTTTTGTAAACATGTTAATGTAAAGAAATTAACACACCAGCATACATTGTTGAGAAGTTGGCCCTGGTTCACCTCGAGTTGTTGCGCCACTCTATTTATTTATTTCTATAAAGATGTTTATGATCACAAATAAGCATAAATTCATCAGTATTTTATGCGGCTAGATCCCAATTTGCAGGTTGCACACTTAATCCTTTAGCCCTTGCGTCATTGAAAAAAAAAACCCACAACTTAAAATCCGCACAAAAAGGCCAGGCGCCTGATGTACCTAGGTGGTCATAAGAGTACGCCAAGCCCCTGCTCTTTGTTGTACGTATTTTCAGTTTTGGATTGGCGCAAAATTTTCCCCAGTAAATTTTTGGTTGGGTGATGCGTGAGCGAGTATGTGAGCGAATTTTTCATTTTATTTAGGATGACTTGTTTTCAAAACTCTTCATCATTCATAGGTTTGACAAAGTGCTCGTAAAATCTTTATCCTAACGCACTGCAAAATATACAAGTGGAAATGCGTATGATGAATAGCAGACTCCTTTTTAAGAGACTTTTGTAGCATTATTTATTTCATCAGCACGCTTTACTTTCGTACTGTCGTACTATAGACAGAATAAAGTTGACCGCGAAGCAAGCAAGACGTGTTCTGTTCTTTCTCGTCGCTTTGAAGTGCCAAAATCTTATATTTATAACGAATAGTTCAAAGTGTTACAACTCAGAAGTGGGATTAGTGGGACGTGTTCTTCTTTTTGTTGGTAAAATAAAACAATAATCACAATAAGTGTAGAAAATGGAAAATTCCATCGAAATAAACGATTACACTGTATAGTTCGTACCAAATCAGTTGGCCATTCTACTGCGCATCTACGCATCAAATTTATTTTCCATCTCTTAAATTTCGAAAAAAGAGCAAAGAAAGACGAAAAGGAGAGGAGCCATGAACAAAAATAAACAAAAACGATCTATACCCCAACGATGTGTTCAAGACCGCAGTCGCGGTCTCACTGAGGGTTGTTTCTCCATTTTCCTTCCTTTATACTGAAGTTAGGAGGGCAGTACAGGCATGTCCATTTTCTGCCGAGGTACAACCATTGTGTATACCCAGTTTTCGGAAAAAAATTTAGCAACCCTGGTGCGAGAGAAAATGTTAATCTTTATATGTCAACACTTGGAGAAAATTATATTCTGATTTATATATTAAATAAAGGGTCATCGTGTTTGGTTTTTGTGTGTAGAATTTGCGTATGATTTGATGCCGATGGATAAATGAAGCAAAAACATTTCGCATGAATTGATTGTGTGACCGTGTCTGTATGAAGGTGTAAGGTTTTAGATTTTTAGACCCTATTTGCTCATTGTGTTTCGTTAATCATTATTGCTTGTGTCGTGCTCGTGCATGATTAGGTATTGGCATTGGTAGGCAATTTTAAAGAACTAATGCAATAATAGAGTCGCAGTGTCACAGTAAATTTTAAATATTTATTTGGTTTGATTTGCGCGAGGTAGGTAAATGTAATTAAAAAAATACATTTTTTTTTTTGAATGGAAACAATTTGTATATCCTACCCAGTAACTGAAGGTATGATTTTGTGTCATAATACAAGGATTGTCACGTATTTAACGGTTCCTTTCAGACGAATAGGTGTACTTTCTTACATATATTTTTTATGAAAAGCAGTTGAGCACTTATTGAACTATCCTCCACTTTTAAATTAGCAACCTTGATTAAAACTGTAAATTATAGTGAAGGAACTTACGATGATTTAAAAATATCAAACGTTTATAATGTAAGCAGCAGAAAGAAAACAGCAGCACAACAGATGTGTAGATAGTTTCGGTTTCAAGTAAAAAATAAAAACACGTTAAGTTACTAACTGGAGGTACAAATACAAATATTTATTGATTTAGCTATATGAAAAAGTTACTATAATGTACATCAAATTCAATGTGAATAACTGTCAGTTTAAAGAGCTTTCAGTTTCATAATCTGTTGAAGAATCGTCTCCGGGATTGATAATGATTGCATCCGACTGTGTCCCACATCAGCTCGTGGGAAAAGTATTCCTCCTCTGTCCTTTTTACTTTTGCACAAGCTTTGCGCCAATCTTCAACTGTTATTTTAGAAAATTCTTCTTCAGCTAGTTTGTGAACATCCAATAATTTAAACGTTGTGTTACGGCTTCCGACTCTTCCCTTGACGGTTGCCCAGATCTTTTCAATTGGATTGAGATCTGGATGATAGGGTGGCAACCGTAGTAATTCGTGTCCTGCGGCGTGAATCATGTCGTCCATTTTGTGCTTGGGATGGTGAATAGTTCGATGTTGCTTAATGAGCTCATAAGGTTCGACTTTGAGCATGTCTGAAGTATGTGGAATATTGTTCACGGCAAACCTCTCTAACATCTCAGATTTTACGGAACCATAAGTGATTTGTTTGTCTTCCCATCTGCTGTGATATGATGCGTTGTCCATAACGATTACTGACGGTTCCCCTAGGCTACTCAAAACTTGATCCGTCATCCATTTAGAGAAATTTTCAAAACTCATCACATCGTGGTATTCTCGTGGTAAAGTCCCAGATTTGAATAAAAGCAAGACATCATTCACGAAGCCCTATTCGCCACCTGCATGCGCCATTATCAGCCTCTGGACTTTTGAAATTGGAGCCTTTAATCCTTGGCTGGTCCCGTCAGTCCATGCCCTTGGCCTTGTGTGTGAGCTGTGAATATACCTTTCGTCCAAATAAATGATCTCGTATCCATGGGATCTGTGCTCCCGCACCTTCCTCAGATATTTCAGGCGCAAAAGCTTAATTTCGTTTCTTTCGCAGAGAACTTTACGGTTGTTCTCCGTTTTTCTATAAGAAAATCCATTTCTTTTTAAGATCCTGTGAAGTGACATAGTGCTAAGGTTAAGCTCCAAAACGTCCTGGACCCTTTGTCTCCACATTTTTAATGTTATCATAATTTTTTCAATGTGAAAGTTGTATACAATGCGCCGAATAGTTGTGATGTCAAAATCGTCTAATCCAGTTTTCCATTTTGTATGTGGTACTTTTTTATTTGGTGTTTCAACAGTACCTTTCTCCTCGTATTCCTTGTTGATCCTTCTTACTGATCGAGCAGAAATTCCACTGAACTCCTCAGTCTGGGAGTTCGCGTATGTTGCGGGATTATCGAAAAATAAGCTCATCGCTTCTTTTAATTTTTTGTTATATATTCTAATAACGATCTTAAGGACCGGGCTTCATATGGGTTTTCCTTTTCGTGATGGATCCATGGCTATTTCTTTTATATTTATAAACTAACGTCCGAGCAATGCTATTGTTTTCGTGAAACTAAATTTCAAATATGAAATCCGTCAAATTTATATGCGTTGAGTGCATCATAGTTTCTGCCTGATGCAAAAATCCATAATATCCATAATCCATAATAATACCTTTAAACTAAAGTTAAGCAGGTAAAAGAAAACATCATAAAATAAATGCACACTAAAAACGCCACCCATACAGGTACCTGGCGCTAAACCACGAAATATAAAACCCTTAAAAGGGTTGGAAACCTTATCAAATGCAATTGGAGTAGGTAGAAGTCAATAAAAATTTAACAAATATTTTTCGTGAATTCTCTGCCTGTCAATCACACCCTAGATATCAGGTAGCATAACATAAAGTCTTATTTCTTTTATAAGTGTGTTAAAATTTTTCGACCTCATAATAAAATTAATAATAATTTATTTTACACAACAGCATTTTAGTTTTAAGACATGTAAAGTTGGGTTAGGCATTGTAGATTTCAGGTAAAAACTTTTACTGGTTAAATCTCTTTCGAACCGTTTTTGTTCTCTCTTAATTCTCTCTGTGCGCAATCGACCGTTGGCCAACTGATTTGGTACGGACTAAAGTACAGTTGCGAAGGGGCTGGCGAAATTAAATCTCCCTACGGGCGGAACAAAAAGTACTCTAGTGATGGGGTTAAACGTAATTCCAGTCGCGCGAGAGGATGACACCGAAGACGAAGAACTGCAACAACGGGATATGCAGCAACAGCAGAGACAACTAGACAAAGAAGAGCTTAAACAACAAGTAACGGAGCTTCAACACTCAACGGGAGCTGGAACTGATCAAGCGCGAAAAAGATCTACTTGCCCGAGAGAACGAGCTGTTAAAAAAAGCGGCTTAAATTGAAGAAGCCTCATCGATAGCTGAAACAAGCCGTTCAAACACCGACCCAGTTTTTGCTTCGTTCAGTATCATCAAGGATTTGGTGCCCGACTACGATGGCGGTGTGTGTCTGGATATTTGGATATCTCAATTCAAAAGTATAACACGCAGCATGCATTGGTGACGACAAAATTGAAAAAGCTCAGCAGTGGCTACACTCAAAGCCGATATTCGTTGATGAGAGCTTCCAGAGAGGTTCCAGAGCAAACAAACTTGAGTTGCGGCGAAGGTTCGTAGCTCGGAAATGGCGAGTCAACGAAAGATTTCAAAGTATTACAATGACAAGGTGATCTTGGCTAATAAAGTACAAGTGGAGGACGACGAGATGGTAGACTACTTCATCGAAGGGATTCCAGACGAAAGGCTGAGGATGCAAGCTAATATTCAGTGCTGCACTTCCAAGTTGCAGCTGTTGCAGGCGTACTCCAAGGTTACACTGAAGCCGAACGTGCGTTCCCAAGGGTAATCATCCTCATCTATAACAAATCGCGATAGTTTCTTTAAAGTCATTCGAGTAAATTTAATAACAGAGAAACCACAGTTTCATATCAACAATTTTTTTTGGTAATAAATCTATATTTAAGATTTTTTCTTATGTATAATATTACCCCACCAGTGTAGAGGCTGGTGCTATTGGCTCGTAATGGTTCGTTATTATGAATTTTGATTTGATTATCAGTTACGTCATCTATTAAATGAGTTTCGAGAAAGCAAGGACATCAAATTTTTCTTCATCAACTATATGTTCGATTGCGTCAAAATTTTTCATACGACCCTGCACATTTGCGCTGAATGCGCTCTCTTAAAATTTTGAACTTTTTCAGAAACACAGAACACTTTTTATCACTCGCTTCGTGCTTGCAGCAAACACTCACTTCCTGCGCAGTATTTAGCTTCGCACAATTGACACATTTGGTCACTTCATTGTTGCAGTCACTAAATTGGTGTTCAACTTCACATTTCCTACAAGCCACTTTGTTTTTACAATTACTTGCGAGCAATTACTTACAAACTATAAATCAAACTTAATATACCTCCTATCCTATGGGATTGGGGTATAATAAGAATGAAAAGGAGAATAGGAATGGAAAGCAGAATAGGAATGGAAAGGAGAATAGGAATCTACAAGAGAGGGCATATGATCGAGACCGAATTGTTAGTCGAATGAGCCTTGTCCGTCCGTGTGTCGGTAGTTTTTAGGCCTTAAATTTTGAGCTAGGAACTTGAAACTTAATATCTGTTCTTTCTAGGTCCCGAAGCAGTACATACATACAGTTAAACAGTACATACATGCAGTACATACAAATTTCTAAAATCCGCTCACTGACACGCCCACTTTACTTAGTAGCTTAAAAAATCAAAGTTGTCGCGGGAAGCTGAAATTTGGTACGCGATATCCTCGCTTAAGTGTATTGTGATTGGCATTTAAAAAAAAAAAGCGAATACCGCCCCCTTGTAGGCGTGATCATACTTAATATGCATTCTAATAAACGATTTGTATTTGATATATTTGCTTTAAATCCAAAAAACTTGCACTATAAAATGTTCAGATGTTTGCGTAAGCTATCAACTCACGTGCATAAATTTTCGCCACGCCCACTTTTGGGGGCGTTTTTAAGTTTAAACCAAATTTTTAATATGAAAATGCAATCAACACGTGTATACCACTTAAAAAATATAAACAAAAATACGATGTTATTTAGAAGGGTGGATGCCACGCCCCTTTCTTAGGCAGAAGATTCTTAACTGAGAAATTCTAAATACAATTGAAGTTAAATGAAACAAAAATTTAGCAACCAAGATTTATGACACAATTTGGAGCTTGACAGTGGTCAATTGGGATAGGGTATCCAACGATTCGCCTAAGCGGATTGTAACCCTCTCACTAGTTTCATTTTATTTTCATTTTTTAATTTTGTTGAAGATAAAAATATCCCCACATTTGATTGCTATAGCACCACTGTTTTTATTCACCACACTGTTAACATCAATATCCGTTGGGTCAATGTTTACTTTTATTTGTTTTTATTTGTTTTCTTGTTTCGCTTGATTCATGCTTCTTTTTCTGATAGACGATAACCGATGACTCACTCTTTTTAAGCACTTCGCAATACAGTTTTCTTTTTTTCTTCCACTTGGTTTGGACCGTTATTTTTCTTTTTAATCTCATGTGTTAGTGCACTCACTTATTGCGTTATGTTTTTAACACTCTCTTTCAATAATTGTTTGTCCCTTTCTTTGTCATTGTTTTTCGACACTATTTTGTTTACATCATCGCAATTTTTTTTACTTTGTTTCTTAAATGATTCACTAAGCTCACTTATTTGTTTTATTTTTTATTTATTTATTTAATCTACTAGCTTAGCTATACAGATGATAATAAAAGTATACACAGATAATAAAAAAACATAATTACTTACGAACTAAAATTAAGTTAAAGAGAGCAAATCAAGCAAACCACTTTTGAAGCTATTACGAGAAAAATGTAAATCTAGATAGTTACCGACTTCATTGAAAGATACGATAGATCTGGACATTGGCTCATTATGGTCATAATTAGTTCCTTGAACAGGTCGAAGGAAAAAATATCTTTCCCTTAAAGGTCTACCCGGAGCATAAATTGGTACAAGAGCTAAAAGAGAAGGGCATTTAACGTGGTAGCATAACAAGTCCCTAACAAACATGATGTCATGAGCTTTGCTTCTTGATCTTAAAGAAGAAATAACTAACAGTTGACATCGTGTTTGATAAGGGATTTCAAAGTATGTTTGGTAAAACGCCTCTGGACCCTTTCAATGCGGTGAGAATGAATATTGAATGATGGGTTCCATAAAACACTAGCATATTCCAGCAGGGACCTAACTAGTGCAATAAATAGCGAAATAAGGGTGTAAGGATCCGAAAACTCTGCTTTTTCGTTTAATAAAACCACAAAGCTTATTTGCTTTAGCAATAACGAAATCGACATGAGATGCGAAGGTAAACTTCGAATCAATAACAACGCCAAGATCTTCCACTTGATCAATTCTATTTAGAACAATAGCATCGATTTCGTATTGTAGCTCAAAATGAGAAGAGCTTCTGAAAAAATGAAGTATTTTCTAATATTTAGTCTAAGCGAATTGTTGACACACCAAGAAAATAGACTTCTTAGATCCTGTTGCAGAAACTCGCACTCAAGGGATGTTTTTACTTTAAGAAACAGCTTTAAGTCATCCGCATACATCAAGAATGGCAAATTTTTAATACAAGCGGTATATCATTGATGAAAATTATAAAGAGGAGCGGACCCAAATGGCTACCCTGTGGTACACCAGAACCACACTCGAAAGACCGTGAGATGTGATCATCAATCTTAATTCTTTGAGACCTGCCAATGAGATAGGATGATAACCATTTAAGCATTGTTGAGTGGAAACCAAAACTTTCAATATTTTTATTATATTTATATTAAATTCAAATATAATGATTGACCTTGTCAAATGCCTTACTGAAGTCAGTATATACGCAGTCGACCTGATAACCATCTTCGATTGAGTTTATAGCATAATGAGATAAACAAGCTAGATTAGAGGTTGCAGACCTTCCCGACACAAAGCCATGTTGGCAATTACAAACAAATTCCTTCATGAAAAATTCAAGTTTTGATTTAACGATGCTCTCAAAAAGCTTAGGCAAAGCTGATAGTTCGCAAATTCCTCTTTAGTTTTCAACATCGTTCTTAGAACATGATTTAAAAATTGGAATCAGAAAGGAAGATTTCCATTCATCAATGAAAGTTCCAGATAACAACGACAGATTAAAAATTTTAAGAAGCGGATTGCAAATTACTTCACAACACCTTATAAGAATAATGGCATGAATACCGTCGGGTCCGGGGCTTGAATTAGGCTTGAGATTCTCAAGAGCCAGATCAATGTCTTGATGACTTAGTTCAATAAAGCGGATATCAACTCTGTGTTCTGTAGTTGGTACAAAGCAAATTCTATTTGGCCTCGAGTAAACCGATTCGGAAAGTTCAGAAAAAAATTCAAGGGTTTTATTAACATTATTAGATTTAATATTTTTATAAATCATGGATTTTGGCAGGCCAGAAGATTTTCTTTTGCTATTTGTGAAAGACCAGAAGTGTTTTGAGACAGCCTTTATATTATATTCTAATTGCAATACATAACTTTTCTGAAGAAATTTACTTAACGCAAGAACACAAGAAAATCTTTACGCAATTTGTTAAAATAGTCATAATCCGCAACACCACCCGATATTTTGAAATTTTGGAGGGCTTTGTTTTTAAGGTTTTTAAGAATTAATTTTAATTTGACACAAATTATGCGAAAATAGAAAATCAATTAAACTTAATTCAATATCTTTCTTTAGATTACATGCCATAAGCATTTTATCTTCTTCAGACTAAGACCAAACAATGTCTCCAACATTAAAATCTCCAAAAACACATATGCTATTGGATGCATTATCATAATTATCAAAAATGAAATTAATATTAGATATGTGTTTATCATACACTTCTAATTGACTTCCTGAAGGGACATTACTTACAATAAAAATAAGTGAACTCACAACACCTGTGACGTCCAAAGAAAAGCAGAGTTGTTCCACTTAACTATCAGGTAAAGGAACTGGTCAGGAGGAGAATATCGCGACGTACAGTAATAAGAACTCCTCCCCCACGTTCTTCCTTCTTTTTACTTCGATCGAAACGGAAAACCCGATAAAGCGATTCATTAAAAATTTCAGAGTCCGTAATATCGCCATATAACAGGATTCAGTGATAATGATCACATCATAGTCAAGGTTACTAGAATAATTAAAAAGTTTATTAATTGTAGTCCGAATTCTGCTGGCATTATGATAATAAATTTTGAGGTTTGATCTGTTATTATCTTTGATCTGATCTTTGACATAGAGAGGTGAAATGGAACACTCATTGACAATCAGTTTTTCGAAGCATTAATAAAGTCACGAATTAGTATATCACATGGCCAAAAATCGGCATCGAAAATTGTTTTGGCAAATCTTAATGGAACACCAATTTTAAAATTAACAAATTTTAGTTTGGATAGATCTTCACCACTTTTAATAAGCTTAGAGCATATAAAACTATACTCTGTCCAACATAAATTGGCAGTACAGCGAAGGATAGGGATGTTTGCCTCTCTTTCCCACTCCTTTGTTTTCCGTAAGGTGCTATTCTAACAAAAGCTCTTACAGGGTTTCCGTATGAAGCATTTTAAGTACCCAAAAACCCGACCCAACAAACAATTTTGGGTCATGTCCGAAGCAAATGTAGATTGCCCAGCCCATTCCATTCCCTTTTCTGCGGTGGTGTGTGTAAAGGCATTTTGCGGGAGAGACAGAAAATACATACAAGTAAGTGCGAGTGATCGCCATCAGTGTACCTGTATTGTGTTAGTGTCCACTGGTCGCGCCTCGGGCAAAAGCTTTTATCCTCAGAAGGAAGTTGTACAATACAAGGAAGTCCTTGGATCGGAAAAATCCAGTTTAAGCAGTTTGTTTTATTACGGCATGTAATATTTATGTTACAAAATCGAATACACTTACACAGAGCTAACAACAAAATACATTTTCTTTTCATTATTTCCTTTTCAACAACGCTTTGGGAGTGCACCGAAATTTGTCCAGCAGAAGCAATTTGGATGAAGCAGCAACTAGATTCTCCTCTAATGGACTCCAAATACATTCCGGTTATAAAAAATTAAAGAACATATTCATTTTAAAAAAGATCAAATACAACTTGATTAAAATGTTTAATTTTGCACAACCAATGGGCTTTTTCTTTTTTGTGTACGTCATTCTTTTGCCGTGTGTACGTCTTTTTTTGCCGTCACTTATTTTTAATTGAAAATTTTATTTATGTGATTTTATTTATTTATTTTAAATAAAAAAAATATACTTTTCCACACCACCAGGGGGTAAGATAAGAGTTTTGAAGGGTATCCCCAGTGGGCCTAATCCCTTTTAAATAATTTTTTTTATTCTTTTAAATTCTAAAACGCATCCTCAAAAAACGATTTCACACGCTTCTTAAAAAATTACCCGTCTTAAAACACAATTGCACAAAATACATTAATATAATCAATTATACAATTTACATAAAAACACTCAACTTCACCTTATTATCTTAATCCTAATTCAGAATAATACAAACAACTTCAAAAACCGACCGCGCGCGGCAAAAAACCTACGTAAAAAACGTTTTCTTTAAAAAAAGCGGCTTACAATTTTGTAACAGGATTTTAACGTATTTTTCACACATTGAAAGAAATACAAAACAAGATCTCCACGACAACACTAGAATTAAGAAGTTTTTCAAAGCTCTAATACCAAAAGTTCGTCGACAGAAACGCAGGAAAAAAAAATGAACGAGCTACCGAACGTTCATTGTTAACTCTGAATACACATTAATTTAATGGGGGTTGATTTCAGGCAGGCACAATCCACAGCAAATCAGTGCACAACATGATGTGCTCTGAGTAAGACGTGGGGTCTGTGTCAGATGCAACTGGAAGTCACTGGCGGGCAAACACTTCTTATGGGGGGTTTCTTTCAAATTAGTATGGTGCAAAAATGTGACACGCTACTGATTTTTAAAAGCTCCTCCATAAGGCCTGTACTGCCAATTTATGTTGGACAGAGTATAGAATTGTCTACATTTAGCGTTGAAGAAATAAAGTCTAGTATATTGTCAGAAGTGATTTTGTGATGAAAACTAGAGAGATGATACCGTTTCAGCTTACGAACAACATGTAGATCGGTTTCTTTATTGCTCGTACCAACAATACGTGGTGATTGAGATACAGCAACAGTAGCAGCAGAAGTGGGACGCGGGTTATGTGCGTCATTAGATGATTCATTATTATTACATGATAAATTTGATGCAGTAGCAGCAGCATGAATGTTGGTGTGTACAGCAGCATTTAAAGCATCTATCATTATTTGAAAAGACCACTGCGCTGTTGTGGACGGTGGAAAGAGGCAGGTGGGCATTCTTGGCAGCAAGAACATTTTCATCATCAGATTCAGGAAAAGCAGCAGCAACGGCATTATCAGCGTCATCGAGTACAACATTCAGAACATCAGAATTCGCCGTCGATCGAAATTCCAATTGGCGATGAGGTAGATGTGGATGAGTCATTTGCCTTTTTTTTCAAGACCGATATTTTGTTCTTTGTCAAGACGCGGGATAAGGCAGGGGAAAAATTTGCATTTCTTTAGATGTAGATCCACGGGGCTTAGATGAATTGCTTTGCGATTTCGATGCTACACGAAGATCACGACTAATATTCAATGCAATAGAATTATTGGCAGTCTGTGCGTCATTGAGTTGACAAGCACTTGGGAGAAGAAAAGAGTGAAATTCGGATTAAGCCTCTTGCAATGACAAGAAATGCATTTTTAATCTCTTCACACTAGGAATGGCTGGAGGGTCGAAACAAAGAGAGCATTTCCAAAATACACTTGCATTTGATTTTATAGTTTTCAATACAATAGTTTTCAATTTTTGGATCAACAGATCCAAAATGTCAGTGAAATTCGAATTTAACTCACTGCATTTCAAATGCAACAGGTTACCGCAGAGCCCGCACGATAAATGGTCAACATTACTCAGCGGGTCTTTACACTTGGTGCAAAATTCCGTCATTACGGAGGGCAGGCAGTTCAAAGGCAATGAAAAGGCAAATACACGTGTCAGTAGAGAGAAAAAACGCGTGTGCTATAGTTGGAGAGCAAACTTCAACTCTTATTTCAAGGATACTATTTACACACGTTAACTTTGCAAATTTCATCGATTTAATTGGCTCACTATACCTTGATTTAATCGCCTTGAGCAATATTTTTATCTTTGTATTGTAACTTTGTTTTGTTTTTTGAAGATTTTTTTTTCTCTTTTTACTAATAGTTTAATACCTTCCTATTATTGTTAAGCAATTTTTTTTTATTTTTTTATTTACTATGGCCTGTGCTGCTGAAAATGTTCCGAAACGAGGCCAAGCTTTCCACTTTTTACTTGCTATGGTCTTTGTGGGATGCAGTTTCATTCTAAATGTATTGGATCTACTAATGTATTTTTAGATAAAATTAATTCTTGCGAAATTGCTTATTGCTACTGCACTTCGTACCGTAAGCTCTCCATCTCCCACTTGGCTTTTAAGCTGTCAGCTTTCAAATCTGACATTCTTAAGCTATCTAAGAGCTTTAATGATCTCTTAAACAATTTTAACTCCGCTGTATTAAATGTATTCTCGTACTCTGATGTGATCACACTTAAAGATGTTTCCACATCTACTACCCCGGAAATAAACGAGTTGATACATTGCGTTAATCCTGTCGATGCTGCTGATACAGACTTTCCCCCATATTCAATTTCCACAGCATCCGCTGTTACTACAAACACTAGCAACAACAAGCTCACTTCTCTTACGGACGCCTGAATATCTACCGACAAAACATCCGCATCGGCTAGAATGAAGCGCAATCTTAAAAAAGATGGCAGAATTATTGGCAAAAACAGAACTGAGGGATTGATTGAACACACCTCCAGTAATGCTGGCACTGCTACGACCTGTGCCACACCTAGTTTGGTTACATCTGATTTTGAAATGTCTAATGCCATTATTGAAGCTGTCCGAAAACCCAAATCTATTTTTATACCCGACCCAGGGTATATTAAGTTTGATGTATAGTTTGTAACGCAGTGAAATAATCACCGTAGTCCCCTAAGACCTCTTAGAGATATGAATGGGACCGACAGGAGAATCGATTAAGCCATGTCCGTCCGTCCGTATGTAAACAACTTTTAGGCCTTAAATTTTAAGGCATAAAGCTGAAATTTTGTGGGTTGGTTGGAAGTCCAGTCCTTCAGATCAAGTTTGAAAATAAGCTGAATCCGCCCACAGACACGCCCACTACAGGCCTGTATGTGCGACCATCTCTTATTAAAAAAAATGCATCCATTTTTGGTACGTAACATTGCCTTGTAATTTTCTTTAGGTAGCCAAAAAATTTTAGCTTTTTTATTGGCCACGCTCACTTTTTAAGGGATTTTAGCTTAAAATGACTGTTTTTCAATAAATATATATGAAATTTGACAAAAAATTATATGACAAAAGCTGTAGATATTAGCATTTTCTAACTTTTATGTATGTATTGTATGTGCCTCCGCCCACTTTTGTGGGCGTGGCGTTAAAAAAAGTGATTTTTTTAGTTGAAAAGGCGGAGTTTTAGGCCGAAATGTGTGCAACCACCTAGTATAAAGCATTCAACAGTTATATTTTTATAGCCCGCCCACTTTTTGGAGGCGTGGCAGTTTTCGTTTTGGTATGGTCGGGTATTTTGCAATCCGTCGTAGATGGATTGAAGCTTTTGCATACCCACTGTTGCACTTTCCCGCTTGTTTTATCTAGGTACAGCCTGAGACAACGGTTGAAGATGTAGTTTTTCATTTAGTGTCTCAAGGACTCATCCAAAATCATGAAGCTATAATGTGCACTAAAGTTAGTAAGCCGAACGATTTTTTGGCTTCAATTAAGATTACCGTCTTAGGCACACTTTTTCCTTTAATTTGTTCCTATAAATGTTGGCCAGATAACACTCAGGCCAACGAATTCTCTTACCGATCACAGAAGTCTAATCACCAACAATTTATTTAAAAATTCCCTTGTTTTTCCACATGACGTTATTGTTATTTTACTTGAATTACTTTTACTTATTTGTTTGCAAATCTGCACTCAACATCCTCTGTTGTATGTTTTTTTGACTTAAACTGCCACGTTCATAAGAACAATAATCCGTATGACTGTTCATACACTTTTGATTCGTAAGACTGACTTGCGTATACTTTCTCACAAACTAAGTGAGATGAATTTCGCTGAAATATTTAATTTTTCACATATAAATGAAGCTGTAGAAAATTTTTATTTTAAATTAAATTTGTGTTTTAATAATAATGTCCCCAAAAAACTAATAAAAATGCTAATGATAGTCATCCCTGGTATACCCTGGTGTTAAAAACTCTAAGGAACAAACGGAACAAAGCGTGGAAAAAGTATATTTTCACGCTGGACCCGTCTGACTATGATATTTACCTAACAATATTTCATTAATTCAAATCCCTCTACTTGTTAATATAATAATTATATCTCTAAAATGGGTTCGTGTTTTAAGTCTAATCCCAGAGAATTTGGGAAATTCGTCAACTCTAAGAAGAAAAGTGATGGCCTTCCTAATTTTCCTTCCTATTTCTTCCAATGACCCCACAATTATATGTAATTCCATTGCGGGTCACTTTTCTAAGTCTTTCAGAGACACACCCTTCTTTATTGACAACTATTTTGACTATCTTGAGCAATCCCCACAAGTAAATTTTAACGAAATACCTGTAGATTAGGACACAATTTTAAAGTTCTTATCCGACCTTAAGGAGGATTGTTCCGCAGGTCCAGATGGAGTCCCGCCAATTGTATTGAAAAAGTGCAGTGACATCCTAGTTAATCCTCTTCAATACCTTTTCAAACTTTCGCTGTAATCTGGAAATCATCTTATATTATGCCAGTTTTCAAAAAAGGGAATAAAATTGAAATATCGAACTACAGGCCCATTGCTAAACTTTCATCTATTAACAAAAAACTAAACTAAAACAAATAACCTAAACTACTCGAACAAGTGGTTTGCGATAGTTTAGTTTTATTTTGTCGCAACATCCTTCCAAAAGAACAGCATGGCTTTGTTAAAAATAGGTGTACAATTACTAACCTATTATACTTTTACAGTAAATGTTCCAACGTAGTTGAGAACGGTTCCACGGTTGACTGCATCTATACAGATTTTCTAAGGCCCCCCAAATTTTGTTGGTTGGGTTACTTCTTACCTTAGCCTCAGATCTTATCAAGTTCAATTTCGAGGAATTTTATGCTCTGTCTTGACTTCAACGTCAGGTGTCCCCCAAGGTAGTCACTTAGGCCCCCTCCTCTTCATACTAGCTATATACGATACTTCCACGAGGTTGAGCTTTAGTGAAGTACTTGCATATGCCGCCGATATGAAAATATTTAAAGTCATAAAATCATCAATTGATTATGTCCTTCTTCAGTCCGATTTAACAAGTTTCGCTACCTGGGGTTGCAAAAATGCTCTCAGCCTCAACCCAGTTAAGTGTCAAATTATGATCTTTTCAAAAAAACGTGTACCGCCATCACACGTTTATTTCATTAATGAACACACTCTTTGCCGCGTTCTAAGTTTTAGGGACCTTAGTGTTTACTTCAATCACAACCTAGATTTCTCTAAGCACATAAATTATACCGTTAATAAATCCAGCTGCATGTTAGGTTTCATAAAAAGATGGTCAAAAGAATTTAGTGACCCTCATGTCACTCTCTCCCTCTACAATAGTTTTGTTAGACCCAACCTTGAGTACGCCTCGCAGGTATGGAATCCTAGCAAGAGGAATATTACCTTAATAAATGAAGGATGTATACCACCGGCGGGTTGTCCTTATAAGACGATTCACATCGGGTTGTCCTTCTAAAATTCAATTTTTCAACAATATAGATAGATAGATAAACGATTTATTTCATGGTTCATTCGAAAGTAAGATTATGTACATATTTTGTTTACTTAAATCTAGTAAGGCATGGCCAGAAGGGCCGTCAGCCCTCAAGCTGTCATCTGCTTTGCAAAAATTCATCCAATCAATAAATATTTAGATATAACAATCTCAAAAATCCTCTAAAATAATACGTTTTCTGTAGTTTAGTGCTATTTTGATAAAACAAAATAGTTTATGCCAGTCTTCTCCATTTAAAATTTCCACGACGTCCACTTGGTCTATATAGTTCTGCTGCCATGTTTGGAAGATTGGACATTTAACGATGAAATGTATTATATTTTCCCTTTCCCGGGTATTGCATAAAGTGCAGGTGTTGCTTAGATCATCTCTGTGTGGCACGTAGTTTAAGGGAAATAATTCCCCTCTTTCACGAAATATCGGTGATATTTTTCTTTGCTAAAGGTGTCCTTGAAATAATTGACTTCATTTAAGTTATACCGAAGACTTGAGTAAATTTCTCTGTGCTGTGAGTTCAATGCTTTTTCGATATTCTCTTAACCTAAATTTAGCGCAAAGTTTTTCAAGCAGGCCATATAGATATGCCCTCCACTCTTCCAAGTTTTCAAGCGTTAAATTAAACGGCAAGGAGCAATATGCGGCAAGTTGTTTCCATCCCTCGAACCACGCACATCGCGAATTTACTATGGCTATTGTAATCCTTTTAGCAACCTTTTCGTCGTGGCTGTGCAGTGTCTTAATTATATAATCAAAATGCAGTTTTAGCGACGTAAGGAAGAGTGGCGGTAATCCCGTTTATATCAGTAACATGTAATTTGGTGTTTTATTTGGAAGTCTAAATTGCCGTTTTAAGAAGAAGCGTAGCAACTTTTCAGTAGACTCATGCTGGCGCAATCCCCACGACTGCGCAGCATATAACATTATTGCTTCAGATGTTGCTTGCTTCAGATGTTGCTGTCAGCTTTCAAATCTGACATTCTTAAGCTATCTAAGAGCTTTAATGATCTCTTAAACAATTTTAACTCCGCTGTATTAAATGTATTCTCGTACTCTGATGTGATCACACTTAAAGATGTTTCCACATCTACTACCCCGGAAATAAACGAGTTGATACATTGCGTTAATCCTGTCGATGCTGCTGATACAGACTTTCCCCCATATTCAATTTCCACAGCATCCGCTGTTACTACAAACACTAGCAACAACAAGCTCACTTCTCTTACGGACGCCTGAATATCTACCGACAAAACATCCGCATCGGCTAGAATGAAGCGCAATCTTAAAAAAGATGGCAGAATTATTGGCAAAAACAGAACTGAGGGATTGATTGAACACACCTCCAGTAATGCTGGCACTGCTACGACCTGTGCCACACCTAGTTTGGTTACATCTGATTTTGAAATGTCTAATGCCATTATTGAAGCTGTCCGAAAACCCAAATCTATTTTTATACCCGACCCAGGGTATATTAAGTTTGATGTATAGTTTGTAACGCAGTGAAATAATCACCGTAGTCCCCTAAGACCTCTTAGAGATATGAATGGGACCGACAGGAGAATCGATTAAGCCATGTCCGTCCGTCCGTATGTAAACAACTTTTAGGCCTTAAATTTTAAGGCATAAAGCTGAAATTTTGTGGGTTGGTTGGAAGTCCAGTCCTTCAGATCAAGTTTGAAAATAAGCTGAATCCGCCCACAGACACGCCCACTACAGGCCTGTATGTGCGACCATCTCTTATTAAAAAAAATGCATCCATTTTTGGTACGTAACATTGCCTTGTAATTTTCTTTAGGTAGCCAAAAAATTTTAGCTTTTTTATTGGCCACGCTCACTTTTTAAGGGATTTTAGCTTAAAATGACTGTTTTTCAATAAATATATATGAAATTTGACAAAAAATTATATGACAAAAGCTGTAGATATTAGCATTTTCTAACTTTTATGTATGTATTGTATGTGCCTCCGCCCACTTTTGTGGGCGTGGCGTTAAAAAAAGTGATTTTTTTAGTTGAAAAGGCGGAGTTTTAGGCCGAAATGTGTGCAACCACCTAGTATAAAGCATTCAACAGTTATATTTTTATAGCCCGCCCACTTTTTGGAGGCGTGGCAGTTTTCGTTTTGGTATGGTCGGGTATTTTGCAATCCGTCGTAGATGGATTGAAGCTTTTGCATACCCACTGTTGCACTTTCCCGCTTGTTTTATCTAGGTACAGCCTGAGACAACGGTTGAAGATGTAGTTTTTCATTTAGTGTCTCAAGGACTCATCCAAAATCATGAAGCTATAATGTGCACTAAAGTTAGTAAGCCGA
Source organism: Neoascia interrupta (assembly GCA_947623515.1). Taxonomy (NCBI): domain Eukaryota; kingdom Metazoa; phylum Arthropoda; class Insecta; order Diptera; family Syrphidae; genus Neoascia; species Neoascia interrupta. Next base: position 14,051,386 of record OX392465.1, read on the forward strand.
ACGATTTTTTGGCTTCAATTAAGATTACCGTCTTAGGCACACTTTTTCCTTCAATTTGTTCCTATAAATGTTGGCCAGATAACACTCAGGCCAACGAATTCTCTTACCGATCACAGAAGTCTAATCACCAACAATTTATTTAAAAATTCCCTTGTTTTTCCACATGACGTTATTGTTATTTTACTTGAATTACTTTTACTTATTTGTTTGCAAATCTGCACTCAACATCCTCTGTTGTATGTTTTTTTGACTTAAACTGCCACGTTCATAAGAACAATAATCCGTATGACTGTTCATACACTTTTGATTCGTAAGACTGACTTGCGTATACTTTCTCACAAACTAAGTGAGATGAATTTCGCTGAAATATTTAATTTTTCACATATAAATGAAGCTGTAGAAAATTTTTATTTTAAATTAAATTTGTGTTTTAATAATAATGTCCCCAAAAAACTAATAAAAATGCTAATGATAGTCATCCCTGGTATACCCTGGTGTTAAAAACTCTAAGGAACAAACCCTTCTTTATTGACAACTATTTTGACTATCTTGAGCAATCCCCACAAGTAAATTTTAACGAAATACCTGTAGATTAGGACACAATTTTAAAGTTCTTATCCGACCTTAAGGAGGATTGTTCCGCAGGTCCAGATGGAGTCCCGCCAATTGTATTGAAAAAGTGCAGTGGCATCCTAGTTAATCCTCTTCATTACCTTTTCAAACTTTCGCTGTAATCTGGAAATCATCTTATATTATGCCAGTTTTCAAAAAAGGGAATAAAATTGAAATATCGAACTACAGGCCCATTGCTAAACTTTCATCTATTAACAAAAAACTAAACTAAAACAAATAACCTAAACTACTCGAACAAGTGGTTTGCGATAGTTTAGTTTTATTTTGTCGCAACATCCTTCCAAAAGAACAGCATGGCTTTGTTAAAAATAGGTGTACAATTACTAACCTATTATACTTTTACAGTAAATGTTCCAACGTAGTTGAGAACGGTTCCACGGTTGACTGCATCTATACAGATTTTCTAAGGCCCCCCAAATTTTGTTGGTTGGGTTACTTCTTACCTTAGCCTCAGATCTTATCAAGTTCAATTTCGAGGAATTTTATGCTCTGTCTTGACTTCAACGTCAGGTGTCCCCCAAAGTAGTCACTTAGGCCCCCTCCTCTTCATACTAGCTATATACGATACTTCCACGAGGTTGAGCTTTAGTGAAGTACTTGCATATGCCGCCGATATGAAAATATTTAAAGTCATAAAATCATCAATTGATTATGTCCTTCTTCAGTCCGATTTAACAAGTTTCGCTACCTGGGGTTGCAAAAATGCTCTCAGCCTCAACCCAGTTAAGTGTCAAATTATGATCTTTTCAAAAAAACGTGTACCGCCATCACACGTTTATTTCATTAATGAACACACTCTTTGCCGCGTTCTAAGTTTTAGGGACCTTAGTGTTTACTTCAATCACAACCTAGATTTCTCTAAGCACATAAATTATACCGTTAATAAATCCAGCTGCATGTTAGGTTTCATAAAAAGATGGTCAAAAGAATTTAGTGACCCTCATGTCACTCTCTCCCTCTACAATAGTTTTGTTAGACCCAACCTTGAGTACGCCTCGCAGGTATGGAATCCTAGCAAGAGGAATATTACCTTAATAAATGAAGGATGTATACCACCGGCGGGTTGTCCTTATAAGACGATTCACATCGGGTTGTCCTTCTAAAATTCAATTTTTCAACAATATAGATAGATAGATAAACGATTTATTTCATGGTTCATTCGAAAGTAAGATTATGTACATATTTTGTTTACTTAAATCTAGTAAGGCATGGCCAGAAGGGCCGTCAGCCCTCAAGCTGTCATCTGCTTTGCAAAAATTCATCCAATCAATAAATATTTAGATATAACAATCTCAAAAATCCTCTAAAATAATACGTTTTCTGTAGTTTAGTGCTATTTTGATAAAACAAAATAGTTTATGCCAGTCTTCTCCATTTAAAATTTCCACGACGTCCACTTGGTCTATATAGTTCTGCTGCCATGTTTGGAAGATTGGACATTTAACGATGAAATGTATTATATTTTCCCTTTCCCGGGTATTGCATAAAGTGCAGGTGTTGCTTAGATCATCTCTGTGTGGCACGTAGTTTAAGGGAAATAATTCCCCTCTTTCACGAAATATCGGTGATATTTTTCTTTGCTAAAGGTGTCCTTGAAATAATTGACTTCATTTAAGTTATACCGAAGACTTGAGTAAATTTCTCTGTGCTGTGAGTTCAATGCTTTTTCGATATTCTCTTAACCTAAATTTAGCGCAAAGTTTTTCAAGCAGGCCATATAGATATGCCCTCCACTCTTCCAAGTTTTCAAGCGTTAAATTAAACGGCAAGGAGCAATATGCGGCAAGTTGTTTCCATCCCTCGAACCACGCACATCGCGAATTTACTATGGCTATTGTAATCCTTTTAGCAACCTTTTCGTCGTGGCTGTGCAGTGTCTTAATTATATAATCAAAATGCAGTTTTAGCGACGTAAGGAAGAGTGGCGGTAATCCCGTTTATATCAGTAACATGTAATTTGGTGTTTTATTTGGAAGTCTAAATTGCCGTTTTAAGAAGAAGCGTAGCAACTTTTCAGTAGACTCATGCTGGCGCAATCCCCACGACTGCGCAGCATATAACATTATTGCTTCAGATGTTGCTTGAAATACTTTTTACTTTGAACTAAACGCTAGATGTTTGTTACCATATATTTTGCTCCAGACTGTTCCAATAGCGTATATATATTGTTATGCCTTGGCTATACGCGTTTGTGTCTTAGTAGATCAGCGATCGTTCCGCCAGGCCAGAGACTTATTTGGTAGTATTTGGGGATTCCTCCGGTATTACCCTTGGGAACTTGATGAAGATCTGTTTTTGAACCAGCGATGAACTTCAGCAACCTTTACTTCACAAGCGTAAACAATGAGAAAACGCAACACGACCGACTTCGGCAACCTTTACTTTTCCACCATAAGTAATGCGAAAACACAATGAGTTTCAGTATTCAATTATCTTTATTTTACTATCTTTGTTTTATAGTTTGCTTAAAGCGACCGTACTTGTTGACAACTCGAACACAATTCAATTCTACTCTATCGGTTACCCTACCTCGTTACAAAAATAAAATCTGTTTTTGCTTAGCTTTCTGTTTCTTGGAAGTGCTGTCTGTGGGAACTGCTGTCGTGCTGTTTCCCGGAATATTGTTTGATGGTGGAACTGCTGACGATATGTCTGAGTTTTGCAGCTAGAGCTTACGCTCGCATAACACCTCCCCCTTTAAGACACATCTAAGGATACCTTATCCTGAGATTGGGCTTGGGTGTCCTCATTTCCACATGCTCCTGGGCGCTTTCCTCTGTGTACGTTTCTGCTGAAATTCTTAGCGTCGTCTCGGGATTCACGCGATGCTTCCTGTTGAAACATCTGTTGAACAGGGCTATGGTTGTCCTTCCTGATCCTCGGTTACACTTCCAAACTGTGTAGCTGATCAGGATTAAGGAAAGAACTCCAAATATTGATATCAATATCCCTTGAGATCTTTCGGGTATTTTCTTTAGAGCCTTCGTCCAAAAGTTTCGCTGGTTTTGGATCTCAGCCGTCAGGTCCTGCAGTTCATGGATATCTTTAGCCGTTATTTTTGACATCGGTTCCAGGTCCAATCTTATATCCTTTATTCTTGAATTCCAGCAGCAATCTTCCAAGTCACCATACGAATATTTATCTTTTATAGCTATTTCAACATTACTATTTACTGTTCTTAGCGTCATGTCATACGTTTCAAATTTGCAATTATTTCCAATCAAAATTGTACCTGATCCAAAAAGTTGGCCAGTCTCGGTTTCATTTTTACATTTACATGTGTACCTAGTTTCCTCTGTTACAGTGAATATGAAGAGGTTATCTTTTAATTTATGGAAAATTTCAATTTTTGAATTAAGAGGTTTTGCATTACAATTATTTGCCCTGTTTCTCATGAATACATTTATCTCGCAATTCGAGTCACTTATTGTGCTTCTAAGCAATTGAGGTTTACAAACATAAGCTTTGTTAAAAATTTTACAATCATCCAATTTTTCCTTAAGACTATATTCTTCTCTATTTTTATTTATTATCAAATATTTATTTCTTAAACCTAATATAATTACTCCGTTCTTTACAATTTTAGGTACAGTAACTATCTCGTATATTTCAAAATTTTCTTTCGATACTGTTGGGATACTAATTACAACAACAATGTTTTGTTCTTTCGTAAATGCTTTAAGTTCTAATGTTTTCAAAATTTCAGAATAGTTTTCCGTGGTTGGTTCTACAGCTAAATTATTTTCATGCTCTAATTCTCTTAATTCATTGATCAGATCTATTGGCTCTATGATTCTGGGATGAAGGATACCTGCTTGTATAAATAGTAAACTGTCAATAAGCTGCTCAATTTCAAGTTCCAATTGCATAATTTTGTGGTTAATTTTACTCGATAATTCATCATAATAAGACGTTAAGGGCAAAACCAAGTATATGCTGTCATCAAGAAAAGACACCCAACACCGACGTCTTGGACAAAACATCACCATCGACAGCTATAACTTTGAGGTAGTTAGGGACTTTGTCTACCTTGGTTCCGCTATCAATTCAGACAATGACACCAGCGCTGAAATCAAACGAAGGATAACTCTTGCCAATCGCTGTTTCTTTGGGCTAAGAAGGCAATTGAGTAGCAAAGCCCTCTCTCGAGCAACTAAAGTGTCCATGTATAAGACCCTCATCATCCCAGTCCTGCTTTACGGTGCAGAAGCATGGACTCTGTCAAAGGCGGATGAAAACACTTTAGGCTGCTTCGAGAGGAAAATTCTTCGGACGATTTACGGTCCCGTCTGCATAGACGGAGAGTGGAGGAGGAGATATAACATCGAACTGTACGGGCTGTACAGCGATACCGACCTAGCCAAAAGAGTCAAAACACAACGTCTACGATGGCTGGGTCATTTAGAGCGGATGGACACCAACGCCCCGGCCCGGAAAATCTTCGAATCCACACCGCAGGGACGACGCGGTAGAGGAGCACCGAGACTCAGGTGGCGCACGCAAGTGGAAGGGGACCTCAGCCAACTTCGCGTGCGAAACTGGAGACGGCTAGCTAGAGACAGAGCTGGCTGGCGAAGCTTGTTGGCCGAGGCCCAGGTCCACCCCGGACTGTAGCGCCACCTTAAGTAAGTAAGTAAGTAAGACGTTAAGAGAATGGTTCGGTTAAGATCAATTTCTTTAGCATTAACTTTGTTTAATTCATTAATAACATCGTTGATTTTCTTTAAAGTAACATTGCTATTCTTTACACTTTCTAGCACTTGCTTATTTAAATGACTCAGTACCTTGATGTTTTCTTCCATTCCGTTTTTGATCCGACTTTCGTTTTCAGAAATACTTTGGACTGCTTTATAATAGTATTCAGCGTCTTCGCTGTCCATGGTTCCAAATAGAACCTTAAAACCTGTACCAAAGCATTGATCAAACCGCGCCTTTCTCTTCTTGGTTTTTCGACTATTCCTAAGATTAATCTAATTCTATGGTCAATTTTAGTAATTTCTCTCTTTGCTGCTAATTGATACTCTTTGCATCCTGCTCTGGATTCAATACAGAGACTATCTATAGAATTAATTATACTTCTTACATTATTACTTGATAGATCTAAAGCGTTAACGTCTAAGTTTATTACTAAAGCTACATGGCTACGAATTTCCTTTGCGTCTCCTACATGGCTGAAATATAACCCACTGTTGTTTTGCAGGTCTCTTATGTGGACGTTTTCTGCCGAGATCCGGCTGATGATTGAGACTCTGAAAAATAGGGTTTGACGTTAGCCTTATTAAACTTCTGGGTTTTGTTTTGAAGTTTTATTATGAGGTAGTCCTCATGGACGTCAACTATAGCGAATGGACCTTTATAAGTACTCCTCTGTTTGCCTTTTCGTTCATTACGTACTTAAACCTTTTGACCTATTTTATATTCCTTTGGCTTTCCCAACTTCCTATCATACCTTACTTTAGCTTTCTCTCTGCAACTTCTAGTTTTTTCCTTTACTTCTGCTTGTATATCAAACAAGTTAGATTTTAGTTCGTCAACGTAGTCGTAAATCGACTTTTCCTGGATTAAATCTACCCCACTTGGTCTATTTACTTCATTACCAAACACAACTTCATAAGGGGTGTATCCTGTTGTATTATGGACAGTACTATTATAGCAGAATCCAGCATATGGCATGCGTTTGCTCCAATTGTCCATCTCATTTAGCTCTTTTCCAGTTGACCTCAAATATTCTAGCAATCGGCAATGTGCACGTTCGACACTGCCATTGGCTTGTGGGTATGCAACGCTTGTTGTTATGTGTTTAATCCCTAATAATTGACAAAATTCGCTGAACAGTCCATTACAGAACTCGAGACCATTGTCTGAAAGAATAAATTTTGGCATTCCAAAGTTCATAATCCACTCTTCCATAATCGCACGAGCAACAGTTTTCATGTCTTTACTCTTAAGTGGTACAAATTTTATGAACTTTGAGAGGTCATCTTGTACTGTTAGTCCGAATTTGTAACCTTCTTCAGTTTCCTGAAATGGCCCTATAATATCGATCATTATTTTTTCTAATGTTTTGTCAGCGGAACTAATGATCTTCATTGGATTCCTAGTGGGAGCCCTATTAACCTTCTCAGTTTGACACTGAGGGCAATTTCTGACAAAGTTTTGAATGCATTTTTGCATGCCTTTCCATTTGAATTTTTTTCGTATTTTTGAATATGTGGCTTTTTGGCCGGTATGGCCCCCTATCAGACCTTCGTGGTATTCTTTCATGATTTCCCTTTTCCTATCATCATTGTTTACAAACTCTCTACCGTCGTCGTCCGTGTCTTCATCTATTTCATTGTCTATAGCTTCAACACTATTATTTTCTTCTACTATAACTGGGAGCTCTTCAGTTGTATGTACATCATTTAAGATATCGTCATTAACATCGTTCAAAATCTCCTCAATCACTTCGTCATTTCCATTGCCCACTTGAACATCTTCTACATTAGGATCCCTGGTACTAAAACCATCTTCTTCTAAAAGGCTTAGTAGATCTTGCCAAGTTTCTTCCTTCTCCTGTTCTGTGACTCGAATATTTTTACTTGTTACATTTGCTGGAGCTTCTTCATTCTCCTTTTCTATAACTCTAATATATTTGCCTGACTCGTCAGCATCCATACCTGAATCGTTTCTTATTCCCACATTTCTACTTAACTCGTCTGCAACTACATTTTCCTTCCCCTTTTTGTAGACAATGGTATAGTCAAACTCCTCTAACTTTTGTCGCCACCTGACAAGTCTGCTACCTGGGTCTTTGACTCTAAATAACCACGTCAAGGGCCTGTGGTCTGTCTGTATGACGAATTTTGTACCATAAATATACGGCCTGAACTGTTTCGTTGCCCAAACGATGGCCAAACATTCCTTTTCTGTTGTTGTATAATTGACCTCGGCCTTATTAAGAGTTCTGCTAGCAAAATGTATTGGTAAATCATGCCCTTCATGATTTTGGCTAAGCACGGCACCGATGCCTCGATTGGAAGCATCTGTAGTGATGATAAAAGGCTGAGTGTAATCAGGGTATTGTAAAACTGGGTGCTGAGTAATTGCTTCCTTTAATTTTTCAAAGCTTTGTTCTTGTTCCGTACCCCAAACGAATGCGACATCCTTTTTTAAAAGTCTGTTCATTGGCTCAGCAATATTGCTAAAGTTTTTTACGAATTTCCGATAATAGCCTATCATTCCGAGAAAAGACTTAATACCTGTAACATTTTTAGGTGATTCCATTCGCTTTATACACTCAATTTTGTCTGGGTTTGGTTTTACCCCTTTATCAGTAATGACATGTCCCAAGTACGAAACCTCCTTTCTAAGAAATTCGCACTTGTCTGGTTGGAATTTTAGATTAGCTTTCCTGAGCTGCTCGAACACTGCAATCAATTTTTGGTTGTGCTCCTCTAAATTTTGTCCATGTATGACAATATCATCTAAATAAACCAAACATTTGATCCCTTGTAATCCAGCTAGGACATTGTTCATCAGCCGCTGAAAGCAGGCTGGTGCATTTTTCAAACCCATTGGCATTCTTGTGAATTCAAAATGCCCATATGGTGTACTAAACGCAGTTTTTTCCATATCATCTTCATCCATCGGAATCTGATGGAAACCGGACGTTAAGTCCAGGGTGGAAAAGTATTTTGCTTTTCCAAGTTGGTCCAATATCTCGCTAATGTTCGGCAGGGGGTAGTTATCCGGAATTGTAAGCTCGTTTAGCTTACGGAAATCAATAACCATACGCCACTTTTTCTTCCCACTGGCGTCTGCCTTCTTTGGAACTATCCACGATGGAGAGCTCCAAGGAGAACTACTGTCTCGAATTATGCCATCATCCTTCAGTTTATTAACCTGTTTTCGCACTTCCTCTTCATGGACCTTGGGATAACGGTAGCTCTTTGTAAACACAGGCTCCGTTCCAATACCAGTGCGTATTTTATGTTTGATGAAATCGGTCTTAGTCAACTTCTCATCTTCAATGCTAAATATGTCACTAAATTCTTTTACTATTTCTAATAATTTTTCTTTCTCCTCAGCATTTAAATGATCCGTTCTGATATTACTAACAACTCTATTTGGCCTTTTATTAGCAACATCAAAATCTCCTAAGTTTATCCCTTGGATGCTTAATCCATTTATATTGAAAGGTTTCTCCGTAGTGTTAACTATAGAAACTAAACATGTGCCTCCTTTATTTTCAGTAACGCAATTAGGTACAATAATACCTTCTCCTAATTCTTGTCTAGGTACCACTATTTCTCCTTCAAGATTTTTGTCAACAATGACAGTCCTGAATACTTCCGATCTCTCTTTGACGATTCTCTCTTCGTGGAGATATCTCAAAGGAATTTTGCCAAGTTTTCCACTAATTACATTTTCCTGGTAATCAATCGTGAACCCACCCTCTCGTAGGAAATGGTTTCCGATTATTCCATCGTAATTTCCTAATAAATTATTCTCAACTACTTGAAATTTTAATACCTCCGACCTAGTTCTATTACTCTTTACGGCAAATTCTACACTCGTTTCTACTTCCCCCAAGGTTTGGCACATTTGTCCACTTATTCCTTTAAACTGCATAACTTTTCCTTCATTTACCTCATCTTTATAAACACAGTCCGCTTGAATTATCGATATCTCCGCACCCGTGTCTATAATGAGTTTCCTTAAATCTCCATTCACTCTAGCTAACACATGAGGACTTTCCGAACTATCTACTAGTCTAAGCTGCACGATTGCCTCTTTAACCGCGCAGTCTTCTAAAAATCCCTTCCTTTAAAGTGAGCATTATTCGAGGTAGACGGTTGGTTTGGAAGCTGTCGTTGGTTGGCAAGTTGCTCTTGTCGGAATGGATTATTCTCTACTCTGTTTTTCCTGGGCTGCCTGCAATTTCTGGCTAAATGACCAGGTTTCCCACAATTGTAGCAACATCTTGTGTCTGTATAATTAATTTTGGCTAAGTTCTTAGACGTGTAGTCATCGTGCGTATTCGTTTTGAATAAATTTATTCGCTGTTCTTCTTCACAAGCGAATTTGCTGGCTTCTGCGAGCGTTGTAGGTCGTTGAGTGATTACATATGTAGACAATCTTTCTCTTAGGCCATTAATAAACACTGTCAACGTCTCATTTTGTATATAATCTATTTGACCTGCTCTATGTTCTGCTTTGACGTCTATAAGTTTGCTTTGTAAAAGACGTCTTTGCAGGGTCTCCACGCGTTGCATGAAATGCACAACCGTTTCATCTCTATATTGTTTTATAGAGATCAGCTCTCTATGCAACTGGAGCGCACTATGAGGCTCACGAAAAACTAGTGTCAGTTCCTTCTTTAAACTCTCCCAGTCCTCGATTTCTCTGTTCATGAGTATTGTTGTGGCGTTGCCACGAATTTTGGTCTTTATAAATTTAAACAGGAAATTCTTTTGGTCATCAGATGCCAGTTCGATGGCATCATTGCAAGAATCGATAAAGGTGAAAACCTCATCGCTCGTCCCATTAAATGTTGGGATGAATGCTGTCAAAACAGAAATTGGAACTGCGTCGGGCATGTTGTCACTAATATCACTACTTATGTCACTATACAAATCGTCACGGTCTAGACTGTTATCACTATTGCTCAAACTACCTAACTGATCTCTTGAAAACATTAACACTTTAATAGGAGATAGCCACTTCACAATAATAAAAATAAAAAAAAATAATAAAACGGACTCACAATATGATTGCTGCTAAATCCATCGGCGTTTGATTCTGTTTACTGCTCTGGTGATAGTTATTTGCTCTGCTGATTGTTTAATCTGCTCTGCTGATGGTTATCTGCTCTGCTGATTGTTTAATCTGCTCTGCTGATGGTTATCTGCTCTGCTGATTGTTTAATCTGCTCTGCTGATGTTCGATTGAAGATCCTCTCTGCTGATCAATGATGAATCCCACCGCTGCCACCAGAAAAACGTGTTATGCCTTGGCTATACGCGTTTGTGTCTTAGTAGATCAGCGATCGTTCCGCCAGGCCAGAGATTTATTTGGTAGTATTTGGGGATTCCTCCGGTATTACCCTTGGGAACTTGATGAAGATCTGTTTTTGAACCAGCGATGAACTTCAGCAACCGTTACTTCACAAGCGTAAACAATGAGAAAACGCAACACGACCGACTTCGGCAACCTTTACTTTTCCACCATAAGTAATGCGAAAACACAATGAGTTTCAGTATTCAATTATCTTTATTTTACTATCTTTGTTTTATAGTTTGCTTAAAGCGACCGTACTTGTTGACAACTCGAACACAATTCAATTCTACTCTATCGGTTACCCTACCTCGTTACAAAAATAAAATCTGTTTTTGCTTAGCTTTCTGTTTCTTGGAAGTGCTGTCTGTGGGAACTGCTGTCGTGCTGTTTCCCGGAATATTGTTTGATGGTGGAACTGCTGACGATATGTCTGAGTTTTGCAGCTAGAGCTTACGCTCGCATAACAATATATATATATATACAGTGCGAATCATTTGATTAGACGCACAAAAAATAGTTTCATAGATCCTGTTTTTTTTTCTTTTTTTATCCTGTTTTTTTTTCTTTTTTTCTATATATATATAGATATATATATATATATATTAATTTCATTCACATGTACTGTTTTTTTTTGAAATAAAATATTATTACACTCACGCGCAGTACATATAGTTATATAAGTTAATAACTATATGTACTGCGCGTGAGTGTAGAAAGCAAACCCTTAACAAGGTTAGCATCTTTTTACCTTAATTTGTTAGATGTACCTTCTTTAAGGGTAGCTGTCCCGAAATAGACAACTCAAATCTCATATAAACGTCTAGGTTCTATGTGTTTGTGAGCTACCTTTCAATGATTTCTTTATCCTATCGCATTCGCAGATGGAAACCCAGGCAGATCACGCACCCACTCAGGGCGCAGACGTATATATGTTTACCTACAGTGTACATGTACTTCTAGGTATGTACAAGTTGGCAAACAAAATAAAAAAACTGTGGAGAAGTGTAAGCAGAAGATACACATTTTTTCCAACTGTTTCTGTGGAACATTGATAGAATGAGAATTCAGATTATTATGAAAAAAGGTATGTAGCTGGATGATAGAGGATGGGCTTTGGGGCAAGCGACAGCCAGTAAAACTTTATGATATTATGATTATGTTGATTTTAACTATATGATTTATTGCATCAAATACAATTTTCTTTGCGAAATGAAGAGATTTTTATTTTTGGCGCTGCCAAATATGCAAGAAAACTTAGCATATTCAAAGATAAAAAAAATTGTTGGCTCCAAGCGAGGCAGACAAATAAATTTGCAACACATCTGATTGGAGCATTGAATTTGTTCCTTTAGAAAGGTGTAAATGCTAGTGACAGGAAAATAAATCGAAAATATTGCTGCTACCAAAAATCTACAAATGTAGACAATTACAATGTTAGCAAAAGGTATATTTGTATGCTTCGATATTGATCGGTATTCTTAGGACAGTTTTCATTGATTAAGTTCAAAGTCTTATTATATTATACATATTGATGGGGTGCTATAGAAGTTATAATTAGAAAAGGGTTTTTAAAATGCAATGAGTTTCCTTTAAAGGACACTGAAGAACTTTTTTAAGATCTAATTTTTTTAGCATGTTCCCAAACAAAAGTATGTTAGGTTTGATTAAAATATAATAGAACGCCATTCAACAAAAATAGACAACAATTGTGGATGCAGCAATTGTGCTAAGGTCTGTACAAGTCTTTGCTCAGTTATCCATATTGACGTTTTAAAAGATGTTAGATTCTGCTTGCAGACATTAAATCCTGTACAATCAAGAACATTTTCAAAAGAAATGGGACAAAGAGATTTATGCTGCGGGTGATACGGGCAAAAAACGGTAATTTGCCTATAAACCTTTCTTCCTATCCCTTTTTTGCATGGATTTTTTTGCTATTAGTTTGCTACTAGTCTTTTCTATCCACCAGCGAAAAAGCTTTGATGCAGGAATTATGCCATAAAAATTATAAGCCGTTTAGAATATTGCAAAAAAAAAACATGTTACAAATAAAAAAAAGTCGGATTTTTGTTCATTAGTTATTGTATTTTGATTACAAACAAGTGTACAAAGTTTCAAAGTTTTCTGATTTAATGCAACTTCCAGATGCTTAATTTACTGGACTATTATACAATTGTATATCAACATTTTGTAGCACCTTTGAGGATTGAAAGGTTCACGTAGACAAGCAGCAATGCGCAAAATTCACTAACACAAGTCTTCTATGCGCCATTCCTAATCAGCTAGAAAGAATAGCAACAAATATAGTGCATTACTCGCGATAAGTAAAGGTTGCAGGGTCGTACCCTGCCGGTGAACGGCACACGGTTTTTTCTTTCGACATTTCCGTCCGCTAACATTTCAACTCCACTCTACATTTAAACATATAACGCACCCATTCATACGAATCAATACGTACCCATTCAAACATATATAATACGCACCCATTCAAACAAATCAACCGTGATGTCCATCTATTGTCTAACTCCCCACACTTCAACAAAATAACTCCAAATATTTCGGGTCATTACATTCCCCCCCAATAGAACAAATCTATTTTTTTTCCTTTTTCTGCCCTAATTACTTACTGCGTTTGACACCTCTATGTCTTATACACACTCTCTTATGCAAAAAAACAACTCGCTTCTCTTCGACTTATTTGGTGAATTATGTGTGAATGGTGAATATCGTTGGGTGACAGATTGGATATGGATGTATCTGAAAAAGCATAACGACAATACGCTTTTCTTCGTGTTATATGGTGAGTTTTCATTATAGAACAATTTTAATAACGCGCTTTTCGCCGACTCATTTGTAGATTTAATGTGTTGTTGCTGTGCCGATAGGCTGTTGCTTGAAATTCAATGTTTCAGCTATCTATATACACATTATGGTTTCAGGACTGTATAGGCATTATGTGGGTATAAACATGTTTACAAAAGTGTTTCAGTTAATCTAAAGTGATTTAACTTAGTGTCTTTTTTATACATTTGGGGGTGGCATATTTTTCTTTCGACTTACCATTTAAAATTTTCCACCCCACGCCACTGATGTATACCGTATCGTTGATATTTTTTCTGCGCTAAAGGTGTCCTTGCCAAGCTAGGAAGGGAGGGCATCTTTGGTCGTACAGTCGGAAAGCATAGCCTCGTGCAGGCCTCCTCTGCACGACCTCCGATAACGGATTCAGGCTGATCGACTTTGCTGCGGGGCAACACGTTGTGGTAGCTAGTACACAGTTCCCGCATCTCAATATCCACAAAGGGACATGGAGATCTCCCGATCAATCAACCGTCAACCAGATTGACCATATTGCGATCGACGCAAGGCACTACTCCAGTATCATGGATGTTCGAACTTTCCGAGGGGCCAACATTGACTCGGATCACTACCTTGTTGTAGCCAAGGTACGGCTGCGGATATCCCGACTAGCGCCAAGTAATGGAAATACTGTGAGGAAGTTTGACGTCGGCCGACTACAATCGCAAGAGATCGCCAGGTCCTTCTCCAACCGAGTCTCTCAAAACCTTCTACGAAGTCCTATGCAGCCAGCATCAAGTATTGATAGCCAGTGGCAACATTGCCAAAATGCCATCAGAGACGCCGCCTCTGAAGTGCTGGGTTTCACACGGCCACCACAACGAAACCCCTGGTTTGACGATGAATGCTGGCAAGCACATGTAGCTAAAAAGGAAGCATACAAAGCGGCGCTGCACAGAAGGACTAGAGCTGCTCGCGAGCTCTACGAGCAGAGGAGGAGAGAGGAACACCGGCTTCTCCGAAGGAAAAAGAGAGAGCACAGAGAGCAAAAAGAGAGAGCACAGAGAGCAAAAAGAGAGAGCAGAAGGAAAAGAGATAGAGAGATGTTACAACAGGAATGAGGTTAGAAAGTTTTACCAAAGGATCAAAAGGTCCTGCCAAGGGTATAAACTTTGAACTGAAGCCTGTAAGGACCATCAAGGGAACATCGTTGTAGAATCGCAGTCGGTGCTAAGGATTTGGAAGGACCACTTCTGCAGACTGTATAACGGCGAGGACGAACCAAATACCGCTGTCAGGCAGAACGAACCATTCAACCCGGGCGAAGACGTTACCGACGAAGCATACGAACGATACCGCCCACCCGACCTGGAGGAGGTGAAAATTGCTTTGTCTAAGCTCAAGTGCAACAAAGCAGCCGGAGCAGACGGCCTAGCTGCCGAACTTTTTAAATCCGCTGGCGATGAGCTGGTTAGGAGCATGCACCAGCTCATCTGCAAGATATGGTCGGAAGAAAACATGCCCGACGAATGGAACCCCAGCATTGTTTGCCCGATCCTGAAGAAAGGAGACCCTCTGAGTTGTGCCAACTACAAAGGCATAAGTCTTCTTAACATCGCATACAAGATCTTTTCTGCTGTACTGTGGAACGCCTGAAGCCGTTTGTCAACAATCTGATAGGCACATATCAGTGTGGCTTTAGGCCAGGAAAGTCCACCATCGATCAAATATTCACACTGCGGCAGATCTTGGAGAAAACCCAGGAATTCCAAATCGATACACACCACCTCTTCATCGATTTCAAGGCCGCGTATGACAGCATCTATAGAGACGAGCTATATAGCGCAATGTCTAGTTTTGGCATCCCTGCCAAACTCGTCAGTCTGTGCAGGATGACGATGGAAAACTCACGCTGTTCCGTCAAGGTCGGGAAAGACCTCACCGACCCCTTTGATGTCAGAAAAGGATTTAGACAAGGCGACGCGCTGTCATGCGACTTTTTTAACATCATACTTGAGAGAATTGTGCAGAACTCTCGCGCCAACACCAGAGGTACAATCTTTCAAAAGTCCGTTCAACTACTCGCATACGCAGACGACATTGACATAATCGGTAGAACAAAGCGTGATGTCAGTGATGAGTATTGGGACGGAAGCGGCGAATATGGGTTCTGCAGTCAATGAGGGCAAAACCAGGTATATGCTGTCATCAATAAAAGACACCCAACACCGACGTCTTGGACAAAACATCACCATCGACAGCTATAACTTTGAGGTAGTTAAGGACTTTGTCTACCTGGGTTCCGCTATCAATTCAGACAATGACACCAGCGCTGAAATTAAACGAAGGATAACTCTTGCCAATCGCTGGCTGGGTCATCTAGAGCAGATGGACACCAACGCCCCGGCCCGGAAAATCTTCGAATCCACACCGCAGGGACGGCGCGGTAGAGGAGCACCGAGACTCAGGTGGCGCACGCAAGTGGAAGGGGACCTCAGCCAACTTCGCGTGCGAAACTGGAGACGGCTAGCTAGAGACAGAGCTGGCTGGCGAAGCTTGTTGGCTGAGGCCCAGGTCCACCCCGGACTGTAGCGCCGCCTTAAGTAAGTAAGTAAGGGTGTCCTTGAAATAATTGACTTCATTTAAGTTATACCGAAGACTTGAATAAATTTTTCTGTGCTGTGAGTTCAATGCTTTTTCGATATTCTCTTCCCTAAATTTAGCGCAGAGTTTTTCAAGCAGGCCATATAGATATGCCCTCAACTCTTCCAAGTTTTCAAGCGTTAAATTAAACGGCAAGGAGCAACATGCGGCAATTTGTTTCCATCCCTCGAACCACGCACATCGCGAATTTACTATGGCTATTGTAATCCTTTTAGCAACCTTTTCGTCGTGGCTGTGCAGTGTCTTAATTACATAATCAAAATGCAGTTTTAGCGACGTAAGGAAGAGTGGCGGTAATCCCGTTTATATCACGCATGTAGTTTGCTGTTTTATTTGGAAGTCTAAATTGCCGTTTTAAGAAGAAGCGTTGCAACTTTTCAGTAGACCCATGCTGGCGCAATCCCCACGACTGCGCAGCATATAACATTATTGCTTCAGATGTTGCTTGAAATACTTTTTACTTTGAACTAAAGACTGTTCCAATAGCGTTTTTAGAGGGTGCAGGTTTTTTCGAGAGGTGATTTTTCATGTTAAGGGTACTAGTCATAGCCATTCGAAGGTATTGGTATTCTTTCACTATTTCTATTGGCTCTGATTCATAGAACCATCTTTCATTCGCCGCTGTGCGTCCTGTTCTTTTGCAAAAAACCATTGTTTTGCAATGCAAAATTGTGTTTTAGGTTTTTTATGTGTGGACTGTATATGTGGAATGTTTTAGGTGTTTTTAATTATTGATCGGACAAAAATGTTGTTAGTTTTTTAATATTATTTTTTCATATTGTGAATTGAATGTAATGTAAATCTATAAATGTGATTTGTGTAATGATGTTAGTGTAATGTGTAATTCATCGTTGTCTGCTGCTGCTGTGACTGCTTTCTCTGACGGTTCGATGCAAAAGAGAGCGAGCGTTGGCCTTCTTGCAAGCAGCAGCAGATAACGAAAGGAAGTTCAAAATAAAGAGAGTCATAATTAACATTTGCAATAATTTACAATTTAGACAAAAAAGAGATTTAGAACATAAGTAGCGTAAATTAACATATGTTTGGCATGTTTAAGCAGCAATAAAGATTTATTGTAGTTCTTACCGCTGGAAGGGGAAACTAAATAAAATGACCGTATTGCCGGGTGTCCAATGTGAACATAAAAACTTTATTCTATTCTAATGCCTTATATATACTAAAATAATGCTTACTGTACAATTTCTTATTCTAAGGTTAATTTACACTCGCTACACATTTTGTTATCATGAGGTTCAATTACAATAATTGTAATTGAACGCATGGGAATGATAGAAATAACTTGGCGTTTTGAAATAATTCTCATGCATTGCTGGGAACTGCGAATTGTTAGGCGTCATCAAATGTTGGACACAACATGCTGGGGCCTCTTCACACGGACGATATGCAGAAGTCGGCGTCATCAAGCGTTGGTTGTAGTGGTGGCGTGATTGATTTTTTGGTTTCATACAGGTGTTGAACTCTCGGGGATTGACCTCCTCCTTTTCGCAGGATGATAATGGCAATGACGATAACGACCATCAGAATAATTGCACTTGAACCAACAAGTGAATACTGATGAATCCTATGTATGCGTATTTCTTCCAGAATGCGTTTCTTCCTGATTCTTTTGCAAATTGATTGCCTTTTCAATATTGGAAAGGGCTTGTTTGTTGCCACTTCCTTGAACGTTTGCTGTCAGTTCATTTACTGTTGACATATTACGTGTCGGTAAATGGAGGTTCAAGTTGTGTGATGGCAGAAACGAAGACACAATTTTGCTGGTTATTGTCTGCCGGCCGATTATGATCATGGTTTGATCTTGAATCATGCAGTGTGAAGGCAACTTTATTATTCCGTTTTTTTCCAAGACTACTGGTGTTGGGTGCAAATTACAGATGATGTTGATCGTTGTCTGCTGCGGCATGCTGAATATCCATGTATTTAAGTGGTGCATCTCTATCCAGTATGCCTTATGCATTTCACAAGAACTGACCTCTGATCCATACATCAATAATGGATGTTGCAAGTTGCACCAATATCTATCAGTTGACCTTTGTTGGCATGACATGAATTGACTAATAAATAATCCGAGGACGGAACAATGCATGTAAAATTTTCAGTGGTCCATGTGGGAACTGGAAGCAACTTGTAAGTCTTGAAGTCTTCATTGTAGAGAAGTGGAAGTGAAAAATCTATTATAATGTTGCTGCTTGTAACCCTTCCTCTCGGGCGAAGTTTCTTGTAGAGTTGAAGAATTGACTCGTGATGCCGTTCTCCAGGTATCATCATTGATCGGGGAATGTTGTCGTGAATTCTCGTAAGCTCTTCCTTCAACTGTTTCACCGATAGGATGAGAGGATGGATTCTTCCATTGTGTGTTGACAGGATGACATCTAACAGCACATTCTGAGTATTCTGATAGTTTATCATCATGAGAAGTGCGTTAAGAGTTGTTGAGCTAAGCATTTTGTACGTGTTGTACTTGTCGACTTCATTACTTAGACGGCTTATGATGTTACTAAGCGACTTGAGCTGTTTTTCAGTTTCTAACTTATCTTGTTTGAAAATGTTAACCGTAGATTCGATTATAGTTGTTTGGTTTCTCATGAGTTCTATAAGATGATTTTCATTCAGTCGCACATGTTCTATAGTCTCTTCATAACCCTGGGCGAATCGTTGGTCCAGTACTCCAAATAACTCATTTGCGATAGTTCCAATAAAGTCAAACGGAGAGCGTTTCGATCGGTGTATTTTATCGTTGTTTGCATGTAGAAGCACATCGTTATTCAGTTCGATTTGTTGAAGCTGGCGTATGAACTGACTTAAAGTGCTTTCACAAAGCAAATCTTTAACGTCTGTCAAATTCGTAAGTAGACATAGGTTTTTCATTTCTGTCACGCTGTTTTTGTATGCGTAGAACTCTGACCAGTAGTTGCTCATGTTAAAAAACACTATCGTTTTCCACGAGCTCGCGATCAAATTTGCACTGAAGTAGATACCAGGTTGACTTCTAAACTGGGTAATTTCGAATTCCTGTTTCATTGGCATCGCGATTGAGGAGTTCAGAAGTGCTGGCAAACACCAAATCCATAGAAAGGGGTTTATATTTCTATTTTTCTGCAGGTTTCGTTCCATTCTATGAAGACTTGCTGGCTTCTGGATATCTTCCGAAGTCACTGCAATGTTAACTTGCTGAGAAGATGCCCTGGATGCTGTTGAGGAGCTAGCATCTTCTGAAGTTTCTGTTTCTTTCTCCGTTTCGATCGGTAAGGGACACAACCTTGTAATAGGTCTCTTAACATATTTTTTGTTGCAAAAAACAGTTGCAGCTCTAACTCCATGATCTTTGCCCGGGTGAACTTTAGAGACTCTGCCCATCATCCAAGCTGTTGGTGGAAGTCGATCCTCCTTTATCAACACGATGTCCCCGACTTCTATGTTGTTTTCCCTCTGTTTCCACTTTGTTCGTTGTTGGAGTTGGGAAAGATACTCCGAGGACCAAATTTTCCAAAAATCATGGTACATTTTTTGTGTAAGTACCCAACGGGAGCGATAGCTTTTCGATTTTCTCACGATTGGTCCAGGAAGTGCATTGAGTGAATCTCCAATGAGAAAATGCCCAGGTGTGATTGCTGGTGATTCGCCGATGTCGTTACTGATTGCAACTATCGGCCGAGAGTTCAGACATGCTTCGATTTGGGCCAGCAATGTTGAAAGTTCTTCAAAGGTGAGAGAGGTGTCACCAATAACTCGTTTTAAATGGTATTTCATTGACTTCACTGCTGCCTCCCATATTCCTCCAAAGCGCGGTGCCGCTGGTGGTATGAAATGCCATTCGGTTCCATCCACGATGAGGTTTTTCGAGACATCTATTTCTGATTGTTTTATGGCATTGCGCAGAAGGATTTGAATTTCCTTGTTCGCTCCAACAAAGGTGGTCCCATTGTCGCTGTAGAAATGCGAACAAATTCCTCTTCTTGATGTAAAGCGCCGTACAGCTGCTAAAAACGCAGCAGAGCTCAGATCGGTCACTAGTTCAATGTGAATAGCCTTGGTTGCCAGGCATATGAAAATTGCAATGTAACCCTTTGTTGTACGGTGTCCTCTACCCTTTGATATAAGGACTTGAACAGGTCCGGCATAATCGACTCCAGTATGTGTAATTGGCTGGTAGAATTTTTCCTTGTGCTCTAAACCGATGACAACGCACACAGTTGTGTATAATCTGCCGCACCACACGTTTTGCTTGAAGGATCCAGTATAATTTGCGCAACGTTGATAGTGTTAATCGAATGCCTCCATGAAGGGTGCGCTGATGTACGTTTTCAACCAATAATTTAGTAAATCTGTCATTGGGTGGCAGAATGTAAGGATGTTTCTCGATTTCCGATAAGTTTGCGTTTTCCAATCGACCTCCTACGACTAACAGATCTTCTTCATCCAAGTATGGGCTAAGCGATAAAAGTTTACTTTTACAATTTGAGCTTTTTCCTTCTTGGAGGTGTTTGATTTCTTTTGGGAACGTCTTTTTTTGAACTGCTCGTATTATGTTTTTGCGTGCTGTGTTGAATTCATTTAGTTGTAACTCTAAGCTTCCCGGTCGTTTTGAGTTTGGAGATCTGCAGTTGTCACTAAATCTTTTGCAATAAGCGACTGCTTTTATTAAAGTGTTATAACTGGAGAATCCTTCGGTGATATCGAACGAATCAGAAACAACGGTATTTAGGACTACTTTCACTACTCTTGCCTCTGAGACTTCAACTTCAGGTACGACTTGATTCGGCCAGCTATCTTCATTGTGAAGTAGCCACTCAGATCCATTCCACCATAACGGATGATGTTGAATCTGTTCTGGTGTAATACCTCTAGAAGCACACTCAGCTGGATTATCCAACGATCGGACGTGCCTCCATGAACTTGGGCTCGTTACTTCTTGGATCTCCGAAACTCTGTTGGCTACAAATGTCTTCCATGTTGATGGGCACTTCTGTATCCAAGCTAATGTTATTGTGGAGTCTGTCCACGCAAATACCTTGCCTACTTGCGAGTTGTATACCCGCATTGTGTCCAACAAGACTTTGGACAGCAAATGAGCTCCACAAAGTTCTAGTCTAGGAAGCGGAATTCTCTTCTTAATAGGAGCCACTTTCGTCTTCGCAATCAGTAATGCTGTAACATAATGCTGTAACCCTCGAATATACAACAGCTGAATAAGCGGCTTCAGACGCGTCACAAAATCCATGTAATTCTATTTTTTTGGATTGATCAACTCCCAGCCATCTCGGAATTCTGATGTTTTCCAATACCACAAGGTTATTCTTCAGCTTATTCCATTGATCTTCTAGTTCAGTTGTGAGTGGTTGATCCCAATCCAGATCAGTTTGCATTAAGATTTCTGCGCTAACAGTAACCGGGGCCAACCATTCGAGCGGGTCATACAGCTTTGCTATTTCTGATAATGTCGTTCTCTTCGTAAGAGTTTCAATTTCTTCTTTTGGTGGGCTTATATGGACTTTAAACTGAAAGGTATCACTTGAAGGACTCCAATGGATACCCAGTGTTTTAATGGTCTCTTCTTTGTCGATTTGTATGCTGCTGAGGTTCTGAGACTCCTGTGGAACGTTCTTAAGCAGCCGGATGTCATTGGTAGCCCACTTACGAAGGTTGAAACCTGCCCCTTTAAGCATTGTTGTCAATTGCATTTGAGTTTCTTCGCATTCTCTTAAGGTATCTCGTCCAGACATCACATCATCAACATAGAAATCGTTTTTGACAATGTCTGCTACAAGCGGATACCTCTCCTGCTCATCTAGAGCCAGTTGTTGAAGTGTTTTAACTGCCAAATAAGGTGCAGCGGCCGTACCGTAGGTCACTGTTGTGAGCTTGTACTCCCTTATTGGATGATTAATCGAACTTCGCCATAAAATACGCTGGTAGTCCTGGTCGTCTTCGTTCAGCTTTATTTGGCGGTACATTTTTTCTATGTCCGCAAAGTAGACATACTTATGTTTTCGCCAGCGCATTAAAATTGTTGTTATGTCCTCTTGAAGTTTTGGACCAACTAGCATTAATTCGTTTAAACTGACTCCTGTCGAAGTCTTTGCTGATCCGTCAAATACTACTCGTAGTTTGGTTGTAGTACTCTCAGGTTTCAAAGCAGCATGATGAGGTATACAGTGTAGTAACTGTTGTTCATTGATTTCGTGTTGGGAGGTGCTTCAATCATATGTTCCAGTTCCAGAAATTCCCTTCTTTTCTGGTTAAAAGGGATTTTAACTACATATCTGCCATCTATGTCTCTGCGGTGTGTTTTCTTGAAGATATCTTCACATTCCTTGTCACTTTGCGTTTTAAATGTTGGCTGTGGTAACTCTTCCAGCTCCCAAAACCTTTGAAGTTGCTGATCAGCTGCTGTTTGTACCACGAATCCGTTTATTGTGCCAACTCTGTCCAGTTTTGGAGATGTGCGACCAGAAATAAGCCATCCTAAGTGTGACTCTTGTGCTATCAGCATATTACTGGTTTCTCTCCGTAAACCGTTGAGGATAATGTCACCATAAGCATCTGCCCCAATAATCATGTCGATTGATCCTGGAATGTTGAATGTAGGATCTGCCAATTCTATGTCGTCAAACTTATCCGTTGTAAGGTTGTGGGTTGAAGAGGATGGCAGCTGCCTTGTTAGTTTTGGTAATACAAGGGCTTCTAGATGAAGTTTGAATTTAGACGAGAAGCGTGGAGATATTGTCACGTCTACTCTGTGTCGTGCTGTTCCTGCGCCAATTGCACCAAGTCCGCATACTTCAACGAGTACTTTTTGCTTTTTAAGCCGCAACGATTGGGTGATTGCCTCAGTTATAAGGGACGCCTGAGATCCTGGATCGATCAGGGCTCGTATCCTCACACTTTTCATCCCATCACTGCTGCTTGCGTGAAGCATAGCCGTTGCCAGAAGGACGTTCTGATTTTGATGGCCATGGGCTATCTGTTTAGATTCGACCTTTTGTTGAACACCTGGTTGTTGAACTGCCGGTTGTTGACTCCCCTGAGTTTGTTGGATGTCCACTCTCTTATTTTGAGGTGCTATTTCAGACCACTCCACATGTAGAAGAGAGTGATGATTTTTGTTGCAGTATCTGCAGGTTCTTTTGCTAAGGCACTGACTCTGCTTGTCATGTCGTAAACAATTATGACACAAATTGGCTTGCTTTATTTGCTGAAACCTTTGTTTTGGTGGTGCACTTAGAAACTTGGGACATGAGTATATCACGTGGTCCCCTTTGCATAAAGAACATTGATTTGATCTCGAGGCTACGTGAAAGTTTCTCACTGACGTGTGCGGTTCATTTTCAGTTTTGTGTTGTCTGTGCTTTGCTGGATGTAGGACATCTAGCGCTTGATATCTTCTCGAGAGGAACTCGAAAAGAATTTTTATTGACGGCACCTTGTTTGGTTGCTCTAAACCTTGTTCAAACAGGTTTCTGCTTTCTATATCTAGGCTTTTGGTTAAAAGATGTACTATTATAGGGTCCCACGAAGAGGTTTTGAAACCCATGTTGCTTATGGCTGACAACCCTTCCTTTGCTGCATCTAGAATTGCCTTGATTGATGTTTATGTTGGCTGATTTCCTTGATGTCCAGGCTTTATCATCTTGTCAATGTACATCCTGACAATTTTTCTTTCATTGTCATAACGCGCCTTCAATGTTTCCCATGCACAGAGATAATTAACACTTGATATTGTTAAATGTTGAATCAAATGCATCGGCTCGCCTTCCAAATGAGTTTTCAAGTACTCCGTCAGAAACTCTGAATGTCAGACTCTGAAGCATTTGCCATGAAGTCCTCATGCACATCCGTTAGGTTTCTCATCTGCTCCATAATTATTTTTTGCTGATACTCGTATATCTCTTTCGAGTACTCAGCAAATGTGCCCTCAAACTCTTCCATGTTTTGCAGAATTGCCTCAATCTTCAAATGCAGTTTTCTTAATCGCTGCATTTGAGCTGTACTCTGATCGGGGCCTGAGGTTTGTGCAGGCGTCGTGACCTCTGTCTGTGGATTGAGTTTTTCCAACTTTTGTCAGTCGCTCTTCCTTATATTTCAGAGTTTTTCTGGATGGGCTGTCTTTCTTGAAATTGATAATAGTTTTTTCCAAATCTTCAGCGAGTGCCTTTTGTTTGGCTACTATGACGTATATGTCGATTTCATCCGTCATCTTTCTTGGCATTTTTTGTTGTTGTTTAATGTATCACTTTTTATTTCACTACCAGTGTCTTAGCCCTGGCAACGCTAGTAAGTAGTTTGTAGGTGTGTTTACGTTTTGTATTTACGCTTATTCACTACCAGTATTGTAGCTCTGGTAACGCTAGTAAGTAGTTTGTAGGTGTGTTCACGTTTTGTATTTACGTTTATTTACTACCAGTATTGTAGCTCTGGTAACGCTAGTAAGTAGTTTGTAGGTGTGTTTACGTTTTGTATTTACGTTTATTCACTACCAGTTTTGTAGCTCTGGTAACGCTTGTAAGTAGTTTGTAGGTGTGTTTACGTTTTGTATTTACGTTTATTCACTACCAGTATTGTAGCTCTGTTGCAATAAAGATTTATTGTAGTTCTTACCGCTGGAGGGGGAAACTAAATAAAATGACCAATGTGAACATAAAAACTTTATTCTATTCTAATGCCTTATATATACTAAAATAATGCTTACTGTACAATTTCTTATTCTAAGGTTTATTTACACCCGCTACACATTTTGTTATCATGAGGTTCAATTACAATAATTGTAATTGAACGCATGGGAATGATAGAAATAACTTTGCGTTTTGAAATAATTCTCATGCATTGCTGGGAACTGCGAATTGTTCGGCGTCATCAAATGTTGGACACAACATTGGCAAATTAGTACATTATAACAAGAATTATAACAAAATCGTTTAGCTATTAATTCCAACTTGATAAATCATAAATTATAATCTTAAACATTCATTTATATCAAGTGTCGGAACGGCGGAGTAAGATTCTCCAATCATGAAATGGGAAGGAGTAATAGCAGCTGGTTCAAAATCAGATGTTTGCCACATTGGACGCGAGTTGAGTAGGCTTTCGATTTTGGTAAGAAGAGTATACATCTCTTCATAGGTAAGCCTATGATCACCAATCACTCGCTCGAGAGGTGACTAACCAGATTTAACACCAGCCTCCCACAATCCCCCAAAGTGAGGAGCGGAGGGTGGTATAAACCTTCATGAGATCTGGTCCTTGGAGAGATGACTCATGACGATGGTGTTTCGCTGCTGACTCAGAAGAAGATCGTATAATTCCCCTAGTTTTCTTTTAGCTCCATGAAAATTGGTTGCATTGTCGAATTGGTTGCATTGTCGCTCCATATCTCCGTTAGCTTACCGCGTCGCGCTACGAACCGATCTAGGAATAAAAAAAATGCATCCATCGAGAAGTCACCAACTAGCTCCATATGAACTCCTTTGGTGATGAAGCATACAAATAAAGCGATATATGCTTTTGTAAACTTGGGATTCCTGCCACGAGCTAGGCGAAGAGTGATGGGTCCGGCGAAATCACACCCGACCTTGCTGAAAGGGCGTGCAAATTTAACTCGCGCTGCTGGTAGCTCACCCATCAGCTGATGAGCTGATGCCTGACGTTGTCGAAAGCATTCGTTGCAACTAAAGACTACCTTGCGAAGAAGATTCCTGCAACCGAGAATGAAGTAACTTTGTTTAATTAGGGCCATCATTTGAGTCACGCCAGCGTGAAGGTATTGTATATGAACGCAGCGAGCTAAGAGTTCAGCAATTGGATGCGATTTACACAAAATTATTGGGTGTTTCTCGTTGTATGACAGATCAGAGTGTCCCAAACGTCCACCGACCCGAAGAACATTCGATTTATTGAGGAAAGGAGCGAGAGACAGGATTTTATTTTTTGAAGGTAGGTCCCGACCTTTTTGCAAAAGTTTGATTTCGAAATTAAATAACGACAACTGCGCAGTTTTTGTAAGAAGAGTTTTAGCTTCACCAAGTTCTTGAGTACACAAGTAGGGGCAACTGTTCCGATTATTTTTCGAACGAGCATTATGAATAAACCGATACATATACGTGACAACACGAACAAGCTTAAACCAATTAGATATTTTATATATCAGATTTTCAGATATTGTATTTATTAGAAAAATGTACCTGAGCTTTTGCGATTTTCCGCTCTTTCAATTGATATTTCTTTGATATTTACATTGTCCATACTATAACGCGATATTGGCCACCTAGTCCGATCCTCCTTTAACCACGACGGACCGTTCCACCAGATGTCAGTTGAGCCAAGAACTGATGGTGGAATACCACGAGACGCGACATCAGTTGGGTTCTGCGGGGAGCGAAAATGGTTCCAGCATTTGAATGGAATTTAAGTTTGGATTTCCGACGTTTGGTTTGCTACAAAAACAGACCATTTTTTAGGAGCAGACAGCCAATGTAGAACAATTGCCGAATCTGTCCATGCGGAGACTCGAACATCCCTTTCTTCCAGAGAGCTCTTGATTTTGTTTACAAGTCGAGTTAGCAGAAGAGCTCCACAAAGCTCGAGTTTTGGCAGGGACAGCACTTTAACTCTGCTTTTGGCTGCTACTATATTGACGCCAATTTTCCCATCTGCGGTCGAACTGCGGCAGTAGACAACGGCAGCGTAAGCGACTAACAATGCATCGCAAAATGCGTGTAGCTCCCAGTTATCTGCGTTCGACCATAAAACGCGTGGAATAGATAGCGACTCGACCATGTGCAGCTGCTCGCGAATAATGTTCCAACGTTGTGCAAGCTCCTCTGGAATATCCGCATCCCATCCTAATTTTTCCCTCCATAAGTCCTGGAAAAATATTTTTATTGCGACAATAATGGGTGCATGAAATCCTTATGGGTCAAACACACGTGAGGCATCCGAAAGAATACGCCGCTTGGTACACACTGTGGGCTGGGGAAGAGTTACCTTGTACGAGAAGCAATCCTTAGATGGGCACCACCGAATCCCAAGAACCTTAACAATACTCGACTCTATAAATTCCACTGGAGACAGGTCACGTTGCTCCTCTGGCAAAGAAAGCAAAAGAGGCCAGCAATTTGTGATCCATTTTCTTAAATTAAATCCTCCTAATTTTAGAAGGTCCACAAGCTCGTTACGAAGAGATATAATTTCATCTATAGAATCTGATCCAGTAAAAACATCATCCACGTAAAAATCGTTGAGTATAACGTTTGAGGCTCGAGAGTGAGTTTCTTTATAATCAAGTGCAAGTAGCTTTAAGGTTCGCACTGATAGGAAAGGTGCCGCTGAAGTACCATACGTTACTGTTAGCAACTTGAAATGCTTTAATGCCTTTTCTGGAGAAGAACGCCAAATAATTTGTTGGAAGTTCGTGTGATTCGAAGAAATCGAAATCTGGCGAAACATCTTCTCAATATCGCCAGAGATAACGAAGCCATGCCGACGACTTCGAAGACAAATCGTAAAAATGTCGCGTTGAATTGTAGGACCAACAAGAAGAAGCTCGTTCAGAGAAGACGTTACCGAGTTATGAGGCTTAGCTGAACCATCAAAGACTACTCTTAGCTTTGTGGTAGTACTATCACTCTTAATAACCGCGTGATGTGGCAGATAATAAGAGCTTAAGGGTTCCTGAGTGATTTCATGCTGCGGTACTTCTTCCATATGCCCTAGCTTGAGATATGCATCTAAAAATTGCTGATATTGGGCCTTAAGTTCAGGACTGGCTAAAAATCTACGTTCCATAGAGTGCAGCCGACAAAGCGCGATTGGAAATGAGTTGCAAAGGTTCGCCGCAAAATTTGGTTTCAATGGAAGCTCCACGACATATCGACCATCAGCTGTACGACGATGAGTTGCAGCAAAATGTTGCTCTGCTCGTTGTTCTTCGACTGGTAGGGGAGGCTCGCAAACAATCTCTTCTAGGCGCCAGAACCGTTCAAGGTCGAACTCCTGTGAAAAGTCAAGATGTGTGCAGAAAGTCCTAACTTCCTGGTTGGTTGAAGACCACTGGTTTTGAATATTGCCTGCCACCACCCATTCAAAAAGAGTAGGAACGCAGCTCGTAGCATCTGCGGCTCTTTGTTCTGAAGGTCCACTCAAAATACTAAACACCTTATCTGCCCCAATAAGAATGTAAATGGGTCCTGGCTTATAAAAACTGGGATCAGCAAGCTCAATTGTCTGGTAAGCGTAAGCGTTGGTAGAGGAAAGAGAAACAGGCGGAAGTAGTGACGTAAGCTTAGAAATAACGTAGCAATCAATGTCAATGCTATTGTTACCGAACCGAGAAGATAGATTAACGTTTACAACACCATTTGTAACACCTGCAGAAGTTGATGCGATCCCCAAAACGGGAATTCGTGATGGTTGCCGCAGCAATCTCAAACGTTGGACAGCTCTCTCTGTAATGAAGGATACTTGCGATCCTGTGTCGAACAAAACACGAATTTTTTGAACAGCTCCTTGGTTGTGGTGGGGTGCCGTGGCGTAGTGGTTAGTGTGTGTGCTTACTACGCCGGAGGTCTGGGTTCGAATCCTGCCATCGTCACCTGAAAAAAAAAGACTTGTTCTTTTCACGGTCCCCACCTCCGCGAGGGTTTGACAAGCCCTCCGAGAGTATTAATTGTCTTGAAAAACTTCTCAATGTGCCGTTCGGATTCGGCAAAAAATTGTAGGTCCCCTTGTATGTAAAGAAATTAACACACCAGCATACATTGTTGAGAAGTTGGCCCTGGTCCACCTCGAGCTGTTGCGCCACTCTATTTATTTATTTATTTATTTTCCTTGGTTGTCACGAACTCCGACAACAGCAGTAGGTAGAAAAGTGAATGATTCCATCGAATGGTAAATAACAACTTCAGAATTAGAAGAGCTAAGGGACCAAGAGGGGGTACTAGACTCGTTAAGCTGATTTTCAACGCCTGAAATAGTTGGTGCTACATGTTCAGCAGGGTGAACCAACATGTTGTGCCTTTTTTTGCACATCTTGCAGCGTAAATATGAACGGCATCTGTTTGAAACATGCCCCGGACGAAAACAGTTGAAACAAAGTTTGTTTTCCTTAGCAAAATCTCGTCGATCTTCACAACTTAGAGAAGTAAAAGATTTGCAAGAGGAAAGTTGATGGTGCTCCCTACACTTGGGACACCCAGCAGTGGTTTCAACCATACGTGACCGAAGGCCTTTAGTACCTTTACTATTTCGATTCGAAATAGAAGACTCAGGAACTGAACAGCATGCTTCAAGATAATTACACCTGGCCTGTAAAAAATCAAGGAACTCCTGAATTGTGCAATCAGTTCTAGACCCTGCCTCATTAGCCCAAGCTTGTTTAGTTTCAAAATCTAATTTCTGCAACAAAATATAAACTAACCAAGGATCCCTTGACGTAGACTCCAATGTGTTAAGGCCTCTTATAACCTCATCTGTATCGTCCGATAATTTCCGAAGCAATTTAGCATTTGCCGAATTTGTTGCCGGTAGCGAAAGAAAAGTTTCAATTAATGATTGAACTATTAAATTGGTTTTATCATACCGCTCCTCTAACTTGTCCCAGGCCTCAACGTAGTTTTTATCTGTGCACGGCGTGTTTCTAAATAAAATTTTCGCTGAAAATTTCGCTGAATGCACCCATCGATTCACTTTACAAACTCACCCGCTCAATTCACTAAACGAACATACCCAACTGTCATTCCAGTCATCTGACAGCAGCTGTCATATTCGAAGTTCGAATTTCGATTTCCCCTCCTTGGAATTCAGCGGAAGAGTATCAAGGGAAAATTACCAAAGGGGAAGTATGAAACGTACTAGAAGGTACTTAATTTTGTATAAATACACGGGTGACAGACTCGTACGGGACAGTTATATTTTCAACGTTGACTTGTGAAAATCGGTTATAAAGTGAAAAGTGATTGAATTTAAATAAAGGGTTTGAATTCTAAGTAGTAAAGTTGAATAACAGTGTGATTTGAATTTAAATAAGTTTTGTTTAATAGATAAAGTGTTTCATTGTGTAATTATAGAAGTGAAATTGAGTTTTATTCGACGAACCCCAGGCAAAAACATTACATTGGTGTCAGAATTTGGTGATAAAACTCATAATTGTGCGGTAAATTCTACAGTGGAATTTTCCGGAACAGTGTTAATGTGTCAAACAGTTTTAAGTGGATTTCTAGAGAAAGTGCGCGTAAATAGCTTCGGTGACTAAAACGATTTATTTTTGCAGTGGAATTTTCCAGAGATATCGTGGTGTAAACAGTGTCGGTGACTCATACAAATTTGATTGAGGAATATTCTGGATATATTGAAACTAATTGTGCGATAAAGCTATAATTAACTAAGTTATAAAAACGGTGTCAGTAATTTGTTTATTCGCGAGTGAATTTTCTGGAACAGATATAAAACATGAACTGATTGCCTTGTGAAAATTGTGTGAAGACAATTCAAAATGGGTCGAAAAATTAAATTATTGACAGCAGCTGAGTTAAAAGCAGAATTGGGTAAAAGAAACCTCCAGACTTCAGGGCTCAAAAGGGCATTGTTGCTCCGACTCCAGGACGCTATTACCGAGGAAGGTGGAGATCCAGACACGATGCTGTTCGAAGTTCAAGAAGGACAGCAACAAAGCACTGTAAGTACTGCCGATGAAATGCCCTTTCATGAAGTTGCTTTTGGAAAAGTTCGGAAATCTGGACGAGAAATTCGAGAAGCTGGAGAGCGGCCAGAAAGAACAAAAGAATGCTCTCGAAGAAAAGTTTGACAACCTAGATACTAGGTTCGAAGAGCAAAAAAAAAATTCTAGAAAGCAAACTCGATTCCCAAAATGCACTTTTTGAGGAAAAGTTCCAAACGATGGATCGAAAAATTTAAAGCGTGCTAAGAGCGTAGAGCAGCTGGCTAAAGAACTGGAGTTGGATAAGAAACAGAAAGTGCGAAAATGTTTGCCTGAAGGTCCACGGCGTAAAGAAATGCAGCCTCCTGTCTTTGATGGTTAAAACGTCATGGCCGATTTATAAGAGGTAATTTGAAGCTGCCGCGATGACGAACAATTGGGACAACGAAGAGAAGCCGATTGCTCTCACGCTTGCACTCAGAGGAACAGCTGCCGAATTGCTGCAAACCATTCCTGAAGAAAAACAGAAGGATTATGATCCCATGGTGAAGGCCATCGAGATGAGGTTTGGCGACAACCACATGCAGGAAGTTTACCGGGTCCAGTTGCGCCGAAGAGTGCAGACAAGGGGTGAGACGCTTCAACAGTTGCAAGCCGACATCGAGCGGTTAGCGAATTTGTCCTATCCCAACGCCAGCAGGGAAACTATAGACGAGTTGGCAACCGATGCGTTTACTAATGCCATTGTGGATGGAAAGCTACAAATGGCTGTAAGAATGGCAGGTAAGAAGACTCTCGCCGAAGTACTAGCATTTGCCCTGACAATGGAAGCAGCCGACCAAGCCTCGCAAGGTTGCCATCTTAGAAGGGAAATGGCTGCTCTAGAGTGCTCATGTCATCGCATCGACATCGAAAGGCAAAACACGAACACCACTCGCGGACAAATGAGATGTTGGAATTGTAACAAACTGGGACACCTACAGCGACAGTGCCGAGCCTCAGCTAGACAAGCGAGCTGCCCACATTGCGCTGGAAGGAGCAAGAATGAAGAAGCAACTGGCAGGATGTCGGGGCAGAAGTTGGTTGCTGGAATCGACGCCCCCGTTACCATCATCCAAGTCTCGCAAACAAAACGAGAGGTTTTGGAGAGAGACACGGAGAGGTTATCCGAAGATGTGTGCCCGTTGCAGCCATTTCGACAATAGCTGAGAGTGAGCCTGCAAGTCCTGTCTCTCCATCAAAACTGGCCGAGGTATGTAAGACTATACTGGGAGCTATGTAAGACTACTGTGAGCTAAATCAGGAGCAGCAAACCATAGCGGAAATTCTCATTGGCGAGTTTGCTGATATATTTGCCTCACAGGATGGAGACTATGGTCGAACTTATAGTACAACACCGCATAGACACCGGAGATGCTAGACCAATCCGCCAACCTGCCAGACGACTTCCGTTGGCTAAACAGGATGAGGCAGCCGGAATGATATCGACCATGGAAAAAGAAGGTTTGATCGAAAGCTGGAAAAGTCCTTGGGCTTCACCTGTTGTACTGGTGAAAAAGAAGGATGGCAGCACTCGATTCTGCGTGGATTACCGGAGGCTTAACGATGTCACAAAGAAGGGCAGCTACCCTTTGCCTCGAACAGATGACACATTGGATACACTCTGAAGCAAAATGGTTTTCCACCCTTGACCTGAAAAGTGACTACTGGCAGGTCCAGATCCATCCAGAAGACAAAGAGAAGACCGCTTTCACAACTGGCAATGGACTATGGCAGTTTACAGTAATGCCATTTGGTTGTAACGCTCCGGCCACCTTTGAGCGTCTTATGGAACGTTTCTTACATGGTCTGACGTGGAAAACCTGCCTGGTATATTTGGATGACGTCATCGTTTTAGGAAAGACGTTTGCAGAACATCGCGACAACTTGAGGGAGGTCTTCTCACGACTTCGAGCAGCACACTTAAAGCTCAATCCAAAGAAGTGTGCGCTCTTCAGAGCAGAAGTAAAGTATCTGGGGCATGTGATATCGACGGATGGCGTGAAGACGGATCCAGAGAAAATCGAAGCTGTGAGAAGTTAGCCAGTTCCCACCAGCTAAGGAGCTTTCTCGGTCTTGCTACGTACTACAGGAGGTTCGTCAAGAATTTCGCCGGCATCGCAAATTGTCTGCACCAGCTCACTGAGAAAGAAAGACAATTTAAATGGTCAGGCGAGTGCGAAAGAAGCTTTCAACATCTGAAGCAGCGACTTTGCGAAGCACCGATACTAGCTTACACCATTCCTGGCAAGACATTTATTGTGGACGCAGACGCTAGCAATGTAGGTGTTGGTACAGTATTGTCGCAATTGCACGATGGGCATGAGAAAGTTGCATACTTCAGCAAAGTTTTAACCCGACCAGAGAGAAATTACTGCGTTACCAGGCGAGAACTCCTTGCTCTAATATTGGCAACGAAACATTTCCAGAAGTACCTGAGTGGCCAAAAGTTCATCTTGCGTACAGACCACGCCACTCTTAAATGGTTACTTGAGTTCAAAAATCCTGAGGGACAAGTCGCAAGATGGATCGAGCGATTGCAGGCTTTTGACTTCGAGATGCAACATCGCAAAGGAAGACTGCACTGCAACGCGGACGCGTTATCCCGGAGACCATGTGAGCCCAATTGTAAGCATTGTGTGCGAAAAGAGGAAAAGGACGAAGGTGTTTCTGTCCAGAGAATAAGAGCCGAACCTGCAGAGGGCTGGAGTACTGAGGAACTTCGCAACGCACGACAAGAAGACCCTGACATTGAAGGAATCTATGGAGAAACCGAGCGCAAGGGATATATCCGACAGAAGTCCCACGTTTAAGGCATATTGGGCGCAGTGGGACTCTTTCCATGTACAAGATGGCGTACTGCGAAGAAAATGCGACTTTTTGGTTTGAACTTCTTAAAAAATTAATTGCGAAAAGAATTTGATAAATTTTTTGGTAGTGCAGAACTTATTCTGAAACTGCACTGAACTGAACTTATTCTTTTTTTTTAATGAATAGGTACATTTAAACTATGTTCTGTTAACTTTTAGATCAATGCTTAGAATAAGGAGTTGAATTGCAAAAGTATTTATTTGTCTTCGGATAATTTCATGAATAGTTTCGTTTTAACTATTACTAGTTTATTTATCCAATTACAGAAAGTAATCGAGTAAAGTCGACAAAAAACAAAGGAGCAAACGTAGGGCATTGACATGGATAGTCTTTTTATTCACATAAAACAAATTACAGAACCCTACGCTAAAAAAGAAATATCGCGCGATTGCAAAGAACATTTAGAAAAATGTATATTTGATTGTTCTCTAATAAAAATTTCAATCACACATTCATAATTTCTTATACCCCATCCCATAGGATAGGAGGTATATTAAGGTTGATTCATAGCTTGTAACATAGAGAAATAACCACCGTAGACCCCCAAAACCTTAAGGGCATATGATCGAGACCGAATTATAAGTCGAATTCGCCATGTCCGTTCGTCCGTCCGTATGTCGGTAGTTTTAAGGCCTTGAAGTTAGAGCTAGGAGGTTGAAACTTGATATCTGTTCTTTCTAGGACCCGAAGCAGTACAAGTGCAAATTTTTTTTAAATCCGCTCACTGACACGCCCACTTTACTTAATAGCTTGGAAAATCAAAGTTTTCGCAGGAAGCTGAAATTTGATATGCGATATCCTCGCTTAGGTGTATTGTGATTGACATTTAAAAGAAAAAAAGCAAAAACCGACCCTTGTAGGCGTGGTCATATTTAATATGCATTCTAATAAACGGTTTTTATTTGATATATTTGCTTTAAATCCAAAAAACTTGCACCATAGAATGTTGAGGTATGTGCGTAAGCTATCAACTCAAATTAATTAATTTTTGCCACGCCCACCCGTGGGGGCGTTTTTAAGTAAAAAAATTTTAATATAAGACTGCGATTAACACGTGTGTACCACATCCGATAAAAAATATGAAAAAAAATATTATTTTATTGAAAAGGGGTGTATGACGCCACTTTTTCAAGGAAGAAGATTCTTAACTGACAATTTCTTAATACAATTAAAGTTAATAGAAACTGAAATGTACTAACGAAGATTTTTGACGCATTTTGGAGCTTGACAGTGTTCAATTGGGATGGTGTATGCAACGATTCGCCTAGGCGGATTGTAAACCTCCCACTAGTTTTATTTGTTTAAAAACAATTTTTTCTTAATAAAATGTTATTCAAATAAAATTTTTATTTATTTGCGAGTAATTGCAAATAATGATCTAAAATAAGTGGCATAATTTAATTAAAACCAAGTCAAATGATTTATTTAAAAATATGTTATTTTTATTCGATTAGAAAACTGTTGGGAGTTTTTTTGGAAAATGCGTTAAAACTGCAGTACCCAAACTGTTTTTGAAAAATATGACCCAAGCTCTTGATTAACTTTGAGGTGCTTTATACGTGTGTTATATTGATTTTGAGCGCTAAGCCGTTCAAAAGTTATGGCCTCCAACACTTTGAAAAACGTCATGCATTTTCGACTCTTCATTTTCGAAAAGTTTTATTTTTTAATTGAAGCATAGTATTTCTTAAACCTAAGTTTTGTTTTTCTAGTTGTTGTCTACTAAACTTCTTGAAAAAAAACACTAAAAAACATTAAGTCCGTTTTCACATGAAATTTCAAACTGTAAATCAACCGTTATTTGTGCTTAAAAAAAATTGCCCTCTTTGAATTCTCTGACTATTTCCGCAGTTTGTATGCTCACCTATTGTATTAAATACAATACGACTTTCCAAGGGTACTGTTTGTGATCCAAAGGGAAAAAAGATTCTTGATCTTGCGGACGCTTTTGAAATTCTGAACGGTAGTTGCGGAGGCGATTCTGAGGGAGAATTGACGTTCATTCGGGAACAGCATGCTCCGTAATAGACGTTTGTCTTGTTACAGGCGACTGGAAATATCTGGTAGCAGACTTCAGAGTGGCAGCAATACCATTCTCGGACCACGTGCCGCTTGAAATTGTATTCGAAGTGAATAATTCTTCAACCCCAACATGTACCGAAGGGAATGCACAAGCTCTTACACTTTTGCCAAAATTGATTTGGAAGGATAGTCTAACAACGCTTTTTCAGAAGAATCTTAACGATGCCCTCACTTGTCTGAATCTATCAAACGCGCCCCTTAACATTGCCAATCTTACTGAAGCAATAAAGCAAGCTACGCCAATTAAGTCAACAAACAAAAAGATGCCAGCCAAACAAAAGTGGTTTGACTCCGAATGTCTGAAAGCAAGGGTTCGAGCTTTTTTAGACTTCTACGGAAGCATAACAACAATTTTTTCAAAACCTACGCTGAAGCGATTAGGGAGTATAAAAAAATATGTCTCTGGAAAAAGATGTGCTTACAAGAACAGACCGTGGATGTTATCAACAGATCGAGGTCTTTATCTGAGTTTTGGAAAGCTGTGAAGTATGTCAATGGGAAAACAAACAACATTGGATCCAAGTTGCAAGCACCCCAGCTGAGGGAACATTTCAACAAGCTTCTTAATCCTGTTTAAACTTCGCCAGCCGTTCATTATGCTCCCTTGCTAGTTGCGCATGCCCTCCTAGATGCTCCAATTTCTTTAGCGGAGGTGATAGATGTCATCAGGGATTTAAAACTTCGAAAGACCCCAGGAGTCGGTCGTATTCCTTCTGAGTTCTACAAAAACAGCACAAATGAGTTCCTTATAGCCCTAGCCACAAAATTTAACACAATTTTTCAATCAGGAAATGTTCCAAGCTGTTTTAAAACATCAATGATTTTCCCCTTGCACAAACAAGTTAATTTTGATGATCCAGGGAACTATAGGGGCATCTCGTTTTTCAATACATCGGCTAAGCTGTTTGGATCTATAATATATAAAAGACTTGTCCAATGGGTAACAGAAAAGCAAATACACGAATTCCAGGCGGACTTTAGGAAGAAATATTCAACAATTGACCACATTTTTTCGCTAATCAACATTGCTGTAACTTACAAAAGTCGACACAAAAAGCTGTACACCTTTTTCGTCGATTTCCGGCCTTCGATACCATACCCCAGGAGGCTCTGTTCTACAAACTTCACATAATAGACGTTTCCAATAAAATTATAAACATTTTAAGGGCGACGCAATCTAGCCTACGTCTGGGATGGCGAATCTATTTCAGATGAGTTTGGGACATCAATGGGGGTGAAACAAGGTTGTGTACTCAGCGCACTACTATTCATCCTGTTCATCAACGACATCACTGATAACGTAAAAGGAGGAATTGAATTAAACCGTGTAAATATACCTGCACTCATGTACGCAGATAACATCGGCTTCCTTGTTGATACTATTAACGGGATGCAGCTAATGATAAACAGGCTAACGGAGTACTGTAAGATATGAAACCTTAGTGTCAACCTTGAAAAGTCGAAAATTATGATTATCAGAGCAGGAAGTGGTAGATACACACGCAATGAAAAGTGAAAGCTCGAAGGCGATCTTATCGAAATAGTGAGAGAGTACAAATATCTAGGAGTGTTGATAACGGCAAATCTCAATATGAAAAAACACCTCAGTACAAAGCTCTCTGAAGCAAAACGAGCAATATCAGCAGTTTGGAACCGTTGTGCCCAAGTGTGGGGTTTTCACCCCTTTGAGGAAGTAGAAAGTTCTCTTCGCTACTTTTTTTAGACGAATTTTCCACCTCCCAAACTGCACGCCTAACTACATGCTTCATTTAGAGACTGTGATCTCTCTACTATTCCTGGAAACACTGCGTCTTCACTTTGAATATATTGTTGAAAGTAACCGATATGGATGAAGGGAGACTACCAAAAGTGATTTTAAAATATCTTGTCTCAAGATAAGGGAGTCTTTTTTAATGTTGGAATCGTTTAAAGTCTGAATGCGGGTTTGATCTTAATATAACAACGGAGAATCAGGGTCTGTCCCTAAGGACAAAATTCTACGCGCTATGGTCAGCAATCGGACGTCATAGATACGAAAGATGTGTTGACGATGCTCGGTGCTCCCAACATAGATCATATTACTCGCAACTTACATACGGCCTTCAACAGAATTCCTACTTTTTAAACTCTAACTCGACGGAAAAAATAAGCCTGAGAGTAAGAGGTGATCTAATAGCACTCAATTTCATTCCACATCGTCCAGAACTGCCAATACTCTGTGATATGTGTAACCTCGGTGTAAGAGAAGAAGTCTTCCACTTTATTGCGATATGTCCTATTTTAAAAGAACTTCGTCGCAGATACTTTGGAGTATCGGTGCTTGATGAAGGGAGAACATTGGACATACTAAATGGAATCAATGGTTGGAGCTCATTATATGAATACACCTCAAAGGCGTTGATGTATCGAAAATGCATAAGAGAAGAAAGTTTTTAAAATCGAAATCTTGATAAAGCCAGCGTTGTTATATATTGTTCAAATTTAAAGCCGGTATTTGAATACCTTTAAGCAAATTAATGTTGATTGAACTTATTTTTGACGTAGGAAACCTAAATATCAATCTAGTAGGCGGTCAATACTGACCAAATCTAAAAAGACTTGTAAATATATTGTAATGTAACTAACTATACGCACACCAAATTTTGTCTTTCTACGACTTACCGTTCAGAAAATATAAAGCGATTGGACGGACGGACGGATGGTCCTGAGCCTGGGGTAGGGGCTTAAATTTGCAGACCCTCTTGGTTGGAGCGTTAGTGCCCATAATGCTCAGTATTTAATTGTATTTTTTGTTTTGAAAGGGCTCCTAACCCATGCGAGATCTCTGCCTAATTCACAGTAACCTTCCATTATCTGCGTTCCTAGACTTGCTGCTTCCAATTGTCTAGATCTAGCGCTCTGGCATCCGCGATGTATTGGTCCCTAAAACGGAGGTTCGGTCGTCCTGACTTCTGGCGTTTTCTCTCTCTTGTAGTTTTTCTCGCTTGTGCTCTTTCTCTCTCTACCTGGTGACCAATCAGTAACTGCTGGAAATCCTGCTTGAACCTTAAATACTCCAACTATTCCCTGTGCTTCGGTGACTAGGTTACCTTCGAAGGGCCTGCGTTCTAGTTCTAAAGCCAGCAGCTAGTTGCTGCATCTTCTGTGACTTTTTACCTGTTCATGCATTCATTATCATACCATGGACTCCTTTTTAAGGGTGCCTGGAACTTTTAAAAATGATGCAGCCATGCTTTTAATAGTACCGCGCTACGAGCTTCACTGCTTGTTGACGTGTTACAAATGCAAAGCGGTGAGTTTCTCACAGATGCAATCTCTGTAGACTCTGGGTGTGCTGCGGCATCCAACATTGATTTCTTTTCTGCGCGGCTGGCAGCCCCATGACACGTTTGCCTCACGGAAAGATGTGTACATTCGAGATGTCAGATTATTGTTCCTTGCATCGATGAATGCATGGTTGATTTGGTTTGATGGTTCGATCTTCTGGATAATCTAACATTACTATTCCAATATAAACGATGACATTAATTTCTTCATTTAATTTACAATGAAATATTCTTTACTGCCAAGATAAATTGCTGCAATAATCCTAACAATTATTAATATATTTCGGTATTCATTCCTTAGTATATATTTAAATACGTCGCTGCAATATTCATTTGATTTGTTTGTAATTTCTGCTTTACGTAACTAATTTTTAAATTAATACATTTACTGTAAATATCAAAAGTTGATGCGATATTAATATAAATATTGATTTATTGAATGCGTAATAAAATATTGCTGACAATTCAGACAAATGGCTGCGGTAATACTAACAATAATTTTTTTTTTTCACTGTCACAGATTTTTTTGTATACAATATTGCTGCAATAATATTTTTTATGTTTGTTGAATTAATTTAACTTTTTCAACCTTTATGCGTCAATTGTTTTTTAAATTAAAATAATAAATATTAATATAAATTAATTGCTGCGATTTTAATATTGGTTAATTTAATGTGTAAATGAAAGTTTCTTTACTATTAAGAGGAATTTGCAATAGAAGAATATTGCAGAAGATTCTGCAATAATACATACTAACAGTCATTTACTTTTCTATTTCATTGTCATCCATTCTTTAGTATATAATTAAATACGTCGCTTCAATATTCATTTATTTTGTTTGTTAGTTGCTGCTTTACCTAACTAATTTTTAAATTGATAAATTAACTGTAAATACAAAAAAATTCCTGCGATGTAAATATAAATACTGATTTGAAATACATATTCCTTACGATTAAGAAAAATTGTTGCAATAATACTAACATTAGTTTATTTATTTTCACTGTCACCGATTTTTTTTTTTGTATAAATATAGCTGCAATAATATTTTTTATGTTTGTTGAAATAATTAAATTTCCTTCAAACTTTATGCGTTAATTTTTTTTTAATTAAAATATTTATTATTTACGTAAATCAATTGCTGCGATATAAATATAAATACGGGTTAATTTGATGTGTAAATGAAAGTTTCCTTACAATTAAGAGGAATTGCTGCAATAATACATACTAGCAGTCATTATTTATTTTCATCGTCATTCATTCTTTAGTGTATAATTATAATTGTTTGTTAGTTGCTGCTTTACCTATCACTTTTTTAAATTAATATATTTACTGTAAACATAAAAAATTGCTGCGATTTTAA
Organism: Neoascia interrupta; assembly: GCA_947623515.1. Taxonomy (NCBI): domain Eukaryota; kingdom Metazoa; phylum Arthropoda; class Insecta; order Diptera; family Syrphidae; genus Neoascia; species Neoascia interrupta. Next base: position 14,091,872 of record OX392465.1, read on the forward strand.
TGTATACTGATTTATTGAATGCTTTATAAGATATTCTTTGCTATTAACACAAATTAGGGCAATAATACTAACAGTTATTTATTTATTTTCGCTGTAAAATTTTTTTTTTACTAAAATCGCTTGTTAAAACAAATTTCCAACAAACTTCCTTCAAACTTTATGCTTTAATTGTAATTTAAATTAAAATATTTGTTAGTAATTTAAATAAATTGACATGATTTTAATATAAATATTGTTTTTTTTATTTATAATAAACGATTCTTTACCATTAGGATAAATTACTGCAATAGTGCTAACAGTCACGTATTTATTTTCATTGTCATACTTTCCTTAGTACATATATAAAGACGTCGCCGCAATATTAATTTTTTATGTTTGTCCTCCTATGTTTTGACTCCACTCCACGGTGTGGCGCTAATGATGGGTTGCTGTAGAAGATAATATTCATTCTCTCAATCTTTGTATATGCTAAAAAGGAAAAATTTGAGTATGCAAAGGGGCCATTTATTCTTTGCCTTTAAAACATAGCAATAAAAGAACAAAGAACTTGGAGTGGATTTCGCTGTTTGTTTTGCTTTTGGGCTACCTGCGTACATTTTTTGTGCGCCATGTCAATGTCAGCCGATAGGACCATGTGTGTGTGTTTTGTTTTGCGCTTGTGGAGGAGATGGAGTGAAGGTTGAAATTTTTAATTTATCATCATACCTTTTCTTACGAATGTGCCGATCTACCCAAAGTATATTATCTTTTTGATTCCTTGTTTTGTCTTACACTGCACATGAAGATAAAAAGGTGGATTGAAGTGGAGCGGCGTACGCACGTACATTTTGTTTTTTGTGTTTTCATCCCCCATATTTTGTTTATTTATGCACGAAAAAACTACCAATTCCTTAAAGAAGGCATAGGTAGGCATACTTACAAAAATCACATCAATCATAGGTAAATTTTCAAATTCAGTTATCAGTTTAATGGAATATTAAGACGGTGAAATCATACCCGCCACCCACAGAGAAAACATACGAAATCCTAATACGAAAATTCCAAATACGAAATCCTACGTCAACATTTTGAAAAAGTGTTTAAAACTTGCGTTTTGCAAAAAAAAAAAACGCAAAAAACTAACTTCGACATCCTATGAGAGTGATGTACGTATCAGAACTCGATATAATGAAAACCAAAGATCTTAGAACGAGAATGTCGGAAATAGAATTGTCTCCTTCAACTGGGATTGTGTGAAATCTTAAATCTCCTCAAAGATTATTTAGCACTCTTTTAAATAGATGAGTATAATAATCACCCAATGTAAAAGCCTTTTTGCTTTCAATAATTTCATAAGGCGAAGTTCCCTTACTCCCATTTTCTTCTATGCAGAAATAGTGTTCGAACCTTGGTCACAGACAACTGCCACAATAGTAATAATTTTTTTTTTTAATACTAGGGTGGACGGAGGCTAAAACTCCAAAATCTTTCAAAGACACCAATACGCCCACTATAGCAGGTATATAATACCGAAGTAGCCGATATTGGTTATGCCCGATTTGCACGTGCTAAAAAACCACCCATTTATGAGAGACACTATGAAACTGCCAGAACGCACTTCATAGTAGTAAATTTTCGCTCTCTCATAATAATTCTTGACTACAACTAAGGTTGCTTTCCAGTGAATGCACCTACTAAGCCGTTCATTCGTGCGGCTTCACACTACGTCGCTAAATCGAAGGGTCTTGTTCTTTGTAGTCGTCGCTCGTTGTTTACATCGTTAAGAGTCTCGTTTAGAGTACGGATCATTTCATTGTTGCAATGAACATGAAGGCGAGCATTTAGCTTTCGAGCAAAGTTTGTTACTTCTTCGTTCATGAGAGACACTATGAAACTGCCAGAACGCACTTCATAGTAGTAAATTTTCGCTCTCTCATAATACTTCTTGACCACAACTAAGGTTGCTTTCCAGTGAATGCACCTACTAAGCCGTTCATTCGTGCGGCTTCACACTACGTCGCTAGATCGAAGGGTCTTCTTCTTTGTAGTCGTCGCTCGTTGTTTACATCGTTAAGAGTCTCGTTTAGAGTACGGATCATTTCATTGTTGCAATGAACATGAAGGCGAGCATTTAGCTTTCGAGCAAAGTTTGTTACTTCTTCGCTCACGGTAGCTATTTATAAATCTCTGTGAATATCACTATGCCTAATATACCATGGAGCACTCACAATTGCTTTTAGTGTCTTGTTTTGGAAAGTCTGCAACATGGACATGTTGCTCGGCTTGGTACAACCCCAAAGTTGTATACCATACGTCCAGGAAGGCTTTAACACCTGCCTGTACTAGAGCAGTTTGTTATATATGCTTAGTTTCGAAAATCTTCCGATAAGCCAATACATTTCCCTGAGCCTAATCTCGAGCTCGTCACTCTTCTTCTTTACGTGTGGTTTCCACCTTAGTTTAGCGTCCAGTGTCATCCCTAGATATTTCGCTTCATTTGCATAAGGTATTTGTGCAGAATTTATGAACAGAGGTAAATTGTTAACCCTTCTGTAAGTGAAATTCACATGCGTAGACTTGTTCTCGTTAAGAGCTATTCGCCAAGTCTTCGTCCAGACACAAATTCTGTCCAATACTCGTTGGAGGTTTCTCGTTGATGACTCGACTGATTCACCTGTTGCCAGGATGGCCGTATCGTCCGCAAACGTGGCCACGACAGTCTCGTCATCTAGAGGTATGTCTCTTGTGTAGAGCAGGAACAGGGTCGGACCGAGGACGCTTCCCTGGGGTACGCCAGCTCGAATTTGCTTGAAACTCGAGTATTCAATACTACACCTAATACGAAAGAGTCTGCTTTCAAGATAATTTTCCAGTATTTTTAACATGTCTTCCGGCAAGTTTTTCCGTAGCTTATATTTCAAGCCTTCGTGCCATACCTTGTCGAAGGCTTGCGATACGTCGAGGAAAGCACTTGAACATATTTTTTTCCTTTCTAAGGCTTTTTCAATTTCATGCGTTATTCTGTAGACAGATCTGTGGCATTTTTTTGCCAAATTTTTTTTGCCCTTAGGAAATAACATTGCCACTCTCTCTTGAGAGCCAATATGACAGAAAAAGAGTGCGCGTGTCAAATTAATCCTAATTCGTTTGGTGGAGACACTTTGGCATTTATTTTAAACCGTCGCCTGCTATTCCTCTTTCTATTGCCGGTGGAAACATGTATGAGACTGTATGTAGACAGATAGTTAGATAAGTTTTTTATTTACCAACATTTTGCAAAAAATACATTGTGTAGTTTACAATTAAAAAAGGAAATTGAGCATACTCAGAATAGCCACACACTTGAGCGTAGTAATTCATTATGGATTCAGCACCATTGTATACTTTTAATTGGCTGAGCAAGGGATACTCCTGTTTCTTATCAATTTGGGCAATGAGGCATTGATAGAGTTTTTGAACGCGGTTTGCCTTTGGGACTATTCAGTGCGATTATAAAACTAAAATTTATATTTATGACAAGTTACAAAAAAATTTCTCTCAAAAATCACCAGATTAGTCTTGAAATGCGTTTTTTTAGTTTTTCACAAGATTTAAAACAGCTAGCACTAATTTGGTTTAAGCAAGAACCAAATTAGGGTTAGCGCCGCATGATTTTCAGTTTCTTAAAGTTCGTAACAAGTTTAATACTCGAAACACCTTATCATACATACTAATACTTACAACAGACACTTAATTTAGGATTTAAGTTTTAGTAGAAAAAGTACTTCTTTTAACTACTTTAAAATAAAATTGATGGTTTTTTTAACTTTCGAGATATTTGCTCTTATGTCGGATCCTTTTTCCTCCACATTTTTTGATTTTCTAGTCACTTTTTCTGCAAAAAAATTCTTTATAAATTTTTCTCATTTATTTCGCATTCTCAGAATAATGAGAATTAAAAACTATAAATCGAATCTTTCTTAATTTTACTTGCTATGGCTTTTCCCATAGCTATGGCTTTTCCCTTATCGTAAAATCTGTGGGTTTTTCAGATAAGCTGTTGCAGCAATTTTTGCTAAAGCCCGTATGACACTTCATTTTTTCTGTATTTTTTTTTTCGGAGTAAATCGACCAATATGTGCCTGGTAAAGAAAAGGAAAGATAGATTTTGCTAGACAAGGACAGAGATAGCTAAGTTGAATTTTCTTTCACGTGTCAAAAATTTTGTGTTTACAATAACGAAAAGCAGTGGAAGCAATTTTTATTTGCTAACCATTTAAAACTATTGCACCGGGATTTACTCATTTTAAATAAATTGAATTGATTCTCATAAATCTGGAAGCATGTATGATCGCTGATGCGAAACAACTTTGGATGTCGATGCTGATAAATACTGATGCAAAGGCAGCGTAAAGGACACATACATTTGGGTTCCATTCAGGATATCGTCCACTATCACCTGACTAAATTTCAATGAAATGTTATATTACGTTTTAAGACACAAATAGCTTTTTTCGTATACCCACTTATGAATGATAGAAGCTTCAAGCTTTCAAGTGAACAACATTTACTTACACCTAATGATTTGCAATAAACTTAACTTAAGCAATAACTTAAACTATCCGCGATAAACACAAAACTTCAAACAAAACTTTATAGAGTTGTGTATCAGCTCGGGATGAACAAAGGGCAAACTTCTCAATCCTAATATTTGCTGTTATTATAAATAACGGGTGATTTTTTAAGAGGTTGAGAACTTTTTTAAAAAAAAAAACACAAAAAATTCGAAAAAATTAATTAAATATTTATTTGAATCGATAGTTTGAACCTTGCAATTTAATGTTTAAAGATAATTTCATGCAAATGTTGACCGCGGCTGCGTCTCAGGTAGCCCATCCGCTGAGTCCAATTTTGGCATACTCTTTCACACATATCGGCCGGTATCTCACGAATGAATGCATTAATGTTGGCTTCCAGTGCGTCAATCGAAGCGGGCTTGTCCCTATAGACATTAGCCTTGACATACCCCCACAAAAAATAATCTAATGGTGTCAAATCGCACGACCTAGGCGGCCAATTGACCGGCCCGAAACGTGAAATTAACTGTTCACCAAACTCGCCCCGCAATTGCGCCATTGTTTCGACCATAAAATGGAAGCAGCGCGCGATGAACATTTCGAACCGAGCACGAATTTTGATAGTAAAATTCAATAATTTGCAAGCGTTGTTCATTTGTAAGACGATCCATGGTTAAATTGCAAACCAAACTGAAGCTGTTTGACAGTGACACAAGGTACTAAACACACGTCAGCTGTCAAAACCAGTGTTGCCAAAACCAAACCAGCTAAAAAATCACCCTTTAATACAAAAATAGAATCGATTACTTATATATTATTATTTTTTTTTTCCGTGGGTAGGAAAAACCTTCATAGGCACTACGAGGACCGGCCGCGCGTGCTCATAGTAGTGTGAGAGTGTGAGATTCTTACTCACTAAAAAACCTCCCATTTTCCGTCAGACTACGACTAAGTTTCCTTAACAAGTAGTTCAAGCTTCTGTAGTAATCGCGTGTGGCAGGCTGCCTTCCTAAACTATTGCACCGGGATTTACTCATTTTAAATAAATTGAATTGATTCTCATAAATCTGGAAGCCTGTATGATCGCTGATGCGAAACAACTTTGGATGTCGATGCTGATAAATACTGATGCAAAGGCAGCGTAAAGGACACATACATTTGGGTTCCATTCAGGATATCGTCCACTATCACCTGAGTGTAGCTTCTCCGTTGACTGGGCTCACTTTATTGGATTGTAAAAAAAAAATAAAACTATTTTGCATTTCAGCATAATCATGCGATACAACCATTTTTATCTTTGCTTTCAAAGCGCAAACAAACCCCGATGAGGGCTAGAAAACAAAAACGATTTGTCAAACCAGTGCTCTAGGGGGCATTTTATAGGAAAAATTCCATATAGCAAATTTCCCATTTTCTGCTTTGACTTTTCCCTTTTTATATCTCGCACCAAAATGAAACATATTTTATTAATTTTGTTTTTAAACTGTTTTGAATTTATTTTTTCAAAACGAATAGTAAAAATTAAAATGTTCTACATTTTGATGACAGCAGCTTATACCCTTTTTGAATTATTGAAGTAACAAGTAAGTGCCCGTCTCTCCTAGATTAGTTGTTCAAAAGTTTTAAAATGCAAAATTATTGAATAAAAATCGTAAATTCGTCTCCAAAGTCCACCGAACAAACATAAAATTGACTTGATGCGAGTTTGAGCACCATGTTGTTGTCATTATGGCTCTCAAAAGGGAGTGAAAATGACATTTCCCAGGAGCGGAAAGAAAAACTCAATAGAAAAGGCAGATCTGTTATACGTGGACAGTTTATCTCCTTTTTTGAGTGTTAAACAGTTAAAATAGAAAGAGAGTTTGAACTTTCATGAAGTAGGTTTGTGCAAAGGGTGAATCAAATTTACGAGGAGACTTATTTTTAATTGCTTGTGGAGAGAATTTCAATTTGTATTTTAAAATTCGTGATTTAGAGGTAATAAGTTGAAAATTTATATGAAGACTTTGTATTCTTATAATATATAAGTAATAAATTCTATTATAGTATTATTTATAATATGTTTTTGTTGGAGGTTGCTACTATCCGATGGAGCACTCAGACACAACTACTGGTCCATTGTTCTACCATGCAGACACCTTACATTAATGTATTTAGTTTACCCGTCTTTCGAAGAAAGATGAGAAGGAGCTTCAGTGATGAAGAGCTTAGGTGTTCGGCACTCACCACGTCAGCCCCAAAGATCCGCCACCTGATGCGAGCAAAGGCAGGACAACTACAGAGAAAGTGTTCCGCTGTATCGTCGTCCTCTCCACAGGCAAGACAGGCTGTGGTTTCGCTTAAGCCTAACACATTCAAGTGTCTAGCAAAAGCTTGGTGGCCGGTAAGGACGCCTATAAGAAGTCTGCAATCGATTCTCCTAAGAGATAGAAGAAAAGACGCTGACCCCTCGCAGATGTCTGGGCGTAGTCGTTTAGGCTGTCTGCACCCATCGCAGTCACGCCAACGAGCCCTGTGCTCACGAGAAACCCAAGTATCAATGGCAGACGTGACAACAGATACAGGCAGGCCTAAAGCAGGTTCGGGTCCTGAGAAAACCTCTTCTGAGCCAAGTCTGGCAAGCTCATCAGAGATCTCATTTCCCTGGATACCAGTATGACCTGGAACCCAAACAAGATTCACTGCATTTAGCCTTCCAACTAAGTTCAACGAATTCTTGAGTTCGAGCACTATCTTGGACGAGGTAAGAGGGTGGAGCAACGCATTTAGAGCGGCTTGGCTGTTACTGCAAACGCATATGCTTCTTGCCCTCCACCTGTTAGTCACGATATAGCGCATAGCCATTAGGATAGCGAAAATCTCCGCTTGGAAGACAGACGCATATTTACCTAAGGGGTAGTGGAGTCTAATGTTCTCGCTTTCCACAAAGACTCCAGCACCAGACCCCTGTCCGGTTTTGGAGCCATCCGTGAAAATACGATGGCATTCTTTCCCTGGCTCAGAGTCTGGCCGAAGCCATTCCATTACCTGAGGAAAGTTGACTTGGTAATTTTGTCGCAAAAGGATTTCTGGGGTCATTGCGTCAGAGGGCATGTCCATAAGACAGGGGTCAAAGGACAATTCTCGAACAAGTTCTTCAAAATTCCAATGCGTGTGGTACCAAAAACCACCTCTCTTTAAGCGAAAGATGGTTTTCAGCGTACACCCCATGATAAATATATCAAGGGGGGGGGATGTTCATCAAAGCATCTAGAGCAGAGCCCGGCGTGCTAGGGAAGGCCCCTGTGCAGCCAAGACAAGCCGTTCTTTGGAGTTTGGCAAAAGAGGCAGTAACACGTTTCCGCGAAAGCCTGTTCCACCAACAACCGATGCGTATGAGAGGAGTGGTCTAACAATGGCAGTATAGATCCAGAGGACCCTTTTCGGAGATAAGCCCCATGTCTTGCCAAAAGCGCCTCTGCACTGCCAGAAGGTGGACAATGCTTTTTCGATTTTGGATTCAACATGCTTAGACCATGAAAGTTTTCTATCAAGGATTACTCCCAGATATTTGACTTCATCGGATATCGGGATAGTGACACCTTTAAGCACTAGTTGAGTCAGACCAGTGACCTTCCTCCTTCTCGTAAAGAGAACAACCGTAGTTTTAAGAGGATTCACTGAAAGCCCATTCCTAGTGCACCAATCATCGATCAAGTCCAGGGATCTCTGCGCCTGAGAGCACACAGTCCCTAGGTTTGAGCCGACAGAAAGAACGGCGACATCATCCGCGTATGCTTGTGTGTAGGTTCCAGGAAGGTTGAGAGCCGATAGTAGAGGGTCAACAACCATGCACCATAAAAGGGGAGACAGAACACCACCTTGCGGGCAGTCCTTGTTTACCCCAGTTATGACGCACTTGCCACAATCTGCTTCGGCTATCAGCGTCCTGTTCATTAGCATTGCCCTAATCCATTGAATTAATGTTTCATCTACACCATGTTGTCTGGCTGAGTTGCACACGCTATCAAATGTCGCGTTATCAAAAGCACCCTCAATATCGACGAAAACGCCCAGCACATACTTCTTCTGGTCAAGAGCACATTCAATCCTACCAACAAGGTTTTGAAGCGCAGTTTCGCAGGATTTTCCGCGCTGATAAGCGTGTTGCATCTCAGAAAGAGGGTGCAAACGAAGAGCAACTTTGCGCACGCGCAGCTCAACCAGTCTCTCGTAGCTTTTCAGCAGGAAGGAAGACAGACTTATGGGTCTGAAGCTTTTGGCTAGGCTATAGTCTGACTTACCAGGTTTTGGTATGAAAACGACTTTAACCATACGCCAAAGGGTGGGTATGTAAGCCAAGGCAAGGCTCGCAGTGAAAATTCTTTTCAACGTGGGTAACAGCTGACCTAAACCTTGCTTCAGCATAACCGGGTAGATTCCATCTGGACCAGGTGACTTAAAGCTCTCAAAAGATGCAATAGCATATTTGATAGCGTCATCAGTCACCACTCTAGATGCAATGTACCAGTTAAGCCGCGTTGTGTTCGCTGGTTCTGCAGTGGCCGCCGTTGCCGGTACCACTGAAGAGCACGTGGTGACCTTATTTCCCGGGAAGTGAGTCTCAAGGAGAAGACTGTAGGTCTCCGCCTTGGTCTCAGTGTAGGTGCCATCAGGTTTGAGTATTGAAGCTAGTCTGCTTGGCCTGTTCCTCTGAAGAACTTTCACAAGCCTACTAGTTTCACTTAGAGATTCGATCTCGTCACAAAATTTTTTATAAGAGTCATTTTTCGACTTGCGAATAAGTCTCTTAAAATCCTTTTGCCTTGATCGATATAGATTCCAGTCTTCTACTAAATTGGTTTTTAGAACCGATTCAGGAGCTTCCTGGTCTCTTTGCGAATACGCTGCAGTTCGGCATTCCACCAAGGTACCGATTTTCTACGGAGGTTTTTCGTAACTGGGCACGCGAGTTCAAAACAACGGGTAAGGATGCTGTTCAAATTTTGAGCAGACATCTCTACCCCTTGTCGTGAACTCAGTTTGAGTGGAACTTGAACAGAGTGGCCAAGCTCCTCTCTAAACTGTGACCAATTCGTTTTTCTCGGATTTCTCCTCTCTTGCAAAGGTAGAACTTCGCAATTGATTTGAAATTCGATGTATCTGTGATCTGACAGGGTGCTATCTGGCGATACCCTCCATTTTGCGATAGTCCTTGAAAACTTGTTGGACAGGGTAAGGTCAATTACCTGCTGTCTCCTGGCGGTAACAAAAGTGGGTCTGTGACCCAAATTATTGATGGTAATGTCGGACGATAAGATGAATTCCAAAAGACGATATCCTCTTGCGTTACATTTGCTGCTGCCCCAGACAGTATTCTGAGCATTAGCATCGCAGCACAAGACGAGACCCAATCTTTTGGATTCACAATAATCTACAAGCTCAACAACTGCCTTTGGTGGAGGAGGAGTCAAAGAGTCATAGGGGAAGTAGGCCGAGGCAACGACAAAGTTTTCCCATTTGCCGTTAGCATGGCAGGGAATAGAGGCAGCAACCAGATCTTGGGCACAAAACCTTTCGATCGTGACGGCCTCTAAGGATTTGGATGCGATAAGACAAGTCCTAGGTCTTTCGGACTTCTTATCGTGAAGAATATCGTGTGAAGCACTCAACCCACCAAGACCACAGATGTTACCTTTCCACACCCATGGTTCCTGGATGGATGTTATGCATGTTTTTGTACTACATGCCGCAAGCCTGCTACTTAGAAGAGCAGTAGAGGCCTTGCAGTGCTGTAGGTTAATCTGAGTAAACATTATGGATGTAGACTCAGGGTTACGTACACTATTAGCGCTGTTTGGCATTGAAGCGAAAGTGAATCCTACCAAAATGCAGATAGGGACGCATGTTGTACATAGATTCAATGACCTCGGCAGAAGCCATGTCCATGCCCACGACCAAACAACTACCATCTTCATTAAGACGATTTTTTTTTGGTCTATGCGAACGGACAATCCAGGCTTTTGTGTCGAGGCCAGGATTCTGGGCTCGCAAACGCTTCAGCACATCCGCCGTTTTCCCCAGTTTCCCAGGGATCCCGCAGACGGCTCGCGTTAGCTTGGGTGGCTTGTAGACCTCAAAAGTTGAGGTCCCAAGGGGAGGGATTTTCGGCACCATACTGCATAGCCATTCAGAGGTTTGCTGCGATGAGGTCTTCACCCAAAAGGTTCCGTCCTTCAAACCACAGTTCTCCACCTGAATGCAAGCATTAGTTGCCTCAGCAAGTTCTAACAGTCGAGTTTTGCAGTGTTCGCACTCCGCAGCACTCAAACTGTTGTCATTACCTGCTTTCCCAATTCGAACTGCTAAGGAGGAGACAGCAGCATTCCGATAAGAACGCCTCTGATCTCCCACCTTAGCTGTCATGCGTTCAAAAGGTTTTCCAGTGGCACACTGACCTTCAGGACCGCCCGCGTCGACACAGTTCTGTCCACTAGTGCTGCAGCCTGTTAAGGTCACATCACCAGCATCCATCACCAGTGCACGGGCAGCACTGACGGTTTGTGCGCTTCCTGGACTCATGCCCGTTGGAGTGCTCGCGACGTCCGGTTTCGATCCGCCAGCACTGCACCCTTCAATTGGCGAGGCACCGGCTTCACTCGGAGACCGGGCGCAAGCAGACACAAGGGCCTGAGGGGTTGCATTACTCGTAATGAGCTTGGGTTTTTTCTTGCTTTTCGGTTCAGCAGAAGAGGAGGCGATGTCCGATGTAGAGGACTGATTTCCTTCAGTTGGTGAGAATTCCAGCGACCTGTCCCGCTTCATGGAAATCGCCGAAGAGCCGACCGGACTAGCAGCGCCTTCAGCCCGTAAAGCTTCTTTGCGCGACTTATCGATCTGCCGCTTCCTTTTCCTCTTCCGCCGACCCTTAGTTTGGCGCACCTCAGAGCCCGCCTCTTCCGGAGCCCGTTCAACCACAAGGGTATTCCGAGTCGTCGCGTCAGTAGCAGTGCACTGGGTAGCAGCCTCACTCATGCTCAGATTTCCGAGCGAGTCGGATACCGAGCTACAAGAGTCGGAGGGTATATCAAAAATGAATGTTCGGGCCTCCAGAATCCGTGCCCGTGGATTTTGGCTATCGCCGGTACCACCTGGAGTAGAAACATCCTTAAGGTTGTCCATTCATTATGATTTGTGAGTTTTTACTACTTCTCCTGTAGGTTAGAGTACACTAACAGTTGGATGGAAGGGGAAGGAAGAAAGGGATGAGAGGGATGCGTGGAAAGGGTTGATTCCGGGGTTTGGATTTGTCCCCGAAAAACAAACTAGGGTCCGCGGGGTCGTCAAGCCCGTCACCTCACCTAAGCGAAGTGCCCTTGCGGGAATTATTTATAATAACAGCATATATTAGGTATTGAGAAGTTTGCTCTATGTTCACCCCGAGCTGTTACGCAACTCCATATGTTTTATTTGAAGTCTTATGTTAATCGGGGATAGTTTAAGTTATTGCTTAAGTTAAGTTTATTGCAACTCTTTAGGTGTAAGTAAACGTTGTTCACTTGAAAGCTAGAACCTTCTAGCATTCATAATTGGGTATGAAAAGAAAGCTTTTTGTTTCTTAAAACGTAATATGACGTTTAGTTGAAATTTAGTTTCAAAATTAAAGATTTTTTTTTTTTTTGAGAATTAATTGTCGTATGGCTTTTTCCACCTTATTTTTAGCATTGCTCAAATAACACAATTATAACTTATTTTCTTAAATTTTATATAGTTTCCACTAGCTTTAGTTTTGGATTAAAATGTTCATTAGATATGTATGCATAAAGGAAAGCAATTTATACTCCTTTAATATTTAATTTGTTTCTTTTGAGGTCGAAAATCTCACGGCAGAGAATTCTCAGATAAGTCATTAATTTTGAAACTAAATTTCAATGAAATGTTATATTACGTTCTAAGACACAAATAGCTTTTTTCGTATACCCACTTATGAATGAAAGAAGCTTCAAGCTTTCAAGTGAACAACGTTTACTTACACCTAATGATTTGCAATAAACTTAACTTAAGCAATTACTTAAACTATCCGCGATAAACACAAAACTTCAAATAAAACTTTATAGAGTTGTGTATCAGCTCGGGATGAACAAAGAGCAAACTTCTCAATCCTAATATATGCTGTTATTATAAATAATACAAAAATAGAATTGATTACTTATATATTATTATTTTTTTTTTTCGTGGGTAGGAAAAACCTTCATAGGCACTACGAGGACCGGCCGCGCGTGCTCATAGTAGTGTGAGAGTGTGAGATTCTTACTCACTAAAAAACCTCCCATTTTCCGTCAGACTACGACTAAGTTTCCTTAACAAGTAGTTCAAGCTTCTGTAGTAATCGCGTGTGGCAGGCTGCCTTCCTAAACTATTGCACCGGGATTTACTCATTTTAAATAAATTGAATTGATTCTCATAAATCTGGAAGCCTGTATGATCGCTGATGCGAAACAACTTTGGATGTCGATGCTGATAAATACTGATGCAAAGGCAGCGTAAAGGACACATACATTTGGGTTCCATTCAGGATATCGTCCACTATCACCTGAGTGTAGCTTCTCCGTTGACTGGGCTCACTTTATTGGATTGTAAAAAAAAATAAAACTATTTTGCATTTCAGCATAATCATGCGATACAACCATTTTTATCTTTGCTTTCAAAGCGCAAACAAACCCCGATGAGGGCTAGAAAACAAAAACGATTTGTCAAACCAGTGCTCTAGGGGGCATTTTATAGAAAAAATTCCATATAGCAAATTTCCCATTTTCTGCTTTGACTTTTCCCTTTTTATATCTCGCACCAAAATGAAACATATTTTATTAATTTTGTTTTTAAACTGTTTTGAATTTATTTTTTCAAAACGAATAGTAAAAATTAAAATGTTCTACATTTTGATGACAGCAGCTTATACCCTTTTTGAATTATTGAAGTAACAAGTAAGTGCCCGCCTCTCCTAGATTACTTGTTCAAAAGTTTTAAAATGCAAAATTATTGAATAAAAATCGTAAATTCGTCTCCAAAGTCCACCGAACAAACATAAAATTGACTTGATGCGAGTTTGAGCACCATGTTGTTGTCATTATGGCTCTCAAAAGGGAGTGAAAATGACATTTCCCAGGAGCGGAAAGAAAAACTCAATAGAAAAGGCAGATCAGTTATACGTGGACAGTTTATCTCCTTTTTTGAGTGTTAAACAGTTAAAATAGAAAGAGAGTTTGAACTTTCATGAAGTAGGTTTGTGCAAAGGGTGAATCAAATTTACGAGGAGACTTATTTTTAATTGCTTGTGGAGAGAATTTCAATTTGTATTTTAAAATTCGTGATTTAGAGGTAATAAGTTGAAAATTTATATGAAGCCTTTGTATTCTTATAATATATAAGTAATAAATTCTATTATAGTATTATTTATAATACGTTTTTGTTGGAGGTTGCTACTATCCGATGGAGCACTCAGACACAACTACTGGTCCATTGTACTACCATGCAGACACCTTACATTAATGTATTTAGTTTACCCGTCTTTCGAAGAAAGATGAGAAGGAGCTTCAGTGATGAAGAGCTTAGGTGTTCGGCACTCACCACGTCAGCCCCAAAGATCCGCCACCTGATGCGAGCAAAGGCAGGACAACTACAGAGAAAGTGTTCCGCTGTATCGTCGTCCTCTCCACAGGCAAGACAGGCTGTGGTTTCGCTTAAGCCTAACACATTCAAGTGTCTAGCAAAAGCTTGGTGGCCGGTAAGGACGCCTACAAGAAGTCTGCAATCGATTCTCCTAAGAGATATAAGAAAAGACGCTGACCCCTCGCAGATGTCTGGGCGTAGTCGTTTAGGCTGTCTGCACCCATCGCAGTCACGCCAACGAGCCCTGTGCTCACGAGAAACCCAAGTATCAATGGCAGACGTGACAACAGATACAGGCAGGCCTAAAGCAGGTTCGGGTCCTGAGAAAACCTCTTCTGAGCCAAGTCTGGCAAGCTCATCAGAGATCTCATTTCCCTGGATACCAGTATGACCTGGAACCCAAACAAGATTCACTGCATTTAGCCTTCCAACTAAGTTCAACGAATTCTTGAGTTCGAGCACTATCTGGGACGAGGTAAGAGGGTGGAGCAACGCATTTAGAGCGGCTTGGCTGTTACTGCAAACGCATATGCTTCTTGCCCTCCACCTGTTAGTCACGATATAGCGCATAGCCATTAGGATAGCGAAAATCTCCGCTTGGAAGACAGACGCATATTTACCTAAGGGGTAGTGGAGTCTAATGTTCTCGCTTTCCACAAAGACTCCAGCACCAGACCCCTGTCCGGTTTTGGAGCCATCCGTGAAAATACGATGGCATTCTTTCCCTGGCTCAGAGTCTGGCCGAAGCCATTCCATTACCTGAGGAAAGTTGACTTGGTAATTTTGTCGCAAAAGGATTTCTGGGGTCATTGCGTCAGAGGGCATGTCCATAAGACAGGGGTCAAAGGACAATTCTCGAACAAGTTCTTCAAAATTCCAATGCGTGTGGTACCAAAAACCACCTCTCTTTAAGCGAAAGATGGTTTTCAGCGTACACCCCATGATAAATATATCAAGGGGGGGGGGGATGTTCATCAAAGCATCTAGAGCAGAGCCCGGCGTGCTAGGGAAGGCCCCTGTGCAGCCAAGACAAGCCGTTCTTTGGAGTTTGGCAAAAGAGGCAGTAACACGTTTCCGCGAAAGCCTGTTCCACCAACAACCGATGCGTATGAGAGGAGTGGTCTAACAATGGCAGTATAGATCCAGAGGACCCTTTTCGGAGATAAGCCCCATGTCTTGCCAAAAGCGCCTCTGCACTGCCAGAAGGTGGACAATGCTTTTTCGGTTTTGGATTCAACATGCTTAGACCATGAAAGTTTTCTATCAAGGATTACTCCCAGATATTTGACTTCATCGGATATCGGGATAGTGACACCTTTAAGCACTAGTTGAGTCAGACCAGTGACCTTCCTCCTTCTCGTAAAGAGAACAACCGTAGTTTTAAGAGGATTCACTGAAAGCCCATTCCTAGTGCACCAATCATCGATCAAGTCCAGGGATCTCTGCGCCTGAGAGCACACAGTCCCTAGGTTTGAGCCGACAGAAAGAACGGCGACATCATCCGCGTATGCTTGTGTGTAGGTTCCAGGAAGGTTGAGAGCCGATAGTAGAGAGTCAACAACCATGCACCATAAAAGGGGAGACAGAACACCACCTTGCGGGCAGTCCTTGTTTACCCCAGTTATGACGCACTTGCCACAATCTGCTTCGGCTATCAGCGTCCTGTTCATTAGCATTGCCCTAATCCATTGAATTAATGTTTCATCTACACCATGTTGTCTGGCTGAGTTGCACACGCTATCAAATGTCGCGTTATCAAAAGCACCCTCAATATCGACGAAAACGCCCAGCACATACTTCTTCTGGTCAAGAGCACATTCAATCCTACCAACAAGGTTTTGAAGCGCAGTTTCGCAGGATTTTCCGCGCTGATAAGCGTGTTGCATCTCAGAAAGAGGGTGCAAACGAAGAGCAACTTTGCGCACGCGCAGCTCAACCAGTCTCTCGTAGCTTTTCAGCAGGAAGGAAGACAGACTTATGGGTCTGAAGCTTTTGGCTAGGCTATAGTCTGACTTACCAGGTTTTGGTATGAAAACGACTTTAACCATACGCCAAAGGGTGGGTATGTAAGCCAAGGCAAGGCTCGCAGTGAAAATTCTTTTCAACGTGGGTAACAGCTGACCTAAACCTTGCTTCAGCATAACCGGGTAGATTCCATCTGGACCAGGTGACTTAAAGCTCTCAAAAGATGCAATAGCATATTTGATAGCGTCATCAGTCACCACTCTAGATGCAATGTACCAGTTAAGCCGCGTTGTGTTCGCTGGTTCTGCAGTGGCCGCCGTTGCCGGTACCACTGAAGAGCACGTGGTGACCTTATTTCCCGGGAAGTGAGTCTCAAGGAGAAGACTGTAGGTCTCCGCCTTGGTCTCAGTGTAGGTGCCATCAGGTTTGAGTATTGAAGCTAGTCTGCTTGGCCTGTTCCTCTGAAGAACTTTCACAAGCCTACTAGTTTCACTTAGAGATTCGATCTCGTCACAAAATTTTTTATAAGAGTCATTTTTCGACTTGCGAATAAGTCTCTTAAAATCCTTTTGCCTTGATCGATATAGATTCCAGTCTTCTACTAAATTGGTTTTTAGAACCGATTCAGGAGCTTCCTGGTCTCTTTGCGAATACGCTGCAGTTCGGCATTCCACCAAGGTACCGATTTTCTACGGAGGTTTTTCGTAACTGGGCACGCGAGTTCAAAACAACGGGTAAGGATGCTGTTCAAATTTTGAGCAGACATCTCTACCCCTTGTCGTGAACTCAGTTTGAGTGGAACTTGAACAGAGTGGCCAAGCTCCTCTCTAAACTGTGACCAATTCGTTTTTCTCGGATTTCTCCTCTCTTGCAAAGGTAGAACTTCGCAATTGATTTGAAATTCGATGTATCTGTGATCTGACAGGGTGCTATCTGGCGATACCCTCCATTTTGCGATAGTCCTTGAAAACTTGTTGGACAGGGTAAGGTCAATTACCTGCTGTCTCCTGGCGGTAACAAAAGTGGGTCTGTGACCCAAATTATTGATGGTAATGTCGGACGATAAGATGAATTCCAAAAGACGATATCCTCTTGCGTTACATTTGCTGCTGCCCCAGACAGTATTCTGAGCATTAGCATCGCAGCACAAGACGAGACCCAATCTTTTGGATTCACAATAATCTACAAGCTCAACAGCTGCCTTTGGTGGAGGAGGAGTCAAAGAGTCATAGGGGAAGTAGGCCGAGGCAACGACAAAGTTTTCCCATTTGCCGTTAGCATGGCAGGGAATAGAGGCAGCAACCAGATCTTGGGCACAAAACCTTTCGATCGTAACGGCCTCTAAGGATTTGGATGCGATAAGACAAGTCCTAGGTCTTTCGGACTTCTTATCGTAAAGAATATCGTGTGAAGCACTCAACCCACCAAGACCACAGATGTTACCTTTCCACACCCATGGTTCCTGGATGGATGTTATGCATGTTTTTGTACTACATGCCGCAAGCCTGCTACTTAGAAGAGCAGTAGTGGCCTTGCAGTGCTGTAGGTTAATCTGAGTAAACATTATGGATGTAGACTCAGGGTTACGTACACTATTAGCGCTGTTTGGCATTGAAGCGAAAGTGAATCCTACCAAAATGCAGATAGGGACGCATGTTGTACATAGATTCAATGACCTCGGCAGAAGCCATGTCCATGCCCACGACCAAACAACTACCATCTTCATTAAGACGATTTTTTTTTGGTCTATGCGAACGGACAATCCAGGCTTTTGTGTCGAGGCCAGGATTCTGGGCTCGCAAACGCTTCAGCACATCCGCCGTTTTCCCCAGTTTCCCAGGGATCCCGCAGACGGCTCGCGTTAGCTTGGGTGGCTTGTAGACCTCAAAAGTTGAGGTCCCAAGGGGAGGGATTTTCGGCACCATACTGCATAGCCATTCAGAGGTTTGCTGCGATGAGGTCTTCACCCAAAAGGTTCCGTCCTTCAAACCACAGTTCTCCACCTGAATGCAAGCATTAGTTGCCTCAGCAAGTTCTAACAGTCGAGTTTTGCAGTGTTCGCACTCCGCAGCACTCAAACTGTTGTCATTACCTGCTTTCCCAATTCGAACTGCTAAGGAGGAGACAGCAGCATTCCGATAAGAACGCCTCTGATCTCCCACCTTAGCTGTCATGCGTTCAAAAGGTTTTCCAGTGGCACACTGACCTTCAGGACCGCCCGCGTCGACACAGTTCTGTCCACTAGTGCTGCAGCCTGTTAAGGTCACATCACCAGCATCCATCACCAGTGCACGGGCAGCACTGACGGTTTGTGCGCTTCCTGGACTCATGCCCGTTGGAGTGCTCGCGACGTCCGGTTTCGATCCGCCAGCACTGCACCCTTCAATTGGCGAGGCACCGGCTTCACTCGGAGACCGGGCGCAAGCAGACACAAGGGCCTGAGGGGTTGCATTACTCGTAATGAGCTTGGGTTTTTTCTTGCTTTTCGGTTCAGCAGAAGAGGAGGCGATGTCCGATGTAGAGGACTGATTTCCTTCAGTTGGTGAGAATTCCAGCGACCTGTCCCGCTTCATGGAAATCGCCGAAGAGCCGACCGGACTAGCAGCGCCTTCAGCCCGTAAAGCTTCTTTGCGCGACTTATCGATCTGCCGCTTCCTTTTCCTCTTCCGCCGACCCTTAGTTTGGCGCACCTCAGAGCCCGCCTCTTCCGGAGCCCGTTCAACCACAAGGGTATTCCGAGTCGTCGCGTCAGTAGCAGTGCACTGGGTAGCAGCCTCACTCATGCTCAGATTTCCGAGCGAGTCGGATACCGAGCTACAAGAGTCGGAGGGTATATCAAAAATGAATGTTCGGGCCTCCAGAATCCGTGCCCGTGGATTTTGGCTATCGCCGGTACCACCTGGAGTAGAAACATCCTTAAGGTTGTCCATTCATTATGATTTGTGAGTTTTTACTACTTCTCCTGTAGGTTAGAGTACACTAACAGTTGGATGGAAGGGGAAGGAAGAAAGGGATGAGAGGGATGCGTGGAAAGGGTTGATTCCGGGGTTTGGATTTGTCCCCGAAAAACAAACTAGGGTCCGCGGGGTCGTCAAGCCCGTCACCTCACCTAAGCGAAGTGCCCTTGCGGGAATTATTTATAATAACAGCATATATTAGGTATTGAGAAGTTTGCTCTATGTTCACCCCGAGCTGTTACGCAACTCCATATGTTTTATTTGAAGTCTTATGTTAATCGGGGATAGTTTAAGTTATTGCTTAAGTTAAGTTTATTGCAACTCTTTAGGTGTAAGTAAACGTTGTTCACTTGAAAGCTAGAACCTTCTAACATTCATAATTGGGTATGAAAAGAAAGCTTTTTGTTTCTTAAAACGTAATATGACGTTTAGTTGAAATTTAGTTTCAAAATTAAAGATTTTTTTTTTTTTTTGAGAATTAATTGTCGTATGGCTTTTTCCACCTTATTTTTAGCATTGCTCAAATAACACAATTATAACTTATTTTCTTAAATTTTATATAGTTTCCACTAGCTTTAGTTTTGGATTAAAATGTTCATTAGATATGTATGCATAAAGGAAAGCAATTTATACTCCTTTAATATTTAATTTGTTTCTTTTGAGGTCGAAAATCTCACGGCAGAGAATTCTCAGATAAGTCATTAATTTTGAAACTAAATTTCAATGAAATGTTATATTACGTTCTAAGACACAAATAGCTTTTTTCGTATACCCACTTATGAATGAAAGAAGCTTCAAGCTTTCAAGTGAACAACGTTTACTTACACCTAATGATTTGCAATAAACTTAACTTAAGCAATTACTTAAACTATCCGCGATAAACACAAAACTTCAAATAAAACTTTATAGAGTTGTGTATCAGCTCGGGATGAACAAAGAGCAAACTTCTCAATCCTAATATATGCTGTTATTATAAATAATACAAAAATAGAATTGATTACTTATATATTATTATTTTTTTTTTTCGTGGGTAGGAAAAACCTTCATAGGCACTACGAGGACCGGCCGCGCGTGCTCATAGTAGTGTGAGAGTGTGAGATTCTTACTCACTAAAAAACCTCCCATTTTCCGTCAGACTACGACTAAGTTTCCTTAACAAGTAGTTCAAGCTTCTGTAGTAATCGCGTGTGGCAGGCTGCCTTCCTAAACTATTGCACCGGGATTTACTCATTTTAAATAAATTGAATTGATTCTCATAAATCTGGAAGCCTGTATGATCGCTGATGCGAAACAACTTTGGATGTCGATGCTGATAAATACTGATGCAAAGGCAGCGTAAAGGACACATACATTTGGGTTCCATTCAGGATATCGTCCACTATCACCTGAGTGTAGCTTCTCCGTTGACTGGGCTCACTTTATTGGATTGTAAAAAAAAATAAAACTATTTTGCATTTCAGCATAATCATGCGATACAACCATTTTTATCTTTGCTTTCAAAGCGCAAACAAACCCCGATGAGGGCTAGAAAACAAAAACGATTTGTCAAACCAGTGCTCTAGGGGGCATTTTATAGAAAAAATTCCATATAGCAAATTTCCCATTTTCTGCTTTGACTTTTCCCTTTTTATATCTCGCACCAAAATGAAACATATTTTATTAATTTTGTTTTTAAACTGTTTTGAATTTATTTTTTCAAAACGAATAGTAAAAATTAAAATGTTCTACATTTTGATGACAGCAGCTTATACCCTTTTTGAATTATTGAAGTAACAAGTAAGTGCCCGCCTCTCCTAGATTACTTGTTCAAAAGTTTTAAAATGCAAAATTATTGAATAAAAATCGTAAATTCGTCTCCAAAGTCCACCGAACAAACATAAAATTGACTTGATGCGAGTTTGAGCACCATGTTGTTGTCATTATGGCTCTCAAAAGGGAGTGAAAATGACATTTCCCAGGAGCGGAAAGAAAAACTCAATAGAAAAGGCAGATCAGTTATACGTGGACAGTTTATCTCCTTTTTTGAGTGTTAAACAGTTAAAATAGAAAGAGAGTTTGAACTTTCATGAAGTAGGTTTGTGCAAAGGGTGAATCAAATTTACGAGGAGACTTATTTTTAATTGCTTGTGGAGAGAATTTCAATTTGTATTTTAAAATTCGTGATTTAGAGGTAATAAGTTGAAAATTTATATGAAGCCTTTGTATTCTTATAATATATAAGTAATAAATTCTATTATAGTATTATTTATAATACGTTTTTGTTGGAGGTTGCTACTATCCGATGGAGCACTCAGACACAACTACTGGTCCATTGTACTACCATGCAGACACCTTACATTAATGTATTTAGTTTACCCGTCTTTCGAAGAAAGATGAGAAGGAGCTTCAGTGATGAAGAGCTTAGGTGTTCGGCACTCACCACGTCAGCCCCAAAGATCCGCCACCTGATGCGAGCAAAGGCAGGACAACTACAGAGAAAGTGTTCCGCTGTATCGTCGTCCTCTCCACAGGCAAGACAGGCTGTGGTTTCGCTTAAGCCTAACACATTCAAGTGTCTAGCAAAAGCTTGGTGGCCGGTAAGGACGCCTATAAGAAGTCTGCAATCGATTCTCCTAAGAGATAGAAGAAAAGACGCTGACCCCTCGCAGATGTCTGGGCGTAGTCGTTTAGGCTGTCTGCACCCATCGCAGTCACGCCAACGAGCCCTGTGCTCACGAGAAACCCAAGTATCAATGGCAGACGTGACAACAGATACAGGCAGGCCTAAAGCAGGTTCGGGTCCTGAGAAAACCTCTTCTGAGCCAAGTCTGGCAAGCTCATCAGAGATCTCATTTCCCTGGATACCAGTATGACCTGGAACCCAAACAAGATTCACTGCATTTAGCCTTCCAACTAAGTTCAACGAATTCTTGAGTTCGAGCACTATCTTGGACGAGGTAAGAGGGTGGAGCAACGCATTTAGAGCGGCTTGGCTGTTACTGCAAACGCATATGCTTCTTGCCCTCCACCTGTTAGTCACGATATAGCGCATAGCCATTAGGATAGCGAAAATCTCCGCTTGGAAGACAGACGCATATTTACCTTAGAGGTAGTGGAGTCTAATGTTCTCGCTTTCCACAAAGACTCCAGCACCAGACCCCTGTCCGGTTTTGGAGCCATCCGTGAAAATACGATGGCATTCTTTCCCTGGCTCAGAGCCTGGCCGAAGTCATTCCATTACCTGAGGAAAGTTGACTTGGTAATTTTGTCGCAAAAGGATTTCTGGGGTCATTGCGTCAGAGGGCATGTCCATAAGACAGGGTTCAAAGGACAATTCTCGAACAAGTTCTTCAAAATTCCAATGCGTGTGGTACCAAAAACCACCTCTCTTTAAGCGAAAGATGGTTTTCAGCGTACACCCCATGATAAATATATCAAGGGGGGGGGGGGGGGGGGGGGGTGTTCATCAAAGCATCTAGAGCAGAGCCCGGCGTGCTAGGGAAGGCCCCTGTGCAGCCAAGACAAGCCGTTCTTTGGAGTTTGGCAAAAGAGGCAGTAACACGTTTCCGCGAAAGCCTGTTCCACCAACAACCGATGCGTATGAGAGGAGTGGTCTAACCATGGCAGTATAGATCCAGAGGACCCTTTTCGGAGATAAGCCCCATGTCTTGCCAAAAGCGCCTCTGCACTGCCAGAAGGTGGACAATGCTTTTTCGGTTTTGGATTCAACATGCTTAGACCATAAAAGTTTTCTATCAAGGATTACTCCCAGATATTTGACTTCATCGGATATCGGGATAGTGACACCTTTAAGCACTAGTTGAGTCAGACCAGTGACCTTCCTCCTTCTCGTAAAGAGAACAACCGTAGTTTTAAGAGGATTCACTGAAAGCCCATTCCTAGTGCACCAATCATCGATCAAGTCCAGGGATCTCTGCGCCTGAGAGCAAACAGTCCCTAGGTTTGAGCCGACAGAAAGAACGGCGACATCATCCGCGTATGCTTGTGTGTAGGTTCCAGGAAGGTTGAGAGCCGATAGTAGAGAGTCAACAACCATGCACCATAAAAGGGGAGACAGAACACCACCTTGCGGGCAGCCCTTGTTTACCCCAGTTATGACGCACTTGCCACAATCTGCTTCGGCTATCAGCGTCCTGTTCATTAGCATTTCCCTAATCCATTGAATTAATGTTTCATCTACACCATGTTGTCTGGCTGAGTTGCACATGCTATCAAACGTCGCGTTATCAAAAGCACCCTCAATATCGACGAAAACGCCCAGCACATACTTCTTCTGGTCAAGAGCACATTCAATCCTACCAACAAGGTTTTGAAGCGCAGTTTCGCAGGATTTTCCGCGCTGATAAACGTGTTGCATCTCAGAAAGAGGGTGCAAACGAAGAGCAACTTTGCGCACGCGCAGCTCAACCAGTCTCTCGTAGCTTTTCAGCAGGAAGGAAGACAGACTTATGGGTCTGAAGCTTTTGGCTAGGCTATAGTCTGACTTACCAGGTTTTGGTATGAAAACGACTTTAACCATACGCCAAAGGGTGGGTATGTAAGCCAAGGCAAGGCTCGCAGTGAAAATTCTTTTCAACGTGGGTAACAGCTGACCTAAACCTTGCTTCAGCATAACCGGGTAGATTCCATCTGGACCAGGTGACTTAAAGCTCTCAAAAGATGCAATAGCATATTTGATAGCGTCATCAGTCACCACTCTAGATGCAATGTACCAGTTAAGCCGCGTTGTGTTCGCTGGTTCTGCAGTGGCCGCCGTTGCCGGTACCACTGAAGAAGTGGTGACCTTATTTCCCGGGAAGTGAGTCTCAAGGAGAAGACTGTAGGTCTCCGCCTTGGTCTCAGTGTAGGTGCCATCAGGTTTGAGTATTGAAGCTAGTCTGCTTGGCCTGTTCCCCTGAAGAACTTTCACAAGCCTACTAGTTTCACTTAGAGATGCGATCTCGTCACAAAATTTTTTATAAGAGTCATTTTTCGACTTGCGAATAAGTCTCTTAAAATCCTTTTGCCTTGATCGATATAGATTCCAGTCTTCTACTAAATTGGTTTTTAGAACCGATTCAGGAGCTTCCTGGTCTCTTTGCGAATACGCTGCAGTTCGGCATTCCACCAAGGTACCGATTTTCTACGGAGGTTTTTCGTAACTGGGCACGCGAGTTCAAAACAACGGGTAAGGATGCTGTTCAAATTTTGAGCAGACATCTCTACCCCTTGTCGTGAACTCAGATTGAGTGGAACTTGAACAGAGTGGCCAAGCTCCTCTCTAAACTGTGACCAATTCGTTTTTCTCGGATTTCTCCTCTCTTGCAAAGGTAGAACTTCGCAATTGATTTGAAATTCGATGTATCTGTGATCTGACAGGGTGCTATCTGGCGATACCCTCCATTTTGCGATAGTCCTTGAAAACTTGTTGGACAGGGTAAGGTCAATTACCTGCTGTCTCCTGGCGGTAACAAAAGTGGGTCTGTGACCCAAATTATTGATGGTAATGTCGCACGATAAGATGAATTCCAAAAGACGATATCCTCTTGCGTTACATTTGCTGCTGCCCCAGACAGTATTCTGAGCATTAGCATCGCAGCACAAGACGAGACCCAATCTTTTGGATTCACAATAATCTACAAGCTCAACAACTGCCTTTGGTGGAGGAGGAGTCAAAGAGTCATAGGGGAAGTAGGCCGAGGCAACGACAAAGTTTTCCCATTTGCCGTTAGCATGGCAGGGAATAGAGGCAGCAACCAGATCTTGGGCACAAAACCTTTCGATCGTGACGGCCTCTAAGGATTTGGATGCGATAAGACAAGTCCTAGGTCTTTCGTACTTCTTATCGTGAAGAATATCGTGTGAAGCACTCAACCCACCAAGACCACAGATGTTACCTTTCCACACCCATGGTTCCTGGATGGATGTTATGCATGTTTTTGTACTACATGCCGCAAGCCTGCTACTTAGAAGAGCAGTAGAGGCCTTGCAGTGCTGTAGGTTAATCTGAGTAAACATTATGGATGTAGACTCAGGGTTACGTACACTATTAGCGCTGTTTGGCATTGAAACGGAAGTGAATCCTACCAAAATGCAGATAGGGACGCATGTTGTACATAGATTCAATGACCTCGGCAGAAGCCATGTCCATGCCCACGACCAAACAACTACCATCTTCATTAAGACGATTTTTTTTTGGTCTATGCGAACGGACAATCCAGGCTTTTGTGTCGAGGCCAGGATTCTGGGCTCGCAAACGCTTCAGCACATCCGCCGTTTTCCCCAGTTTCCCAGGGATCCCGCAGACGGCTCGCGTTAGCTTGGGTGGCTTGTAGACCTCAAAAGCTGAGGTCCCAAGGGGAGGGATTTTCGGCACCATACTGCATAGCCATTCAGAGGTTTGCTGCGATGAGGTCTTCACCCAAAAGGTTCCGTCCTTCAAACCACAGTTCTCCACCTGAATGCAAGCATTAGTTGCCTCAGCAAGTTCTAACAGTCGAGTTTTGCAGTGTTCGCACTCCGCAGCACTCAAACTGTTGTCATTACCTGCTTTCCCAATTCGAACTGCTAAGGAGGAGACAGCAGCATTCCGATAAGAACGCCTCTGATCTCCCACCTTAGCTGTCATGCGTTCAAAAGGTTTTCCAGTGGCACACTGACCTTCAGGACCGCCCGCGTCGACACAGTTCTGTCCACTAGTGCTGCAGCCTGTTAAGGTCACATCACCAGCATCCATCACCAGTGCACGGGCAGCACTGACGGTTTGTGCGCTTCCTGGACTCATGCCCGTTGGAGTGCTCGCGACGTCCGGTTTCGATCCGCCAGCACTGCACCCTTCAATGGGCGAGGCACCGGCTTCACTCGGAGACCGGGCGCAAGCAGACACAAGGGCCTGAGGGGTTGCATTACTCGTAATGAGCTTGGGTTTTTTCTTGCTTTTCGGTTCAGCAGAAGAGGAGGCGATGTCCGATGTAGAGAACTGATTTCCTTCAGTTGGTGAGAATTCCAGCGACCTGTCCCGCTTCATGGAAATCGCCGAAGAGCCGACCGGACTAGCAGCGCCTTCAGCCCGTAAAGCTTCTTTGCGCGACTTATCGATCTGCCGCTTCCTTTTCCTCTTCCGCCGACCCTTAGTTTGGCGCACCTCAGAGCCCGCCTCTTCCGGAGCCCGTTCAACCACAAGGGTATTCCGAGTCGTCGCGTCAGTAGCAGTGCACTGGGTAGCAGCCTCACTCATGCTCAGATTTCCGAGCGAGTCGGATACCGAGCTACAAGAGTCGGAGGGTATATCAAAAATGAATGTTCGGGCCTCCAGAATCCGTGCCCGTGGATTTTGGCTATCGCCGGTACCACCTGGAGTAGAAACATCCTTAAGGTTGTCCATTCATTATGATTTGTGAGTTTTTACTACTTCTCCTGTAGGTTAGAGTACACTAACAGTTGGATGGAAGGGGAAGGAAGAAAGGGATGAGAGGGATGCGTGGAAAGGGTTGATTCCGGGGTTTGGATTTGTCCCCGAAAAACAAACTAGGGTCCGCGGGGTCGTCAAGCCCGTCACCTCACCTAAGCGAAGTGCCCTTGCGGGAATTATTTATAATAACAGCATATATTAGGTATTGAGAAGTTTGCTCTATGTTCACCCCGAGCTGTTACGCAACTCCATATGTTTTATTTGAAGTCTTATGTTAATCGGGGATAGTTTAAGTTATTGCTTAAGTTAAGTTTATTGCAACTCTTTAGGTGTAAGTAAACGTTGTTCACTTGAAAGCTAGAACCTTCTAGCATTCATAATTGGGTATGAAAAGAAAGCTTTTTGTTTCTTAAAACGTAATATGACGTTTAGTTGAAATTTAGTTTCAAAATTAAAGATTTTTTTTTTTTTTTTGAGAATTATCTGTCGTATGGCTTTTTCCACCTTATTTTTAGCATTGCTCAAATAACACAATTATAACTTATTTTCTTAAATTTTATATAGTTTCCACTAGCTTTAGTTTTGGATTAAAATGTTCATTAGATATGTATGCATAAAGGAAAGCAATTTATACTCCTTTAATATTTAATTTGTTTCTTTTGAGGTCGAAAATCTCACGGCAGAGAATTCTCAGATAAGTCATTAATTTTGAAACTAAATTTCAATGAAATGTTATATTACGTTTTAAGACACAAATAGCTTTTTTCGTATACCCACTTATGAATGATAGAAGCTTCAAGCTTTCAAGTGAACAACGTTTACTTACACCTAATGATTTGCAATAAACTTAACTTAAGCAATTACTTAAACTATCCGCGATAAACACAAAACTTCAAATAAAACTTTATAGAGTTGTGTATCAGCTCGGGATGAACAAAGAGCAAACTTCTCAATCCTAATATATGCTGTTATTATAAATAATACAAAAATAGAATTGATTACTTATATATTATTATTTTTTTTTTTTCGTGGGTAGGAAAAACCTTCATAGGCACTACGAGGACCGGCCGCGCGTGCTCATAGTAGTGTGAGAGTGTGAGATTCTTACTCACTAAAAAACCTCCCATTTTCCGTCAGACTACGACTAAGTTTCCTTAACAAGTAGTTCAAGCTTCTGTAGTAATCGCGTGTGGCAGGCTGCCTTCCAACGAAGGCACCTACAATACCGTCAATTTATGCGGTTTCATCTTATGCTGCTAGATCTAACGGTCTCATCCGTTGTAGTCGGCGCGTAAGATTTGTCTGATCCAAAGTTCGGATAATTTCATTGTTGCAGTGTCCGCGAAGACGAGTACTAAGTTTGCGAGCAAAGTTTGTTACCTCGTCAGACACGGTTGCGATTCCTAGAACTCGGTGTAGATCGCTATTTCTTATGTACCTTGGAGCATTAACGATTGCTCTGAGTGTCTTATTTTGAAAAGTTTCTAAAATAGATATATTGCTTGGTTCAGTACAACCCCAGAGTTGTATACCGTACGTTAAAGATGGTTTTAGCACTTGCTTATACAAAAGCAGTTTGTTATATACGCTAAGTTTCGAAAATCTTCCGATAAGCCAATTCATTTCTCTTAACTTGATTTCGAGCTCGTCGCGTTTCTTTTTAACGTGCGGCTTCCATTTAAGTTTTGCGTCTAGAGTCATTCCTAGTTATTTCGCTTTATTTGAGTACGAGATTTGTACCGAGTTAATGAATAAAGGTTTATAAGTTTTTAAGTTTATAAGTAAAGTTAACATGCGTTGACTTAGTCTCGTTAAGGACGACTCGCCAGCTCTTCGTCCAGTCGCATATTTTGTCTAAAGCGCGCTGGAGTTTCCCTGTTGATAATTCAACTGTCGTATCAATAGCGAGAATAGCAGTGTCGTTTGCGAACGTAGCTAAAATTGTTCCCTCATCGTGGGGAATATCTCTCGTATAAAGCAAAAATAATATTGGGCCGAGAACGCTTCCTTGCGGGACACCGGCATTTATCTCTTTGAATTCCGAGTACTCATTTTCGTACCTTACGCGAAAGATTCTGTGTTTAAGGTAAGGCTCTTAGATTCTATAGAGTTTTTCTGGTAAGCTAAGCCTTAACTTGTACTTCAGGCCTTCGTGCCACACCTTGTCGAAGGCTTGCGATACGTCGAAAAAAGCGCTAGTACATATCTTTTTCGCTTCCAGAGCTTTTTCGATTTCGTTTGTTATTCGATAGACCTGGTCGATTATTGAATGCTTATTTTTTAAATTCGAATTGGTGATCCGGAATCAATCGTCTTTCTTCAATGATTGGTTGCAACCTTTTAAGCAACAGTTTCTCGAATACCTTAGATATTATCGGCAGTAGCGAAATAGGTCTGTATGACTTTTTGTCGTTTGGACATTTTCCTGGTTTCGGAACCATTATGACGTCAGCCAGTTTCCATTGCCTTGGAACATAAAAAATTCTCATCGAAGCGTTAATGATATAGAGTAGCTTGACCAAAGCATTTTTCGGTAGCTCCTTTAGAATTTCGCTAGTAATTAAGTCGTAGCCAGGGGCTTTGTTGTTTTTCAGATTATTTATCGTTTGACGAAGTAAAGCCAATGACACGGTTTTTATTCTATAATTATCTTGTACCGCATAAGAATTGAGCTCCTCGACCAACGGTTCGCCGTCAAACGGTTTGAATGTTTCTTCTAGGTAATCTGCAAATAAATCCGCTTTTTCTTTGTCTTCTCTCGCCCATTCGCCGTTGGCTTTTCTTAATGGCGCAGAGTGTGCTATAGGCTTCTTAACGGACTTGACTGCTTACGAAAGAGAGCAGTTCGAACCTTTATCGGCAGTCAAACTTTCGACGTAAGCAGTAGTCTCGCGACTTTTAAAATCTTGAAGTTCGTGCTTCAGTTTGTTAGAAAGGTGGTTCAAGATTGTCTTATCCGGGGGTGCTCGCGAACGTTGCCATCTCTTGCGCGCTCTCCTCTTTTCGCATATTAGCTCTTCTATTTCTCGCGGATATATTGTTCCGCTGTTCGATAATTCGGACCTCCGAAAAGAAGTGTTATTCCACGCAGCGCTCTGAACAACTCTCACGAGTTTATCTAATTCGTCTTCTATTTCAATTTGCGTTTTGAGCGGTACATTTAAAGCTATGTTTTCTTTGCAGTATTTTCTAAAGCCGTCCCAGTCGGTGTTGTTGTTAGTTAATCTAGGCGCTCTATTCTTTTTCGCTAGGCTTCCGCCGATTTTCAAAAGAACTGCCGAGTGATCTGAACAGAGATCAAAGCGTTCTTCTACGTTCGTAAGGTAACGAGGTTACCCCTTGGCGATAAAGAAGTCGACGAGATCAGGTATTTTATTTCTGTCGCTTGGCCAATATGTTGGCTTTCCCGTCGATAAGAAGATCACGCCGCGTTTTGTACTTGCTTTAAAGAGGGCTCTGCCTCTTGTTGAATTGTACCGTGAGCCCCAAAAAGTATTTTTCGCGTTAAAGTCCCCGCCGATGATAAAGTTTGACCCAAGTGAATCAAAGAGCAGAGCAAGATCTTCATCTGTCAGCCGATACTGCGGAGGAAAATAGCTCGTCGCGATGTTGTAATTTATGTGACTTAATTTTACTGAGACTGAGGTTATTTGCATAGAGTCAAGTTCTATATCGTCGTTTTTGGAGTGCTTAATGCAGTCTTTAGTGTAGAGAGAGGATCCACCTCTCGAATTTTCTGAAGGATGATGCGCGTGATAGTCAATGTAACCTTTTATTTTGCGTGCTGAACCCTTTTTAAAGTGGGTTTCCGAAATCAGGCATATGTCTACATTATTCTTCCGTAGGAATACTTCTAGTTCGTCAATTTTTTGCAAAAGGCCGTTTGCCTTCCATGTAATTATTTTGATTAACTTTCCCATATTCATGATTTTTATTAAATGTTATTAAATATTATTAAATATTTATTAAATGTTATTAAATATTATTTTCACTTCCTTTTGAGAGCCATAATAAAAACAACATTTTGAACAAGTAATCTAGGAGAGGCAGGCACTTACTTGGTACTTCAATAATTCAAAAAGAGTTTAAGCTGCTGTCATCAAAATGTAGAACATTTTAATTTTTACTATTCGTTTTGAAAAAATAAATTCAAAAGTCTCAAAACAAAATTAATAAAATATGTTTAATTTTGGTGCGGTATATAAAAAGGGTTGTCAAAGTAGAAAATGGGAAATTTGCTATATGGAATTTTTCCTATAAAAAGCCCCCTAGAGCACTGGTTTAACAAATCGTTTTTGCTTTCTAGCCCTCAAGATAAAAAGATGAAAATGTTTTGTATCGGATAATTATGCTGAAATGCAATATAGTTTTATGTTTTCTTCAATCCAATTAAGTGAGCCCAGTCAACGGAGAAGCTACACTCAGGTGATAGTGGACGATATCCTGAATGGAACCCAAATGTATGTGTCCTTTACGCTGCCTTTGCATCAGTGTTTATCGGCAATCTATGTACATCCAAAATTGTTTCGCATCCGCGATCATACAGGCTTCCAGATTTATGACAACCAATTAAATTTATATAAAATGAGTAAATCCCGGTGCAATAGTTTTAAATAGACAGCAAATAAAAAGTGCTGTCCACTGCTTTTTGTTATTGTAAACACACAATATTTAAAAGTTAAAAAAAAAAATTCAACTAAACTATATTTGGCCTATATTATACTATATTTGTATATGTTGAATTCTAAATAGTAAAGTTAAATAACAGTGTGATCTGAGTTTAAATAAGTTTGTTTGATAAATAAAGTGTTTCATTGTGTGATTACAAATGTGAAATTGAGTTTTATTCGACGAACCCCAGGCCGAAAATATTACATTGGTGTCAGAAATTGGGGATAAAACTCATAATTGTGCGGGTAAATTCTACAGTGTAATTCTCCGCAACAGTGTTAGTGTGTCAAACAGTTTTAAGTGGAAATTTCTAGAGAAAGTGCGCGTAAATAACGACGGTGACTAAAACGATCTATTTTTGCAGTGGAATTTTCCAGAGATGTCGTGTGTTTAAATAGTGTCTGTGACTCATACAAATTTGAGTGTGGAATATTCCGGATATATTTAAACTGATTGTGCGATAAAGCTATAACTAACTAAGTTATAAAAACGGTGTCAGTGATTTATTTATTCGCAAGTGAATTTTCTGGAACAGATATAAAACATTAACTGATTGTGTTGTAAAAATTGTGTGAAGACAATTAAAAATGGGTCGAAAAATTGAACAATTGACAACAGCTGAGTTAAAAGCGGAATTGGGTAAAAGAAACCTCCAGACTTCGGGGCTCAAAAGGGAATTGTTGCTCCGACTCCAGGACGCTATTACCGAGGAAGGTGGATACCCAGACACGATGCTGTTCGAAGTTCAAGAAGAACAGCAACAAAGCACAGTAAGTACTGCCGATGAAATGCCCGCTTTCATGAAGTTGCTTCTGGACAAATTTGAGAAGCTGGAGAGTGGCCAAAAAGAACAAAAGAACGCTATCGAAGACAAATTCGAGAATCTGGAGAGCGGCCAAAAAGAACAAAAGAATGCTTTCGAAGAACAAAAGAACGCTCTCGAAGAAAAGCTAGATACTAAGTTCGATGAGCAGAAGAAAGCTCTAGAAAGCAAACTTGATTCCCAGAATGCGTTTTTTGAGGAAAAGTTCCAGGCAGTAGATCAAAGAATTGAAAGCGTGGAGGAAAAATTCTCTGAAGTCAAATCGGAAGTAGAAGAAAGTTAAGAAGAAGAAGAAAGGTTAAGAAACAGAAAGTGCGAGAATATTTGCCCGACGGTTCACGACGCACAGAAATGCAGCCGCCTGTCTTCGATGGCCAAACATCGTGGCCGATTTATAAGAGACGATTCGAAGCTGCAGCGTTGACAAACAACTGGGACAACGAAGATAAATCAATTGCTCTCACGCTTGCGCCAGAGGAACAGCTGCCGAATTCCTGCAGGCCATCCCTGAAGAAAAACAAAAAGATTATGATGCCATGGTGAAGGCCATCGAGATGAGGTTTGGCGACGACCACATGCAGCAATTTTACCGGGTCCAGTTGCGCCGAGGAGTTCAGACAAGGGGTGAGACGCTTCAACAGTTGCAAGCCGACATCGAGCGATTAGCGAATTTGTTCTATCCCACACCAGCAGGGAGATAATAAACGAGTTGGCAACCGATGCGTTTACTAATGCCATTGCGGATGGAAAGCTACAAATGGCTGTAAGAATGGCAGGTAAGAGACTCGCGCTGAAGCACTAGCATTCGCCCTGACAATGGAAGCTGCAGACCAAGCTTCGCTCATGTCAGCGCGTGGAAATAAAGAGACAAAACACGAACAACGGTCGAGGACAACTAAGGTGCTGAAATTGCAACAAGTTGGGACACCTACAGCGACAGTGCAGAGCTCCACCTAGACAAGCACGCTGCCCACATTGCGCTAGAAGAAGGCAAAATGAAGAAGCATCTGGCAGGGACAACGTTCAACCTGCTGGACAAGTTTCGGAACCAACTTCGCGGGGCAGAAGTTGGTTGATGGAATCGACGCCCCCAGGACCATCATCCAAGTCTCGCAAACAAAACGCTGCAACAAGAGTCTTACAGTGAAGGCAATTATTGGCAACAGAAAATGTGTGGCCACTATCGACACAGGTGCCACGGCCTCCGAAGAGACCTTGTTCAGACGTCCTGGCTACATAACACCAGCTGCTACAGTCTGAAGACAGCTACACGAGAAGCGGCCAAAGTATACGGGGAGGTGCAGCTACAGATACAACTAGAGGGATTGACCTTTTCACATGCATTCTTGGTAGCCGACATATGCGACGAATGCATCATTGGAGTGGACTTCATGAAGGCACACGAGGTAATTCTTGACCTTCGAATGCAGGTGCTAAGGTATCGAACTGTCGAGATCCTTATGGTATACGGAAACGACAACGCTGTGAATCTTCGAGCAATACTTGGAGGCGATGAAGTTCTGCGGCCCTCTTCAGAGACAGTCCTTTGGACACGTTTGGAGGGTGATCCTGGGAACCACCGATTTTATCTCATCGAGCCAGGTAACAAAAGCGAATTTAAAAGTTACGTCGTGGGAAAAATTCTTGCAGAGCCCAAGAACAACATGGTGCCGGTAAGACTGATGAACCCAAATAAGCGCACCGTTAAGCTCAGACAAGGAGAGGTGATCGGAAGATGTGTGCCCGTTGCAGCCATTTCGACAATAGCTGAGAGTGAACCTGCAAGTCCTGTCTCTCCATCAAAATTGGCCGAGGTATGTAAGACTATACTCGGAGACTGTGAGCTAAATCAGGAGCAGCAAACCATAGCGGAAAATCTCATGGTCGAACACACTTAGTACAACACCGCATAGACACCGGAGATGCTAGACCAATTCGCCAACCTGCCAGAGGCCGCCGAAATGATATCGACCATGGAAAAAGAAGGTTTGATCGAAAGCTCGAAAAGTCCGTGGGCGTCGCCTGTTGTACTGGTGAAAAAGAAGGATGGCAGCACTCGATTCTGCGTGGATTACCGGAGGCTTAATGATGTCACAAAGAAGGACAGCTACCCTTTACCTCGAATAGATGACACATTGGACACACTTTCTGGAGCAAAATGGTTTTCCACTCTCGACCTGAAAAGTGGCTACTGGCAGGTACAGATCCATCCAGAAGACAAAGAGAAGACCGCTTTCACAACTGGCAATGGGCTTTGGCAGTTTACAGTAATGCCATTCGGTCTGTGTAACGCTCCGGCCAGCTTTGAGCGTCTTATGGAACGTCTCTTACATGGTCTGACGTGGAAAACCTGCCTGGTATATTTGGATGACGTCATCGTTTTGGGAAAGACGTTTGCAGAACATCGCGACAACTTGAGGGAGGTCTTCTCACGACTTCGAGCAGCACACTTTAAGCTCAATCCAAAGAAGTGTGCGCTCGTCAGAGCAGAAGTAAAGTATCTGGGGCATGTGATATCGACGGATGGACTGAAGACGGATCCAGAGAAAATCGAAGCTGTGAGAAGTTGGCCAGTTCCCAAAGACAAACACCAGCTAAGGAGCTTTCTCGGTCTTGCTACGTACTACAGGAGCTTCGTCAAGGATTTCGCCGGCATCGCAAAGTGCGTGCACCAGCTCACTGAGAAAGGAAGACAATTTAAATGGTCAGGTGAGTGCGAAAGAAGCTTTCAACACCTGAAGCAGCGACTTTGCGAAGCACCGATACTAGCTTACCCTATTCCTGTGAAGACATTTGTTGTGGACGCAAACGCTAGCAGACGCAGTGTGTTGGCGCAGTATTGTCGCAGTTACACGAAGGGCAGGAAAAAGTCGTAGCATACTTCAGCAAAGTTCTTACCCGACGAGAGAGAAATTATTGTGTTACCAGAAGAGAACTCCTTGCTTTAATACTGGCGACGAAACATTTCCAGAAGTATCTGTGTGGCCAGAAGTTCATCTTGCGTACAGAGCACGCCGCGCTTAAATGGTTACTGCAGTTTGAAAATCCTGAGGGCCAAGTTGCAAGATGGATCGAGCGATTGCAGGCTTGTGCCTTCGAGATACAACATCGCAAGGGAAAACTGCACTGCAATGCGGACGTATAATCCCGGAGACCATGTGAGCCCAATTGTAAGCATTGCGTACGAAAAGAGGAAAAGGACGAATGTACTGTCCAGAGAGTAAGAGCCGAGCCTGCAGAAGGCTGGAGTACTGAGGAACTTCGCAACGCACAACAAGAAGACCCTGACATTGAACCAATCCTTGCATGGAAGGAATTTATGGAGAAACCGAGCGCAAGGGATATATCCGACAGAAGTCCCACATTAAAGGCATATTGGGCGCAGTGCGGCTCTCTCCATGTACAAGATGGATGGAAAATCCTTTAAAATGAAGCTTGTGGTTCCACGGTCGAAAGTCCAGGAGATTCTACGGGAAATGCACGATTGTCTGGTGGGCACTTGGGCATCAAGAAAACCCTGGAAAAAGTACGGGAACATTTTTATTGGCTGAGTGCAAGAAGCGACGTTGAGAGCTGGTGTCGGTAGTGTACTACTTGTGCTGCTAGTAAGGGACCTAAAGTCAAAACCAGGTGTAAAATGCACCAGTACAATGTGGGTGCTCCCTTTGAAAGATCCCCGTCGACTTCGCAGGACCGTTTCCGGAAACTGAAAAATCGTTACATCATGGTTATTGCCCATTACTTCAGCAAGTGGCCCGAGGCATTTGCGATCCCAAATCAAGAAGCGAAACCCGTTGTCGACCAGATAGTGGACCACTGGCTGTGCAGGTTTGCAGTGCCAATGGAATTACATTCCGACTAGGGGAGAAACTTCGAGTCGAAGATATTCCAGGAAGTATGCGCAGCAATCGAACTACAGAAGACACGGACCACACCTCTTCACCCACAATCAGATGGAATGGTGGCACGCTTCAACAAGAACCTAAAGGAACATCTCTCTAAAGTCGTGGATGAGAATCAACGGGATTGGGGTCGGCGAATACCTTTATTCCTCATGGCCTACCGAAATGCTATTCACAGTACAACTGGATATACTCCATCTGAAGTTTTATTTGGACAAACTGCCAGGCTACCCAGTGAGCTTAAATTCGGCTTTCCCACTGAAGACCCAACATGCGAGGAGGGCTACGTGGTTGACGTTAGAGAAAGGATTAATTACATCCACCAGAGAACCAGAAGCAATATAAAAGTTGCAAGCAGCCGCTTGAAGACGAGATACGATGCGCGAGCAACGGCACCCGAGTTTAACGAGGGAGATCTGGTATGGGTCTACAACCCACATCGTAAAAAGGGAAGATTGCCAAAGCTTCGCCGTATTCCGAATCCAAAAAGGACCAAGAGCGAAGATGAAAATTGTCCATGTTGATCGCCTACATCGCTACCACGGAAGCAATGATGACGTACTTGTTGGGGACGAACAAAACTAAGAGGGGGGCAATGTAATGTGGCAACAAGAAAGAAAACATAACGCAGGAGTCGCTGAATGCACATATCGATTCGTTCTACGAACGCAACCGCTCGATTCACTAAACGAACATACCCAACTGTCATTCCAGTCATCTGACAGCAGCTGTCATATTCGAAGTTCAATTTCCCCTTCTAGGAATTCAGCGGAGGAGTACCAATGGAAAACTACCAAAGGGGAAGTATGGAACGTACTAGAAGGTGATCAATTTTGTATAAATACATGGGTGACAGGCTCGTACGGACAGTTATACTTTAAACGTTGACTTGCGAAAATCGGTTATAAAGTGAAAAGTGATTGAATTGAAATAAAGTGTTGAATTCTAAGTAGTAAAGCTGAATACCAGTGTGATTTGAATTTAAATAAGTTTTGCTTGATAAATAAAGTGTTTCATTGTGTAATTATAGAAGTGAAATCGAGTTTTATTCGACAAACCCCAGGCAAAAACATTACAGTATATTAAGTTTGAGAAAGACGCTTGATCTCGGATCATCAATTCGGTTTCAAACCTAACCATTCCACAATATATCAAGTCTACAGAATAACGCATGAAATTGAAAAAGCCTTAGAAGGGGAAAAAATATGTTCAAGTGCTTTCCTCGATACGCAAGCCTTCGACAAGGTATGGCACGAAGGATTGAAATTTAAGCTACGGCAAAGCTTGCCGGAAGGCATGTTTAAAATATTGGAAATCTTGAAAGCAGACTCTTTCGTGTTAGGTGTAGTAGTGAATACTTGAGTTTCAAGCAAATTCGGGCTGGCGTACCCCAGGGAAGAGTCCTCGGTCCGGCCCTGTTCCTCCTCTACACAAGAGACATACCTCTAGATGACGAGACTGTCGTGGCCACGTTTGCGGACGACACGGCCATCCTGGCAACAGGTGAAACAGTCGAGTCATGAACGAGAAACCTGCAAGGAGCATTGGACAGAATTTGTGTCTGGACGAAGACTTGGCGAATCGCTCTTAACGCGAACAAGTCTACGCATGTGAATTTCAATCTGTTCATAAATTCTGCACAAATACCTTACGCAAATGAAGTGAAATATCTAGGGATGACACTGCACGCTAAACTAAGGTGGAAACCACACGTAAAGAAGAAGCGTGACGAGCTCGAGATTAGGCTCAGGGAAATGTATTGGCTTATCGGAAGATTTTCGAAACTAAGCATATATAACAAACTGCTCTTGTACAGGCAGGTGTAAAACTACTAACAATGCTCCATGGTATATAAGGAATAGAGATATTCACATAGATTTAGGAATAGCTACCGTGAGCAAAGAAGTAACAAACTTACCCCCCAAGTGTTATGCCTTTACGGAGAAAAGCAATAGTATGACCAGCAGAATATTTCATAACAAAATTTGGCATGCATCTAATTTTTGCCCATTTTATTTGCATATTGGAAGAGAAAAAGGTGTTTTGTATGCGGCCGACCCTAACCTAGGTAACAGACACCGACCAGAAAGCCGCTCATTTTGAGACAGACGCTTCTGGATTTTTTGTTTGTTGCTGGTTTTTGTCCGCCCCGGATATTTTACATACCGGCACCCACCATATCTGGTGAGCATTCCCCTATTTGCCACCTGGAGAGGAACCCAATTGGGGACCAGCAACCCCTGAAGGCTAACTCCCTGATGATTCGTTGCAGCGTATTCGTAGCATTCTTCGGAGCTGGTTTGCTAGGTACTGAAAGGGAAAAATCGAAGTAATTGGAAGTATATGATACTTTTTTTTTAACAATTTCCGCGCGATGAAAAACCGAATTGACGAAAAATAAATTTATTCTATTATTCTTTACGCCATTGGTATCTTTTTCATAAGAAAAAATAAAATTACTTTAATGATGGACTAATGACAGTTTACATTAATGCCATTTGGTTTGGGTAACGCTCCGGCCACCTTTAAGCGTCTTATGGAACGTGTCTCACATGCTCTGTTGTGGAAAACCTGCCTGGTGTACTTGGATGTAACATCGCGACAACTTTAGGGAGGTCTTCTCACGACTTTGAGCAGCACACCTAAAGCTTAATCCAAAGAAGTGTGTGCTCTTCAGTGAAGTTGGCCAGTTCCCAAAGACAAATACCAGCTAGGGAGCTTTCTCGGTCTTGCTACGTACTATAGGAGGTTCGTCAAGGATTTCGCCGGGATCGCAAACTTTCTGCACCAGCTGACTATGAAGGGAAGACAATTCAAATGGTCAGATGAGTGCAAAAGAAGCTTTAAGCATCTGAAGCAGCGACTTTGCGAGGCACAGATACTAGCTTACCCCATCCCTTGCAAGACATTTGTTGTGGACGCAGACGCTAGCGATGTGGGTGTTGGTGCAGTATTGTCACAATTGCACGATGGGCATGAGAAAGTGGTTGCATACTTTAGCAAAGTTTTAACCCGACCAGAGAGAAATTACTGCGTTACCAGGCGAGAACTCCTTTTTCTAATATTGGCAACGAAACATTTCCAGAGGTACCTGAGTGGCCAAAAGTTCATCTTGCGTACAGAACACGCCGCTCTTAAATGGTTACTTCAGTTCAAAAATCCTGAGGGACAAGTCGCAAGATGGATCGAGCGATTGCAGGCTTTTGACTTCGAGATACAACATCGCAAAGGAAGACTGCACTGCAAGGCGGACGCGTTATCCCGAAAACCATGTTAGCCCAATTGTAAGCATTGTGTGCGACAAGAGGAAAAGTACGAAGGTGTTTCTATCCAGAGAATAAGAGCCGAACCTGCAGAAGGCTGGAGTACTGAAGAACTTCGCAACACAAAACAAGAAGAGCCTGACATTGAGCCAATCGTTGCATGGAAGGAATCTATGGAAAAACCGAGCGCAAGGGATATATCCGACAGAAGTCCCACGTTAAAGGCATATTGGGCGCAGTGGGACTCTTTCCATGTACAAGAGGGCATTCTGCGAAGAAAATGGGAAATACCGGATGGAAAATCCTTTAAAATGCAGCTTGTGGTTCCACGGTCCAAAGTGCAGGAAATTTTGCGGGAAATGCACGATGGAGTATCTGGTGGGCACTTGGGCATCAACAAAACCAAGGTACGGGAACGTTTTTATTGGCTGAGTGCAAGAAGCGACGTTGAGAGCTGGTGTCGAAAGTGTATTACTTGTGCTGCTAGTAAGGGACCCAAAGTCAAAACCAGGAGTAAAATGCACCAGTACAATGTGGGTGCTCCCTTTGAAAGGATCGCCGTCGACATCGCAGGACCAGTTCCGGAAACTGAAAGCGGTAATCGTTATATCCTGGTTATTGCCGATTACTTCAGCAAGTGGCCCGAGGCATTTGCGATCCAAAATCAAGAAGCGAAAACCGTTGTCGACCATATAGTGGACCACTGGGTGTGCAGGTTCGGAGTGCCAATGGAATTACATTCCGACAAAGGAAGAAACTTCGAGTCGAAGATATTCCAGGAAGTATGCGCGGCAATCGGACTACAGAAGACACGGACCACACCCCTTCATCCACAATCAGATGGAATGGTGGAACGCTTCAACAAGACACTAAAGGAACATCTGTCCAAAGTAGTGGACGAGAATCAACGGGATTGGG
The DNA here is from genome assembly GCA_947623515.1 of Neoascia interrupta. NCBI lineage: Eukaryota > Metazoa > Arthropoda > Insecta > Diptera > Syrphidae > Neoascia > Neoascia interrupta. The sequence continues at coordinate 14,131,944 of OX392465.1, forward strand.
ATCGGCGAATACCTTTATTCCTCATGGCCTACCGAAACGCTATACACAGTACAACTGGGTACACTCCATCTGAAGTTTTATTTGGACGAACTGCCAGGCTACCCAGTGAGCTCAAATTCGGATTTCCCACTGAAGAACCAACATGCGAGGAGGACTACGTGGTTGACCTTAGAGAAAGGATTAATGACATCCACCAGAGAACCAGAAGCAATATAAAAGTTGCAAGCGACCGCATGAAGACGAGATACGATGCGCGAGCAACGGCACCCGAGTTCAACGAGGGAGATCTGGTATGGCTCTACAACCCACATCGTAAAAAGGGAAGATCGCCAAAGCTTCAGAAGGACTGGGAAGGTCCCTACCAAGTTGTAACGCGAATAAATGATGTCGTATTCCGAATCCAAAGAGAACCAAGAGCGAAGATGAAAGTTGTCCATGTTGATCGCCTACATCGCTACCACGGAAGCAATGATGACGTACTTGTTCGGGACGATCAAAACTAAGAGGGGGCAATGTTATGTGGCGACAAGAAATAAAACAACTCGCAGGAGTCCCTGAATGCACCCATCGATTCACTCTACAAACGCACCCGCTCGATTCACTAAACGGTAATAAAGTAAAAAGTGATTGAGTTGAAATAATAACAGTGTGATCTGAGTTTAAATAAGTTTGTTTGATAAATAGAGTGTTTCATTGTGTGATTACAAAAGTGAAATTGAGTTTTATTCGACGAACCCCAGGCCGAAAATATTACAATATATATATATTTATATATATTTATATATATATATATATATATATAGTGCTGTGGTTAGTGTGTGTGCTTACTACGCCGGAGGTCTGGGTTCGTATCCTGGCATCGTCACCTGAAAAAAAAGACTTGTTGTTTTTCACGGTCCCCACCTCCGCGAGGATCTGACAAGTCCTCCGAGAGTATCATTTGTCTTGAAAAACTCAAAGCCCTTCGGATTCGGCAAAAAATTGTAGGACCTTGTATGTAGAGAAATTAACACACCAGCATACATTGTTAAGCTGTTGCGCCACTCTATTTATTTATTTATTTATTTAAGCTTTGATAATGAACCAAACTTGTAAGCTTGAAAAAAACAAATATAATTCTTTGGCGTGCAAATTTTCTCATATTAAACTAATCTTTTTCTAATTTTTTTTTATTTATTTCAGCAATACCAGTGGCGCACATTATTCAAGCAACAAGTTTACTCGTTGTTTCCTATGCAAATTAAATAATTTAATATATTTTTAAAACAAGCGTTCGGAGTATTTACCGTATTATTTTAAAAAGAAATATCAAAAACTCTGTCTTGATCGTTTGGACATTGCTACTTTTATTTAATTTTTTATCTGTTTGATTGTTTGCTACCACTCATAAGCGTGTAAACATTTGGAAGCATAAAACATATTTTGATATATATGGATTCTATACGTATTTGTGTGTATGAAAAAATTTCCGTTAATATTTTATCGAGACAAAATTAAAATAAGAGAAAGGTTATTTAGTTAAAAAGAAAACAAAAGGATATAAAATGCGTGAATACAAAATTGTTGTCTTGGGCAGTGGTGGCGTTGGGAAATCAGCGTTAACAGTTCAGTTTGTGCAAGTAAGTATTTCTGTAAATTATTTCTACATAATTTCAATGTTGCTATTATTAAATAAAACTTGCGTACTTGTATACAGTCTTGAGTAGTACAATGACAATTTTTAAAAAGAAAATTAGATTACTGTCAAACTAAATGTCATTGTAAAGAAAAATTACATTTAGTTTGACAGTAATCTAAATAATCTTCTTTTCCATTAAGGCGCGAGGTTATGATCTGAAGTGGTGGATCATAACCCTCCCACTCTACTGCATTCCTAATGGTCCGCTTGTGGGGTAGGCCGATTTGACCTCACAATATACCGGCAGGCCACCCGGTTTTGGATCTCTATTCATCACTGAAACCAAATAAATGCTGTTGTGTTGCATTTGTGTGGTCCATGAATGTTTAGGCCTACCTCTCTTTCGCGATTGCGCTGGAATGTTGATTGACTTTGCCTTTTTAACGGGGTTCGTAGGATCTCTGGTTTGAACGTGGAAATACCAACTAAGCCGGTCGGTCCATTTCTGGAGTTAGGTTCTTTTACATGGAGGCTTCATCGGATCTTCGTACTTCTTATTTTATCTCGGCTTATTACTCCCGCTGTCCAACATTGTGAACCATATGTAAGCGCCGGATGCACAACTGCGGTGTAGAGCCTCCCTTACAGCTAAGGGGGCATTTTTCAGTCACAGAAGATGGTGGAGTTTTCTCCCCACTTCATTCATCTCACGTACGCGATGGTTGGTATCACAGTTTGCTTTGCTATTGATCATAGGTCCCAGGTACTTTAACATTGCACACTTGGGAAGCACATTTTCATTTAATTTGATGTCTGGAATTGGCTTGGGCGCTTCAGAAAATGGGCAGCACACGTACTCTGTCTTCTTTTGGCTAATACAAAATCCATCCCCCTTCAAAACATCCACCCATATATCAAGTGCTCGCTGCAGGGATGTATGGTCTTCACTTATGATGGCCCCATCGTCGACGAAGAATAACTGATGTACAGTTTTCCTTCAAGCAGTTAATCTAGGACTACATTGAAAAGCAAAGACTTAGGCCGCTTCCTTGGTGTACACCGACTTTAATTGGGAAATCATCAGCGACTCCGGAAGGACATTTTACTCTTGCCTTTGCTCCATCATTCATGTCCATGATCATCCGCACGTAGGCTTCTGGAACTCCTCGTTTTCTTAGTCCCACCCATATCAGATCTCGCGGAAGTCTATTGAAAGTTTTTTTTTAAATCAAACAGCACCATATGCAGATCCTTAAGGGCATCACGATGTTTTTTAATTATGACCCTTATACTTTGGGTACGACTATCTAGTACCCGCTCGACGATCTTCATTGTGTGGGAAATCAGCTTGATAGAACGGTAATTTTCACAGCTTTGTGTATCACCTTCTCCTTTCAACAAAGGAAGAAGATAACTTTCCCTCCACTGATTAGTTTGGTGATGAAGGTGGTGGGCCATCTGGACCCGCTGCCTCCTATTTTCCTCCAGAACTATGAGGGTATCTGTCTGATCCAGCCCAACCGCTTTTTGGAGTAGTTAACCGCCTTCCCAACCTCTTAGACTGTGATGTCTACTACTTCTTCTCAATTAGCAGGAGTTTCATCTGGAAAGTGTTGCCTGGGAAACTGTTCATTCAAAATTCCCTCACAATACTGCCGCCACCTGTGAAGAATTTTGTCGTCATCCACGAGAAGCTGTCCCTGAGCATTGTTGATGAACTTGGGAACGAATCTCCTGTGCGTTTCTCCTCCTATGAGCGCCAACTTTGAAGATTTTAGCCCCTTATTCAAGGTACTTTGTCGAAGATCCTGTGTGGCCTGATGTGTAGTAGCAGTGGAAGAAGAAACTTCCTCCGATTCCTGATACAGGCTTTCCACTCTCTTTGCTTGAACTTGGGCGCACTTCTTCTTAGAGAGACTCGTGTCTTTATTCCTATTCCAGGCGAAGCATCTCATCTCTGTTGTTCGAGGAGCACTTTTTCCATGCATTGAATGCCGCTTTCTTCTCACTGATCACAAGTTTCACCTCATCTGACCACCACCATGTTTTTTTTTGACCTGTTTGGAGTCGCCTTTTGAAGTCCCTGGGAGTTATTTTGCCTTCTGTATGCACGTTCGCTGTAGGTTACCCCACATATTTTGTGCTCTGCACTCTACATTTTCGTTTTCGTCAATGATGATACAGAGGTTTATACACTATCAGAACTCTGTTGTAGCGCTCTTAGAGCTCTTAGCGCTCTACAAGCAGGGGATTGCCAAGCAAAAATATGCTTACACAGGCTAAAAAAAAAATTTTTTAAGAAGAGGTAGTAATTGCTTGGCCTTTTTTTCTTATCCAAATTGTACCAGTTGATTCTCCCAGATACCTTTACTAGCTTAATTTTCTTTTTGACGGTTCCATAAAAATGACGGTCAGCAGCAGGCGTAATTGTGTTGTGATCGCTTCACCTAAAATCACTTTACTATCTTTGACCCGCGGTTTTAGGGAACTGGGAACCAAATGTACAGTAATCTAAATAATAAGAATGTGAAAGATTCTCTTGAAATATGAAAATCTATATCTCTACATATAGCATTAAAGGAGAGATCTGGAAATTGGTTCATTTCCACTATAGTTTGTTCTATGCCTATTTTGTTAAATGAAAGGACGGTTTCTCAGCACCCTCTCGGGGGCATAAATTGTATCAATGATAACACCATGATCTTTGATTGTATTGACTCTTGTTAGGGCAATTGATTACTGCAATAATTGAATACTGTTGCACATGAGATCTTGAGAATGATAAAGCAAAGCATTTCTTAACATTTAAAGCAAGACAGTTTTTAACGCACCAGTTCCATAAAATAGTATTCTCTTTGACGTGAAATTCATTTTTTTCTTTACTATGCTTTCAAAAAGCTTTGGTAAGGCTGAAAGTTTGCAGACGCATCTTAAATGTTCAACATTGTTTTATGAACCAGATTAAAAGATAGGCACCAAAAAAGAAATTTCTCAGTTATCAAAAAATACCCAGATTTTTTTCTTAAACCGAATATTGTGCGGTTAATGAAAAAATATATCCGTATATAGGGTGCCTTATATTCATATTCGTACACCTGCTAAAATCAGCTATTTTAAACAATAACTAAATAAAATTTCATTCAAACTTCGAAGTTGCTTGCTTATTATGTTTTATATGTTTTATTCATGAAAATAAAACCATTAAAAAATTATTAATAGTAACTGGTATTTAAACGAAAAAATCAATTAGTAAAATTACAGTGATGTTTATGCTGCTTATGTTTATGTTACATGCTGCATGTCCAGTGAGAGCTCCACATAACAATCTTAAATCGGATCTGTTGTGTTCTAGGGTTTCCTTGGCTCTATTGGGGTTGTACCTGAGGAATTTTTCGGAGTGTGTGAGGCTTTCCAGAATATTCCACTAATGTAAACATATACTGATAGTCCAGCTTTTTATTTGATGATAAATGTCTGCCTTTTTGAAACCAAAGAGGGGAAAAGGCCCTATAAAAGGAATCTCAGCTCCCCATTTGGCTTTTATGTCGGCTTTTTCATTACCCTCATAGTTTTTGTGTCACGGCACCCAAATCAGTTTTACACTGTTTTTGGTAGCCAGTGTATTTGGAATTTGGTGACATTCCCAAACAGCCTTGGAGTCATATCTCCTTAGAGCTTTTAGGACTGCCTGGCTGTCCGAGAATAGTGAGATCTTCACATTGGTAAAATCTCAATTATAAATGAATTGGGCTGCTTCGTTAATAGCAAAGAGTTCGGTTTGAAAAATTGTGGCTTCTTTGCAGAGAGGTATGTGTTTATGGCACCTCGGTCCTTCTATACCAGCCTCAACTTCACTGCTTTACTTCGACCTGTCCGTATACCACTTTAAGGCTTAGTCATTTAGCCAATGTGGATTGCTAGTCCAGTCCTCTCTTCTTGGGATTAAGATTTTGTATTTTTTGCTAAAGCTTACGATAGGGTTCATGATATCGCTGAAAAGTGTCAGTTCCCTAATCAAATCCACTTTCTTCAGTATCTCCAGATGCCCTTGTAGATAACCTTCTTTGTATGTATATTTGTGTTGAAGACATATAGCCTGTCTTGCTGCTTCTGCCTGCACCGCTATATGAAGTAGTGGAAGGTTTAGGAGGACTTCCATACCAGCTGTGGGAGTGGTTCGCATAGCTCCAGTGGTACAGATGGACGCTAGCCCTTGCAGTTTAGTTAGTTTTTTCCACCATATGGCAGCGCCGTAGAAAATAATTGGCCTGATCATTTGAGTATAGACCCACAGGCTCATTTTGGGATTGAGTCTCCATATTTTACCAACAAGCTGTTTAAGTATAAAGTATTTAAGTATTTTTATTCATATGGAATCTTTACACAATAAGATACAATATCTTTCAAATGATATATCGAGAGCTTAGCGAAAAAGACAAGTTTTACATTACAGCTTGATTATTAAAATTAGAATTAATTAATTTGATTTAAGTGCAGAAATTTAATTTTATTTAAGCTTTACATTTTAATTTAGCTTTAATAATTGTAATCATGTTAATCATAGGCACTATAAATCTTAAGTATATAAAAAACTGGTAGAAAAATAATACGTCTTCATTTATAAATAAGACAATGGAAATTATTCTATTTGAAAAGAAAAATTCTGTTTTAAACGTTGCAATAATAAAGCGACAAACTCCGTTGGAAAGCGTTGAAGTTATTTATTCCACGCAAGATTCTTGGTATCGAATTACACAAGCGAATAGCATTGATGAAAAACTGACGTTCAGATGAAAGGCAGGTGAAACGTTGGTTATTTATCATATTAGTACGGTTGGAAGACGTAAAAGACAGTCGTTCATATAAATAAGAAGGCTCTTGCGAATGAATTATACGAAAGAGTAGGAGTAAAGTTCTAAATTTTAAGTAATTATCAAACGACATACCAAATATACGCCTAGAGAAATTTGAAATGTGATCAAATCGTCTTAAACCAAAAACGTAGCGGACCGTGTTGTTAAAAGCAACATTCAAATTCCTCCGACTGTTGGCGTCAAAATGACAAAAAATTTCGCATCCATAAGTTAGGATTGGGACAACTAGGGTTTTTGCCAACATATGTCGGGTTTTCATTGGTGTAAAACGATGCGACTTCCAAAGTCTTTGTAATACACCAAAGCTTTTACCAACGATGGAGTTTATGTGATCATTAAGAGTCTATAAAGTTTTCGTAGCTTTTTTGCATATTGAATTTATATGTGGATTCCAGGTGAGTTTGTTGTCTAGAGTTATCCCTAGAAACTTAATCTCTTCTTAAGTGGGTGGTTTACCTTTATTTACTAATGCTAGGCTTGTGCTAAGTAAGAATTCAGCTAAAGACTCACCTGTTGAATTGTTGTTGATACTACCCCATAGCACACTATGAGCGTTGGAGTCGCAGCCAATGAGGAGGATTTTATTCGTCCTTTGGCAGTGTTGGACCAGTCGTTCTGTTAGTGATAAATTGAACCGACTTAACGATGTAAGTAGAAAAGTGCGATTAAATAATTAACATGTGCCGCGTTGCCAAGATGAGCGAGACTTTATTATAGCGATATTCTAAGTTAATGCGTAACATTTTTGTAGACAGGTAGATTATTTCCTGTGTCGGCCTTGCCAGAAGGGCTTACTATTGAATTGCCACAGTGCAGCAGTATAAAAGGATTACCCAATAGACATATTTTTTGTATTTTCGAATTATATAGTTTTATAGCAAATAATTGTGCAAATGTAATTGACATGCTCCCCACATTGAAGAGGCGAGGACACTTCAATCGGTAACAAACAAATTTGAGCAACAGCTCTTTTAAGAGTAGATGAGGATCTCTTTACTATGAACACTCGTACGACGTCGTGTTTCCGAGGATGTAGTGCAATTATACGGCCCAGTCTCCATTTTAGTGGTGGAAGATTATCGTCCTTCAGAACTACCAACGAACCGACTGCTACATTTTCGGAGATGCTGTTACATTTCGTTTGTCTCTGTAGGCTTTGCAGATACTCAGACGACCAAGCTACCCAGAACGTTTTCGTTACCCATTGCATCCGTTGCCATCTTGAAAGTCTGCTGAATTGGTCGTCTTCGATTCTACCTTCCACAATCGCCGTCAGTGGTGCACCTATTAAGAAATGACCAGGAGTTAAATAAGTATAATCGTTTGGATCATTAGATAGGGGGTAAGGGGGCGCGAATACTGGCTCTATACAGTGGTTGTTATTCTTACCTATGGATCACTGGTTTGGTGGGAGGCGTGTAAAACGAAATATTACCTCAATAATCTGAAGAAGGTACAAAGATAAGCTTGCTTAGGTATCACAGGTGTATTAAGATCCACGCCTCAAACAGGTCTGGAAACAATGCTGCACCTCCAACCTCTGGAGCTTTTCACAAGAAATGTGGCGGCAAAGGCAGCTCTCAGACTAAGAGAGAACAACCTCTGGAAATCACAATGTCTAGGACACTCGAACATTCTGAACATCTTAAATCAAAATGGGTCTGTAACCCGTACGGATTATAAGAAAACTCAATTTGACTTCGACAAAAGATTCAAAGTCATTATACCAAGTAGGCATGACTGGGCAGAGACTTTAGTTGACATCAAAGGTATAGCTATCTATACCGATGGGTCGAAAACAGAGAATGGAACAAGTTCTGGAGTTTTCTCGGAAACACTGCAAATCAACCAGTCATATCGACTAAATGACTCCTGCAGTGTTTTTCAAGCTGAGATTTATGCGGTAAAGAGAGCTGCACAGAAAATTCAATCTATGGATCTTCCAGCAACGGAGATCACCATATGTGTTGACAGTCAAGCAGCACTTAAAGCCCTGGACTCCAACCTCGTATACTCTAAGTGTGTCAAGGACTGCCTCATGGCATTAAAGGATATAAGCTTCCAACAGTTCTACTCTGCTGGTTTCCTGGGCACGTTGGCGTGGCCGGAAATGAATTGGCGGAAGAACTGGCAAGGAAAGGTTCTGATATGGACATAACGATGGCTGACCGACTGGTTTATCTCCCTTTCAACACAGCCAAAAGTCTTACAGATCAATACACGATCAAACTAGCCCGTGAACGTTGGCAACAGTCTAAAGATTGTATCATAACTCACAGCTTATGGCCAGTACTCGACCTAAAAAGAACAACGACGCTTTTATCTCTCAGTAGAAATTTAATAAGAACACTCGTTGGTGTAGTCACGGGACAATGCACCATTGGTGTCATGGCTACACGAATGGGAATCTTTGCCAACGACTTCTGCAGAAGCTGTAGGGATAAAGAAGAAATTGAGACTATAGAACACTTTCTCTGCCACTGCCCAGCTCTCCAAGAACGACGACAAACCTTTTTAGGAGTCTCTTTGATAGCCTGGACGACCTGGCAGGAATATCACTACTTGACCTAAAAAGATTTATCAAAAGATCAGGCTGGTTCAGTTAGTAAGACATATTTCCAACCATGTTTGTCTACCTCACAAGGGTAATCACAATGGGTCAATCTGGCCACCGAGTGAACTTGCACTAGTTGCAAACAACCCTTTCCAACCTAACCTAACCTAAGGGGGCGCGAATTCAATATAGCCTCTATTTGAGCGAGGACCATAGTGAATTCGGCATAGGTAGGTGAAATCAGATGTAACAATCTCGTCATGTGAAACTTTGCAGACTTTTCTGCAGCCTCCCAGATTCCTCCCATGTGAGGAGACCTAGGGGGTATCGTCTTCCACTCAATCCCATCTTCAGCGCACATATTCAACATTTCTGCATTGGTTTCCCGTTTCGTAAAGAGCTGGTAAAGTTCATGAAGCTGATTCCTTGCTCCTATGAAATTAAGCCGATTATCGCCGTATATGGTTCAGCAGAGTCCACGTAGGCTTGTGAAACGTGTCAGCGCAAGGATGAAGGCAGCAGCAGTGAGGTCCTCAACCAGTTCCAAATGGATGGCGCGAGTGCTGAAGCATATGAACACGGAAACATAAGCTTTTGTTGGTTTTGATCCTCTCCTACGATAATGCAGGAAAGGACCGCAAAAAGCAAACTGTGGAAAACAGCTGAAGTGGCAGCTCAATTTGCACATCGTATAAGACAAATACTCGGCATCAGGTTTGAAAATATTTTTTATCTACCCGCGTCGCGAGTACTACCAGCAAAACCCTTTTCAACTGTGGGCATTGATTTTTGTGGTCCTTTCACGCTGCATAATTCTGGTGACCCAAACTTGCCCCGATTGCCAAGACTCAGACGTATCATCTGTTCTCTTTGTAAGGTACATTTCCTCGTCCTGACTATTGCTGCTGTACAAAAATGCATCTGCAGCTGGGTCCCAAATAATGCCTAAAGTCTTAACCACGTTACTGCTTTCCATTTGAAAGAGCGACTCTCTTTGCTCAAGAGGAATGTTGGCAAGTAAGGCATCTGAGTTGGAGCACCACTTTCTTAGTTCGAATTTGCCCTGTTTTTAGCAAGGCTATGAGCTCCGTTTGTACCAGGTTAGCTTCTACCAAAGAGTCTGAGCCAGTTTGAACGTCGTCCATAAAAGAAGTCGGATTCAATGACCTTGATAGCGCGGGAAAAGTTTTGCCTTTCGTCAATGGCTAATTGATTTAATACGCGCGTCGCTAGATATGAGGCAGCGGAGGTCCCATAGGTAACTGTGCAAAGACGATAGGTTTTTATGGGTTCGTTGTCTGATGGTCTCCATAAGACCAATTGAAAATTTCGATCGCTTTGATTTACGAGGACCTGGCAATACTTTTTGTAATATCACTCGTAACCACAAAGCGGTACATTCGGAAACGTAGTGCAATCGAAAATAAGTCGGGCTGAACCACGGGTCCAATCATTAGCACATCGTTTAAAGATTTTCCGCTATCAGTTTTGGAAAAGCCATCAAAAACAACTCTCAGCTTTGTTGTACTACTGCCAGGCTTGAGAATACAGTGATAAGGAAGATAGAAATATGGTTCCGAATGATCGATAGAGTCGACAACCTCCATATGGGTGAGTAGCATGTACTCATTCATGAATTCCACATATTGCTTGCGCTGCTCATTCTGGTTTTTAAGTTTCCTTTCCAGGCTTTAGAACCGATGTAGTTCTGTGTTGTATGACCTTCCCACGGCCAAAATATCAAACTTAAACGGCAAACTAACTTGGTATCGACCTCAGTCAAGCCGACAAAAGTTGCTACTGAAATTGAGTTCGCACAACCTTTCACTTTCTGATAGACTACGTTGCACTGTTTTTGAATCACAGTTGACCTTCCAAAAGCAACGTATAAAATAATTCAGTTCCAAGGAGCAGATCAATTTTCTGAGGAGTTTGGAAACATGGATCAGCTAGACATATGTTTGATGGTATACTAATTTTATTAGTGTCTATTTTCTCAGATGGTAGCAAACCGGTTGTTTTAGGAAGTATAATGGCCTCAATGGAGGCTTCAAATTCAGTCAATCGAGATTTGATTGTAATAAATGCCTTATAAAACGCTTGTTTCTTAACTGAAGTAATACCGGAGTACGACTGTGTAGTTTTCGTTCGATTGGAACCGATGCGCTGGACGAATTGATCTTTAACAAAGTTTACACGCGGCAAGCAATAGGGGAACCTTGATAGTCGACGGTATAGATAACTGCTGTGGCTAAAATCGTTGTGCCTTCATTGCGAGTGGTATCAAATACTGAGTGTGTGACCGCATGAGGAGAGGAGGAGCGAGGGGCGTATTCACTAGAACTTGGATTAAGCGAGGAGCTCTGCTCTTGGTGAAGTAGTAGTGTGGTGTTTTTGTCCACAGGACAGTTGGACGCTGTACATTTGATCTAGGCGTGATCGGCCTTAAAGCAGTTTTTGCGTAATCTTAATGATGCTATTGTTTGGGTACGCTCAACTGGGCATAAGTGAAGAAACTTATAGAACCTGGTGATCACGTGCCCAGGCTTAGAGCAGTGAGCGCATTGTAAATTTGTAGTGACGGCAAAAGATTTTGGTGTGTTTTTAACTCTAGTGTCTTTTGATCCCTGGACTTGATCGATGATTGGTGCACTAGGAATGGGCTTTCAGTGAATCCTCTTAAAACTACAGTTGTTCTCTTTACGAGAAGGGGAAGGTCACTGGTCTGACTCAACTAGTGCTTAAAGGTGTCACTATCCCGATATCCGATGAAGTCAAATATCTGGGAGTAATCCTTGATAGAAAACTTCTATGGTCCAAGCATGTTGAATCCAAAACCGAAAAAGCATTGTCCACCTTCTGGCAGTGCAGAGGCGCTTTTGGCAAGACATGGGGCTATCTCCGAAAAGGGTCATCTGGATCTATACTGCCATGGTTAGACCACTCCTCTCATACGCATCGGTTGTTTGGTGGAACAGGCTTTCGCGGAAACGTGTTACTGCCTCTTTTGCCGAACTCCAAAGAACGGCTTGACATGGCTGCACAGGGGCCTTCCCTAGCACGCCAGGCTCTGCTCTAGATGCTTTGATGAACCTCCCCCCCTTGATATATTTATCATGGGGTGTACGCTGAAAACCATCTTTCCCTTAAAGAGAGGTGGTTTTTGGTACCACACGCATTGGAATTTTGAAGAACTTGTTCGAGAATTGTCCTTTGACCCCTGTCTTATGGACATGCCCTCTGACGCAATGACCCCAGAAATCCTTTTGCGACAAAATTACCAAGTCAACTTTCCTCAGGTAATGGAATGGCTTCGGCCAGACTCTGAACCAGGGAAAGAATGCCATCGTATTTTCGATGGCTCCAAATTGATGGCTCCAAAACCGGACAGGGGTCTGGTGCTGGAGTCTTTGTGGAAAGCGAGAACATTAGACTCCACTACCCCTTAGGTAAATATGCGTCTGTCTTCCAAGCGGAGATTTTCTCTATCCTAATGGCTATGTGCTATATTGTGACTAACAGCTGAAGGGCAAGAAGCATATGCGTTTGCAGTGACAGCCAAGCCGCTCTAAATGCGTTGCTCAACCCTCTTACCTCGTCCAAGATAGTGCTCGAACTCAAGAATTCGTTGAACTTAGTCGGAAGGCTAAATGCAGTGAATCTTGTTTGGGTTCCAGGTCACACTGGTATCCAGGGAAATGAGATCTCTGATGAGCTTGCCAGACTTGGCTCAGAAGAGGTTTTCTCAGGACCCGAACCTGCTTTAGGCCTGCCTGTATCTGTTGTCACGTCTGCCATTGATACTTGGGTTTCTCTGCGATGGGTGCAGACAGACTAAACGACTACGATTCACTGAAGCTCCTTCTCATCTTTCTTCGAAAGACGGGTAAACTAAATACATTAATGTAAGGTGTCTGCATGGTAGTACAATGGACCAGTAGTTGTGTCTGAGTGCTCCATCGGATAGTAGCAACCTCCAACAAAAACGTAAACGTAAATAACTCTAGTGTCTACCTTAGGACTAGGACTCACCTTAGTTATAGGCAACTGGCTTACCATCCCTTCCAAGATCTGATAGCGTTTGCTTAGGTATTTGGTTAACTCGGAGTAGCTGGCCAAACGATCAACGGGTGACTCTTCCTGCCACTTCGTCAAGGTAGCTGCATCCAATTTAGATGTCATGATGTATACTATCAGGTCGTCCCATTGCTGCGTGGAGCGCCCTAGTGATGTAAGTGCTCGTAAATGTACATTAAATGTGTCAAGTAGGGCTCGAAGTGACGGTGCAGAGTTTCTCTGAACTGATGGTGCGTCAAAAATCTGCTTGAAGTGCTCGTGTGCAATAACCTTCTTATTCTCGTACCGATCCTGCAACATCTTGATAGCCACGGTTGGCATCGGTAACTACCAATGAATTAATGATCATTGCCGCGCTCCCACTTAGAGATCCGATTAAATGGTGGAACTTGCTCACGTTGCTTAAGTTCGTTTGAGAGTGAACAAGCGAGTTGAAAGTGTCGAAAAATGAAAGCCACTCTGTGATGTTACCTGAAAATGTAGGAATATGAGCTTTCGGTAATTTTATTACTTCAGATGATTGTGGAGCAGTTCCTTCATTCTTAGGTTACTTTTGTCCCTTTTCGGCCAAGATTGTCTGCAACGCCGGGCAGATGGTGTAGTAGAGCTCTTCGTATTTCTCACGGTCATCCTTCGTTAGTTCCTCCGGGTCAGCATCCTCCAATTTGGATTGCAGTGATGAAAAAACTTCGAAGCAACCTTCCAAGGCCTTTATCCGTATGTTCAGCTCTCCTATTGTTGCTACAAATTCGCCTTGGTTGTTGCGATTTCCTTGATTCGCTCTATTTGTTTGGCGCACACGTTTCTTTTGTTGCGAAGAGTTTCGGCTTTTGACATTTTTTGGTAACGGAAAACAAAAGTGTATTTTACATACATAAAATAATAAACAATAGTGTATTTCCCGATACATCTGAATCTTGGCAATCACTTCGGGGTCACCAGAATGTTCGTGATAAATTGAACCAACTCAACGATGTAAGTAGAAAAGTGCGATTAAATCATTAACATGTGCCGTGTTGCCAAGATGAGCGAGACTTTATTATAGCGATAGTCTAAGTTAATGCTTAACATTTTTGAAGACAGGTAGATTATTTCCTGTGACTATTACTATTGAATTGCCACAGTGCAGCAGTATAAGAGGATTACCCAATAGACATATTGTTTATATTTGCGAATTATATAGTTTTATAGCAAATAATTGTGCAAATCTAATCGACACGTTCATTTATCCTCGGAGGTGCTTCTAAATCCTCATTCCTAGATACTTCGCCTCGTTTGCATAGGGAATTTGTGTAGAGTTTATGAACATAAGTAAATTGTTGACCTTTCTGTACGTAAAATTGACATCCGTGGACTTGTTCTCAATTGTTCTCGTTAAGAACGATTCGCCAAATCTTCGCCCAGACGTAAATTTCATCCAAAGCATTTTGAAGGCTTCTCGTTGATGACTCAACTCAGGTGAATCACCTGTTGCCAGTGTAAAGTATTTTCTTGGATCTTTCCCGATCATTGCTGTATAAAGCGCAGCACGCTATAGTTAAGTGGCAAATTACTGCCGATATATTGAGCCGAAATTTGATGATCAAGACTGTCTTTATTTATCAAACTGTTTTAATCAAATTCTTTTGTCGCAGTGCATTAAGTTTTCAAAAATTACAGAATAATTTATTCTTAAATCTAATACCCTCCTGCAAGGTCGGGGTTAGAATAGCCTTGAGGCAAGGTATGCCTGTCGTAAGAGCCGACTTAAATCCAATGGAAGAAGTACTCTTTAATGCTTCAACGCATGCTGTCGATGCTGCTCCATTTAGGGCAACTTTTGGTAGTAAGGTTCAAACTTATAGATGAATCTGAAGATTAAATTAAAATCCAGAAGCATCTGTCACACATTGTGCGGCTCATTGGTCGGCGTCTGCCTCCAAAGGGGCGGCTGTATTTAAAAATGAAAATAGAAGTGACTGACCTATTTCTCATAAAAACGACAAGTTAAAAAAAAATGACAATGAACAAAACGTAATGAACTCCGAGCTTAGCTTACTGAAATAGAGCGACTCTTCCACGATCTAAAAATGGAAGTCGACTCTGCGAAAACAAAACGAGGATGTTAAAAATACTCGTTTAACGAAGGACTGTGAGGTCACGAAAGAGTCTGTAACACCGAACCGACCAGCAGTCGAATATTTTGCGGACGGGGAAGAACTTGCAATTGAGACCGATTCAGTTTTAAAGAAAAGGTATAGCAAGAAGCGTAAAGCGAATTTCTCTCCCGAAGTAATACAAAAAAAAAAAGATAAGCCCTCTGGCTCAAGCAAAGCTAAACCAGAAGGGAAAATTCGTCCACCTCCCGCAATAAACATCGTCGGGATAGCAGACTTCGGGAAATTGTTCAACCTTCTTGCAAACACGGTGAGAACAGAAAACTATAAGCTTACTTAACGTGAGGAAAGTAAATGTTGACAACGCCGATTCCTATCGCGCGCTGTCGCGTAGACTGAATGCAGAAAGAATCGAGTGGTATACTTATCAAAATAAGTACATAAAACCACTGGGAGTCATTGTAAGGTGGCTCCACCCATCATGCACAAAAGAAGACGTTGTAAAAGACGTAAAAACTAAGGCCGTAAAATAATTGATGCCGATGATATCGTTAAAAAGGAAAAGCAACGCATGGAAGGAGAAAGATACACTGTGATCAGACGCGGAAAGAACTGAGAGCATAAACGATATTTATAAAATAAAATGATACTTAACATGAGGGTTAAAATCGAACCCATGCGAAAGGGTAATAGAATGATACCACATTGTAAGCGATGCCAAGAATTCAGGCACACAAGTGACTACTGCCAAAAAGAACCACGTTGCGTGAAATGTGCCGGAAAACACCTCTTAACAGAGTGAAATATTGACATAAAGACTCCAGCAGTTTGCGCCAATTGCCACGGAAACCACCCCGCAAACTATCGAGGATGCGAAGTAGCCATAGTGGTGGGGCAAACGAAATCAAGGCAAGATCGCCCACAACATATGCAGTGTCTCAGATCCTCGCTGTAATCTTGGAAAAACTTGAGGATCAGACAAAAATCAACAAACTTATATTTGAAAAACTTATATTTCTTATATTATATCAACAAACTTATATTTGACAAAGAGAGCAAGCTCGAGTTTAAGCCTCGAAAAAATTACAAGAGCATATGAATATGAAACAGTTATTTAAAATACTAACATGGAATGCAAACGGCCTTCTGAGTAAAATAGACGAACTAGAAATATTTCTACGGAAAAATAATATGTATTGATATTTGCATGATAACGGAAACTCACATTAAAAACGGGTCTACACCCAAACTTAAAGGTTAGAATGATTATAACGCACATCACTCTTCGCAAAATTCGAGAGGAGGATCCTCCCTCTACATTAAGAACTGCATAAAGCACTTCAAGAACACAGAAGTTGAGCTAGACTCTGTGCAGATCAGTTCAGTTTCTATAAAAATTGACTGCTTCGATTACAACAAAAAAAAAAAAGACTTGGTTCTTTTTCACGGTCCCCACCTCCGCGAGGGTCTGACAAGCCCTCCGAGAGTATCATTTGTCTTGAAAAACTTCTCAAACAGCCGTTCGGATTCGGCAAAAAAATTGTAGGTCCCTTTGATTGTAAAGGAAATTAACACACCAGCATACATTGTTGAGAAGTTGGCCCTGGTTCACCTCGAGCTGTTGCGCCACTCTATTTATATATTTAGATTACAACATTGCATCTTGTTATTTGTCGCCAGGATATAGACTGGTGGAAGACGATCTTGATCGTATGTATGACTTCATTGGGTCCAATTTTATCATTGTGGGTGACTTTAACGCGAAGCATACTTTGGGGTTATCGCAATTCAACAAGAGGCAGATTACTGTTCAAAAACAGTATGAAACGTGGGGTGGAGTTTTTCTCCACGGGAAAGCCAACATATTGGCCGGTTGGCCACAGAAATAAAAAGCCTGAACTTGTCGACTTCTTCATCGCTAAAGGATACTCCAAACACCTTACGCTTGTCGAAGAGTGCTAGGATCTTTGCTCAGACCACTCAGGAGTAATCTTAAAGATCGGTGGAACGTATTGCAGGTCGTCAACGTATTGCAAGCCTTCGACTAGGTATGGCACGAAGGCTTGAAATGTAAGCTACAGCAAAACTTGCCGGAAGACATGTTTAGAATATTAAAAAATTATCTTGAAAGCAGACTCTTTCGTGTTAGGTGTAGTACTGAATATTCGAGTTTCAAGCAAATTTGAGCTGGAGTACCCCAGGGAAGTGCCCTCGGCCCGACCCTATTCCTGCTCTACACAAGAGACATACATCTAGATGACGAGACAGTCGTGGCCACGTCTCAATGTGAGACAACCTCTATTTTCAAAGTTTCATGGTGAAAAGGTGTCGACACTACTCTGTCTATATCTAAGAGTTTGCATATACATATTCTTAAGCAATTCATTTATAAACTCTTTTCTCTGTTCCAGTTAAAACTTAATTTTCGGGAACATCCGTTCTTTAAAATAAATATCTCAACTATAGTTTTTGCAACTGTAACTGCTTCTTTAGTTTCAATTGGGAGTGCTTCTACAATTTTCTTTAGTTCACATTGTATCATTAGAACGTATTTATAACCATTTGATAGTTTCGATGGTCCAATAGTATTAATTGAAATAGTTTTTTTTTTCAAATGACGTTCTGGGTTATAATCTGTTGCTATAATTTTTTATTTAATATATTTTGTTACCTTAACTTCATTACAGGTCCGCAATTTTCGATCTTTGAAACCGTTTATCTTCAAATATGCAAAAGTTTTTAAATAAAGGCAAAAACATAACTTCGTTGCTGATTTCAATGTCAAAAGGAACTAAGAATAATAGATTTCCGCTCAATCTTAATACCCTTAGGACATTTGAGGTAAAACATGAAATTCATCATTTTGCTCTTTGTCTCTAGAAACGCCAGACATTTGCGATTTTTTTTTTGTCGATTCTTCCTTGATTTGATCTGCTTTCAGATCAAATTTGATTTTGGGTAATCTTCTGCATTGTTTTTGTACTGGATAATGTTCTTTAGTATGCTAGCGGTCAGCATGCCGGCTAATAAAAGTATTTGACAACGTTGACAGCGTTGTTCATTAGTGCCATGTTCATTTATTTAAGACTTAAATAATTTGTTTAATTCGCAACTGGCATACTGATGTCTTGTTCCCCTCCCTGATCTATATTAGAACAGTTTGGCAGGAGCACCATGTAAAGTTTTGTCTGGGATCTCTATTGTTACTGTATAAAGCGAAAGTTAAGTAGCAAATTACTGCCGACATATTGAGCCCGAAGTTTGATGATGAGGACGATCTTTATTAATCGATTTGCTTTCTATTTATACAAAAGTCTTACCAATGCAATGTGCAGCGCGGTGCATAAAGTATTCAAAAATTACATAATACTTTATTATCTAATTACTACACCAGGATGGCCGTGTCGTCTGCGAACATAACCATAACTGTCTGGTCATCTTGAGGTACGCTCTTGAGGGGAACGCTTCCCTGGGGTACGCCACCTCCAATTTGCTTGAACTTGAAATTTGCTTTGGCTCGAGTACTCAGAACCATACCTAACACGAAAGAGTCTGGTGGACTTTTTCTCCACGGGAAAGCCAACATATTGGCCGGTTGGCCGCAGGAATAAAAAGCCTGAACTTGTCGACTTCTTCATCGCTAAAGGGTACCCCAAACACCTTACGCGAGTCGAAGGGTGCTATGATCTTTGCTCAGACCACTCAGGAGTAATCTTGAAGATGGGTGGAAGAGCCGAAAATAGAAAGAGCTCCCAGATTAGCTAGCAAAAACATGAACTGGGACGCCTTCAGAAAGAACTGTAAGGAGGGTGTTGGCCTGAATGTGCCAATGAAAACTCCTTTCGAGTTAGAAATCGCATTTGACAAATTTATTGAAGCAATTCAGAGCGCTGCTTGGAACAACACTTCGTCCCAAAAGAACGCAGTTAGCACCGACGGGCATGTAGGCACAACATATCCGCTCGAAATCGAAGAATTGATCACTGAAAATAGAAGAGCGCGTAGAAGATGGCAAGGCACGAGGGCTCGAAGGTTATGGTCATCTATATTGCGCAGTTTGTGTAACATTCTATTTATTTATTAAAATTATTTCTGGATATATTTTACAGTCTGTACCTAATATACTTTTTTCATAGTGCTGCCTACTGTTCTTAAATTGGGTTTCGTTACTCTAAAAAAAGGCTGGCAAAAAGCCTTACCGTAACGAAAATAGAGGGAAGGACATACTCTTTCTTGGCCTTTTTTAGGATTTTTATAATTTAAGACCCATAAAACAGCAATTTCGATTATTTTTAATTACCGTTAGACTTTTTGATGAATTTTACAACCACCTGTGCTAGCATTTGCCACTTTTCTCAAATTCTGTGGACATGGATTCCTGTGAAAACGGTAGAAATATGCTGTTTTTTCATTTCGCTTGTTTGAATGGGCTTAAGAACTTAGGGTCGAAAACGGAAATTTCGAAACGTTTTTGATGCAGTTCGCTTGCCTTTTAAACATTACATGCTTCAGCCAAATTTAAACAAGGTCGTCATAACCGTTAAGGATCTCGAAATCTTTAAAAAATAGTTTTCGAAAATGTTTTCACGTTTTTAAGTTAAATCTTTGAAGTTTTTGAATATTCGAAGACTGCTATAGTTTTGTATAAGATTTAAGAAGATTGACTATGCCCGGTGTTAATTTAAAAATTTTACTTTATACCGTTTAGGGGATAGAAAGGGAGACATGCGTTCTTTTGAACCTTTTTTTTTAATTTCTTAAATTTCAAATCAATAAACAAATATTTTGAAGGTTTTTCCAGTTCCCGTTAGACTTTTTTCCAATAGCACAACCATTAGCACTAGCCTTGGGTGTTTTTTTTTTAATTCTATGGCCACCGGTTTATGCGCAAACGGTAAAACAAGCTCCTATTTTATTTCGTGTTTTAAATAGGCTTTTAAAAACTTAGGTTGAAAACGGCAATTTAAAAATTTTTTAACGCAGCCTTCCTTCTTTTTGTAAGCTTTGTATTTTAACCGAATCTGAAAAAGATCGCCTATAGCACTAAGCTACAAGAAGACTTTAAAAAATTGTTTTCGAAAATGCTTTTATGTTTTTGAGTTGAATCTCAGAAGATTTTGAAATTTCAAAATCCGCTAAAAGTTTCCTTAAAATTTTTAATTATTTCTGATACGTGTGATTTTTTTTATAGAAATCCACCAAACAGCACCGGTGATAAGGGGGGGGGATACGTTTTTTCATGCATTTTTGCGACTTTTTTTCGAAAATGCGTCAAGACTGCAGTACTCAAACTGTTTTTGAAAAATATGACCTAAGCACTTGATTTCTTTTGAGTTGCTTTATACGTGTGTTCAATATTGATTTTGAACGATAAGCCGTTCAAAAGTTATGGCCTCCAACAATTTAAAGAACGTAATGCATTTTCGACTCTTCATTTCTTAAAAACGTTTTGATATTTTCGAAAAGTTTTAATTTTTGATTAAAGCTTAGTATTTCTTAAACCTAAGTTTCGTTTTTCTAGTTCTTGCCTACTAAACTTCTTGAAAAAAACACAGAAAAACATTAAGTCCATTTTCACATGAAATTTCAAACTGTAATTAAACCAATTAACAGTGCCTAAAAAAAATTGCCTCTTTGGATTCTCTGACTATTTATACCCAGTTTATACGCATACCAAATCTTGTCTTTCTACGACTTACCGTTCAGAAGTTATAAAGCGATTGGACGGAAGGGGGACAACGTAGTGATACCATAAGAGGTCCTTTTTCCATTTTTGGACGGACCGCTAAAAATATGTTCAAGTGCTTTCCTCGACGTATCGCAAGCCTTCGACTAGGTATGGCACGAAGGCTTGAAATATAAGCTACAGCAAAACTTGCCGGAAGACATATTAAAAAATTATCTTGAAAGCAGACTCTTTCGTGTTAGGTGTAGTACTGAATATTCGAGTTTCAAGCAAATTTGAGCTTGAGTACCCCAGGGAAATGTCCTCGGTCCGACCCTATTCCTGCTCTACACAAGAGACATACATCTAGATGACGAGACAGTCGTGGCAAGGTATCAATGTGAGACAACCTCTATTTTCAAAGTTTCATGGTGAAAAGGTGTCGACACTACTCTGTCTATATCTAAGAGCTTGCATATACATATTCTTAAGCAATTCATTTGTAAATTCTGTTCTCTGTTCCAGTTAAAACTTAATTTTCGGGAACATCCGTTCTTTAAAATAAATATCTCAACTATAGTTTTTGCAACTGTAACTGCTTCTTTAGTTTCAATTGGGAGTGCTTCTACAAATTTCTTTAGTTCACATTGTATCATTAGTACGTATTTATAACCATTTGATAGTTTCGATGGTCCAATAGTATTAATTGAAATAGTTTCTATTAGTAAGTAATAGTTTCTAATAGTATAATTATTTAATATATTTTGTTACCTTAACTTCATTACAGGTTCCGCAATTTTTGATCTTTGAAACCGTTAATCTTCAAATATGCAAAAGTTTTTAAATAAAGGCAAAAACATAACTTCGTTTCTGATTTCAATGTCAAAAGGAACTAAGAATAATAGAATTCCGCTCAATCTTAATACCCTTAGGACATTTGAGGTAAAACATGAAATTCATCATTTTGCTCCTTGTCTCTAGAAACACCAGACATTTGCGATTTTTTTTTGTCGATTCTTCCTTGATTTGATCTGCTTTCAGATCAAATTTGAATTTGGGTAATCTTCTGCATTGGTTTGTACTGGATAATGTTCCTTAGAATGCTAGCGGTCAGCATGCCGGCTAATAAAAGTATTTGACAACGTTGACAGCGTCGTTCATTAGTGCCATGTTCATTTATTTAAGACTTAAATAATTTGTTTAATTCGCAACTGGCATACTGATGTCTTGTTCCCCTCCCTGATCTATATTAGAACAGTTTGGCAGGAGCAATATGTAAAGTTTTGTCTGGGATCTCTATTGTTATTGTATAAAGCGAAAGTTAAGTAGCAAATAACTGCCGACATATTGAGCCCGAAGTTTGATGATGAGGACGATCTTTATTAATCGATTTGCTTTCTATTTATACAAAAGTCTTACCAATGCAATGTGCAGCGCGGTGCATAAAGTATTCAAAAATTACATAATACTTTATTATCTAATTACTACACCAGGATGGCCGTGTCGTCTGCGAACATAACCATAACTGTCTGGTCATCTTGAGGTACGCTCTTGAGGGGAACGCTTCCCTGGGGTACGCCACCTCCAATTTGCTTGAGCTTGAAATTTGCTATGGTTCGAGTACTCAGAACCATACCTAACACGAAAGAGTCTGGTGGACTTTTTCTCCACGGGAAAGCCAACATATTGGCCGGTTGGCCACAGGAATAAAATGCCTGAACTTGTCGACTTCTTCATCGCTAAAGGGTACCCCAAACACCTTACGCGAGTCGAAGGGTGCTATGATCTTTGCTCAGACCACTCAGGAGTAATCTTGAAGATGGGTGGAAGAGCCGAAAATAGAAAGAGCTCCCAGATTAGCTAGCAAAAACATGAACTGGGACGCCTTTAGAAAGAACTGTAAGGAGGGTGTTGGCCTGAATGTGCCAATGAAAACTCCTTTTGAGTTAGAAACCGCATTTGACAAATTTATTGAAGCAATTCAGAGCGTTGCTTGGAACAACACTTCGTCCCAAAAGAACGCAGCTAGCACCGACGGGCATGCAGGCACAACATATCCGCTCGAAATCGAAGAATTGATTACTGAAAATAGAAGAGCGCGTAGAAGATGGCAAGGCACGAGGGCTCGAAGGTTATGGTCATCAATATCGCGCAGTTTGTGTAACATTCTATTTATTTATTAAAATTATTTCTGGATATATTTTACAGTCTGTACCTAATATACTTTTTTCATAGTGCTGCCTACTGTTCTTATATTGAGTTTCGTTACTCTAAAAAAAGGCTGGCAAAAAGCTTTACCGTTACGAAAATAGAGGGAAGGACATACTCTTTCTTGGCCTTTTTTAGGATTTTTATAATTTAAGACCCATAAAACAGCAATTTCGATTATTTTTAATTACCGTTAGACTTTTTGATGAATTTTACAACCACCTGTGCTAGCATTTGCCACTTTTCTCAAATTCTGTGGACATGGATTCCTGAGAAAACGGTAGAAATATGCTGTTTTTTCATTTCGCTTGTTTGAATGGGCTTAAGAACTTAGGGTCGAAAACGGAAATTTCGAAACGTTTTTGATGCAGTTCGCTTGCCTTTTAAACATTACATGCTTCAGCCAAATTTAAACAAGGTCGTCATAACCGTTAAGGATCTCGAAATCTTTAAAAAATAGTTTTCGAAAATGTTTTCACGTTTTTAAGTTAAATCTTTGAAGTTTTTGAATATTCGAAGACTGCTATAGTTTTGTATAAGATTTAAGAAGATTGACTATGCCCGGTGTTAATTTAAAAATTTTACTTTATACCGTTTAGGGGATAGAAAGGGAGACATGCGTTCTTTTGAACCTTTTTTTTTAATTTCTTAAATTTCAAATCAATAAACAAATATTTTGAAGGTTTTTCCAGTTCCCGTTAGACTTTTTTCCAATAGCACAACCATTAGCACTAGCCTTGGGTGTTTTTTTTTTAATTCTATGGCCACCGGTTTATGCGCAAACGGTAAAACAAGCTCCTATTTTATTTCGTGTTTTAAATAGGCTTTTAAAAACTTAGGTTGAAAACGGCAATTTAAAAATTTTTTAACGCAGCCTTCCTTCTTTTTGTAAGCTTTGTATTTTAACCGAATCTGAAAAAGATCGCCTATAGCACTAAGCTACAAGAAGACTTTAAAAAATTGTTTTCGAAAATGCTTTTATGTTTTTGAGTTGAATCTCAGAAGATTTTGAAATTTCAAAATCCGCTAAAAGTTTCCTTAAAATTTTTAATTATTTCTGATACGTGTGATTTTTTTTATAGAAATCCACCAAACAGCACCGGTGATAAGGGGGGGGGATACGTTTTTTCATGCATTTTTGCGACTTTTTTTCGAAAATGCGTCAAGACTGCAGTACTCAAACTGTTTTTGAAAAATATGACCTAAGCACTTGATTTCTTTTGAGTTGCTTTATACGTGTGTTCAATATTGATTTTGAACGATAAGCCGTTCAAAAGTTATGGCCTCCAACAATTTAAAGAACGTAATGCATTTTCGACTCTTCATTTCTTAAAAACGTTTTGATATTTTCGAAAAGTTTTAATTTTTGATTAAAGCTTAGTATTTCTTAAACCTAAGTTTCGTTTTTCTAGTTCTTGCCTACTAAACTTCTTGAAAAAAACACAGAAAAACATTAAGTCCATTTTCACATGAAATTTCAAACTGTAATTAAACCAATTAACAGTGCCTAAAAAAAATTGCCTCTTTGGATTCTCTGACTATTTATACCCAGTTTATACGCATACCAAATCTTGTCTTTCTACGACTTACCGTTCAGAAGTTATAAAGCGATTGGACGGAAGGGGGACAACGTAGTGATACCATAAGAGGTCCTTTTTCCATTTTTGGACGGACCGCTAAAAATATGTTCAAGTGCTTTCCTCGACGTATCGCAAGCCTTCGACTAGGTATGGCACGAAGGCTTGAAATATAAGCTACAGCAAAACTTGCCGGAAGACATATTAAAAAATTATCTTGAAAGCAGACTCTTTCGTGTTAGGTGTAGTACTGAATATTCGAGTTTCAAGCAAATTTGAGCTTGAGTACCCCAGGGAAATGTCCTCGGTCCGACCCTATTCCTGCTCTACACAAGAGACATACATCTAGATGACGAGACAGTCGTGGCAAGGTATCAATGTGAGACAACCTCTATTTTCAAAGTTTCATGGTGAAAAGGTGTCGACACTACTCTGTCTATATCTAAGAGCTTGCATATACATATTCTTAAGCAATTCATTTGTAAATTCTGTTCTCTGTTCCAGTTAAAACTTAATTTTCGGGAACATCCGTTCTTTAAAATAAATATCTCAACTATAGTTTTTGCAACTGTAACTGCTTCTTTAGTTTCAATTGGGAGTGCTTCTACAAATTTCTTTAGTTCACATTGTATCATTAGTACGTATTTATAACCATTTGATAGTTTCGATGGTCCAATAGTATTAATTGAAATAGTTTCTATTAGTAAGTAATAGTTTCTAATAGTATAATTATTTAATATATTTTGTTACCTTAACTTCATTACAGGTTCCGCAATTTTTGATCTTTGAAACCGTTAATCTTCAAATATGCAAAAGTTTTTAAATAAAGGCAAAAACATAACTTCGTTTCTGATTTCAATGTCAAAAGGAACTAAGAATAATAGAATTCCGCTCAATCTTAATACCCTTAGGACATTTGAGGTAAAACATGAAATTCATCATTTTGCTCCTTGTCTCTAGAAACACCAGACATTTGCGATTTTTTTTTGTCGATTCTTCCTTGATTTGATCTGCTTTCAGATCAAATTTGAATTTGGGTAATCTTCTGCATTGGTTTGTACTGGATAATGTTCCTTAGAATGCTAGCGGTCAGCATGCCGGCTAATAAAAGTATTTGACAACGTTGACAGCGTCGTTCATTAGTGCCATGTTCATTTATTTAAGACTTAAATAATTTGTTTAATTCGCAACTGGCATACTGATGTCTTGTTCCCCTCCCTGATCTATATTAGAACAGTTTGGCAGGAGCACCATGTAAAGTTTTGTCTGGGATCTCTATTGTTACTGTATAAAGCGAAAGTTAAGTAGCAAATTACTGCCGACATATTGAGCCCGAAGTTTGATGATGAGGACGATCTTTATTAATCGATTTGCTTTCTATTTATACAAAAGTCTTACCAATGCAATGTGCAGCGCGGTGCATAAAGTATTCAAAAATTACATAATACTTTATTATCTAATTACTACACCAGGATGGCCGTGTCGTCTGCGAACATAACCATAACTGTCTGGTCATCTTGAGGTACGCTCTTGAGGGGAACGCTTCCCTGGGGTACGCCACCTCCAATTTGCTTGAACTTGAAATTTGCTTTGGCTCGAGTACTCAGAACCATACCTAACACGAAAGAGTCTGGTGGACTTTTTCTCCACGGGAAAGCCAACATATTGGCCGGTTGGCCGCAGGAATAAAAAGCCTGAACTTGTCGACTTCTTCATCGCTAAAGGGTACCCCAAACACCTTACGCGAGTCGAAGGGTGCTATGATCTTTGCTCAGACCACTCAGGAGTAATCTTGAAGATGGGTGGAAGAGCCGAAAATAGAAAGAGCTCCCAGATTAGCTAGCAAAAACATGAACTGGGACGCCTTCAGAAAGAACTGTAAGGAGGGTGTTGGCCTGAATGTGCCAATGAAAACTCCTTTCGAGTTAGAAATCGCATTTGACAAATTTATTGAAGCAATTCAGAGCGCTGCTTGGAACAACACTTCGTCCCAAAAGAACGCAGTTAGCACCGACGGGCATGTAGGCACAACATATCCGCTCGAAATCGAAGAATTGATCACTGAAAATAGAAGAGCGCGTAGAAGATGGCAAGGCACGAGGGCTCGAAGGTTATGGTCATCTATATTGCGCAGTTTGTGTAACATTCTATTTATTTATTAAAATTATTTCTGGATATATTTTACAGTCTGTACCTAATATACTTTTTTCATAGTGCTGCCTACTGTTCTTAAATTGGGTTTCGTTACTCTAAAAAAAGGCTGGCAAAAAGCCTTACCGTAACGAAAATAGAGGGAAGGACATACTCTTTCTTGGCCTTTTTTAGGATTTTTATAATTTAAGACCCATAAAACAGCAATTTCGATTATTTTTAATTACCGTTAGACTTTTTGATGAATTTTACAACCACCTGTGCTAGCATTTGCCACTTTTCTCAAATTCTGTGGACATGGATTCCTGAGAAAACGGTAGAAATATGCTGTTTTTTCATTTCGCTTGTTTGAATGGGCTTAAAAACTCAGGGTCGAAAACGGAAATTTCGAAACGTTTTTGATGCAGTTCGCTTGCCTTTTAAACATTACATGCTTCAGCCAAATTTAAACAAGGACGTCATAACCGTTAAGGATCACTAAATCTTTAAAAAATAGTTTGCGAAAATGTTTTCATGTTTTTCAGATCTCTTCCAAGATCTAAAAATGGAAGTTGACTTTTTGCGAAAAGAAAACGAGGATATTAAAAATACTCGTTTAACGAAAGACTGTGACGTAACGAAAGAGTGTGTAACACCGAACCGACCAGCAGTCGAATACTTCACGCACGAGGACAAACTTGCACTTGAGACCGATTCAGTCTTAAGGAAAAGGTCTAGCAAGAAGCGAAAGGCGAATTCTTCTCCCGAAGTAATACAAAAAGAAGATAAGCCCTCAGGCTCAAACAAGGCTAAACCAGAAGCGAAAATTCGTCCACCTCCCGCAATAAACATCGGCGGGATAGCAGACTTTGGGAGATTGCGCAACCTTCTTGCAAACACGGTGAGAACAGAAAACTATAAGCTTACCTCGCACCGAAATAACGGGTGGAAAGTAAATGTTGACAACGCCGATTCCTATCGCGCACTGTCTCTTAGACTGAATGCAGAAAGAATCGAGTGGTATACTTATCAAAATAAGTACGAAAAACCACTGCGAGTCATTGTAAGGGGGCTCCACCCATCATGCACAAAAGAAGACGTTGTAAAAGACGTAAGAAATAAAGGCCTTAAAATTATTGATGCCGTCAATATCATTAAAAAGGAAAAGCAACGCACGGAAGGAGAAAGAGACACTGTGATCAGACGCGGCCTTCCAATTTTTATGCTCTCCTTTGAAAGAACTGAGAGCATACACGATATTTATAAAATAAAAATGATACTTAACATCAGGGTTAAAATCGAACCCATGCGAAAGGGCAATAGACTGATACCACAGTGTAAGCGATGCCAAGAATTCAGGCACACAAGTGCCTACTGCCAAAAAGAACCACGTTGCGTGAAATGTGCCGGAAAACACCTGTCAACAGAGTGCAAAGTTGACATAAAGGCTCCAGCAGTTTGCGCCAATTGCCACGGAAACCACCCCGCGAACTATCGAGGATGCGAAGTAGCCATAGAGCTGTAAAAGGGACGAGAACCTCTTAAGGAAAATACTAGAGGTCAGAATCAAAGCCTAGGACGCCCAAAACCTGCTGAAACTCCTAAGCCAAAGACTCCAAAGCCGATCAAAAGTGGAAGATTGGCAAAGGAGGCGTCGACAAAAGGCGTAAAAGCTCCACAAAAGGGCGGCGCCAGTTCAAGTGCAGCGGAGAAACCACCACTGGTCGGACCGAAATCATACGCACAGGTTGCGGCAAACGAAAACAAGGCAAGATCGCCCACAACAGATGCAGTGTCTCAGATCCTCGCTGTAATCTTAGAGAAACTTGAGGATCAGACTAAAATCAACAAAGTTATATTTGACAAACTGAGCAAGCTTGAGTTTAAGCCTCGAAAAAATTACAAGAGAACATGAATATGAAACAGTTATTTAAAATACTAACATGGAATGCAAACGGCCTTCTGAATAAAATAGACGAACTAGAAGTATTTCTACGGAAAAACAATATTGATATTTGCATGATTACGGAAACTCACCTTAAAAACGGGTCTACACCCAAACTTAAAGGTTACAATGACTATCACGCACATCACCCTTCGAAAAATTCGAGAGGAGGATCCTCCCTCTACATTAAGAACTGCATAAAGCACTTCAAGAACAGAGAAGTTGAGCTAGACTCTATGCAGATCAGTTCAGTTTCTGTAAAAATTTACTGCTTAGATTATAACATTGCATCTTGTTATTTCCCGCCAGGATATAGACTGGTGGAAGACGATCTTTTTATCGTATGTATGACTTCATTGGGTCCAATTTTATCATTGGGGGTGACTTTAACGCGAAGCATACTTTTTGGGGCTCACGATGCAATTCAACAAGAGGCAGATTACTGTACAAAAATAATATCAAGCGTGGGATGGACTTTTTCTCCACGGGTAAGCCAACATATTGGCCAACCGATAGGAATAAAAAGCCTGACCTTGTTGATTTTTTCATCGCTAAAGGGTACCCCAAATACCTTACGCGAATTGAAGAGTGTTATGATCTTTGCTCAGACCACTCAGGAGTTATCTTGAAGATGTGTGGAAGACTGGCGAAAATAGAAAGAGCTCCTAGATTAGCTAGCAAAAACATGAACTGGGACGCTTTCAGAAAGGACTGTAAGGAGGGTGTTGGCTTGAATGTGCCATTGAAAACTCCTTTCGAGTTAGAAACTGCAGTTGACAAATTCATTGAAGCAATTCAGAGCGCTTCTTGGAACAACAATTCGTCCCAAAAGAACGCAGTTAGCACCGACGGGCATGTACGTAAAACATATCCGCTCGAAATCGAAGAATTGATTCGTGAAAAGAGAAGAGCGCGTAGGAGATGGCAAGGCACGAGGGCTCCCAGACAAAACCCTATTGAACCACCTCTCTAACAAACTGAAAGGAATGTTGCAAGATCTTAAAAATCGTGAGACCACTGAATACCTTGAAGGCTTGTCGGCGGATAGGAGCTCAAACTACTCGCTGTGGAAAACAGTTAAGTATATCAAGAAACCTATAATCCACTCGGCACCAATAAAAAAAGCTAACGGCGAATGGGCAAGAGAAGACAAAGAGAAAGCGAATTTGTTTGCTGAACATTTAGAAGAAACATTCAAGCCTTTCGACGGTCCGCCCTTGGCTGACGTTCTAAACAACAACGGGGAACCTGATAGCTTTAGAATGAAAAAAGTTTCGTTAGTTGAACTCCGACAGACAATTAGCAAACTTAAAAATAATAAGGCCCCGGGTTACGACCTGATCACTGGCGAAATCTTAAAAGAGCTACCAAAAAAGGCATTAGTCAAGCTACTTTATATGATAAATGCTTCTCTTAGACTTCTATACGTTTCAAGACATTGGAAAGTTGCTGAAGTCATTATGGTTCCTAAACCGGGAAAATGCGCAAATGATAAAAAATCTTATAGGCCCATATCGCTTCTGCCGATAATATCGAAAGTATTCGAGAAACTTCTGCTGAAGCGATTACAACCAATAATTGCAGAAAGACGCTTGATCCCGGATCATCAATTCGGTTTCAGACCTAACCATTCCACAATAGATCAAGTCTACAGAATAACGCATGAAATTGAAAAAGCCTTAGAAGGGAAAAAAATATGTTCAAGTGCTTTCCTCGACGTATCGCAAGCCTTCGACAAGATATGGCACGAGGGCTTGAAATATAAGCTACGGCAAAACTTGTCGGAAGACATGTTTAAAATATTGGAAAATTATCTTGAAAGCAGACTCTTTCGTGTTAGGTGTAGTAGTGAATACTCTAGTTTCAAGCAAATTCGGGCTGGCGTACCCCAGGGAAGCGTCCTCGGTCCGACCCTGTTCCTGCTCTACACAAGAGACATACCTCTAGATGACGAGACAGTCGTGGCCACGTTTGCGGACGATACGGCCATCCTGGCAACAGGTGAATCAGTCGAGTCATCAACGAGAAACCTCCAACGAGCATTGGACAGAATTTGTGTCTGGACGAAGACTTGGCGAATCGCTCTTAACGAGAACAAGTCTACGCATGTGAATTTCACTTACAGAAGGGTTAACAATTTGCCTCTGTTCATAAATTCTGCACAAATACCTTATGCAAATGAAGCGAAGTATCTAGGGATGACACTGGACGCTAAACTAAGGTGGAAACCACATGTAAAGAAGAAGCGTGACGAGCTCGAGATTAGGCTCAGGGAAATGTATTGGCTTATTGGAAGATTTTCGAAATTAAGCACATATAACAAACTGCTCTTGTACAGGCAGGTGTTAAAGCCGTCCTGGACATACGGTATACAACTTTGGGGTTGTACCAAGCCGAGCAACATGTCCATGTTGCAGACTTTCCAAAACAAAACACTAAGAGCAATTGTGAATGCTCCATGGTATATTAGGAATAGCGACATTCACAGAGATTTAGGAATAGCTACCGTGGGCGAAGAAGTAACAAACTTCGCTCGAAAGCTAAATGCTCGCCTTCATATTCATTGCAACAATGAAATGATCCGTACTCTAAACGAGACTCTTAATGATGTTAACAACGAGCGACGACTACAAAGAACAAGACCCTTCGATCTAGCGACGTAGGGTGAAGCCGCATAAATGAACGGCTTAGTAGGTGCATTCAGTGGAAAGCAACCTATCCAATGCGATCAACACTATGGAAGCGTAAACTACTTGTTAAGTTAACTTAGTTGTAGTCAAGAAGTATTATGAGAGAGCGAAAATTTACTACTATGAAGTGCGTTCTGGCAGTTTCATAGTGTCTCTCATAAATGGGTGGTTTTTTAGCACGTGCAAATCGGGCATAACCAATATCGGCTAATTCTGTATTATATACCTGCTATAGTGGGGGTATTGGTGTCTTTGAAAGATTTTGGAGTTTTAGCCTCCGTCCACCCTAGAATTAAAAAAAAAATTATTACTATTGTGGCAGTTGTCTGTGACCAAGGTTCGAACACTATTTCTGCATAGAAGAAAATGGAAGTAAGCGACCACTCAGGAGTTATCTTGAAGATGGGTGGAAGACTGGCGAAAATAGAAAGAGCTCCTAGATTAGCTAGCAAAAACATGAACTGGGACGCTTTCAGAAAGGACTGTAAGGAGGGTGTTGGCTTGAATGTGCCATTGAAAACTCCTTTCGAGTTAGAAACTGCAGTTGACAAATTCATTGAAGCAATTCAGAGCGCTGCTTGGAACAACACTTCGTCTCAAAAGAACGCAGTTAGCACCGACGGGCATGTAGGCACAACATATCCGCTCGAAATCCAAGAATTGATCACTGAAAATAGAAGAGCGCGTAGAAGATGGCAAGGCACGAGGGCTCGAAGGTTATGGTCATCTATATTGCGCAGTTTGTGTAACATTCTATTTATTTATTAAAATTATTTCTGGATATATTTTACAGTCTGTACCTAATATACTTTTTTCATAGTGCTGCCTACTGTTCTTATATTGGGTTTCGTTACTCTAAAAAAAGGCTGGCAAAAAGCCTTACCGTAACGAAAATAGAGGGAAGGACATACTCTTTCTTGGCCTTTTTTAGGATTTTTATAATTTAAGACCCATAAAACAACAATTTCGATTATTTTTAATTACCGTTAGACTTTTTGATGAATTTTACAACCACCTGTGCTAGCATTTGCCACTTTTCTCAAATTCTGTGGACATGGATTCCTGAGAAAACGGTAAAAATATGCTGTTTTTTCATTTCGCTTGTTTGAATGGGCTTAAGAACTTAGGGTCGAAAACGGAAATTTCGAAACGTTTTTGATGCAGTTCGCTTGCCTTTTAAACATTACATGCTTCAGCCAAATTTAAACAAGGTCGTCATAACCGTTAAGGATCTCGAAATCTTTAAAAAATAGTTTTTGAAAATGTTTTCACGTTTTTAAGTTAAATCTTCAAAGTTTTTGAATATTCGAAGTCTGCTATAGTTTTGTATAAGATTTAAGAAAATTGACTATGCCCGGTGTTAATTTAAAAATTTTACTTTATACCGTTTAGGGGATAGAAAAGGAGACATGCGTTCTTTTGAACCTTTTTTTAATTTCAAATCCATAAACAAATGTTTTGAAGGTTTTTCCAGTTCCCGTTAGACTTTTTTCCAATAGCACAACCATTAGCACTAGCCTTGGGTGTTTTTTTATTCTATGGCCACCGGTTTATGCGTTAACGGTAAAACAAGCTCCTATATTATTTCGTTTTTTAAATAGGCTTCTAAAAACTTAGGTTGAAAACGGCAATTTAAAATTTTTTTAACGAATCTGAAAAAGATCGCCTATACCGCTAAGCTACAAGAAGACTTTAAAAAATTGTTTTCGAAAATGCTTTTATGTTTTTGAGTTAAATCTCAGAAGATTTTGAAATTTCAAAATCCGCAAAAATTTTCCTTAAAATTTTTAATTATTTCTGATACGTGTGATTTTTTTCATAGAATTCCACCAAACAGCATCGGAGATAAGGGGGGGATACGTTTTTTCATGGATTTTAGCGATTTTTTTTCGAAAATGCGTCAAGACTGCAGTACTCAAACTGTTTTTGAAAAATATGACCTAAGCACTTGGTTTCTTTTGAGTTGCTTTATACGTGTGTTCAATATTGATTTTGAGCGATAAGCCGTTCAAAAGCTATGGCCTCCAACAATTTGAAAAAAGTAATACATTTTCGACTCTTCATTTCTCAAAAACTTTTTGATATTTTCGAAAAGTTCTAATTTTTGATTAAAGCTTAGTATTTCTTAAACCTAAGTTTCGTTTTTCTAGTTCTTGCCTACTAAACTTCTTGAAAAAACACAGAAAAACATTAAGTCCATTTTCACATGAAATTTCAAACTGTAATTAAACCAATTAACAGTGCCTAAAAAAATTGCCCTCTTTGGATTCTCTGACTATTTATACGCAGTTTATACGCACACCAAATCTTGTCTTTCTACGACTTACCGTTCAGAAGTTATAAAGCGATTGGACGGACGGGCGGACAACGTAGTGATACCATAAGAGGTCCTTTTTCCATTTTTGGACGGACCGCAAAAAATATGTTCAAGTTCTTTCCTCGACGTTTCGCAAGCCATCGACTAGGTATGGCACGAAGGCTTGAAATATAGGCTACAGCAAAACTTGCCGGAATACATGTTTAGAACATTAAAAAATTATCTTGAAAGCAGACTCTTTCGTGTTAGGTGTAGTAGACAACATTCGAGTTTTAAGCAAATTTGTGCTAGAGTACCCCAGGGAAATGTCCTCCGTCCGACCCTATTCCTGCTCTACACAAGAGACAGACATCTAGATGACGAGACAGTCGTGGCCTCGTCTCAATGTGAGACAACCTCTATTTTCAAAGTTTCATGGTGAAAAGATGTCGACTCTACTCTGTCTATATCTAAGAGTTTGCATATACATATTCTTAAGCAATTCATTTGTAAATTCTGTTCTCTGTTCCAGTTAAAACTTAATTTTCGGGAACATCCGTTATTTAAAATAAATATCTCAACTATAGTTTTTGCAACTGTAACTGCTTCTTTAGTTTCAATTGGGAGTGCTTCTACAAATTTCTTTAGTTCACATTGTATCATTAGTACGTATTTATAACCATTTGATAGTTTCGATGGTCCAATTGTATTAATTGAAATAGTTTCAAATGACGTTCTGGGTGTATATGTTGCTATAATTTTTTATTTAATATATTTTGTTACCTTAACTTCATTACAGGTTCCGCAATTTTTGATCTTTGAAACCGTTAATCTTCAAATATGCAAAAGTTTTTAAATAAAGGCAAAAACATAACTTCGTTTCTGATTTCAATGTCAAAAGGAACTAAGAATAATAGAATTCCGCTCAATCTTAATACCCTTAGGACATTTGAGGTAAAACATGAAATTCATCATTTTGCTCTTTGTCTCTAGAAACGCCAGACATTTGCGATTTTTCTTCCTTGATTTGATCTGCTTTCAGATCAAATTTGAATTTGGGTAATCTTCTGCATTGGTTTGTACTGGATAATGTTCTTAAGAACGCTAATAAAAGTATTTGACAACGTTGACAGCGTTGTTCATTAGTGCCATGTTCATTTATTTTAGACTTAAATAATTTGTTTAATTCGCAACTGGCATACTGATGTCTTGTTCCCCTCCCTGATCTATATTAGAACAGTTTGGCAGGAGCATCATGTAAAGTTTTGCCTGATATCTCTATTGTTACTGTATAAAGCGATGCACGCTAAAGTTAAGTAGCAAATTACTGCCGACGAAAGAGTCTGCTTTCAAGATTGTTTTTCAATATTCTATACATATCTTCTGGCAAGGTTTACTGTAGCTTATACTTTAAGCCTTTGTGTCATACCTTGTCGAATACTTGCGATACGTCAAGAAAAGAACTAGAACATATCTTTTTCCCTTCTAAGGCTTTTTCAATTTCATGCGTTGTTCTGTAGACTTGATCCATTGTTGAATGATTGGTTCTGGGATCAAACGCCTTTCTGCAGTTATTGGTTGTAATCGCTTCAGCAGAAGTTTTTCAAAGACCTTAAAAATTATCGGCAGAAGCGATATGGGCCTATAAGATTTTTGGTCATTTTGACATTTCCCCCCGTTTCGGGGGACTTCAACAACTTTCCATTGATTTAGAACGTATAAGAGTCTAATAGAAGCGTTTATGATATAAAGTAGCTTGACTAGTGCCTTTTTTCGGTAGTTCTTTCAAGATTGCCAGTGATCAGGTCGTATCCTGGGGCCTTATTATTTTTAAGTTTGTTTATTGCTTCAACTTTTGTTACACTTTTTTCATTCTAAAGCTATCAGGTTCCACATTGTTATTTTGAACGGCGGACCATCGAACGGCTTGAATGTTTCTTTCATGTGTTCCGCAAACAAATCCCCTTTATTTTGGTCTTCTTTTACCCATTCGTCGTTATCTTTCTTTAATGGTGCCGAGTGCGTTATAGGTTTCTTGATTTACTTAACTGCTTTCCACAGCGAGTTGTTCGAGTTCCTTTCCGCCGACAAGCCTTCAAGATAATCAGTGAGCACCCTTTTCGGAGATAAGCCCCTGTTACGGGGTCTTTTGCTTGTCGGAGATATCGTTGCTGGCATGCAGTCTGCCTTCCTAGGCTCGTCGGAGGCGTGGGTCCTTTGACTATTTGACCCTTCTAGCAAAACCATGCCAGTCTTATGCGCCGAAGCTGTTATGGCGCGCGAGAAAATTTTCCTTTACCCTCCCTACCAATCGATTGTTAGCCTCGCCGCGACAATCCCTTAGGTTGCCATCTCCTACTTCCTCATCCTTCCTTTAGCCAACCGCACTAATCCCATATCGCCCCTTTGTTATTAACAGACAGATATACAGAACCGATTAGAACAAAAAAAAAACATAAAAAAAAGAACATGGTCTCGAACACTGCTTCTTTTCGCCAATATATTTCGCCAAAAATTTCACATAGTACCTTTTTATCTGGCTTTATAATCGGCTCTTTTTCTTATAAGCAACTCCTGGAGTAGTCCAATGGGATCTTATCCACGGGGTAATTATTTTCCTAACAAAGGGTCTTTAACCAAGACCAACGCAAAAAACTATATGTTGCAAGAAACAGCGGCTTCTTTACGCCCGCTTTGATAGATCTCCTTTGGACTTATGAACATCTCTTTCATCGTCATAAGCCAAGGAGCTACCAACTAAAGAGCGGTAGCTGGAAAGGTATCACCCAGCAAACGGAAAGACTATACCGCCTCTCTTGACTTTTCCCCTTCCTACGATCAACCCCACCCCATTTGCACAGCAACATATCCGCTCGAAATCGAAGAATTGATCACTGAAAATAGAAGTACGCGTAGAAGATGGCAAGGCACGAGGGCTCGAAGGTTATGGTCATCTATATTGCGCAGTTTGTGTAACATTCTATTTATTTATTAAAATTATTTCTGGATATATTTTACAGTCTGTACCTAATATACTTTTTTCATAGTGCTGCCTACTGTTCTTATATTGGGTTTCGTTACTCTAAAAAAAGGCTGGCAAAAAGCCTTACCGTAACGAAAATAGAGGGAAGGACATACTCTTTCTTGGCCTTTTTTAGGATTTTTATAATTTAAGACCCATAAAACAACAATTTCGATTATTTTTAATTACCGTTAGACTTTTTGATGAATTTTACAACCACCTGTGCTAGCATTTGCCAGCACAGGTGGTTTCCTGAGAAAACGGTAAAAATATGCTGTTTTTTCATTTCGCTTGTT
Source organism: Neoascia interrupta (assembly GCA_947623515.1). Lineage (NCBI taxonomy): Eukaryota > Metazoa > Arthropoda > Insecta > Diptera > Syrphidae > Neoascia > Neoascia interrupta. Next base: position 14,168,992 of record OX392465.1, read on the forward strand.
GAATGGGCTTAAGAACTTAGGGTCGAAAACGGAAATTTCGAAACGTTTTTGATGCAGTTCGCTTGCCTTTTAAACATTACATGCTTCAGCCAAATTTAAACAAGGTCGTCATAACCGTTAAGGATCTCGAAATCTTTAAAAAATAGTTTTTGAAAATGTTTTCACGTTTTTAAGTTAAATCTTCAAAGTTTTTGAATATTCGAAGTCTGCTATAGTTTTGTATAAGATTTAAGAAAATTGACTATGCCCGGTGTTAATTTAAAAATTTTACTTTATACCGTTTAGGGGATAGAAAAGGAGACATGCGTTCTTTTGAACCTTTTTTTAATTTCAAATCCATAAACAAATGTTTTGAAGGTTTTTCCAGTTCCCGTTAGACTTTTTTCCAATAGCACAACCATTAGCACTAGCCTTGGGTGTTTTTTTATTCTATGGCCACCGGTTTATGCGTTAACGGTAAAACAAGCTCCTATATTATTTCGTTTTTTAAATAGGCTTCTAAAAACTTAGGTTGAAAACGGCAATTTAAAATTTTTTTAACGAATCTGAAAAAGATCGCCTATACCGCTAAGCTACAAGAAGACTTTAAAAAATTGTTTTCGAAAATGCTTTTATGTTTTTGAGTTAAATCTCAGAAGATTTTGAAATTTCAAAATCCGCTAAAATTTTCCTTAAAATTTTTAATTATTTCTGATACGTGTGATTTTTTTCATAGAATTCCACCAAACAGCATCGGAGATAAGGGGGGGATACGTTTTTTCATGGATTTTAGCGATTTTTTTTCGAAAATGCGTCAAGACTGCAGTACTCAAACTGTTTTTGAAAAATATGACCTAAGCACTTGGTTTCTTTTGAGTTGCTTTATACGTGTGTTCAATATTGATTTTGAGCGATAAGCCGTTCAAAAGCTATGGCCTCCAACAATTTGAAAAACGTAATACATTTTCGACTCTTCATTTCTCAAAAACTTTTTGATATTTTCGAAAAGTTCTAATTTTTGATTAAAGCTTAGTATTTCTTAAACCTAAGTTTCGTTTTTCTAGTTCTTGCCTACTAAACTTCTTGAAAAAACACAGAAAAACATTAAGTCCATTTTCACATGAAATTTCAAACTGTAATTAAACCAATTAACAGTGCCTAAAAAAAATTGCCCTCTTTGGATTCTCTGACTATTTATACGCAGTTTATACGCACACCAAATCTTGTCTTTCTACGACTTACCGTTCAGAAGTTATAAAGCGATTGGACGGACGGGCGGACAACGTAGTGATACCATAAGAGGTCCTTTTTCCATTTTTGGACGGACCGCAAAGAATATGTTCAAGTTCTTTCCTCGACGTATCGCAAGCCATCGACTAGGTATGGCACGAAGGCTTGAAATATAGGCTACAGCAAAACTTGCCGGAAGACATGTTTAGAACATTAAAAAATTATCTTGAAAGCAGACTCTTTCGTGTTAGGTGTAGTACACAACATTCGAGTTTTAAGCAAATTTGTGCTAGAGTACCCCAGGGAAATGTCCTCCGTCCGACCCTATTCCTGCTCTACACAAGAGACAGACATCTAGATGACGAGACAGTCGTGGCCTCGTCTCAATGTGAGACAACCTCTATTTTCAAAGTTTCATGGTGAAAAGATGTCGACACTACTCTGTCTATATCTAAGAGTTTGCATATACATATTCTTAAGCAATTCATTTGTAAATTCTGTTCTCTGTTCCAGTTAAAACTTAATTTTCGGGAACATCCGTTATTTAAAATAAATATCTCAACTATAGTTTTTGCAACTGTAACTGCTTCTTTAGTTTCAATTGGGAGTGCTTCTACAAATTTCTTTAGTTCACATTGTATCATTAGTACGTATTTATAACCATTTGATAGTTTCGATGGTCCAATAGTATTAATTGAAATAGTTTCAAATGACGTTCTGGGTGTATCTGTTGCTATAATTTTTTATTTAATATATTTTGTTACCTTAACTTCATTACAGGTTCCGCAATTTTTGATCTTTGAAACCGTTAATCTTCAAATATGCAAAAGTTTTTAAATAAAGGCAAAAACATAACTTCGTTTCTGATTTCAATGTCAAAAGGAACTAAGAATAATAGAATTCCGCTCAATCTTAATACCCTTAGGACATTTGAGGTAAAACATGAAATTCATCATTTTGCTCTTTGTCTCTAGAAACGCCAGACATTTGCGATTTTTTTTGTCACTTCTTCCTTGATTTGATCTGCTTTCAGATCAAATTTGAATTTGGGTAATCTTCTGCATTGGTTTGTACTGGATAATGTTCTTAAGAACGCTAATAAAAGTATTTGACAACGTTGACAGCGTTGTTCATTAGTGCCATGTTCATTTATTTTAGACTTAAATAATTTGTTTAATTCGCAACTGGCATACTGATGTCTTGTTCCCCTCCCTGATCTATATTAGAACAGTTTGGCAGGAGCATCATGTAAAGTTTTGCCTGATATCTCTATTGTTACTGTATAAAGCGAAGCACGCTAAAGTTAAGTAGCAAATTACTGCCGACGAAAGAGTCTGCTTTCAAGATTGTTTTTCAATGTTCTATACATATCTTCTGGCAAGGTTTACTGTAGCTTATACTTTAAGCCTTTGTGTCATACCTTGTCGAATACTTGCGATACGTCAAGAAAAGAACTAGAACATATCTTTTTCCCTTCTAAGGCTTTTTCAATTTCATGCGTTGTTCTGTAGACTTGATCCATTGTTGAATGATTGGTTCTGGGATCAAACGCCTTTCTGCAGTTATTGGTTGTAATCGCTTCAGCAGAAGTTTTTCAAAGACCTTAAAAATTATCGGCAGAAGCGATATGGGCCTATAAGATTTTTGGTCATTTTGACATTTCCCCCCGTTTCGGGGGACTTCAACAACTTTCCATTGATTTAGAACGTATAAGAGTCTAATAGAAGCGTTTATGATATAAAGTAGCTTGACTAGTGCCTTTTTTCGGTAGTTCTTTCAAGATTGCCAGTGATCAGGTCGTATCCTGGGGCCTTATTATTTTTAAGTTTGTTTATTGCTTCAACTTTTGTTACACTTTTTTCATTCTAAAGCTATCAGGTTCCACATTGTTATTTTGAACGGCGGACCATCGAACGGCTTGAATGTTTCTTTCATGTGTTCCGCAAACAAATCCCCTTTATTTTGGTCTTCTTTTACCCATTCGTCGTTATCTTTCTTTAATGGTGCCGAGTGCGTTATAGGTTTCTTGATTTACTTAACTGCTTTCCACAGCGAGTTGTTCGAGTTCCTTTCCGCCGACAAGCCTTCAAGATAATCAGTGAGCACCCTTTTCGGAGATAAGCCCCTGTTACGGGGTCTTTTGCTTGTCGGAGATATCGTTGCTGGCATGCAGTCTGCCTTCCTAGGCTCGTCGGAGGCGTGGGTCCTTTGACTAGTTGACCCTTCTAGCAAAACCATGCCAGTCTTATGCGCCGAAGCTGTTATGGCGCGCGAGAAAATTTTCCTTTACCCTCCCTACCAATCGATTGTTAGCCTCGCCGCGACAATCCCTTAGGTTGCCATCTCCTACTTCCTCATCCTTCCTTTAGCCAACCGCACTAATCCCATATCGCCCCTTTGTTATTAACAACACATAATTTTTCTTTTTATCACAAGTAACAGATTTTATTTAAGAGCATAATTGATTATAATGATTTTTTAGATATCACTCAGAGCACAAATGAAAATGTATAATAGAATTTACAGCGTAAATGAAAAAAAAAATACTACGATCGGCTTTACGCCACAATCCAAGTTGTTTGAAATCAAACTCAATTTGCAAATAAATCGTATTTAAGGTATAATATATAAAAAGGTAAAATTAATCCTAAAGAAACTACAAAAAAGATTTATGAATGCTCTCAAAGATGACTCACCGTTTTTTTTGTCGGTATGTTTTTATACCTGTGTAGGTTCAGCAACTCCAGATCAGTGGCCACAGCTCCTGGTTGCGGTTTTTTCTTTGCTTTCTTTTAAGATGAACATACACCACTAGTTTCACGCAAAAAGATTCAAATTAGTAATTGTTTATATTGATTTATATATGTAATCATGTATGTAATTGATGTTTTTCTCACCTTTAATTTATTGATTGATTCACACACCTATATGTAAGTCCTACCTTACAGAACCGATTAGAACAAAAAAAAAACATAAAAAAAAGAACATGGTCTCGAACACTGCTTCTTTTCGCCAATATATTTCGCCAACTTTTTGATATTTTCGAAAAGTTCTAATTTTTGATTAAAGCTTAGTATTTCTTAAACCTAAGTTTCGTTTTTCTAGTTCTTGCCTACTAAACTTCTTGAAAAAACACAGAAAAACATTAAGTCCATTTTCACATGAAATTTCAAACTGTAATTAAACCAATTAACAGTGCCTAAAAAAATTGCCCTCTTTGGATTCTCTGACTATTTATACGCAGTTTATACGCACACCAAATCTTGTCTTTCTACGACTTACCGTTCAGAAGTTATAAAGCGATTGGACGGACGGGCGGACAACGTAGTGATACCATAAGAGGTCCTTTTTCCATTTTTGGACGGATCGCAAAAAATATGTTCAAGTTCTTTCCTCGACGTATCGCAAGCCATCGACTAGGTATGGCACGAAGGCTTGAAATATAGGCTACAGCAAAACTTGCCGGAAGACATGTTTAGAACATTAAAAAATTATCTTGAAAGCAGACTCTTTCGTGTTAGGTGTAGTAGACAACATTCGAGTTTTAAGCAAATTTGTGCTAGAGTACCCCAGGGAAATGTCCTCCGTCCGCCCTATTCCTGCTCTACACAAGAGACAGACATCTAGATGACGAGACAGTCGTGGCCTCGTCTCAATGTGAGACAACCTCTATTTTCAAAGTTTCATGGTGAAAAGATGTCGACACTATTCTGTCTATATCTAAGAGTTTGCATATACATATTCTTAAGCAATTCATTTGTAAATTCTGTTCTCTGTTCCAGTTAAAACTTAATTTTCGGGAACATCCGTTATTTAAAATAAATATCTCAACTATAGTTTTTGCAACTGTAACTGCTTCTTTAGTTTCAATTGGGAGTGCTTCTACAAATTTCTTTAGTTCACATTGTATTCATGTGTTCACATTAGTACGTATTTATAACCATTTGATAGTTTCGATGGTCCAATTGTATGAATTGAAATAGTTTCAAATGACGTTCTGGGTGTATCTGTTGCTATAATTTTTTATTTAATATATTTTGTTACCTTAACTTCATTACAGGTTCCGCAATTTTTGATCTTTGAAACCGTTAATCTTCAAATATGCAAAAGTTTTTAAATAATGGCAAAAACATAACTTCGTTTCTGATTTCAATGTCAAAAGGAACTAAGAATAATAGAATTCCGCTCAATCTTAATACCCTTAGGACATTTGAGGTAAAACATGAAATTCATCATTTTGCTCTTTGTCTCTAGAAACGCCAGACATTTGCGATTTTTTTTGTCACTTCTTCCTTGATTTGATCTGCTTTCAGATCAAATTTGAATTTGGGTAATCTTCTGCATTGGTTTGTACTGGATAATGTTCTTAAGAATGCTAATAAAAGTATTTGACAACGTTGACAGCGTTGTTCATTAGTGCCATGTTCATTTATTTTAGACTTAAATAATTTGTTTAATTCGCAACTGGCATACTGATGTCTTGTTCCCCTCCCTGATCTATATTAGAACAGTTTGGCAGGAGCATCATGTAAAGTTTTGCCTGATATCTCTATTGTTACTGTATAAAGCGAAGCACGCTAAAGTTAAGTAGCAAATTACTGCCGACGAAAGAGTCTGCTTTCAAGATTGTTTTTCAATATTCTATACATATCTTCTGGCAAGGTTTACTGTAGCTTATACTTTAAGCCTTTGTGTCATACCTTGTCGAATACTTGCGATACGTCAAGAAAAGAACTAGAACATATCTTTTTCCCTTCTAAGGCTTTTTCAATTTCATGCGTTGTTCTGTAGACTTGATCCATTGTTGAATGATTGGTTCTGGGATCAAACGCCTTTCTGCAGTTATTGGTTGTAATCGCTTCAGCAGAAGTTTTTCAAAGACCTTAAAAATTATCGGCAGAAGCGATATGGGCCTATAAGATTTTTGGTCATTTTGACATTTCCCCCCGTTTCGGGGGACTTCAACAACTTTCCATTGATTTAGAACGTATAAGAGTCTAATAGAAGCGTTTATGATATAAAGTAGCTTGACTAGTGCCTTTTTTCGGTAGTTCTTTCAAGATTGCCATTGATCAGGTCGTATCCTGGGGCCTTATTATTTTTAAGTTTGTTTATTGCTTCAACTTTTGTTACACTTTTTTCATTCTAAAGCTATCAGGTTCCACATTGTTATTTTGAACGGCGGACCATCGAACGGCTTGAATGTTTCTTTCATGTGTTCCGCAAACAAATCCCCTTTATTTTGGTCTTCTTTTACCCATTCGTCGTTATCTTTCTTTAATGGTGCCGAGTGCGTTATAGGTTTCTTGATTTACTTAACTGCTTTCCACAGCGAGTTGTTCGAGTTCCTTTCCGCCGACAAGCCTTCAAGATAATCAGTGAGCACCCTTTTCGGAGATAAGCCCCTGTTACGGGGTATTTTGCTTGTCGGGGATATCGTTGCTGGCATGCAGTCTGCCTTCCTAGGCTCGTCGGAGGCGTGGGTCCTTTGACTAGTTGACCCTTCTAGCAAAACCATGCCAGTCTTATGCGCCGAAGCTGTTATGGCGCGCGAGAAAATTTTCCTTTACCCTCCCTCCCAATCGATTGTTAGCCTCGCCGCGACAATCCCTTAGGTTGCCATCTCCTACTTCCTCATCCTTCCTTTAGCCAACCGCACTAATCCCATATCGCCCCTTTGTTATTAACAACACATAACTTTTCTTTTTATCACAAGTAACAGATTTTATTTAAGAGCATAATTGATTATAATGATCACTCAGAGCACAAATGAAAATGTATAATAGAATTTACAGCGTAAATGAAAAAAAAAAAATACTACGATCGGCTTAACGCCACAATCCAAGTTGTTTGAAATCAAACTCAATTTGCAAATAAATCGTATTTAAGGTATAATATATAAAAAGGTAAAATTAATCCTAAAGAAACTACAAAAAAGATTTATGAATGCTCTCAAAGATGACTCACCGTTTTTTTGTCGGTATGTTTTTATACCTGTGTAGGTTCAGCAACTCCAGATCAGTGGCCACAGCTCCTGGTTGCGGTTTTTTCTTTGCTTTCTTTTAAGATGAACATACACCACTAGTTTCACGCAAAAAGATTCAAATTAGCAATTGTTTATATTGATTTATATATGTAATCATGTATGTAATTGATGTTTTTCTCACCTTTAATTTATTGATTGCTTCACACACCTATATGTAAGTCCTACCTTACAGAACCGATTAGAACAAAAAAAAAAACATAAAAAAAAGAACATGGTCTCGAACACTGCTTCTTTTCGCCAAATAATTTCACATAGTACCTTTTTATCTGGCTTTATAATCGGCTCTTTTTCTTATAAGCAACTCCTGGAGTAGTCCAATGGGATCTTATCCACGGGGTAATTATTTTCCTAACAAAGGGTCTTTAACCAAGACCAACGCAAAAAACTATATGTTGCAAGAAACAGCGGCTTCTTTACGCCCGCTTTGATAGATCTCCTTTGGACTTATGAACATCTCTTTCATCGTCATAAGCCAAGGAGCTACCAACTAAAGAGCGGTAGCTGGAAAGGTATCACCCAGCAAACGGAAAGACTATACCGCCTCTCTTGACTTTTCCCCTTCCTACGATCAACCCCACCCCATTTGCACAGCAAAAGTCAGGGGTCTAATTTTAGGATTACGTGGCTACCTAAAGGTTGTTGTCTCGGCTAGTGTATACCACTTTCGGTTTTATGCATTCAAACGATTGGATAAGAGGCTTGAGCCTGGGTTAAAAAAATTGTTTGACACCTCAATGCTCTTTGTGGAGAAAAGGTTTGGATTTTATAAACCTTTAGGAAAAAGCCGAAAATACAGTCAAATCCTAACACCCCATGTCTTTCCAAAAGCGCCTCTGCAGTGCAATGCTTTTTCGTTTTTGAATTCAACATGCTTGGACGAAGAAGTTTTCTATCAAGAATTTCTCCCAAATATTTGACTTCATCGGGTTTCGGTATAGTGACACTTTTGAGTAAGACCAGTAAGCACAAGTTGAGTAAGACCAGCCACCAGCGACCTTCCTCCAAGGCAGGCCTAAGCTCAGCCAAGGCAAGGCTCGCAGTGTTGCCCACATTGAACAGTGAAAATACTGTTCAATGTGGGCAACAGCTGACCTAAACAAAAGAAACATAAGGAAAGATAGATAGTGAAAGAATATTAACAAATAATAAAGAAACAAATGTTAAACTTGTATATTTGTTTATTTTTCTTAATTCTTTCAATTCGGAGACCAAACCACTACAATGATTTTCGATAGCGTCATCAGTCACCACTTTAGGTGCAATGTACCAGTTGAGCTGCCTTATGTTCGTTGGTTCTGCGGTGGCCACCGCTGCCAGTACCACTGAGAGGCACGTGGTTATCTGATATACCAGGAAGTGAGTATCTAGGAGAAGACTAAAGGTCAAGGTGTAGGTGCCAACAGGTTTGAGTATTGAAGTAAGTTAACTTGGTCTGTGCCTCTGAAGAACTTTCACAAGCCTACTAGTTTAACTTAGAGATTCGATCTCCTCACAAATTTTTTTATAAGAGTCATTCGTCGACTTGCGAATAAGTCTCTTAAGTCCCTGAGTTTCGATCGGTATAGATAACAGTCTTCTACTAAATTGGTTTTTAAGTACCAATTCAGGAGCTTTCTGGCCTCTGCGAATACGCTGCAGCTCGGTTTTTCGCCAAGATACCGATTTTTCACAGTTATTTTTCGTAACCGGGCACGCTAGTTCAAAACAACGGGTAAGGACGCTGTTCAGATCTGGAGCAGACATCTCTTATCCTTGTCCTCAGCTTAACTGGAACTAGAACAGAGTGGCCGAGATCTTCTTCAAACTGTGCCCAATTTGTTTGCTTTGGATTTATCCTCTCTTGAAAAGGTAGAAATTCGCAATTGATTTGAAATTCGATGTATCTGTGATCTGATAGGGTACTGTCTGGCGAGACCTTCCATTTTGTGATAGTCGTTGAAAACTTCATGGACAGCGGAAGGTCAATTATCTGCTGTCTCCTGGCGGCAACTAAGGAAGGTTGACCACCTAAATTATTGATGGTAATATAATATAAAAGTGCGTGAAAATTAAAAAACCTTTTGATTTTCGTCCCTTAACTTCCTTCACACAAACTCGAAAATAAATAAAATAATTGTTTCCTGCGCTGACCAACCACCGCAGTCATTTCTTTTTATTTCATTTGCCGTTTTCTTGCTCTCTTAAAATCACACACTAGATCCACTACGCCAGATCCACCAAGCACCCGTGCGGCCTTGAAATCATCCCACAACAAACCGACAGGATCCCCACAAATAAGTTCACCATTGTTGAGGCATAAAGATACCAAGTCTACATTCATCACGGTTGACATACTAGAAAACCGCTTCGAAAAGTTTTGAAAATTCATTAAAGCAAGTATAAAAGATGAATGCTGTAAAATCTGCGATAGTTTCCTACTAAGGTTTGATGAAATGGAGAGAGACTGGAACGAACGCTTCTCAACAGTCAATACGGCAATAGAAAACATAACTAAAAACTGTTTTCTTGTAGTCGTTTGACAGTTCCCCTTCTGGATAGAAGAGAAATTTGCTTCTGGTTTTGAATCCAGAATCAAAACTAGAAGCACGCACACAATTATACATGTGTCAATGTCAAGTTGGATGAATGTAATTTGTCCCCTGTAGAATAGCTTTTGCTTCACAAATCTATCGCTAGACAAACTTTAAAATCAAGAAAAACGTGTTTGGCTATTCGGAGAGAAGCCCCAATCCGGGAGAAGAACGCGCTGATCCGGGATCGCCAACCGAAAAGGCCATAAGAAAATAGACAACATCGAAGCTGTTTTTTCATCTAAATCGCAAGAAATGTCATCAGTAAATAAAGAAATGTTCGCTCTGCAGAAACAAATTGACAGCCTTGAACGGGAGGAAACAATGTGGGATGCTGTTTTTTGGTATTCCGATTTCAACTGAGGAAAACCTGAATATAATTTTCAACGTTTTTGCCATACAATCAACTGCAAGCCACTTACTCTAAAAAACGATTTTCGTACAAGGAAAAACTCGAGCTTGAAAAATGAGTCACCATCACCGATAATACTAAAGTTTCAAGTCAGTTTCCTCAACGAAAGTCTCACGAAGAGAGTTCGCCTGCTGTTGCACACCGCTACCCAAATGAAGAGGAAAAGGCAACTGTTCGCAGAGTTTACGAAATCTGGCTCAGTCTTCGTAAAAAAAACACCAACTGGTAAAAGCTTTCTTGTCGAAAAAAGCTTTCTTGCTACGTTACTCTTTTGTTTTTATTTTTCTTTAATTCTTGAAATTTAAGTTGTAGACTCAATTGTCTTTGAATTTTCAAATTTAGTTTATTTATTTTTATTTTTTATTTTGTAAACTTTCTTTTCCAATCATTTATGTCTACTTCTAGAATGATATCTTTTCTACTAATGCTTTCTCTCTTTTCTCTATTTTCTTACTTTTTGCTGTTTGAGGTCGTGATGTGTCGATAGTTTGCGGTGCTTTTTGAATTATCTGAGAATGGTTAATTATAATCGTAATGCTTTGCATCATAACCACGGTGCGATTATCGATTCAACCTTATGTATGTTACGTGTTCTAACGCGATATAAGAATGGCTGTAATGTTTACCATATTAGTGCGATTACTTTCGCTTTTTGTTTACTAACTCGAATATAGATATAATTTGTGTGAACGAGACTTGGTTTAAACCAAACATTGGAAACGTATTGTATAAGTTTGAAGGTTATGAGTTATTTCGTAATGATAGGATAACTTCTACAATTGGGGGAGGGGTTGTAATTTATTGTGAGTCGTCATTGAAGTGTGATGTGCTGTTGAAGTCTTCTAATACGGGTATTGAATTTATGATTGCAGAAGTTCATGACGGAAATTTAAAATGCTTGGTTTGTTGTTGCTACCATCCTGAGCAAAGATTTTCTTGTGACCCCTATCAGAGTTTGCATCTAAATATGTAAATAATATTGTGTTAGGTGATTTTAATGTCGATTTGCTGTCGAAAGTCATTCATCTCGTTCCCGTCTAATATACGACTCTGCGTCCTCGAGTGGTCTTTCAGTTGTAAATAATTTGTATCCGACATGTTTTCGTTTCTGACTATGCAGATGTTCTTCTTTGTTACCAGATTTGCCTAGGTGGTGTATCTGATCATGATATGCTACTGTGCACTTACGACATTGATTTTTCTCACCAGAATAGCTCAAAGATTTTCGAATTTGAAGACCTTAATTCAATTGATACTGATGCTCAACAGCAATACCCTGGTTTTATTGCAGACAGTATTCTGACCCTAATGAGAAGATTTAAAGCTTTCAAATGTATGTTGCCTAGTTGTATGAAAATTTTGTGCCAACTAAAACTGTTTCTGTCCGTAATAAAACCTGTCCTTGGTTTATGTCGGAAGTCGTAAACGCTCTAAGGGCCAGAAATAAGTTGTACAGTACATGGAAGCGTAATCGTTCTTCATACAATTTAGCAGCTTACAAAAACTCGCGCAACATTGCAAATAGCATTGTTCGCAACTCAAAACGAAATCATTACTGCTCTAAGCTTAGAACGTCCTTGCCACCCAAAGAATTGTGGAAAAATCTTGGACAAATTGGTCTCAGCAAAGGAGGAAACCAAAATTGCTCCTTAGATCCGAATGAACTTAACGCTCATTTCGTTGATAATGTCATGGCAGATTCTTTGTTTGATTTTTCTTTGAACACTGCAAACCTTTTGGAGAGGGAAGCTGAGTTTGAATTCACAACGGAGAGGAAATCATGAATGACTGTTGATGTCGACTCTCATGAGTCGTATCAAATCAAATGCTTTAGGTGAAGATGGTATACCGCTTAAATTTTCAAAGATTCTCTTGCCCTATATATTAAGTCATATAACACACATAATAAATTCATGCATTATGAAATCTATCTTTCCCCTCGCTTGGAAACATGCCAGAGTAAAAAGTCTAACGTTGGTAAGAAGTCTAACGCCAACACTGTCAACGATTACAGGCCCATCAGCATTTAACCATGTCTATCAAAAAATTTTGAGAGAGCACTGGCACGCCAAATCAAAGATGACTTAGCACGTAACTCCTTTTTAAATCCTCTACAATCAGACTTTAGGGAAAGCCACAGTTGTTCGTCGGCTATGGTGAAGATTTTGGATGACGTCAGGCTAGAATTTGATAAGGGTTTTACAATTTTACTTTGTTTGCTGGATTTTTCAAAAGCGTTTGATAAAGTAAATCACAAAATACTTCTGTGGAAGCTTAAGAATCTTTTTGGTTTTAGCCTAAAAGCGTAAAAGGGTCCAATTTTGTTTTCAATGTTTATAAATGACCTTCCTCTTGTTTGCACTCACATTTCTTCCTTCGCACATACGTTTCTGTATGCTGACGATGTCCAGTTGTACATTTCCTTGCCTATGAATCTACTAAATGTATTGACAGTTTGCTTAAACGAAGATTTATCATCTATAAATGAGTGGGCTAAAAGAAATGGGCTGCATCTAAATCCATCCAAGTTTTACCTATTTCAAAAAGGTATTTCGATTCATGCCTTTTACCTGTTATGTATGTGTCAGGCTCGAAATTGGCCATAGTAGAGTCTGTAACCACCTTCGGCATCGTGTTAATCGGTCTCTCATGATGTTATCATGCAAATTATGTCATAGGACGTATCTATGGCTGCTTGCGAAGGCTTTGATTGACTGCGAATTTTACTCCTCTTGAAACTCGTAAGCGACTTGTTTAAATGCTTAATATCCCTATAATAACATATACCGATGTTGTTTTCAGCAGTCTTGATTCTCTTTCTAGAAACAAGCTACAAGTAGCTTTCAACGATTCAGTGCGGTACATACATGGGTTAGGCAGATACGAACATATATTGAGATATGCGAATGATCTTCTGGGTTGTAACGGGTGATTTTTTAAGAGGTTGAGAACTTTTTTAAAAAAAAAAAAAACAAAAATTCTAAAAAATTAATGAAGTATTTATTTGAATCGATAGTTTGAACCTTGCGATTTAATGTTTAAAGATAATTTCATGCAAATGTTGACCGCGGCTGCGTCTCAGGTAGCCCATCCGCTGAGTCCAATTTTGGCATACTCTTTCACACATATCGGCCGGTATCTCACGAATGAATGCATGGATGTTGGCTTTCAGTGCGTCAATCGAAGCGGGCTTGTCCCTATAGACATTAGCCTTGACATACCCCCACAAAAAATAATCTAATGGTGTCAAATCGCATGATCTAGGCGGCCAATTGACCGGCCCGAAACGTGAAATTAACTGTTCACCAAACTCGCCTCGCAATTGCGCCATTGTTTCGCGTGCTGTGTGGCATGTGGCACCGTCTTGTTGAAACCACATATCATGCAAGTCAAGAACTTCCATTTCGGGCAAAAAAAAGTTTGTTATCATCGCTCGGTAGCGTTCACCATTGACAGTAACGCTGCGATTCGCATCATCTTTGAAGAAATATGGCCCAATAATGCCGCCGGCCCATAAACCGCACCAAACAGTGGCTTTTTCGGGATGCATTGGTAGCTGTTGCAATGCTTCTGGCTGATCTTCACTCCAAATGCGGCAATTTTGCTTATTTACGTACCCAGTCAACCAAAAATGAGCCTCATCGCTGAACACAATTTTTCGATAAAAAAGCGGATCCTCGGCCAGCTTTCCAAGAGCCCATTCACCAAAAATTCGGCGTTGTGGTAGGTCGGCTGGCTTTAATTCTTGCACCAGCTGTATCTTAAAAGGCTTTACGCCCACATCCCTCCGCAAAATTTTCCACGTTGTGTTGTAACAAAGGCCTAACTGCTGGGAACGGCGCCCAATCGACATTTCGCGGTCTTCTGTCACACTAGCTGATACGGCCGCAATATTTTCTTCACTACGCACAGTACGTAAACGTGTTGGTGGTTTAATGTCCAACAAAGTAAATTTGGTGCGAAATTTGGTCACAATCTTCCGAATAGACTGCTCAGAAGGTCGAGAATGCCGACCATAAAATGGAAGCAGCGCGCGATGAAAATTTCGAACCGAGCACGAATTTTGATAGTAAAATTCAATAATTTGCAAGCGTTGTTCATTTGTAAGACGATCCATGGTTAAATTGCAAACCAAACTGAAGCTGTTTGAGAGTGACACAAGGTATTAAACACACGTCAGCTGTCAAAACCAGTGTTGCCAAAACCAAACCAGCTAAAAATTCACCCGTTACATTACAGTTGTATCTACAGTAGTATATAACAGTAGTTTATGCACAAGCTTATAACGACCAGAAAACCAAATTATCTATATTCGAAGCTCGATTTTTCTCATTCTCGTCGAACATTTAACATTAACTTGCCAAGGTTTAATTATCTAAATTCTTCAAGGTTGTTTTTTATTCATGCCGTTAGGCTGTGGAACTCACTACCCTTACATACTAAGGGAATAAATAGATAAAACTTTGAAGCCGCGTTAAATATTCACTTTTCTCTCCAACAGCAATAATCTTTACCTCTTCTTTCAACTGTTTTCCTATATTTCTTGCCTATGTCTTACTTTCCTACCTCCTTTTATTTTTATTATTAGTAAATATTAACATTATATTTTTAAATTTTATTTTTTCATATTTAATTATTTTTTATTGTTAATGATTATTTTGTCTATTGGTTACCAATTACTATATGGTGGGAAAGGAGTCAAAGAGGGAAAATAGGCCGATGCAAAGGTTTGCCGTTAGCATGGTAGGGAATAGAGCCAGCAACGAGATCTTGGGTGCAAACCCTTTCGATCGCAACTGCCTCTAGATTTCGATGCGTTACGACAAGTCCTAGGTATTTCGGACTTCTGGCCGTAGCGAATGTCGTGAGAAGCACTCAATCCACCAAGACCACAGATGTAACCTTTCCACACGCATGGTTCCTGGATGGATGTTATACATGTTTTTGTTACCAAAAAGAGCAGTAGCCTCTACTTGAATATGCTACTAGTACTTGAAGTACTGGAGGTTGATCTGAGTAAACATTGTTGATGTAGACTCAGGGTTTCGTTAACTATTAGCGAAGTGAATCCTACCAAAATATAGATAGGGACGCATGTCGTACCTAGATTCGATTACCTTGGCAGAAGCCGTGCTTACGAACAAACAGCAACCATCTTCATCAAGACGATTCTTGCTCGGTCTATGCGAACGGACAATCCAGGCTTTTGTGTCGTGGCCAGGATTCCGGGCTCGCAAACGCTTGAGCACATTCACCGTTTTCCCCAGTTTTCCAGGAGTCCAGCAGACGGCACGCGTAAGCTCGGGTGGCTTATAGATCTGTAAAGTTGAGGTCCCAATGGGAGGGATCTTCGGCACCATCCTGCATAGCCTCTCAGAGGTTTGATGCGATGGGGTCTTCACCCAAAAGGTTCCGTTCAGCAAACCACAGCATTCTACCTGTATGCAAGCATTGGTTGCCTCCATAAGTTCCAATAACCGCTAACGACGCTTTTATAACTGTATCTGCCTATACAGGTTTTTCCAGAGCAATAACATTCAAAGCTCGCGGCGAAGTCTTTTTTGGTGTTGGGAGTATGTGTTACAACCCGAATGTACTGCGGTGCTTTCCTTGTGGGGGAGAAAACCCGGCTCGGGGAGAGTAGAAACGAGTAATTTAGACTTTTTCTTAATTAATTTACTTTTTTTAGCGAATCAGGCCCGCTGTCTTTGTTCTAACCAACTTTTTTGTTCTAACCAATTAGGCTCGCTGTCTTTGACGTGGTGGCGACCTATTAGCTTCACTATGAATTTTACTCTGAGGTTTCAATAGTACTTGGCCCTCTTAAAGTACCCTCAAAACAAACCACATCCTCATCCCACCACGCATATCCAACTTTATGCGTAATGCAGATGAGTGTGAAACGATTACGTACTGGAGTGAGTAGGTTCGGACGGGGACAGAGGACAACTGAGGCACAGAGGACATTCTTTTTAAAACGCAAAGTACATGCGTGACATATCCAAAAACCTAAAAGCACTTATAGAAGCGGTCATCTAGCTTTTCAGTTGGTGTTAGTTTTTCGTGTGTAACAGTTCTCTCTAGTGGAATTTTCTTTTCCATTAAGGCGCGATGTTATGATCTGAAGTGATGGGTCGTAACCCTCCCACCCTATTGCATTCCTATTGGTTCGCTTGTGGGGTACGCCGATTTGACCTCAGAATATGCCGGCAGGCCACCCGGTTTTGGATCTCTTCGTCACTGAGGCTAAATAAATGCTGTTGTCGTTGCATTTGTGTGATCCATGAATGTTTAGGCCTTCCTCTCCTTCGCGATTGAGCTGGAATGTTGATTAACATTGCCTTTTTGATGGGGTTCGTAGGATCTCTCCTTTGAACGTGGCAATACCAACTGAGCCGGTCGTGCTCAATTTTTCTGGAGATAGGTTATTTTACATGGAGGCTTCCTCGGATCTTCGTACTTCTTATTCTATCTCGCTTTGTTACTCCTGCTGTCATGCGAAGCATCTTCATCTCAGCTGCCGTTAATTTGCTCTCATATTTCTTATACGCTGTCCAACATTGTGAACCATATGTAAGCGCTGGACGCACAACTGCGGTGTATAGCCTTCTTTCAGCTTAGAGGGCATTTTTCGGTCACAGAAGGTGGTGGAGTTTTCCCGCCACTTGATCGACCCCACGCTTACGCGGTGATTGATATCGTCATCACAGTTTGCTTTGCTATTGATCATAGACCCCAGTTTTCTCTAGTGGAATGAATTAACTAAATTGTTTTTTTATGTTTATAAAAAAATTTTTAAAAGGGTGTCAATGTTAAAGGGTCACAATGTTAATGTTCTGCAAATAAGTAGTTAAGGTTTTTGTATCAGAAACGTTGAGTTTAGTGGTGTTTTGTGAAATTTTAGTTATGTGAAATATTTGCGCTGAAATATGTCAATAGCTCTTCCTAGAAAGCAAGCTTATTGGGCTAGAGGACTAAGGTGGTCTTATGTCCCCCTATAGAATATGAACCAGTTGCAAATGGTAGGAAGCTAAATTTAAAAAAAAAAAAAACAGACCCAGACTGGACAGTAGCAACGCAACGATGGAAAAGCAGTTGCAGCTGTCAAAAACAAAGATTTTTCTCAGTGTTCTTAGACATCTTGAAAGTAATAACGTTAGTCGACCCCGAAATGATGCATTTAGTTCAGTTTTTACCGCGAATCAAGAAAAAGAATTTGGTGCGCACGTGCATGATATGGAAACCACATTTTATGGGTTGACTCCACGTGATGTTCGAAAGCTTGCCTTTCAACTTGCCGAAGAAATAGAAATTGCACACAATTTCAGCAAAAAGAAAGTTTCGCTAGCCCAACACACAAGTCATCGTCTTCAACCATTAGATGTCTGATTTACAGCTCTCTGAAAGGTCAATAAGCTCGTGAATGTGATCTCTGGATGACGAATCACTCTTCACAACGGATAGGTCAAGATCGGCGACATAGCAGAAATATTTGTATGGGCCTTTTAAGAGTAGCAACTTAAGTCGGTAAAAGGGTTTATGATAGCTGGAATCATCGCTTTGATCCAGACATATTCTCTGATGAGGACTTTTCACCATAAGAAGTAGGTAAAAAAGTTGCCAGAACCTGAGGTTGTTAGCTCAGAACTCCTAGCTGCAGCATATGCTTTAGATGAACATATGATCACATTTCATATCCCAGTTCTGACCACAGCTGACCGTGGTAGAATCGCAGGAGCTCGAGCTCATCTCAAGAAGACAATCATGGCACCAATCCTTGCTGCATTTATTACACTGAAACATGTTTTATATCAAAAAAAATGAAGGCTGGATCCAGTGAGCACATGATGCTTGTGCTGGAGCAGAAGACGATGACAATTACATAACATGCTTACATTGCATTTAAAAGTAATTTAGAAAAGACCTCAAGTATCAAGTCATACACGGAGCGGTCCGCCGGCTTTTATATTTATAGAATATTTCGAGTGCAATTTTAAGAAGATCTCTGTATGCGAGTTATTAAATGCTGCAATTGCAGTGTACTAAATAATGGGGACATTTTTCACTGTTTGCCCGGTATTCGGGTTTAAAACTGTTAAAAAAAATATTTTTTCATTAATTTTACTCTAGGTACTGTTACTTTTACTGGTAAAAAAAAAAAACAAAAAAAATGACAAACGGGTTTTTTGTTTTAATTTTTATGTTTTACATTTTGCTTTCTACTTCAGAGATTCGTGCTTGCGTAAAATAAAGTTGATAAGACAGAAACAACTTGGAATTTATAGGCATTTTTTAGTACTACCATTTTAGTGTACTTAATTGATTTTTAGCATATCTCAATCCACGCAATATTTCAGCCCCTCTATATTTTTCTTTCGAACCTTAAAAAATTTTCTATGTCTGGTATTTTTTTCAAAACGGTTTATGTTACCGTTATCGAGATAGTGTTGGGGGACACACGATTTTTTAGCTTTATTCTGAATTTTTTGGTTTAAAGTCCATAAGACGTCTATTCGGAACCTTTTGTTGAATACCGCTATATATTTTTTTTTTATTCTAATATACCTTGGGCTAGTAACGGTTACTTTTTCTTAGTTCTCTCTAGTGGAATTCTTCTTTTCCATTAAGGCGCGATGTTATGATCTGAAGTGATGGGTCGTAACCCTCCCACCCTATTGCATTCCTATTGGTTCGCTTGTGGGGTACGCCGATTTGACCTCAGAATATACCGGCAGGCCACCCGGTTTTGGATCTCTTCGTCACTGAGGCTAAATAAATGCTGTTGTCGTTGCATTTGTGTGATCCATGAATGTTTAGGCCTTCCTCTCCCTCGCGATTGCGCTGGAATGTTGATTGACATTGCCTTTGTGATGGGGTTCGTAGGATCTCTCCTTTGAACGTGGCAATACCAACTGAGCCGGTCGTGCTCAATTTTTCTTTAGATAGGTTCTTTTACATAGCGGCTTCCTCGGATCTTCGTACTTCTTATTGTATCTCGCTTTGTTACTCCTGCTGTCATGCGAAGCATCTTCATCTCAGCTGCCGTTAATTTGCTCTCATATTTCTTATACGCTGTCCAACATTGTGAACCATATGTAAGCGCTGGACGCACAACAGCGGTGTATAGCCTTCCTTTCAGCTTAGGGGGCATTTTTCGGTCACAGAAGGTGGTGGAGTTTTCTCGCCACTTGATCGACCCCACGCGTACGCGGTGATTGATATCGTCATCACAGTTTGCTTTGCTATTGATCATAGACCCCAGTTTTCTCTAGTGGAATGAATTAACTAAATTGTTTTTTTATGTAAGTTTATAAAAAAAATGTTTAAAAGGGTGTCAATGTTAAAGGGTCACAATGTTAATGTTCTGCAAATAAGTAGTTAAGGTTTTTGTATCGGAAACGTTGAGTTTAGTGGTGTTTTGTGAAATTTTAGTTATGTGAAATACTTGCGCTGAAATATGTCAATAGCTCTTCCTAGAAAGCAAGCTTATTGGGCTAGAGGACTAAGGTGGTCTTATGTCCCCCTATAGAATATGAACCAGTTGCAAATGGTAGGAAACTAAATTAAAAAAAAAAAAAACAGACCCAGACTGGACAGTAGCAACGCAACGATGGAAAAGCAGTTGCAGCTGTCAAAAACAAAGATTTTTCTCAGTGTTCTTAGACATCTTGAAAGTAATAACGTTAGTCGACCCCGAAATGATGCATTTAGTTCAGTTTTTACCGCGAATCAAGAAAAAGAATTTGGTGCGCACGTGCATGATATGGAAACCACATTTTATGGGTTGACTCCACGTGATGTTCGAAAGCTTGCCTTTCAACTTGCCGAAGAAATAGAAATTGCACACAATGTCAGCAAAAAGAAAGTTTCGCTAGCCCAACACACAAGTCATCGTCTTCAACCATTAGATGTCTGATTTACAGCTCTCTGAAAGGTCAATAAGCTCGTGAATGTGATCTCTGGATGACGAATCACTCTTCACAACGGATAGGTCAAGATCGGCGACATAGCAGAAATATTTGTATGGGCCTTTTAAGAGTAGCAACTTAAGTCGGTAAAAGGGTTTATGATAGCTGGAATCATCGCTTTGATCCAGACATATTCTCTGATGAGGACTTCTCACCATAAGAAGTAGGTAAAAAAGTTGCCAGAACCTGAGGTTGTTAGCTCAGAACTCCTAGCTGCAGCATATGCTTTAGATGAACATATGATCACATTTCATATCCCAGTTCTGACCACAGCTAACCGTAGTAGAATCGCAGGAGCTCGAGCTCATCTCAAGAAGACAATCATGGCACCAATCCTTGCTGCATTTATTACACTGAAACATGTCTTAAATCAAAAAAAAAATGAAGGCTGGATCCAGTGAGCACATGATGCTTGTGCTGGAGCAGAAGACGATGACAATTACATAACATGCTTACATTGCATTTAAAAGTAGTTTAGAAAAGACCTCAAGTATCAAGTCATACACGGAGCGGTCCGCCGGCTTTTATATTTATAGAATATTTCGAGTGCAATTTTAAGAAGATCTCTGTATGCGAGTTATTAAATGCTGCAATTGCAGTGTACTAAATAATGGGGACATTTTGCACTGTTTGCCCGGTATTCGGGTTTAAAACTGTTAAAAAAAATATTTTTTCATTAATTTTACTCTAGGTACTGTTACTTTTACAAGTTAACTGTACTTATTTTAACCGAATCTTAAGTTAAGGTACGCAAATTCTTATTGAAACGCAGGGTGTCAAATAGATTTTTTTATTATTTTTTTGGTAAAAAAAAAACAAAAAAAAATGACAAACGGGTTTTTTGTTTTAATTTTTATGTTTTACATTTTGCTTTCTACTTCAGAGATTCGTGCTTGCGTAAAATAAAGTTGATAAGACAGAAACAACTTGGAAGTTATAGGCATTTTTTAGTACTACCATTTTAGTGTACTTAATTGATTTTTAGCATATCTCAATCCACGCAATATTTCAGCCCCTCTATATTTTTCTTTCGAACCTTAAAAAATTTTCTATGTCTGGTATTTTTTTTCAAAACGGTTTATGTTACCGTTATCGAGATAGTGTTGGGGGACACACGGTTTCTTAGCTTTATTCTGAATTTTTTGGTTTAAAGTCCATAAGAAGTCTATTCGGAACCTTTTGTTGAATACCGCTATACATTTTTTTTTATTCTAATATACCTTGGGCTAGTAACGGTTACTTTTTCTTAGTTCTCTCTAGTGGAATTCTTCTTTTCCATTAAGGCGCGATGTTATGATCTGAAGTGATGGGTCGTAACCCTCCCACCCTATTGCATTCCTATTGGTTCGCTTGTGGGGTACGCCGATTTGACCTCAGAATATACCGGCAGGCCACCCGGTTTTGGATCTCTTCGTCACTGAGGCTAAATAAATGTTGTCGTTGCATTTGTGTGATCCATGAATGTTTAGGCCTTCCTCTCCCTCGGGATTGCGCTGGAATGTTGATTGACATTGCCTTTTTGATGGGGTTCGTAGGATCTCTCCTTTGAACGTGGCAATACCAACTGAGCCGGTCGTGCTCAATTTTTCTTTAGATAGGTTCTTTTACATGGCGGCTTCCTCGGATCTTCGTACTTCTTATTCTATCTCGCTTTGTTACTCCTGCTGTCATGCGAAGCATCTTCATCTCAGCTGCCGTTAATTTGCTCTCATATTTCTTATACGCTGTCCAACATTGTGAACCATATGTAAGCGCTGGACGCACAACTGCGGTGTATAGCCTTCCTTTCAGCTTAGGGGGCATTTTTCGGTCACAGAAGGTGGTGGAGTTTTCTCGCCACTTGATCGACCCCACGCTTACGCGGTGATTGATATCGTCATCACAGTTTGCTTTGCAATTGATCATAGACCCCAGTTTTCTCTAGTGGAATGAATTAACTAAATTGTTTTTTTATGTAAGTTTATAAAAAAAATGTTTAAAAGGGTGTCAATGTTAAAGGGTCACAATGTTAATGTTCTGCAAATAAGTAGTTAAGGTTTTTGTATCGGAAACGTTGAGTTTAGTGGTGTTTTGTGAAATTTTAGTTATGTGAAATATTTGCGCTGAAATATGTCAATAGCTCTTCCTAGAAAACAAGCTTATTGGGCTAGAGGACTAAGGTGGTCTTATGTCCCCCTATAGAATATGAACCAGTTGCAAATGGTAGGAAACTAAATTAAAAAAAAAAAACAGACCCAGACTGGACAGTAGCAACGCAACGATGGAAAAGCAGTTGCAGCTGTCAAAAACAAAGATTTTTCCATCAGTGCAAAAAACATGCGTTCTTAGACATCTTGAAAGTAATAACGTTAGTCGACCCCGAAATGATGCATTTAGGTTAGGTTAGGTTAGGTTGATGGATGCCCTTTTGACAATAGTCACGGCTTCACTTAGACCAGCAGTTGGGTCCATTGTGTCCATTGGGAACCTTCTTAATACCTGGAACGAAAACAGAAATAGACCGCTGTTAGAAGCTCAGAGTTCCGCCCTCTTGGACCCATCCGGATTTGTATACAAATCTTAGGAGGTCCTTTAGATCTACATTATTTAGATCTTCGAGCTCGTTGAAGAAGTAGCTGCCGAGGATACTACGCCTGATGCTGTTTAGGGCTGGGCATTCGCAGAGCAGATGACGAACAGATTCAATTTCTTCAACGTCCCTGCAGCTTCTGCAGTAATCGTTATGCGGTATGCCTAGCCGTTCAGCGTGTAGACCCACAGCGCAGTGCCCCGTGAGGATTCCCGTGAGTACTCGGATGTTCCTGCGGGCTAATCCGATCAAAAATAGTGATCTCTTTTTGTTTACCGCTGGCCATAGCTCCCTTGTGTGTCTGCACGTATCAAGTTCTGTCCAACGTAGATTGGTTCTACTCAAGGATTCAGTTTCTAACCTACGTGCTATCGAACTCAGCGGGACTCTTATGGATTTGAGGGCTAGAGATGCATTCATTCCAGACCCAAATCTCGCAAGCTTGTCCGCTTCTTCGTTTCCCGATATATATCGGTGTGACCTGGCACCCAACACACAGTTACAGTGTTGCCAAGTGATAACTCGTCCAGAATTTCCCTGCATAGTTTCACAGCCCTTGACTTTACCACGTCTGATTCCAAGGCTTTCATTGCCGCTTGGCTATCAGAGTATATGGTGATGGTCTTGTTTGCGGGGCCGTATTTCTTCAGCTCGGAGGCAGCTTCGATTATGGCTGCCAGCTCCGCCTGAAAAATGCTGCAGTCGTCATTGATTCGGAAAGATTTACCTAGACCCAAATCTCCACAGAAAATGCCCGCACCGGTTGCGACGTCCATCTTAGAGCCGTCGGTATATACGGCGATCTCGTCGTCTCCTGTAATGGTCTTATCTTCCCATTCACCTCTTTCAGGTATTCTGGTAACGAATCTCCTGTTGAAGGCGAATGTCATAGGTAGGTAATCTGTGACTGGGGTGTTTGTGGAGGCAGCCCACTGAGTTTCCACAGAGGCGTGTCCATAAGATCTTGAGGACCACAGTCCGGATTCCCTTAGGCGAACAGCTGTTTTAGCTGCCTTGCTGCTGCAGTATATGTCCAAGGGGGTGAGGTTGAGTAGTACCTCCAGTGCCGCGGTGGGTGTGGTCCTTAGGGACCCTGTTATACCCATGCAGGCTGCCCTTTGAACTTTGGTGAGGCTAGAGAGATGACACTTTCTTTCCGTAGCCTTCCACCATACAACTGCACCGTAAGTTAAGATGGGTCTTACAACCGTTATATACATCCAGTGTACCATGTTTGGTTGCAGTCCCCACATGCTTCCGAACGTTCTGCGGCAGGCGTATAGTGCCACGTATGCCCGCTTGACACGATCTTCTATATTATCCCTCCAGTTGAGTTTGGAGTCTAATATGACGCCCAGGTATCTTACCGATCTGGATAACGGTAACTCCACTCCCCCCATTCTCGGGTTGCTGAAGGATGGAACTGCCCTTTTCCTTGTAAACAACACAACTTCGTCTTAGAGGGGTTAATTCCCAGTCCTCGACCCTCTACCCATTTTTCAACAATGCGAAGTGCGTAGCTGAGTCGGTCACTGAGGATTGGTGGGAGTTTACCTGGGATCAGGATTGCTACATCGTCTGCGTATGCGCTCACAGTGAAGCCTTCCCTCTCCAGGGTTTTCAGCAATTCGTCCATTACCAGGGTCCATATAAGCGGAGATAGGACACCTCCCTGCGGTGTTCCTCTGCTGACGTTTCGTCTGCTGCATACTTCGCCTAGGTAGCAGTTTATCTTTCGTGTGCTTAACATGAGCCCGATCCAGTCGCATAGACTGCTATCTAGGTGGGCGTTTCTCAAGCTGCACAATATCGCGTCTGCCTCAATGTTATTAAACGCCCCCTCTATGTCTAGAAAGGCACCCAAAGTGTACTCCTTGTGTTCCAGGGATTTTTCTACTACTGTTACTACTCTATGTAGTGCAGTGTCAACCGATCTGCTTCTCATGTACGCATGCTGTGATTTTGATAAATAGTTATCACCAATCAGCTCTCTCACATACACGTCAATAAGCCGTTCCAACGTCTTGAGCATAAATGAGGACAGGCTTATGGGTCGATAGTCCTTTGCCGTAGAGTGGTTTGCCTTCCCTGCTTTGGGGATGAATATCACTCGGACTTCTCTCCAAGCTTTGGGAATATAGCACAGCTTTAGGCAGGACTTGTATACGTTACTCAACCATGGAATGATAGTTTCCCCTGCTTTTTGGAGCATTATTGGTCGGATGTTATCCATCCCTGGTGCTTTAAAGGGATCGAAGGAGTTGATCGCCCAGGCCAGCCTTTTTACATCGGTTATAGCCCTGATCTTTTCGTCCTTCATCTTTTTCCGCGAGCCTTGCGCTACTGTAGCGTAATCCTCATAGGTATCGAAGCACCCTGGGAAGTGAGTTTCCGCCAGTAAATCCAGCGTTTCCTTGTGTGTCGAGGTCCAATCGCCCTCAGTCTTCCTGAGTGAGGATAGCGGTATAGGCGCTTTGGATAAGACTTTTCTCAGTCGGGACGCTTCAGTTGTTGTTTCGATTGATTCGCAGAAATTCTTCCATGAGTTCCTCTTGGCGAATCTGATCTCCTTTTTCAGGATTCTAACGCTCTCCCTATAGGTCGTCCATTCGATGAGCCCCTCTTTTGCAAGGTTCCATCTGGATCTTGAGCTCTTGATGAGCTCCGCGATCTTGGAGTTCCACCAGGGAGGGCGTTGTTTCCCTCCTGTATTGCTGTTTGGGCAGGATTTTTCGAAAGAGCTGGAGATCATCCCGGTGATGTATTCGACTGTATCGTCGATCTCATGCGCGGTAGTAAGATCTCTGTCTGGGCAGGGGGAGATAGTCCTCCGCAGTTCTTTGTTGAACTTCACCCAGTTTGCTCTATTTGGGTTTTTGAAAACTTTCCTAGCCTGCGAGCCTACCTGTATCTCAAAGAGTATCCAGCAGTGATCTGATAGTGATGCCTGCTTAGATACTCTCCAGTTCGTTACTTGAACAGAGCTGTTCTGAGACACGAAAGTCACGTCCAAGACTTCCCTCCTATTCGCTGTAATGAAGGTGGGATCATTTCCCCTGTTACGTACTAGAAGGTTGGAGCTAAGGACAAAATCAAACAGAACCTCGCCTCTGGCGTTAATGTCTGAGCTTCCCCAGATCGTATGATGGGCATTGGCATCACAGCTTAAGACTAAGTTCTTCTTACCTTGTTCGGACGCTGTCACTAGCGTCTTCAGAGATTCCGGGGGGACCGAGGTACCGTCGTCAAATGGCATGTAGACCGACGCTACCGTGTAGTTCTCGTCCGTCCCTCTATCCTCCACTACCGTTAGGTCACCTGTGCAGAAATGAGATAACATTAATACATGAACGTTCTTATTTGCTACAATACAGGTTCTTGCCTTACCTTTATTTTTTACATTATACAGTGAAAAATTTTTCGACCCTAATCCTAAAACCCTGTTCTTTTTGTCAATCCAGGGTTCTTGGATTAGGGCTAGGTCCAGCTGTTCCCTCTCGAGGAACAGCCTCAGGTTGGCTGTGGCAACCCTACTGTGATGGAGGTTTATTTGGATCACCTTCATCATTGTTCTCCACCACCAACGCAGTGTCCGTCGCCTTCGTTGCTTCCACAGTCTGCTTAATCAGCTTGAGGGTTACCTCGCCAGCTGCAAAGGACAACAGAAGCTGTTTTTCCGCCTTTAGGTTCCCGGGCAGGTCGCCGAAGGCGACAATATAGCCCCTGAAACCATTTCTCGGCTATTCCTCGCTTATAATTTCCCAGTCCTGCATCGGAATCTGGGGGTTTTGTGCTTGCAGCACGCGGAGGATGTCACCTTTAACTATTCCCATCTCCGGAATAGTCAGCCTACCCTTTGCCCTGTTTGGAACCTGGTCTATTGGAACGGCTTTAAGTTCCGCATGATGCATTTAGTTCAATTTTTACCGCGAATCAAGAAAAAGAATTTGGTGCGCACGTGCATGATATGGAAACCACATTTTATGGGTTGACTCCACGTGATGTTCGAAAGCTTGCCTTTCAACTTGCCGAAGAAATATAAATTGCACACAATTTCAGCAAAAAGAAAGTTTCGCTAGCCCAACACACAAGTCATCGTCTTCAACCTTTAGATGTCTGATTTACAGCTCTCTGAAAGGTCAATAAGCTCGTGAATGTGATCTCTGGATGACGAATCACTCTTCACAACGGATAGGTCAAGATCGGCGACATAGCAGAAATATTTGTATGGGCCTTTTAAGAGTAGCAACTTAAGTCGGTAAAAGGGTTTATGATATCTGGAATCATCGCTTTGAACCAGACATATTCTCTGATGAGGACTTTTCACCATAAGAAGTAGGTAAAAAAGTTGCCAGAACCTGAGGTTGTTAGCTCAGAACTCCTAGCTGCAGCATATGCTTTAGATGAACATATGATCACATTTCATATCCCAGTTCTGACCACAGCTGACCGTAGTAGAATCGCAGGAGCTCGAGCTCATCTCAAGAAGACAATCATGGCACCAATCCTTGCTGCATTTATTACACTGAAACATGTTTTAAATCAAAAAAAAATGAAGGCTGGATCCAGTGAGCACATGATGCTTGTGCTGGAGCAGAAGACGATGACAATTACATAACATGCTTACATTGCATTTAAAAGTAGTTTAGAAAAGACCTCAAGTATCAAGTCATACACGGAGCGGTCCGCCGGCTTTTATATTTATAGAATATTTCGAGTGCAATTTTAAGAAGATCTCTGTATGCGAGTTATTAAATGCTGCAATTGCAGTGTACTAAATAATGGGGACATTTTTCACTGTTTGCCCGGTATTCGGGTTTAAAACTGTTAAAAAAAATATTTTTTCATTAATTTTACTCTAGGTACTGTTACTTTTACAAGTTAACTGTACTTATTTTAACCGAATCTTAAGTTAAGGTACTCAAATTCTTATTGAAACGCAGGGTGTCAAATAGATTTTTTTATTATTTTTTTGGTAAAAAAAAACAAAAAAAATGACAAACGGGTTTTTTGTTTTAATTTTTATGTTTTACATTTTGCTTTCTACTTCAGAGATTCGTGCTTGCGTAAAATAAAGTTGATAAGACAGAAACAACTTGGAAGTTATAGGCATTTTTTAGTACTACCATTTTAGTATACTTAATTGATTTTTAGCATATCTCAATCCACGCAATATATCAGCCCCTCTATATTTTTCTTTCGAACCTTAAAAAATTTTCTATGTCTGGTATTTTTTTCAAAACGGTTTATGTTACCGTTATCGAGATAGTGTTGGGGGACACACGGTTTTTTAGCTTTATTCTGAATTTTTTGGTTTAAAGTCCATAAGACGTCTATTCGGAACCTTTTGTTGAATACCGCTATGTATTTTTTTTTTATTCTAATATACCTTGGGCTAGTGACGGTTATTTTTTCTTAATACTCAGAGCACAGGTTTTTCGTTGTCGGCTATAAAACCGAGTTTTTTAATTTGTTTTTTAAACCGTTTCAGAAAAATTTAAGTTAGAAACGCCATTTTTGAAAGATGTTTAAAGTTTTAGAATTCACTTCATACGTTTTATGTACAAACCAAATTTCATTATAATCGGTAGCACCGTTAGATTCCAAAATATTGAAAAAACTAATTTTTGAAAACAAAAAGATCAAAATTGGTCTTAACCTCAGTTTTTTGGTCGTGTGTTTCGCTGAGAAATCTTGGCACTGAGCATCCTTAGTGGGTATTCACCCAGATTTCCATACCCATACACACTTTCTCGACAAAGGCCGAGTGTGTACCTTATAACTTTCATTGTGCAAACACAATGTAAATTATAAGACCCTTCAACGAAAGTTCAGTTCGAACTATGACTCCTGAAGGTATTTTTTGCCAGGACCCTCACAAAATATTTAAAATGTAAAAGTTTTACATTCACATTAACTATTGCTAGCCAATATGCATGTGTGACCAAGGAGGTTTATGTGTTTTAAAAACAAAAAGATCAAAATTGGTCTTAACCTCCGTTTTTCGGTCGTGTGTTTCGCTGAGAAATCTTGGCACTGAGCATCTTCAGTGGGTATTCACCAAGATTTCCATACCCATACACACTTTCTCGACAAAGGCCGAGTGAGTACCTTATAACTTTCATTGTGCAAACACAATGTAAATTATAAGACCCTTCAACGAAAGTTCAATTCGAACCATGGCTCGTGAAGGTATTTTTTGCCAGGACCAGCACAAAATATTTAAAATGTAAAAGTTTTACATGCACATTAACTATTGCTAGCCAATGTGCATGTGTGAACAAGGAGGTTTATGTGTTTTAAAAACAAAAAGATCAAAATTGGTCTTAACCTCCGTTTTTTGGTCGTGTGTTTCGCTGAGAAATCTTGGCACTGAGCATCTTCAGTGGGTATTCTCCAAGATTTCCATACCCATACACACTTTCTCTACAAAGGCCGAGTGAGTTCCTTATAACTTTCATTGTGCAAACACAATGTAAATTATAAGACCCTTAAACGAAAGTTCAGTTCGAACCATCGCTCGTGAAGGTATTTTTTGCCAGGACCAGCACAAAATACTTAAAATGTAAAAGTTTTAAATGCACATTAACTATTGCTAGCCAATGTGCATAAATGACCAAGGAGGCTTATGTGAAAAACAAAAATATCAAAATTGGTCTTAACCTCCGTTTTTTGGTCGTGTGTTTCGCTGAGAAATCTTGGCACTGAGCATCTTCAGTCGGTATTCTCAGCGAAAACACACGACCAAAAAACGGAGGTTAAGACCAATTTTGATCTTTTTGTTTTTAAAACACATAAACCTCCTTGGTCACACATGCACGTTGGCTAGCAATAGTTAATGTGCATGGAAAACTTTTACATTTTAAATTTTTTAAATTTTTTTGAAGTTTTCGAGCTAAATCTTAGAATTTGCTAAATATTCGAAAATTTGTATAGTTTTCCCGAAAATTACAAATCATTCTTGATGTGTATCGATGTGAAGCCGATGCTGTATCGGAGATAGTGGTGGGGAAATTTTTTTTTCACGATTTTTTTTTCTAAAATACGCCAAAACTTTAGTTCTTAAATTGTTCAACCAAAATTTGATTTTAGTCTTTGCTTAGCCTTAGGCTACTTTATATGTTAGCCCAATATCGTCTTTTCAAATAAAGTCATGAAAAAGTTATGACATTCAACACGTTGAAAATGCGTATCTATTTTCTATTCCTTACTTCTCAAAAACTTTTCAATATTTTGCAAAAGTTAGATTTTATTATGAAAATCCAGTATTTTTTTAGTGCAAATTTAATTTTCTTCTTTCTGGCTTTAAAACTTTTTAAGATAAGCCCAAAGCACTTTTTGTCTTTTTTACAATCAATGTTCAAACTGTAATTAAACCGTTATGCGTGTATACAATAAATTGTGTAAATAAAAATTAGGTAAAAAAATCCTGTGCTACTCGGGGAAAGTTCGGGGAAAGTGGGAAAATGAGGCTTTTCGCCAATTTGTCGGAGCATCGCAAAACTTTTTTGTTAATATCTTGGGTTTTAGACACTAATAGAACTAGAATAAAAAAAGGGGTTTCTGTGGAATGAAAAGAGCTACAAAATTTCTAAATTTATTAATGCTAAGTATTTGTTAACGAAAACCGCGATAAATTTGGGAAATGTTGTCCAATTTTCATGAAAATTGGAGGGAAGTTGTATATTGATGCCAGGAAAACGTGGTTTTAAGGAAGAAACAAAAAAAAAATCGAAAAAAATCAAAATGACCCCCTAATTACCCCCAAATCATTGTAGGTCAAATTTTATTTTTTAAATGTGTTTGCATTTTCACATACTTTTTGGCGAATTTACGATAAAATTTTTCACTTTCACGTTCTCCTGGCATTAATAAACAGCTTCCCACCAATTTTCATGAAAATTGGACAATATTCTTTCGATTTATCGCGATTTTTGTGAAAAAATCCGTAGCATTAAGAAATTTAGAAATTTTAAGGCTAGGATTCACTTATTCACTAGGACTTCACTTGTTTTTTATACCCTATTCCACATAGAGGAAATGTAACATAAAGAAATAATGACGATAGACCCCAAGACCTTAAGGGCATATGATCCAGACGGATCCGTCCGTCCGTATGTCACCAATTTTTAGGCCATAAATTTTGAGCTAGGAAGCTGAAATTTTGCACATAAGCTCTCTGTCATCCTACTGTAAGACGTCGCGAAAAGCTGAAATTTATTATTTAGCATCTTCTAATGATAACAAGTCATTAAAAATATAGTGCGCAGACTGCCCCTTGTGGGCGTGGCATCGATTGAAAGTATAATCTTTCACATGCAAATTATTCAATATTTTCGTTCTGAATCGAAAAGGTTTTACTTAATATATTATGAAGAAAACATTTTTTTTTTTTAATTTCTATTATACAAAGTTTTGTATACTTGAAATTTATATACAAATATAAATTTCATATCGCGGAAATACAACCCGCGTCCACATTTGGAGGCAGAATTAAAGAAAAGCCTCTAATTTTCCAGAAAACATGGATTTCTACTACTTTTTAGCCTAACTTAAGTAAGGATAAGAAATGTCTAGAGGTTGATATTACGAAATAGTTGAATTTTACCCAAAAAATTAAATTTTTGGCATCGATTTAAAGATTTATTGTTTAAAGATTGTTCACATGCAATATATTCAATATTTTTGTTCCAAATCGAAAAATTTTTACTTATTATGTTATGAAGGAAATATTAAGTTCTACATTTGGCTCATACAAACTTTTGGGCCACACCCATATTTAGAGGCACAATTCCATAAAAACCTATAGATTTCCAGAAAAATCATGGATTTCGACTGCTTTTTAGCTTTACTTAGTATAGCATAAGAAATAAAATTTACCACATAAGGAACACCGGACAATATTTTAGATTTCGTTCATACAAAGTTGTCGGCCACGCCCATCTGTAGAGGTCTACTTCACAAAATTATTGAATTTGAACCAATAAATTATAGTTTTGCATACATTTCAGCCGAAAACTTGGATATTTTTATGCTTATATTGATTTTCGGTTAAAGGGGTTGGACATACCACATCCCTTTTTTTAAAAAAAAGTGAACAAAAACTTAAAAGGAAGGATTTTTTTTCTATTTAAAATGATGCATAAATGGTAACGGAACGGGGATGGAAAACAAGAAATTAAAGGAATGGAAAGGAGAAAAGGAACGGAAAGAAGAAAAGGAATGGAAAAGAGAAAAGGAAAGGAAAGGAGAATAGGAATAGGAAAGGAGAAAAGGAATGGAAAGGAGAATAGGAATAGGAAAAGGGTATACCGCGGTCCGTTACAGACGGACACTGTTGCACTTACTCACTTTATCCTAGCAATATTAGAACCCGAGATTTTAAGAAAAAAGCGTTTCGAGGCTCCGGAAAATTGGTGAAGGGGTACATTTCTCCGAGCAGCACAGGATTTCTTATCATACTCTCCGCGAGGGTTCGACAAGCCCTCCGAGATTATTAATTGTCCTGAAAAACTTCTCAAAGTGCCGTTCGGATTCGGCAAAAAATTGTAGGTCCCCTTGTATGTAAAGAAATTAACACACCAGCATACATTGTTGAGAAGTTGGCCCTGGTTCACCTCGAGCTGTTGCGCCACTCTATTTATTTATTTTTCTTATCATACTAAAGATAAAAAAAAAGTTTATTTCGCACTCTAAGATACATCCATATTATGTGACAATTTCACTCAATTATTAAAGATTATATGTTAGCAAATCGTCAAACGGTAATTGGTGCTCTGTGCCACATCTTTCCCTACATTGTTTATGTTTACCATATACTGTACTATAAGCAGTGTTTATGTATTTCTATGATTTATGTGTTACTATGGTGTCAATTTTTTGATGCTCGGGATGAAGATCGCGTAGAAGAGGAAATATGGGAAGGTGTATAAAGTGCGATCACTACATATGTCATTCGGTCTTCTGGAAAGTTAGTCTATTTAATAATTAGCAACACGTAAAGTTTAATAAATTAGAGCGCATAACTCAAGATGGATTTACTTTGGACCTGAGCTGTCATAGTAATTATTGTTTGTATAGAAATGCTCTACACATCCAACTAGGTCGCGTTAGTGAGCCATCAAAAAAACAAAAGGCACCATTTTTGGGCATGGCCATTTTAAGTTTGACCAGCTCAACAGCTTGCGGACCTGTGGTATGACTGTAGATAAAGCATAGTGCCCAACCAGAGTCGAAAGGACTTGATGTTTCCAGGTTAGGAACTAAGCTAAGGGTAGCTTTTAATTTCTCGCTAAGTTTCGTTAGGCACAAGCTTTTGTCAACCACAGAAGGGTGTTTGATGAAACTGAAAGAGCAAAGTCAAAAACAAACTATTTATTCATATCACAACATATCTGTGCAATTTCAAATCTCACATGTAAAGATAATTTTATAAACTTGTGGTATTAAAGAACATATTAAAAAATACTAAACGTAAGTTACATGATGTTTTCTTTCTTTTTTTTTCAGGGCATTTTCGTGGAAAAATATGATCCAACTATTGAAGACAGTTATAGAAAACAGGTTGAAGTAGACGGACAACAGTGCATGTTAGAAATTTTGGACACAGCAGGAACTGTAAGCTATCAAAATAATTCTGTTAATTTATTACAATTTTATTATATCACTCGCAAGTGATTTTTGTTTCACGTATTGCGTTTATTGAAATTCCACTTGTATTTAACTTAATATTATTCCGTTAAGTCTCTCTTAAAACTCACGACAAAATATTAAAATCGTGGCATAGGGTCCATATGGACCACACTTCGTTTTCTATTGGAACAACTTCATAACATATGTAGATAAAATATTTAACTTATCGAAAAAAAGCTAGTCTATTATCAACTAAAAAAAATAAGAACTTTCTTTACTGAAATAGGTGTAACTCTTTTGAAACGTCTGGTAATCGTTTTCAATTAAAAATCGCAGCAAACCCCACAAAACTTTTGTTATTCTATCTATCAAGCTAAATGTGTGTGAATGTTTTCAACATTCGGGGTCTGCGAAAGAATTTCTTCGCAGTGTATGTACATGCAAACGTATTCAAGCCGGCTATATTGGCTCTTACTGAAACCCAGGTATCTAACTGAAATCAGTGATCGATCTGATCTTAATCTGGATGCACCTGGCTCGTTGCCCTAAATTGCCCACAACATCCCACACCTCCTCTGCCTTCCCAAAATCCAAACCTAACAGAGAATCCTTTGATCTTACGCTTGACTACTAATCCTCATTTCTCAAACCAACTCACAATACCGTGCCTATACCAAATCTTCTTTATCCAAATTCCACACACTCTCAATCCGACACCCTCTACCTCTGCCTCTACCTCTTCCCTCGACGCTCCAGTCACTCCAACCCCATTTTTCTTAGACCCACTCGTTCCTCCTATGGCAAAGCTTTATTTTTTAAAATTAATTCGCGATCAAGGGGTTTTGACTACTTGATCGCGCTTTGTCTGACTTTTCAAAATACCTGTAGTCTTATACTGCATTCGCACAGCTTTGTGATTCTCTTTACCTCCAATACCTAAACCGAATGCAATATTCTTTTATTTCCGATCCAAAGCGCTTCTTCAATTTTATTATTAAAAAAATAAATCTGATAGCTACCCCTCTACTCTAAACTATCTCATTACTTCGTCCAATGAGTCCAATACTGTCGCCAATTTTTTTGTCATCGTTTAAGTCAATCGTTCGCAGAGCAGCAGCTACCCCTGATCTTCCGATACATGGAAAATTGCCCACAGGCGTCTTTAGTTTCAATGAATATAACTAACTCCCTAGTCACAGAGAATATTAGCGAGCTAAAAGACGAATACTCCTATAGTCCCGACAGCCTGCCCGGAATTGTTCTTAAGAAATGCAGTCTCCATATGATCCAACCTCTCAGCGCACTTTTTCAAAGCTCAATTTAACAGGGAATCTTCCCTTAACTTTGGAAAAAAGTCTACATCACACCAGTTCATAAAAAGGGACGAAAGAATGAGGTATCCAATTATCGCCCGATTGCTAAGCTCTCATGTCTATCTTAACTTTTCGCGAGTAACGTCCAACTTTTCGCAGCAGCTACCCCTGATCTGGACTTCTTCCGATACATGGAAAATTGCCCACGTGCATCTTTAGTTGCAATGAATATAACACCCTCCCTAGTCACAGAGAATATTAGCGAGCTAAAATACGACTACTCCTATGGTCCCGACAGCCTGCCCGCCATTGTTCTTAAGAAATGCAGTCTTCATATGATCCAACCTCTCAGCGCACTTTTTCAAAGCTCAATTTAACAGCGAATCTTCCCTTAACTTTGGAAAAAGGTCTACATCACACCAGTTCACAAAAAGGGACGAAAGAATGAGGTGTCCAATTATCGCCCAATTGCTAAGCTGTCATGTCTATCTTAATTTTTCTAAACTACAATATCATATTTTTCCACTGCACATCTATCTTTTCTCCAAACCAACATGGTTTTCTCAAAGGTCGATCGACAACCACTAACCTAGTCGAGTTTGTTTCGCAATCCGTGTGAACACTTGAAGAAGGCAAAGAAATTGACGTTTTTGGCACCGATTTCAGTAAGGCCTTCGACAAACTATCGCATTAAATTATAATCATAAAGCTCACCGCCCTCGGTTTCCCCTTTTGGTTTATGATGGGGCTGAAATCCTATTTAGAAGATCGGCAATATAATGTTATATTTAGATCTTCTATATCTGATCATCTCAACGCTACTTCCGGGGTCCCTCAGGGCAGTCACCTTGGTCCACAGTTATTTATCCTAACTATCATTGACGTGGGGTGCCGTGGCGTAGTGGTTAGTGTGTGTGCTTACTACACCAGAGGTCTTGGCTCAAATCCTGCCTTTGTCACCTTAAAAAAAAGAGGTGTTCTTTTTCACGGTCCCCACCTCCGCGAGGGTCTGACAAGCCCTCCGAGAGTATCATATGTCTTGAAAAACTTCTCAAGGTGCCGTTCGGATTCGGGAAAAAAACTGTAGGTCTCCTTGTGTGTGCAGAGATTAACACACACAGCATACATTGTTGAGAAGTTGGCCCTGGTTCACCTCGAGCTGTTGCGCCATTTATTTATTACCTACAGTTTTTATTTATTTATTTTTTTATCAATGACGTAGATCACGTCGTCAATAACTCCCATCTTTCCATTTACGCTGACGTTATGAAAATTTGGAAACATATATCTTCCCCTGACGATTCCTGCTCTCTCCAATCCGACCTAAATAGTTTCAATGTCTGGTGCCAAAAAAATAAACTCGAGCTCAATGTCAGCAAATGCCAAGCAATAGCCTACTCCCGAAAGCGATTTCCTACAAGCCCCAGAAACTATGTTGTCAATAATGAAGCTGTTCCTCGTGTCGAATCCTTGATTGATCTAGGCATTAAGCAGATAATGTCGGTCGCAGGACCGGGAAATTAACTTTCGTCTTCACATCGATAGTATTGTTTAACGCGCCAACTCCTTCCTTGACTTTGTGAAGCACAGGTCTAAGGGATTTTCGAAGCCATACGTCACAAAATCCTTGTACATAACCTTGGTTAGGCCCATCCTCGAATATGCTTGTCAAGTCTGGAGCCCCTATTACGCAACGATGGTCAAATCATCTGTGGAAAGCAGATGGCTCATCCTGATGCCAGCTAATTCGAGACTTTGCTCGCCAAGAATGCATTTTGCCATCCAGTCAATATATTCTATGAAAAGGAGCGTCGACAGAACACAGCCCCGGCGAAGTCCAACAGGTCGTACAGACCTTCTGCAGTTTCCATACAAAGACTGGATGGCTCTCAGAAGAGGTCCACTCAGCCGATAGTCCTGCAAAACTCTCCATAGAATACCCCGAGGGACTCAATCATAAGCCTTTTCCAGATCTACAAAACACCCATAGACCGGTTTGGCATATTCCCAGGCCTTCTCAAGAATAACCTTAAGAGCAAAAAGCTAAGTTGGAGATTCTATTTCGTTTGCATCGGGGTCTTGTGGTTTATGTGCGGGATGATGAAGCCTTCGAAGCCGCACGTTAAAAAGAAACGCGACGAGCTCGAAATCAGGTTAAGAGAAATGAATTGGCTTATCGGAAGATTTTCGAAACTAAGCGTATATAACAAACTGCTTTTGTATAAGCAAGTGCTAAAACCATCTTGGACGTACGGTATACAACTCTGGGGTTGTACTAAACCAAGCAATATATCTATTTTGGAAACTTTTCAAAATAAGACACTCAGAGCAATCGTTAATGCTCCATGGTACATATGATATAGCGATCTACACCGAGATCTTGGAATCGTAACCGTGACTGATGAGGTAACAAACTTTGCTCGCAAACTTATTACTCGACTTCGCGGACATTGCGACAATGAAATTATCCGAACTTTGGATCAGACAAATCTAATGCGCCGACTACAACGAATGAGATCGTTGGATCTAGCAGCATAAGATGAAACCGCATAACTTGACGGTATAGTAGGTGCTTTCCTTGGAAGGCAGCCTGCCACACGCGATTACTACAGAAGCTTGAACTACTTGTTAAGGAAACTTAGTTGTAGTCTAACGGAAAATGGGAGGTTTTTTAGTGAGTAAGAATCTCACACTACTATGAGCACGCGCTGCCGGTCCTCGTAGTGCCTATGAAGGTTTTTCCTTTCCACGGGGGAAAAAAATGTAGCCTTCGATGTTCTACAATATATCTGAACAATAGCTTCGATCTTTTATTTCTAGTGGATCAAATTTAGCATCCGTAGGAAAATGCTTTATTGTTGCTTCTTATATAGAAGCCCAAGCTTAGGCAGTGTCATCCTGTAACAAGTTTGACGAGCTATCTGATTCCATCACTTTGCCACTGATCAGGGTATAAAGAGATAGCCAACTCTACAACCTCCTGGCGTCTAAAACCCGCAAAAACAAACGTAGTGGGATCTGCCTTGGCATTTGCATTTGATTTCCTGCCTGTGTGAAACACTCGCCATCTGAGAATGTAGTAGTGTGCTTCGTAAAACACAGAACACATATGCAACAGTGGAAGCTTGGGGGCAAAAAGAGAACTTTTGTGCCTAGTTGGCTATCTCTTTATGGTCTGATCAGTGGTATGATCGGTGAACTAATTCTCTATAGAATGAAATCTTTTATACCGAACAGAAAAAAAAGTATCAGACCAGCGGGAAATTCGTGGTGCGACTAGAGCAGCAGGGAGGCTATTCAATTAAGGGTTTAAGAGTTTTCGGTTACATAAGATGAACCCGAAATAGGACAACCGATCTAAATATAAACGAGCCAGAAACGATTGCTATTCGTCGCGTTAAGCTCAAATTTGAACTGATATTGAGGCAAATGTACTACAGTCATTTGTCAAAAACATAAACTCTGCCTCAACTGCCATCCCAACAATAATTGGTAATTACACTCAAACTGCGAGCGGACAGTTTATTCAATATTTGCAATTTCAATATATTGCAATTTATTCAATATTTTTGTTCCAAATCGGAAAAATTTTACTTTATTTGTTATAAAGAAAATACTTGGTTTTGGATAACATATTCACCCACGAATTGGCTTTCATGCAACCCCAATTTCTATATTTCAAAAACATGTCTTTAGAGCTGACGAGCTTACGAAGGTCGTTTTTAAATTTACAACGCTCGCGTGGCGAAGTTTTGCCGCCTGGAAAATAAGCGGCAAAAATTTTAAGTTGCATTTTCAATTAATCTAGTATTTATAATAGGTAGCACACGGTGTTTAACGTTTGACTACCACGGCAACACCACCTCCTCTTCTCTCATATCTGTCAAGACGATAGCATTTATAAAATTTGTTTGACACTGTATCATTTGAATCTAACCAAGTTTCAGTTACTAGACCTACATCTACATTATGTTCGCTCATGAGAGCGAAAAATTCAATGAGTTTTCCTCGAATGCTTCTAGCATTCCAACATATGACTGTAAGATTTCCACTATTCATTATTTTGCATTATATAAGTACTTAATAACTAGCCTTGAGCTGTAAATCAGCCTTTGAATTACATTTAGCGAGAAGTGTTATCATTTCAGTGGTAAGTGCGTTGATTTCCTCCAGAGAAAAAAGCTCACAGGAAAAAAGTGATGCTGAATTGCTGTTGGGCTTGGGCGCCAATGCACTCTTTGCCGCATTGTTGGTTGAGCACGAAAAATTGACCGCAGCCTAAGAGATTTTATTGCGTTTGGGCAGGAGAGCAGGAAAATCAGTCAAGTTAAACATACGATCGATCATGACCCTGACGTTGCATTGCACGTGGTTTATTTTTCGAGGAGAGTTTTTGTGTGATCTCAAAGAAAGTTCGGCAGCTAACACAAGTAAGATCCGTGACTTTGTGTACACCCTTGCAGTTGGCACATCCGATGTTGTCATACTTGCATAGAGCTGTTTCATGGTTCTCATTGTTATCACATTTTTATGGGATTCAACCGATTCACATATGATTTTAATGCCTATTGTCATTTTTTTAATGATGATTTGTCTTCCTTATAGTGAAGAACACAAATTGAAGGTATTTAGATTTTCTTTTCGAAGTGGTGGGTGTAACGATTTCATCGACATCAATTTGATCATCATCGTCGGTTTCTTTTAGCAAACACTGAAGGTGCGTGTAATAATTATATCGAGAATTTTTATCCCTATCAACGAGTTTTCGGTGTTAAAGCATTGAAGATATATTGTCCTCAGCAATAGGAGACCGAGTGTGCTTAAGAATTTTGTTTGTATGTACACTTAAGCAATACCAGAGGCGGCTTGCCCATAGGAGCACACGAGCACGTGAACCTCATACTTTGAGTTAAAATTTCCCTTGTTATTTACTAGATTTATATTCTGTATTCAACTTTTCAACCGTCACCACAAATTTAAAAAGTAACGTACAAAACAAAGTGTCTTAATATACAAAATCATATCGCAGAAACATTGCTGCATATTTGTGCGTACAAATTGTGGTATTTTAACGGAAAATAGAAAGAGAAACAAAAGTCTAGACACACATCCCTAACACTTTTTTTTCAAATTGTTGCAAAGCCAATCGCACGAGTTACAAGTCTGTAGAAAATAAAACACGAATCTCTTCGGAGATTTCAAAAATTATACTTTATTATATTTTTTTGTCTTTACTCTTCATTTGAAATTATACTTAATCTAAGCCCTATCACTGTGCCGAATTTGTTGCGTCATCATTAATATCCGCAGTGCTTGTTTTGCATTACAACCTTGAACCGACATACTTTTGCTTGATCAGCTCGAAGTCTTTGCAATCGATTTGTGCGAAGGTATTCGAGCCGATGTCTGGAGTATTTCCGTTGCAACCAAGTATGTCAGCATTTTGATTGACAAATGGACTGTGGGAATTAATAGATAACGTAACTCCTCCTTCCCCAGTTTTTCGATTCTCCTCAATTGTTTTAAATTGTACCTTTTTTTAGAAAATAAGCTATAAATATAACAACTATTACAATAATGACTCAAGAGCTTAATCCTATGCTATAGTTAACAATTTTGTGAAATTTCAGTTCTGTAATTTCTTCGATATTCTTTTTATATTTTAATTTTATTTCTTCAAAAGTTAACATATCTTGAATTACAGTTAAATTTTGGTGATAAGGCACAATAAATCGTTCTATTAGTTCAAACATCTTATTGCTAAATTGATTTTCTCCAATTCTTATAGTGCAATTTGTGAAATTTATAATGTAGTTACCAGAAAGGACAAGACTTCTTTCGTCACATGTACTTTTAAATCGTTTGTTTTTTATGTTCTTTAATACTAAGAAATCGGTTCGGATTTCAATAATTTCTTCATCCGGGCTATTGATTTATTTACAATTTCTTTTTATTGACATTTTGTGCTTAGTTTTAACTCTGATAGAATCAAATCATTTTGAAAAGTAAAAGTTTTGTTTTGAATACGTACAATATATTCTAGATCTTCATCAATTTGTTTATTATATAAGTTGGCAACAGGAACAATTAGTTTTTTATCAGTTTTTAAGATAGCCGTCGGGATTTTGATTGCAAAAATTATAGCATTATTTGCATATCTACCCAAACCAGTTCTTATTCTACTTAGTTTTTGTAAATCAATTTTGTATTCATGTATTTCCTTATTACTTAGTATACTTGGGTGTACAAATCCTAACCTAGCCGAAACGATATTGTCCTGGATCTGATCTATTTGTTCCTTCAACACATTAATTCTGAGTTGTTGCTCTAAATACATTTCTTTTTCATTGAGCTGTTTTTCGAAATCTCTTATTTTACTAAGCTCGTTAATAATTTTATTTCTGTCTGACTATAGAATGCTTTTTATAAAAGTGAAAGAATTGTTAAAATTTTCACTTGCTTATTTATTGCCTTAATAGCGTTATGATTATTTTCTTCCCTAGCTTTTAGTTCTTCTTCAATCTCAATCTTATCATCTTCGTCAAGGGTTCCAAAAAGCCATTTTAGCCCTTTCCCTACTATATTTACAAGTCCTCTCCTGTTCCTATTGGGAAAAAGTGTCATAACTTGGTTTTTCATAGAAAAAATTTGCTGTGTAAGTGAAGTTCCTTCTGTAAAATTGTGATCGTATATGTTCTTTTCAAGTTTCGACATAATGTCAAGAATTTCATGAGGATGAATAATATGTAGGATAGTGTCGAACTTATTTACAATTTCCACCTCGTCGACTTTGATCTCTACAAACCCTAATCCCGAATCGATCCTTTCTATAACGAGGGTTCCTTGGTTAAGAGGGATTATTGCTAGGACCAGCATCCATGTCATGGTTACCTGCAAAATTTTAACGGTCGTTTATTATTATTTTCATGCACTCCTTTCAATGCATATTTCCTAAACTTTGGTTGTTCTTTGTGCCTAAGGCTAATATAATTTTTTATGAATCCCTCCTTCCTAGTTTCGTGATAGTCCTCTCTATTATTATTGAGCTTGTTAATGGAACTTTTCTTTTTCTTTTCTATTTTGTCCTTAACTACCTTGGCATCGACAGTACGATTTTGGACATCTATAGGCCTAGCTTTAATTGTAGAATGAAATGAATGGTTCTAATATTCTACTGCCTTAAACATTTGTTCTGTGATGGGGATTTTATTTTCTATATTAAGTGCTCTAATTCTTTCGGTTAAGGAATTGTTCAATCTTTCTGCGTCCGCATTTCCTGTGTGATTATTCGGCTTTATCCTTTCATCCTTACAGAATTGTCTCACATTAATGCTATTGAACTCGGTGTCGAAAACTAGTTTTTTCGTTTTCCCCTTAATTGATATAAATTGTCTCAGTTTTTCTATTAACGTCTTATGGTTCTTGTCTTGAAGTAAAAAGCTGACAGCATGTTTAGAAAATTTATCTATAAAATTTATAAAATTGTGCTTACTATTTGTATAAACATCTACGTGAATTATTACATTTATGACGGTCGGCGTTTCTGTAATTTTGAATTTATTTTTAATTGGATTTCTGTCATACTTCGCAGCAGTACAAATATCACAATTGCTTATTACCTTATTGATTAGAATTTTAAGGTTTGGAAAATATACCTTAGATTTCATCCCTTCATAATTTGCTATTATCCCCGAGTGACCTGATTCTAGTTTGTGGAAAAAAGATATTTGTTTCAAGGCCTCTTCTTCATCTTTAAGGTCTCTCGCTAAGAAACTGCATTTAACGAATTTAAGGTGGGGGTTCCTCAGTTCGATTAATTTTTTTTGCACAACATTGTAAAGGTGATCACTTAATTCGCAGTAAACTCCAACTTTACCTCTGGTTACATGTCTTCGGACAATGTCAGATATTTTGTCAGGTATGTCAGTTTTGTCAATAAAGATTCTTTTATGATAAAAGACGATTTCGGTTTCGAATTCTTTTTGATCTAAAATTATTATTTGGGTTTTAAAGCGATTAACAACGGTTTCCAGTATTGGGATGATTCTCCTTGAGAGTGAACGGTTGAGATTTCTAGAGATTCATTTAGGTTTATATGCTCTTCAGTGTTTTCAATAAAGAGGTTTTCGAACATAATTATTTCATTACTGTTTTGATCGATTCTGCTTAAGAAATCAGCTATTTTGTTTTCCTTAATGTAATCTTTCTTAGCATCGTATTCGCCTAATTGTATCAACCAATATTTTGACCAATGTTTTTGGCTTGCAACCATTTAATAGGTTGATGATCTGTTTGCAGATCAAATTCTTTGCCAAATAAGGTCGAAAATATTTCACGCCCAGACAATGGCAAGTAACTCTTTCTCGATCGTGGAGTAATTTTTTTCATGATCGTTGAGAGTTCTTGAAGCGTAAGAAACAGGATGACCATCCTGTGTCAGGACTGCTCCTGACACAGGATGGCAAAGTCTGGATACTTAAGGATGGGATAATCTGTTATGATAGACTTAAGTTTTTCAAATGAGGCGATGTAGTTTGGATCATGGGCATTGACTTTTGCATTTTTCTTTAAATATTTCACGAGAGGGAATGCAATATTAGCATAGTTTTTAACAAATTTTCTGTAAAATACGGTAACACCTAGAAATGACTTAATTTGTTTTTGCGTGGTAGGTAATTTCAAGTTTTGAATGAATTAAATTTTTTCCGGATTTGGCTTAACTCTTTGTGGAGTGAGAATATGGCCTAAATATTCGGTTTCTTTATTAAGAAATTGACACTTATTGATTTGAATTTTAAGTCCAGCCTTTTTTAATGTTTCAACGATTTTTTTCAAATTGCTCATATGTTCTTCCAAAGACGTACTGAAAACAAGAATGTCATCCATATAGACGACACAAATCTTGTTTAAAAACCATCTTAAAATTGAATTCATAAGTCGCTGGAATGTTGAAGGGGCATTTTTGAGCCCGAATGGCATCCTCACGTATACGAAATGACCGAAAGGTGTTGAAAAAGCTGTTTTTTTTCTGTCCTCAGGCTTAACTAAGATTTGATGGAATCCCTTAGCTAAGTCGAGTGTTGTAAAATATTGCGACTTTCCCAATTTATCTAATATTTCTTCAATATTAGGAATTGGAAACTTGTCGCTCACAGTCACTTCATTGAGCTTCCTGTAGTCGATAACGATTCTCCACTTATGTTGTCCGGAGTTGTCAGTTTTCTTTGGGACTATCCAAAGAGGACTATTGTATGGAGAATTGCTCTCGACTGTTATGCCTTGGTCTAACATGTCCTTGATTTGTTTTTCTATTTCAAGTTCATGGATCTTCGGGTATCTATAAATTTTCGAATAAATAGGGCTATTTGTATTTGTGACTATTTCGTGTTGGATTTCATGGGTAAATGTTAATTGATCACCCTCAGCAAAGAAGAGTTCCTTATAATCTTTCACTAGCTGTTG
Source organism: Neoascia interrupta (assembly GCA_947623515.1). Lineage (NCBI taxonomy): Eukaryota > Metazoa > Arthropoda > Insecta > Diptera > Syrphidae > Neoascia > Neoascia interrupta. The sequence continues at coordinate 14,213,173 of OX392465.1, forward strand.
AACTTTATTTTTTTCCACTTTGTGAAGATGGTCCAAGTTAATGTAATTTATTGAGGAATAAACTGAGTCTAAGGAATTCTGAATGTGTTCAGAATCGATTGGAAATCGATCACTTGTAAGGTTCATCTTATTTCCTTTAATATCCAGATATTTCTGTTCTAAATTTAATTTAGCGCCTAAAGGTTCCAATACATTTTGGCCTATAATTGCATCATAATCTCTTTGGCCTAAATCTACAACCTTCCAAGTAATAGTTCCTTCCGTATTAAACTCAAGTGGAATTGGAGTAACTATTTTATTCGCTACTGTACCGATCCCAGTTATTGCTGAAAATAATTCTGGTTTTTCTAAAGGAATTTCCTGAAAATCTCTACAGATGTTTGGCCTTATAAGGCTTATCGTCGAACCAGAGTCGATGAGACACTTAATTTTTTGGTTTTTTATTGTAAGGACAACTATTGGTAGTATATGCTCCAAGGCTCGTTTTGAAAATTTACTGCGGCTTCATGAATGTTGCCCACTGACATCATCTCTTCCGCAGTGCTACTGTTATTTCGGGAGAGCCTTGAATTTTGAGAAGGGTTCCCTTGGATTGGATATTGATTGTTGAAACGAGTATTTACTCTTGAATTTTTAAACGAATTTCCTTGATGTGAATGTTGATTGCTTAAGTGAGAATTATGTGAAATCCTCGAATTTTGGAAGGACCTTCTTTGATTTGAGCATCGATTGTTTTCTGCACTTTGGCCGTTCAAAGCATTCCCAGAGTTATAAAAACGAGGAGTATTATTATTCCAATCGTAACTAGCCGACCTATTTGTACCTGTTATGGTCCGCCAATTTTGATTCGTGATTTTTTGTGGTTTTATTTTCCTATGATTAAAGTCTACACATCGGAAATCATCTAACAGTCTCAATCTGGCGTATTTATTGTAGATTGAGATCATGGTGGAATTTCCTTCTATATGAGCCCTAATGTTTCCGTTGATTTTTTCAATTAAAATTTCTGAAAAGTCCCTATCGACGTTCTCAGGTCTATAAATGGCTGGCTTCCTGTCGTTCAATTCATACATCTCGTTTAGTTGAAAACTTATATTCCTAAATTCGGCAAATAATACACTTAAATTACATACCTTAACAGCACGGCAATAGTTAAAAAGTTCTGCATAACTCCTATGGGGCTGGAAATGTTGTCTTAGTTTTAATATTACGCTGCTCCAATCAGGAGTATCTCCTAGTTGCCGGATGCATTTTCCTGCTTCTCCCTGGATTTTTTCCTGGATGACTATTTGCATTCCGAAGTACCGAAGCTGAAGTTTAGAGTTGCACAATGAAGCTGTCGTCTCCACAGATTTGACGTATGACGATAAGGGATAATCGTCTGTTCCCTTAAATGGCTCTAAGAGCCTGAACTGCGTCAAAACACTCTCGGGATTTAGTTGAAATATCTGATGTTGTTGTCCTGATCCTTGGGGTTGTTGCTGCTCATCTCGAATTGGTTGCTGTTCCTGCTGGCTCTGAGCCGGTTGTTGTTGATGCTGCTCTCGAGCTAATTGTTGCTGACGCTGCTCCTGAGCTATTTGTTGCTGTTGTTGCAGCTGCTGTTGGTATTGGCCCAACTGTTGCTCCTGTTGCATAATGATGCTTCGCATTTGGAGTACTTCGTTCCTGAGTTCCTCCATTTCAACTGAACTCATATCTCTGTTGCGGTCAAAAAGTTCATTGAGCTTATTCCGCATACAAAACACTATCACTGTTCTTATACTTCTACTTATTGTCTTTGGACAATTCAAATTGGTAACACTTCAAATGATCACTTCAATAATGAAATGATAACACTTCAATAATGATCGTAGGTACGGAAACACTATCACTGTTCTTAAATTTCTAGTTATTGTCTTTGGACAATTCAAATTGGTAATGATCGTAAGATTCTTATTTTTGTATAGTTCTTCGGAGCTATACACCGATGACTGCGCCAGTTACAAGTCTGTTGAAAGTAAAACACGAATCTCTCCGGAGATTTCAAAAATTATACTTTATTATATTTTTTTGTCTTTACTCTTCGGAGTGACCAATCAGACTTCCTTTTCATTTAAAATTATACTTAATCTAAGCCCTATCACTGTGCCGAATTTGTTGCGTCATCATTAATATCCGCAGTGCTTGTTTTGCATTACAACCTTGAACCGACATACTTTTGCTTGATCAGCTCGAAGTCTTTGCATTCGATTTGTGCGAAGGTATTCGAGCCGATGTCTGGAGTATTTCCGTTGCAACCAAGTATGTCAGCATTTTGATTGACAAATGGACTGTGGGAATTAATAGATAACGAACTCACGTGCGATGGACTTTCTTATGACATCCATGAAAGTTGAGCAAGTTGTTGAGAGACAGATTGCCAACTGGCTTAACTCGACGACCACGGCCAACGCACGAAACACACGAAGTGTTTATTCCCGACCCAGGGTATATTAAGTTTGATGTATAGTTTGTAACGCAGTGAAATAATCACCGTAGACCTCTAAGATCTTTTAGAGATATGAATGGGACCGACAGGAGAATCGAATAAGCCATGTCCGTCCGTCCGTATGTAAACAACTTGTAGGCCTAAAATTAAGGCAGAGAGCTGAAATTTTGTGGGTTGGTTGGAAGTCCAGTCCTTCAGATCAAGTTTGAAAATAAGCTGAATCCGCCCACAGACACGCCCTCTACAAGCCTGTATGTGCGACCATCTCTAATTTAAAAAAATACATTTTGCAAATTTTAGCTATGTCACAATGGCGCTAGCGCATTAATTTTTGGCACGTAATATTGCCTTATGATTGTCTTTAAGGTAGCCAAAAAATTTTAGATTTTTCATTGACCACGCCCACTTTTTAAGGGATTTTAGCTTTAAATGACTGCTTTTTCAATAAATACATATGAAATTTGACAAAAAATTATATGAAAAAAGTTGTAGATACTAGCATTTTCTAACTTTTATGTCGAAATTGTATGTGCCTCCGTTAAAAAAAGTGATTTTTTTTAGTTAAAAAAGCGGAGTTTTAGGCCGAAATGTATGCAACCACCTAGTATAAAGCATTCAACAGTTATATTTTTGTAGGCATGGCAGTTTTATTTTTGGTATGGTCGGGTATTTTGCAATCCGTCGTCGATGGATTGAAGCTTTTGCATACCCACTGTTGCACTTTCCCACTTGTTTTTTTTTTTTACGAAACGAGCATTTACAAAATAATTAGTCTTAGTGCCTGTTTTCACTTACTTAATAAGGTGAGGGGAAGCGCCAGTGTGGTGGCCACCGTTCAACCTCTGTTTTATTTTGAGAAATAAAAGTTGGGTTAGGTTAGAATCAACCAAATGAAAACAGGCACTTCTGAAATAATGATTTTTCGATATAAGCCGGTTGTCAAGTTCGACATTTGATGGTACATTGACAGATCCCTCTCAAGATGAGAGGAAACTGCCATGCCGACAAGGTAGTTAAGACCGTGTTTCCAACATCAGTGGTTTACACCATTGGGTGAAGTTTAAATTCGTTTGAGTGTGATTTATTAATTTTCTGTCTCTTATCAGAAAAGAATTCACTCAAGAGAAACCCAATCGTTCTGTTTCAAACTTTGCGGTTTGTTAAACAAAACATATTTCTGGCTTAAACTATTAAACTGTGATATTGAAACAAGGCAGGCTTCGTCGTTATCGTCTTCAACTCGAGACGTTGAGGTCGTGTAATGTATTCAACGTTAATCCAAGAAAAATTATTAGTAAAGTAAATACATTCCTTTGTCAATGTTATTGTGGTTAGTTTGCACTTAAAATAAAGACCAAACTACGTGTAAAGGAAAAAAAAGAATATCAACCAGGAGCAGTACCTACCAAAGGTAACAAAAGACCGTTTAACATGTATTAAACCTATGTATTTTATGTATTTAAACCTGTGTTTTTGAAATAGGGAATTTTCCATCAGCAAGTCCAGTGTTTCGGACGCCCCATTCTTGGCCGTGGGCGTCCGATTTTTCATTTTCAACAACTTAAGTCGAGTGTCCGCATCGACGCACTTGTAGCGAACAGCAGTAGCGGTTACCCGACCGCTAGGTGTGCTCAAGCTTCAACCCAGCCACCGCTATACCCAAGCGTTCGGTGGCCGTGCGGTTAAGGGTCCCGCAATTCAAAGGATTGCAACAAAGAGGACGAAAGTTCGAGACTCCGAAGACGAAAGCATTTTTTTTTTTGTGTTAAATGCAAATTGAAACTGATAATTTTTCATTAATTAACTTAAAGTCAGAAGAATTAATATTTCGCAAAAAAGTAAATTTAAACCAGTTTGAGAGTAGTTTAACGCTCGCGCCTAGGGTACATATATATATATATATATATATATATATATATATCGTATATATATATATATTGTTGTTATTTGAACATTTCTTTTACACACATATATGTAAAAATTCGAATTTGATTAGGGTGCATCTAAAGGTACAGGGTTGACAACAACAATTCACCAAGGAGTGACCTGGATGCTGTGGCCACATCATCGCCAGTTGCTGTGTGGATTTAGCGGTGAGTCTTTTAATTTACACCTGTCACTCTGAACAAAATATATATTTGCAAATATGTAAAAGAAATTTGGTGGGGGAATTAAGGGGGAAATAGTGCAAGAAAGCACATATAACCGTGGGTTGTTGTGGCGGATAAAGGCCACCAAAGAGTACATACATATATATATATAAGGATACATATGCACTTACGCGCGCACAAGTGCATACATACCTAGATTGTAACGTTAATTTTGCTTTGAAGTAACATATTAATTGATCTTTGTTTGAATTTGATCGTTTAAGCAAGTTTGAATATTTATTTTAATATAATTTTGCGTAGGAAAGCACTTCATGTCGAATAAAAATCATCATCATCATCATTTTCGAATGCCGCCTATCCTTTAAAAGGGTCGTGGAGCGAGGGTGGCTAAATGGTCCTTCCATCTTTCTCGATCCTCCGCCACCAACTCAAGAGACTCCGGCGCAATCCCCAGGCGGAACTCAGAGAGGTTCTTTACCTGATCCCACCACCTGTTTCTTGTCCTACCAAGGGGGCGACGCGCTCGCATCTCGGCTAGCATGACCTGTCTAGGAAGTCTGTCAGGGGGCGTGCGAACAACGTGTCCAAACCATCGAAGAATCGATCGCTCCACTCGGAGAAGTAGCTGCTCAACATTGAGATTCCTACGAATACTGACGTTTCTCACTCTGTCCCTTAGAGTAACACCAGCAACGCACCTCAGGAATCTCATTTCGGCAGCTTGTAGCCGCGATCTAATTCTTTCGGTCATTACCCAAATTTCATGACAGAAAGCCAGGAGCGTCTGTTTCGGAACGAGCGGCTTCCTGGTCGGCGTCTGTTGTCCGGGTTAGGATCGGCTGAATTTAAACCTGGCAGCTAGGTATAAATGCACCCCCCCCCCAACCATGAAAAGAAAACGAAAGCAGCCTCGGATATTTGCTGATCCTGGTAATCCAGGCCACCCTTTGGAGCTAGGCGTGAGGGGTGTCAGCATGCGAGCGCTTGGTGGTCGGAAGGTCCCGCTCGGCATCCGACCGGGTTTAACCCGAAGAAGTTACGAGCAGCCGTCAAGGGTGCCATTACGGGGGGCGGAGGGGGACAGCGCCAAGTCAAAATGAGGGCTTAGGTGGAAACTCTACAAATCGACAACGGCACATATATATATATATATATTCCTTTGTATCTTTTGTCGTAAGGCCGGATGTTGTTTGAAGGTTTCTTTAACACACATATTTGTAAAAATTCGAATTTGATTAGGGTGCATCTAAAGGTACAGGGTTGACAACAACAATTCATCAAGGAGTGACCTGGATGCTGTGGCCACATCATCGCCAGTTGCTGTGTGGATTTAGCGGTGAGTCTTTTAATTTACACCTGTCACTCTGAACAAAATATATATTTGCAAATATATAAAAGAAACTTGGTGGGGGAATTAAGGGGGAAATAGTGCAAGAAAGCACATATAACCGTGGGTTGTTGTGGCGGATAAAGGCCACCAAAGAGTACATACATATATATATATAAAGATACATATACACATACGCGCGCACAAGTACATACATACCTAGATTGTAACGTTAATTTTGCTTTGAAGTAACATATTAATTGATCTTTGTTTGAATTTGATCGTTTAAGCAAGTTTGAATATTTATTTTAATATAATTTTGCGTAGGAAAGCACTTCATGTCGAATAAAAATCATCATCATCATCATTTTCGAATGCCGCCTATCCTTTAAAAGGGTCGTGGAGCGAGGGTGGCTAAATGGTCCTTCCATATTTCTCGATCCTCCGTCACCAACTCAAGAGACTCCGGCGCAATCCCCAGGCGGGACTCAGAAAGGTTCTTCACCTGATCCCACCACCTGTTTCTTGGCCTACCAGAGGGACGACGCGCTCGCATCTCGGCTAGCAGTCGGGGGCATGCGAACAACGTGTCCAAACCATCGAAGAAGTCTGTCAGGGGGCATACGAACAACGTGTCCAAACCATCGAAGAATCGATCGCTCCACTCGGAGAAGTAGCTGCTCAACATTAAGACTCCCACAAATACTGATGTTTCTCACTCTATCCCTGAGAGTAACACCAGCAACGCATCTCAGGAATCTCATTTCGGCAGCTAGTACCCACGATTTAATTATTTCGGTCATTACCAAAATTTGATGACCATAGATGAGGGTCGGAACGAACACTGAATTAAAAACTGAGATCTTTGCTTTCACTCCAAGCTCAGCTTTCCTGATGACCGGCCGGCGCAGTTCCTTTACTATTGCTCCAGCTTGGCCAATTCTACAGGACAACTCAGTATCACTCCTCCCATCTTTCGTGAAAAAGACCCCGAGATACTTAAACTTCTCCACCTGTTTTAATGGAACTCCATTTATGTGCAGGGTACACTGCACAGGAGTTCGGGAAAGAACCATCACTTCCGATTTGTTCACGTTTACTTTCATCCCAGCATCACCACAGATGGCTGCAAACCTATCCAGTGCTCGTTGAAGTTCCTCTTTGGATGATGCAAGGATTCCAAATCATGCCAAATCATCTGCGAAAAGCAGATGGCTCATCCTGATGCCAGCCAATTCGAAACATTGCTCGCCAAGACTGCGCCTCACCATCCAGTCCATATATGCTATGAAAAGGAGCGGCGACAGAACACAGCCCTGGCGAAGTCCAACGCGCACATCAAAAGGACGGGATTTGACGCCATTTATCCGTACACAGCTTCTGCAGTTTCCATACAAAGACTGAATGGCTCTCAGAAGAGGCCCACTCAGCGCATAGTCCTGCAAAACTCTCCACAGTGTATCCCGAGGGACTCGGTCATACGCCTTTTCCAGATCTACAAAACACGCATAGACCGGTTTGGCATATTCCCAGGCCTTCTCAAGAATAACCTTCAGAGTAAAAAGCTGGTCGGTTGTGGCTCTGCCAGGCCGAAAGCCGCACTGTTCTTCCCGTAACAAAGGCTCGATTACAGCTCTGGAACGCGTTTCCAACACCTTCGCGAATACTTTTCCCGGAAGACTCAAGAGAGATATGCCCCTATAGTTGGCGCAATCTCTCCTGTTCCCTTTTTTGAAAATGGGCACTATAACTCCCGTTTGCCAATCGCTAGGTGCCTTCCCGCTATCCCAGGCCACCTTAATGACACGTGTTAGCCATTTAACACCCTCTTCACCCATTGCCTTGAGCATTTCTGGCCGGATTTCATCAACTCCAGCAGACTAGCCAACTTTTAGCGATTTAATCGCTTCAGTGACTTCGTCTACTGTGGGACTATTCTCCGCCCTTATCTCGTCAGCAGTGGGAATGCCATCTTCAGTGCCCTGTTGGGGGTTGAGCAACTCCGAAAAGTGCTCTCTCCATCTGCGCAAGACATCGCTCTCACTTGAAAGAAGTGTACCGTCCTTGGATTTAACCCCTTGGATGATATTAAACTTCCTTCCTCTGAGTCGGCGAATGGTCTGCCAAAATATCTTGTTTGCAGATCTGTAATCGTGCTCCAACTTCTCGCCGAACTTTTTCCATTACTGTTCCTTGGCTGTTCTGACTGCCAGATTGGAAGTCCTTCGCGCCTCATTGTACCGGGCTCGAGAAGTTGAGTTTCTACATTGGATCCACGCAATGTAGGCTCTCTTCTTCTCTCTGATGGCTTCTTGAACTCCAGGCGTTTTAAACCAAGCAGTTCTTTTCTCACCACCAGCCGCTACTCCAAGCCGCTTCACTCCACAAACATTTCCTGCAGAGGCAATGACTGCCGATAAAAACAGCTGCCATTCCTCCTCTACATTCAAAAGGTCAGTTGGAATTTGTTCAAACTTCTCCGAAACATGCTGTGCAAAACGCTCTCTGAAATCAGAGTCAGCATCCTGCAACCTTTCCCACCGTATGCGGGTCACCAGTCTTGGTTTTCGCCTGGGTGGCAAAGGAATACTGTCACTGAAAAACAATTTACACAACACTAAGTGGTGATCAGTTGACAACTCAGATGGTACAACAAAGAAATCATTCAGTGACTGATTTAAACTGTGCTTGTACCATGTGTATTTGTGAATGTCTCTGTGTGGGAAAAAGGTGTTCATGATGGACAAGCCATATGCACAGCAAAAGTCCAACAACTTCCCTCCGTTCCTGTTTTGATCCGGGTCACCGTGCCTCCCAATCACACTCCTCCAAGTACTGTCGTCTGTACCCACATGTGCATTGAAGTCACCCAACAGGAGAAAGAAGTCCATTTCTGCCACTCTGTCCAGGGCAGCATCAACTTCGTTTAAGAAGGACTCATACTCTGACTCTCGTCAGATTTGGTGCATAAACCTGAACCAGAGCCAGAGTTGATCATTCAAGCTTAAGCTTCAAGATCAAAATCCTATCCCCTAACGAAATGACATCGAATACATTTTCTGACAACCGGGGGCTTGTGAGTATCCCCACACCCGCCTGTGCAGTCATGTGATTTGGGACGCCAGAACCCTTTGGTTCCAGAACCCTTCCACTTAGTTGAGGAGATGCCAGTTGCATCGAGTTGATACTTTTTGGCCTCCTCAACCAGTTCGAGTTCCTTCCTCGTTAGTGACGAGACATTCCACGTGCCAATTTTGAGTTGGTGCCGTTGTCGATTTGTAGAGTTTCCACCTAAGCCCTCATTTTGACTTGGCGCTGTCCCCCTCCGCCCCCCGTAATGGATAGCGGCACCATTGACGGGCTGCTCGTAACTTCTTCGGGTTAAACCCGAGCGGGACCTTCCGACCACCAAGCACTCGCATGCGGACACCCCTCAGGCCTAGCTCCAAAGGGTTACCAGGATCAGCAAATATCCGAGGCTGCTTTCGATTTCTTTTCATGGTTGGGGTGGGGGGGGGGGGGGGGTGCATTTTATACCTAGCTGCCAGGTTTAAATTCGGCTGATCCTAACCCGGACAACAGACGACCAGGAAGCCGTTTTGAAGTTCAGCCGTCCCTCTGGGATCAGACGCTGACCAACAAGCCGCACAATATGTAACAGACGCTGCTGGATTTTATTTAAACCTTCGAGTTCATCTTTTTCAGCTATAAGTTTACTGTCAAGGGTGGCCCCACAAAGAGTTTATACTCCTGGACAGCATCACTTATGCTTGAAGATTACTTACTCCAGCGGATTTTAGTCGGCTCTTACGACAGGCATACCTTACCTCAAGGCTATTCTTAAACCCGACCTTGCAGGGTAGGAATAAAAATCATTTTGTATGAAATTAAAATTTTAAACATGGTGTTTGAATAAGAAGGGGATACAAGAATGAGGGGGTTCGGAAAGGGAAGAATGCTCTGGTGAAGAAGAGGAAGATGCCGATAAAGGTGTTACTGATGCGGGTAATGTAACCAAGGTAGGGAGGGTTTCGACAGAATTCCCGCAGGCGTATAACATCTCACGCCTAACAAGACTGGCATGATTTTTGGAAAGCGTGCCAAGGGTCAAGTTCCCACCCCGTCCGACGAGCTAGGAGAGCCGGAACAAGCATGCCAGCGAGAACCCATGTGCAACCAAAGGCAGCACAAGAAATGGCGCCCACAACGTGAGTCCTGCCTTAAGGCAGATTTTTTTGGAGTAGCTAAGGCAGCTACTGCTAACTTTTGAGCCGTTTCACATTTTTTTTGTTTATAATTTTTGTTTTAGTTTGCAATTTTTATCTTTTCTTTTGCTAACTTGGATTCATTTTCTCGCATAAGTCCCGGTGACTGGGTGAAGAGCACTCGGCATCGCGTTGCGATGAGGGAAGATGAAACCAAATATTTTAGTGCAGAGCGATGGGGGAATGTGTGTAGCAGGTTTACTCATATCCGAGCTTTCAGAAACACATTCCTGATGCATGTTTTTAAATAGTTTAAAGAGACTCTTTACTTAAAGAGACTCTTACTTTGAGTTGAATGTTTCCGAATCGTTTGTCGATTGCGAGTATAGAGTGGTTGCAAACGTCCTGAAACAGTATAAGTATTTCATTTTTGTTTTTGTTTGGCTCGCATAACTTTGGCATCTTCCTTTTTCTCATCTGAATATTCTTCCTCCAGCCAGTTTCCTCATCCTAACCCATGATGATAGATAGTGTTTTTTATAGTAGTTTTTTTTTTTGCCAGCATATTGATTTTCAGCGTTTTTCCTAAATTGAGAAGTCACTCAGAAACTTAGTTTGAAGATATTTCCGAAAGTTGCAGAGATTTTTGTCCTCCTTTTCTTTTTTTTTCAATTGAATCGATTTCATTAGTTCGTACTTTATTTAATTCCGGATTTAGTCTTGTTTTGACATTGTGCACCGACAAATAAGCTGTCGTGGTGATTTGGTCCTTCACGAAAAATACGTTTATTTCGACATCGGTGATCACTGGATATGAGCGATAAAGAATCACTAAGCCGTTCAGTGTTGGAAACAGTTCAGTCGATTCGAGATCAAACGGAAGCGGAATTCGACCGTTTCCAACAGCGGAATAACGACCTTACTGGGCGGTTTAATTTCGAAAATAGCTTCAACTATTCCCGAGAGTTTAGCACACCGGAAGGAACGTCCCAAACCAAAAGGTCATCCACAATGCCCCACCAAAACAATAGCAAAGGCGGGAATGCTGAGGACAACTGAGGACTTTGTGCCTGGATTCACGGAAGGTGAATGCAGCAACCATCAAAGACGCGTATCTTATCGACGGTCTTCTAGGTAGTTTAAAGGACACTTATTTCATCACGGGACATTTATTTCATCAGGATGGATGAAGAGTCCCGACAGAAAACGGCATTTGCAGTACCTGGTCGGCCTCTGTATCAATTACAGTCATGCCTCTCGGGTTATGCAACGCCGAACAACGAATGTGTCGTCTGATGGACCGTGTGTTAGCTATGCTTCCATCACGGTTCCGTCAATATGTGTTAGTTTACCTAGACGATCTGTTGATATGCACTCCGGACTTTGAGACCCACTTCCAGGTACTAGACGCCGTGGCCGACTGCCTACGTAAGGCAAACCTAACGATAAACGTCGACAAGAGCATGTTCTGCATGAGAGAGACAAAGTATCTGGATATATTATCGGCCAAGGTACTTAAAAAACCATTCCTGACAAAATCTAGGCAATGGTTAATTTTCCGATTCCCAAGACACAGAGGCAAGTTCGTAGGTTTCTCGGCTTAACCGGTTGGTACAGACGATGTGTGAAAAACTATTCAGATCTGGCTGCCCCTCTGACTGATTGCCTTAAAAAACGAAAAGATTTCAAGATAACACCTGAAGCAATTGCGGCAGTTGAGGCCTTGAAGGCTGCACTTACCTCAACTCCGGTGCTATCACAACCGGATTTTTCTAAAACCTTCGTCATACAGTGCGATGCGTCATCGGAAGGGATGGGTGGTGTTCTCTTTCAACTTGATGAGAGTCAGAACGCAAAACCCATCGCGTTTATATCTAAAAAACTAAACAAGGCCCAGAGAAACTACAGTCACTGAGTTGAAATGTCTTGCCACTGTCCTGAGTGTGCGAAAATTCCGTGTCTACGTTGAAGGGTTACCTTTAAAAGTTCTAACCGACCATTGAATGGAAGGTTAGCAAGGTGGAATTTGGAGCTCTAAGACTTTGACTTCACCATTGAACATCGGAAGGGATCATTAAACATAGTCGCGGATGTCCTATCACGAGCGGACATGGATGAGATTTCAACTACAGTGATTGGTGTAGAGAGAAGCCTAGAATCGGGTGAGTTCGACTCGAAGCAATATTCCAAGTTGAGAGAGAGCATTACTGAAAATCAATCTGCACTTTCTGACCTAGTTGTATCGGGAAAATTCATATACAAAAGGATTAGGTTCAGGAAGAGTGATGTTGGTCGCGAAGATTCATTGTGGCGGCTTTGGCTCCCGGAAGCGCTCACTCACACAACGATCGAGATGGCTCACAATACGAAGCTCACTTGTCACAGTGGATTCGCCAAAACCTACGCTGGTATTCGTGAAAAGTATTATTTGCCTAAAATGGTCAGAGAAATGAAGGTGTTTGTGAGTGAATGTGACGTGTGTAAATCAATTAAAGCGCCTAATGCCATCCTTCGACCACCAATCACTATACATATTGTTTCATTTAGGTCCATGCAACACCTGTATATCGATCTTCTAGGTCCATATCCGCGTACCAAGCGAGGTAACGTGTAGGTTTTTACCGCGCTGGACCACTTTTCGTTCTGTTGTTGAAACTGAAATTTTTGAGGTAATGCACTCCGACAATGGACGGCAATTCGTTTCGAAAGAGTTCGACAGGCTTTTAAAAGCTGGAACAGCTTTTTATTCACCGCAAGCAAACCATTCAGAAAAGGTGTTATGCAAAGTATTCTGAACAAGTTGCGGGCAATGATAGCTGGGGAACAAAATGATTGGGACACACACTTGTTCAGCATAGCTTGTTCATTACGATCGGACGCACACGAATCGATAGGCTGCCAACCATATTTTGCATTATTTGGGCAAAATATGGTTAGTCATGGTTCCAACTATCCATTGCTGCGCAACTTAGGGGCACTAACCGATCCGGATATGCTTGTCGTACCAAGAGAAGCGAAAATCACACTCGCGCGCCAGAAATTGTCGGAGAATTTCTCGGCGACCGGAGCGTACTTACAATTCTCGGTCCAAACAGGTTTCATATCGGGTGGGCCAGGAGGTGTTCCATAGAAACTTCGCGCTTTTTACTCGGGCAAAATGCGAAGCTCTTGCCAAAATTTCTAAAATCCAGGGTAAGAAAAGTGGTCGGCAACTGTATGTATGAGCTGGAGACTCGGTTCGGGCGTGTTTTACGCCAAAGACATACGGCAGTAGCCTGAAAGGAAAAAGAATAACACAAAGAATCGGGTTTTGGCAAGCGTTCGGTGGCAACTTATCTAATCTTTGTTGAGGTTAAGTAGGTTCGGCTCCATCGTTGGGGTTAAAACTCCGCTGCCTTAAGGTTGCAGAATTCTCTTTCCGACTATTTCGACTGGCGAATATAAGCACTCTTGGGATTGGCGGAGTGATTAAGAATGACTGGCACTTAAACTTAATTTGTGTTGCCAAGAAACACTGGTAGCATAGGAAGACACTTTGAACAAGCAGTTTTTTTTTTGTTTACATCTACTTGTTCGCACTACCGCTGGGCACAACACACAACCAAAATAGCAAATTATGTATTTGGCTAAAATCAGAAACACTGCAAAACGCGGGGCTTTAGGCACGAATTCTTATTTTGATTATTAAAATACACGAAAAGCACAAAACTCATTTGCAAGATAACGCGTGGGTTCAATTTTTTGCACCTGATTGCCATTACGTATAATAGCCATGAGAAGCAAAAGCCCTGTGTTGCGAGACAGATTGCCAACTGGCTTAACTCGACGACCACTGCCAACGCACGAAACACACGAAGTGTTTTTTTTTTTACGAAACGAGCATTCACAAAATAATTAGTCTTATGAAATAATGATTATTCGATATAATAGCTAATTTTTCCGACCGAAAAACGAAATACGAACACATTTTCCTGTTTACGTTTTTAAGCCGGTTGCCAAGTTCAACATTTGATGGTACATTGACAGATCCCTCTCAAGATGAGAGGAAACTGCCATGCCCACAAGGTAGTTTAGACCGTGTTTCAAACATCAGTGGTATGCACGATTGGGTGAAGTTTAAATTCGCTTGAGTGTGATTTATTAATTTTCTGTCTCTTGTCAAAAAAGAAATCACTCAAGAGAAACCCAATTGCTCTGTTTCAAACTTTGCGGTTTGTTAAACAAAACATATTTCTGGCTTAAACTATTAAACAAGGCAGACTTCGTCGTTATCGTCTTCAACTTGATATGTTAAGGTCGTGTAATGTATCTTACATTTATCCGAGAAAAATTATTAGTAAAGTAAATACATTCTTTTGTCAATATTTGTGGTTAGTTTGCACTTAAAATAAAGACCAAACCACGTGTAAAGGAAAAAAAAGAACATCAACCAGGAGAAGTACCTACCAAAGGTAACAAAAGACCGTTTCACATGTATACTTGTAATTTAAACCTGTGTTCTTGAAATAGGGAATTTTCTATCAACAAGTCCAGTGTTTCGGACGCCCCGTTCTTGGCTGTGGGCGTCCGATTTTTCGTTTTCAACGAATTAAGTCGAGTGTCCGCATCGACGCACTTGTAGCGAACAGCAGTAGCGGTAACCCGACCGCTAGGTGTGTTCAAGCTTCAAACCAGCCACCGGTATACCCAAGCGTTCGGTGGCCGTGTGGTTAAGGGTCCCGTACATCAAAGGATTGTAAAAAAGAGGACGAAAATTCGAGACTCCGAAGAAGAAAACATTTTTTTTTGTGTTAAATGCAAATAGAAACTGATAATTTTTCATTAATTAACTTAAAGTCAGAAGAAATAGTATTTTGCAAAAAAGTAAATTTAAACCAGTTTGAGAGTAGTTTAACGCTCGCGCCTAGTGTACATACATATATATCATCATCATCATCATTTTCGAATGCCGCCTATCCTTTAAAAGGGTCGCGGATCGATGGTGGCTAAATGGTCCTTCCATCTTTCTCGATCCTCCGTCACCAACTCAAGAGACTCCGGCGCAATCCCCAGGCGGGACTCAGAGAGGTTCTTTACCTGATCCCACCACCTGTTTCTTGGCCTACCAGGGGGGCGACGCGCTCGCATCTCGGCTAGCATGACCTGTCTAGGAAGTCTGTCAGGGGGCATGCGAACAACGTGTCCAAACCATCGAAGAATCGATCGCTCCACTCGGAGAAGTAGCTGCTCAATATTGGATTCCTACGAATACTGACGTTTCTCACTCTGTCCCTTAGAGTAACACCAGCAACGCACCTCAGGAATCTCATTTCGGCAGCTTGTACCCGCGATCTAATTCTTTCGGTCATTACCCAAATTTCATGACAGAAAGCCAGGAGCGTCTGTTTCGGAACGAGCGGCTTCCTGGTCGGCGTCTGTTGTCCGGGTTAGGATCGGCTGAATTTAAACCTGGCAGTTAGGTATAAATGCACCCCCCCCCCCCCCCCCCCCCCAACCATGAAAAGAAAACGAAAGCAGCCTCGGATATTTGCTGATCCTGGTAATCCAGGGCACCCTTTGGAGCTAGGCGTGAGGGGTGTCAGCATGCGAGCGCTTGGTGGTCGGAAGGTCCCGCTCGGCATCCGACCGGGTTTAACCCGAAGAAGTTACGAGCAGCCCGTCAATGGTGACGCTATCCATTATGGGGGGCGGAGGGGGACAGCGCCAAGTCAAAATGAGGGCTTAGGTGGAAACTCTACAAAACGCCACCAAAGAGTACATACATATATATATAAAGATACATATGCACATACGCGCGTAGGAAAGCACTTTTTTTTTTTTTTTCAAAAGGGGTTTTTATTTCAGATAAATTTTCTTTTACAATGTTTTACCTGCAAAGCAAAGTGCTTATCTGCAGGTGATTGGACATAACGTTGTTATAATTTTGAAGTGATTTAATTTTAAAAGATTAGGTTTAAATAAAATAAGTTAATTTTGAAGTTAAAGTTATAATTGTGAAAAAATCTAATCTGACTCTACTTTACATGATTCAATTCAATTAAATGTTTTTTTAACTCTTTTTTTCTTTTTTTAAAATTTACAATATTTTTCAGTGACAGTGGGAGCAAATTCAACAATTTAGGGACAGTGCATCGTGATTCTCTGTCTCCGTACGAGTTGTAAGCTGTCGGTACTTCTAACATACCTTGGGCTCGTCTTCGGGTGTTAAGTGTGTGGCTGATAGGTTGAAGAAACCGTCTGTCGTCCATATAGCTTAGCAGTGTAGTCATCTGGAAGATTGCCTTTACGTCTAAAACTTTAAAACTTGAATTAGTATGTCGAATAGTTTTAACAAGACGATGTTGTAAGTTTGATATCTTCTCCTGATGGGTTTTCGCTGCATTTCCCTAGGCCAGAATCCCGTATCTAATGCGTGACTCCGCCAACGAGTAGTACACTTGTTTTAGTACCTCCATATGTGAATAACGCTTAAGGTACACCATTGCAAACATAGTGCTCTTAAGTTGAAGACGCAGGACGTTAATGTGCTCACGCCACAGAAAATTCTCGTCTATGGTAACCCCGAGGTATTTAATGGTTTTAACTACCTCAATTGTGCTGCTGCTCCTCAACAATGGACAACGATCATTTCGATGAAAGATTTCAATAACTTCCGTTGGCTTCGATGGAGTTCGAATATGCATCAACTTGGTTTTATTTGCGTTGATCACCAGGCCGTTGTCATGACACCATTCAGACACAAGGTTGAACTCGTCTTGCAGCATCTTTATAGCTAAGTGCAAGTCCTTGTGTTTTACGACGATTGCGATGTCATCAGCGTAGGCATATGCAGTAGCCTTTTTAAATGTTTTTAATAGTTCATTCGTGAACAGTATAAATAGAATAGGACCCAGTTTGGAACCTTGTGGCACACCGTATTTGATCGTTCTTTTTTTGCTTAATATGTCAGATACCTTGACTTGTATTTCTCTTTCACTAAGATAGCTTTTGAGCCAGTTTGCCAGCACTCCTCTAAGTCCTAACCTGTTGACACTATCCACAAGTTTTTCAGGTGTAAGGGTATCGAATGCTTTGCTGAAATCTATGAAAAGCACAAGAACGTTGTGGTTTTTGTTAAGTCCAGCATTCACCGTGTTGGTAAACTCCCCCAGTAATGATTGGGTGCTCTTGCACTTTTGAAAACCAAATTGGTTAGGGTGAACCACTTTGTGCTTCGACATAAAACGATTAATCCGATTAACAACTACCTCTTCTAAACATTTTTCAACCGCTGGTAGAATTGAAATCGGTCTATAATTCTCCGTGTCTTTTTTTATTCCCCCTTTGTATATGGGGCGAATTATAGAGGTTTTCATTAGCTTAGGCACATAGGACTGACACAAACTACGGTTAACGATCTTCGTGATTATAGGAGTGAGACACAAAGCATTTATTTTTAGATCAACTGGTCTTATGTTGTCTGCTCCAGGACCTTTTTTGTCACTCAGTTGACGCAGTATCTTGTAGACTTCAAACTCTGTTGCTTCCTCTACGTAGATACTTTGTTGAAGTTGCCAGTTCTCATGGTTTGAAGTTTTTGTATCACAGACATGAATAATGTTTGCCGCTTGATTCGAAAACCGCTCCACGAATTCCTCAACAATGTCTTTTAAGCCTTCGGTAGCAACTGGAAAATTGTTTTTGATTGCTTCGTCTACTGAGCTTTTTTTCCTTCCAAGCAGTTCATTCACAATACTCCACGTTTTCCTCTGATCGTTGTTGGCAGTTAAAAACTTTTGTTTGTAATAGTTGGCTTTTACAAGTTGAATGTTCTTGGTGACTGTGTTTTGATACCTTTTGTATTCATCTTCAAACGTCTTACATCTGGGGCTATTTTTCCACCTTCTATATAATTCATCCCTTTGTTTGCACATTGGGATTATTTCCGGAGTGATCCATGGCTTATGTTTCCGTTTTCTTTTGGTTGTGGTTGTTTGACTTGCTTCAGCATAAATTTTACTCATTTCTCCTACGAATTTATTATAGAGGGTCTCAACGTCATTTTCTTGGAGTATTTGTTGCCAGTCTGTATTCTGAATAAGCTCATTAACTTTTTGCTGATTGTTATATTTAACCCTGTTTTCACAAGGTGTTTCTGAGATATTTGAAATTTTTGTTGCATATAAAACGGCGTAATGGTCAGAAAGATCAGTTTCGATTACTGCTGAGTATATCTCACGCTTAGTTATGCTAACATACACATGGTCAATTATTGTCGCAGTATTATTTAAAACATCAACGCGCGTGGGACATTTAATCACGCTTGTTAACCCTTTGGAAGCCATCATCTCCATGTATTTTAAAACAAGTGAGTTATTCTCATCACGGATGTTAATATTGATATCTCCCAAAACGATGTTTTCATTATTTCCCTTTAATATTCCATCTAATTCTTCAATAAACCTTCCAACACTCGAGCTAGGTCGCCTAAATATTGCATGAACATGCTTTTGCTCACCGTTATGGCATATTTCTAGGTGCATGCCCTCGTAGTTTATTGGACTAGCTGGTAATATTGTGTATGTTATATTGTCTTTTATAAAAGGCAACTTCATACAAGGTATACAAGTATGGGGGGTTTGGAAAGGGAAGAATGTTCTGGTGAGGAAGAGGAAGATGCCGATAAAGGGGTTACTGATGCGGGTAACGTAACCAAGGTAGGGAGGCTTTCGACAGAATTCCCGCCGTCCCACGAGCTAGGAGAGCCAAATGAGCAAAAACGTTTCAAAACAGCTTTTACAGTAATAACAACGAGGAAAAGTTTGCTCCGGCTAGCAACCAAATGAGCACACAAAAAGTGTGCTCCGTTCGTCAATGCCTTGTATATTTGTTGCAAACGTGTCGCATGCCTTGTAGATGGAATTATAAATCATTCAAAATTTTGTTTGCAACTTTTGAACGACTAGATTCCTGTATTTAGTGTTGATAGGATACATACATGCATTTATTCGTTGCCATTATTCGTTTAATTGTAAATCTTTAAGGATTTCTTTTTAACATCATGCTTCTGTGACCCATCATGCTTCTGTTTACCCCCTTCGGGTAGGGGTTAGAATATACCCGAGGTAAGGCATGCCTGTCGTAAGAGGCGACTAAAATCCACCCTCCGTATGCCGAGCGCGTAGCGCACACAAACTATTTAATGGACAAAACAAAAGATATTATTACCCCAGGTGGCAATCCAGTTTCACTGGCAAATCCACCCTCTTCGGAGGTAGGCTCTACGGATTCTGGGGAGAGCCATTTATTGCTTATAAATCCCTTTTTGAAAAAATCAAGGGTGCCTCGATCTCCACCAACTGGATCGAAGGTCTCCGGGAAAGGAAGTCCGCCGGTTAATCAGGACTCAGCGAAAATTAAATGCTTTGAAGCGGAAAACAACGAACTCCGTGCTAAGCTTAATGAAATGGAACGTCTCTACCATGAGCTTAAAACGAAGTAGCTTCGTTACGTAAAGAAAATGAAACCTTAAGGAACCCCCGTGGTACTATAATATGCGAGGAAACGCCGAAACGTCAATGTGAATACCAGACGGACGAGGAAGAACTTGCACGCGAAACGAATCCAGTCTTTAGGAAAAGGCTTACCAAGACTCGAAAGGCCGGTTCTTCACCCGAAGTAGAAACCGTGCAGCAAAAAGAAGAAACACCAGTCGTATCAAACAAAGCGACAGGAATACCCCAAGAAAAAAACCGCCGACCACCTGTAATAAATGTCGTTGGGATTACGGACTACGGAAAGTTGCGAAACATCCTTAAAAATACTCTTGAGACGAAATATAACTTAACATCACTTCGAAACAACGTATGGAAAGCTAACGTCGATGACTCTGTCACTGTCACAAAAGTTAAATTTAGAGAAAATCCAATGGTTTACTTATGAAAATCACCTCGAAAAGCCGCTGCGTGTTATCGCGAGGGGACTACACCCATCCTGTACCAAGGACGAAATAATACAAGACGTTCAAGCCCAAGGCTTTAAAATTCTTGACGCCGTGAACATAATAAAGAAAGAGAAGCAACGTACGGACGAAGGCAAAGATTCCGTTGTTATCCGACGCAGCCTGCAAATTTTTATGCTTTCTTTTGATAGAACTGAAAATATTAACGAAATCTACAAAATTAAATCAATCCTTAACATCAAGGTAAAAATCGAGCCCAAGCGGAAGGGCAACAGGCTAGTTCCCCAATGTAAGCGATGCCAAGGTTTTCGACACACGCAAGCGTACTGCCAGAAAAAGCCGCGATGCGTAAAATGCGCCGGCGAACATCTCTCGACGGATTGCAATGTCAGCAGTCAGGCGCCCGCGGTTTGCGCCAATTGCAGGAGAAGTCACCCAGCGAGCTACCGAGGTTGCGAAATTGCCGTTGAGCTGCAAAAACGACATGAAGCTCCGAAGAAAAATAGTGAAAATAAGGGCCCAAGCCTAAAACCTCCTAAAGTAGATAAGCCAAAAACCCCGAAGTCGATAAGGGGTAAGGGTTTTATTAAAGACAAAATTCAAAATGCGCAAGAAAACGTCGCTGGTCCTGGTTCCCACCGAAATCAAAAGGGAGAATCCACCACTTGTTGGTCCAAGATCGTACGCTCAAGTCGCGTCACGTGAAAGTAAGCCACAATCGGCCGCATCAGATTCGGTCTCTCAAATTCTAGACATGATTTTAGAAAAGCTTGAGCAACAGAAGAAACTTAATCAAATAATCTTCAGCAAATTGAGCGAGCTCGAATTTAAACCTCGCAAAGAATTTACTAAAAAATCATGAATATAGGAAAGTCAAAGAAAATAATTACATGGAATGCAAACGACCTTTTGCAAAAAATTGACGAACTGGAAGTATTCCTACCAGGGGCGAACGCAGAAAAAAATTTCGGGGGGGGTTTCAAAAAATATGATTGAAATACGTTCTTGGGTACTGCCCTTTAGCAGCCCCCATGTTGTGATCAGGTAGTTCCAGGGGTGTTGGGGGACATGTTAAAGATAGTTAATGTTTATCCGAGAATTTTAGTTTCGAGTTTAATTTTTCCAGTTCTTTTTTTTTCATTCCACATATTTCGGGAGGGGTTTCAACCCCGAACCCCCCTCCCTGCGTTCGCTTCTGATTCCTACGGAAGAATAATGTAGACATATGCCTGATTTCGGAAACCCACTTTAAAAAGGGTTCAGCACGCAAAATAAAAGGTTACATTGACTATCACGCGCATCATCCTTCAGAAAATTCGAGAGGTGGATCCTCTCTCTACATTGAAGACTGCATTAAGCACTCCAAAAACGAAGAAATAGAACTTGACTCTATGCAAATAACCTCAGTCTTAGTAAAATTTAGTCACATAAATTACAACATCGCGACGAGCTATTTTCCTCCGCAGTATCGGCTGGCAGATGAAGATCTTGCTCTGCTCTTTGATTTACTTGGGTAAAACTTTATCATCGGCAGGGACTTAAACGCGAAAAATACTTTTTGGGGCTCACGGTGCAATTCAACAAGAGGCAGAGCCCTCTTTAAAGCAAGTACAAAACGCGGCGTGAAATTCTTATCGACGGGAAAGCCAACATATTGGCCAATCGACAGAAATAAAATACCTGATCTCGTCGACTTCTTTATCGCCAAGGAGGTACCTCGTTACCTTACGAACGTAGAAGAACGCTTTGATCTCTGTTCAGATCACTCGGCAGTTCTTTTGAAAATCGGCGGAAGCCAAGCGAAAAAGAATAGAGCGCCTAGATTAACTAACAACAACACCGACTGGGACGGCTTTAGAAAATACTGCAAAGAAAACATAGCTTTAAATGTACAGCTCAAAACGCAAATTGAAATAGAAGACGAATTAGATAAACTCGTGAGAGTTATACAGAGCGCTGCGTGGAATAACACTTCTTTTCGGAGGTCCGAATTATTGAACAGCGGAACAATATATCCGCGAGAAATAGAAGAGCTAATATGCGAAAAGAGGAGAGCGCGCAGGAGATGGCAACGTTCGCGAGCACCCCCGGATAAAACCATCTTGAACCACCTTTCTAACAAACTGAAGCACGTACTTCAAGATTTTAAAAGTCGCGAGACTACTGCTTACCTCGAAAGTTCGACTGCCGATAAAAGTTCGAACTACTCTCTTTCTAAAGCAGTCAAGTCCGTTAAGAAGCCTATAGCACACTCTGCGCCATTAAGAAAAGCCAACGGCGAATGGGCAAGAGAAGACAAAGAAAAAGCGGATTTATTTGCTGATTACCCAGAGGAAACATTCAAACCGTTTGACGGGGAACCGTTGGTCGAGGAGCTCAATCCTTATGCGGTACAAGATGATTATAGAATAAAAACCGTGTCATTGGGTGAACTTCGTCAAACGATAAATAATCTGAAAAACAACAAAGCCCCTGGCTACGACTTAATTACTAGCGAAATTCTAAAGAAGCTACCGAAAAAAGCTTTGGTCAAGCTACTCTATATCATTAACGCTTCGATGAGAATTTTATATGTTCCAGGGCAATGGAAAGTGGCCGAGGTCATAATGGTTCCGAAACCAGGAAAATGTCCAAACGACTAAAAGTCATACAGACCTATTTCGCTACTGCCGATAATATCTAAGGTATTCGAGAAACTGTTGCTTAAAAGGTTGCAACCAATCATTGAAGAAAGACGATTGATTCCGGATCACCAGTTCGGATTTAGGAAAAAGCATTCAACAATCGACCAGGTCTATCGAATAACAAACGAAATCGAAAAAGCTCTGGAAGCGAAAAGGATATGTACTAACGCTTTTCTCGACTTATCGCAAGGTGTGGCACGAAGGCCTGAAGTACAAGTTAAAGCTTAGCTAAAACCCCGGTATACAATTATGGGGTTGTACTAAACCAAGCAATATATCTGTTTTAGAAGCTTTTCAAAATAAGACACTCAGAGCAATCGTAAATGCTCCATGGTACATAAGAAATAGCGATCTACACCGAGATCTAGGAATCGCAACCGTGTCTGACGAGGTAACAAACGTGCTCGCAAACTTAGTACTCGTCTTCGCGGACACTGCAACAATGAAATTATCCGAACTTTGGATCAGTTAATCAGTTGTATTAAAGTTAACAATACCCCCCCCCCCCCCCCCCTCATCTAGAGAGTTTACAATACCCCCCCCCCCTAACCAACAGTTTGCAATAATAGAGTTGATGAAACTTACAGTGGAAAATAATGAAAACAAATTTTCTGTGCTGGTGTTGTAAAAAACAATAAATCAAGCAAAGTGATAGGCCAACTTTAGATAACACAGGCACCAAAATCAAATACCTACAGGGAGCTCCTATTCTAAAAATGAATAAAAACAGGAATTTCGACCCATGGATATGTGGGCAACTAGAGTAGGTACGTACTTGAAGAGCTTAAAATTCGGGGAAGAGCTTATGCATTGAAAAGCGAACTGACTGTGCTTTATGCTTCAATGTAAGAAACATGATGAACAACAATTACGTTATAATTGCGTTCGCTACTCAATAGAAAAATATGTGAGGTTACCTATAAGGGTAACCAAAAATTAAAGAGTATAGATTTACCTATTTGAATTAAAAACAGAGCAAAAGAATAGATTTTGCTTCGGTTTTGTGCCTAGGTACTACACCTAAAAATTAGTAAAACTGTTTCGTATCTTGTTTTTTATTAATACTTGCAGTTACATAGCTATACTTTTCAAAACCAATCTCACTAAGGGATTTGATGTTAAAATAGACTTGTTCATAAAGGCAAGTTTTGATCGAAGAAAAATTGTGTGAACCCCTAAGAGAAGACCTGACGAGCCGCCACTGACCAGTACCAAATGGATTAAGAACCTCTTTATAGTTCAAGGCACCGGACAGTACTGGGAAGAAAAACATATAATTTCCCAGAAAAGCATGGATTTCGACTGCTTTTTAGCCTTACTAAGGAAAGAATAAGAAAAAAAATTAAATTTTTGCGTACATTTCAGCCGCCAGCCTTGGATAAATCTGTGCGTATATTGATTTTTAGTTTAAGGAGCTGGTCATACCACGCCCCTTTGAAAAATAAATTGAACAAAATCTTAAAAAGAATAAAATACAGTGAACTCTCTCCTAACGGACACCCCTTGTAAGCGGACACCTCTCATAACCGAACAAATTTTTAAGAACGGAATTATGAACACGATTTTTTATGGCAATCATATCCTCATAAACGGACTCTCTTATAACCGGACGCGGACACCAATTTTCTTAACCGCGATAGAGTTTCACTCTTTCTTAAACGGACAAAGAACGTGTCAGGCACACTGTTACATTTTATTTTGTTTTCCTTTTTCTTGCGCCCTTCCGAGAAACAAAAAGAGATTCGTGAAGTTTTTGGTGTTACCCAGGAAAAAGAGGTATCTCATCTCGTATCTACCTACTCGTAAACCTAGTAGACTGTGGCGGCGCTGCGCTGTCCCGTCGTCTGCGGTCCGTGCCCCGTGGATGTAAGCTGCTTATGATTGTATGAATGGGTGTTTTTTTTATCTATTCTCTTCTAATGTGTTTTTCAAAGGAAGAACAAAATTGTCAAGGAGGGAAGTATGCCAGTACGTTGCTGCTTTTTACCCTCCAACAAAATTTAAAAAAGAACGTATGATAGGAAGTGATCTGCAGCGCTTACTTGTCTATGTCGAGAACAAATCGTGTTGAATTTTTAAATTGGTTTTCTTGTAACGGTCTGCAAATTTTGTAGTTTAAAACGGGACAAATTTTTTTTTCTCGTAATTTGGTCATTAACCTCATGATGGGAAAAGTGAAGAATATGTTAACATTAAAAGAAAAAATTGAACTTATTCAACAACAAAGCAAAACGAAAATGAGTGTTCGTATGTTAGCGGTCAAATATAAAATCGGAAAGACACAAGATTCGCAAATTCTACGCAAAAAAAGAAAAAAAATTGTCGAAGTGGCAATCAAATGCAAATGAAAAAAAATGCTTTCTGAAAGTCGAAGGGTTTAACATTGACAAATTGTGCTATGATTGGTTTGTGAAAGCGCGTAGGAAAAATAATCCCCTATCAGGCACCCTTATAAGATCCAATGCAAAGGAAATTGCTGAGTGTGAACTATGCAAGTTTTAATGCGTCATCGGGTTGGCTAGGAAGATTTAAGAAGCGGCACAATTTGACATTTCGGGCAATATCTGGGGAAGCAGCAAATGTTGATCAGACTGATGTTGCAAGCTTCATTGATAAAGTCCCTGATTTAATTGACGCCTACGATTCTAAAGACATTTACAATGCAGATGAGACCGGACTTTTTTTTCGCGTCCTTGCCGATAAAACATTTTCTTTGAAAGTCGAAAATTGTTCAGGTGGAAAAATGGCCAAAAAAAGGCTCAAAATTTTGCATTGCGCTAGTTATTGGTGATAGATAAAGCTGCTAGACCTCGCGTTTTCCGAAACCTTAATTTAAATGACTTATCGGTAACGTGGCGTTCAAATAAAAAATCGTGGATGACGTCTGAATTAATGAGCGAATGTCTAAAGAATTTTGATAGAGAAATCGGGCGTCAAAAAGGAAAATTTTGCTGTGCTTTTGTTAATGATGCATTCCGATTCTCTATCATTAAATTTATCCAAATCCATAAATTTATTGGATGCGGTTTTTTTATTGAAAAAGCGTGGAACCAAGTAAGTGCTACAACAATACAAAACTTTTCGTAAAGCTGGATTTAGGTACAAGATTGTGCAATTTGATGAGGGTGATTGGTTGCCTGAAGACGAGTTGCCGTTGTCTATAATCTCCGGAACACTAATCATAATGTCTAGGGCCTTCGCGGACTCTGAGGTAACTTTTCAAGATTATGTTACTATGGATGACGGCGTCATCAACGAAGACGGCAATCTGAACAGTTTTAAAATCGACGGCCTAGATGAAGTTGACATCCATTCAATTGACTCAGATGAGGAACCCAATAACGATTTGAATGTTAACAATCCGCTAAAATCATACGAAGAGGCCCACAATGTAATTAAGAGGTTAAGAGACTTTTCTTTAAAAAAAATTATTTGAAAGCATTCGATATGTTAACAGAAATAAAGTTGCATTTTGACCATATGTCATTCAGTAACCAAAAGGTACACCAAACTAAAATTTCAGATTTTTTTGTTCAAAAAACTTGATTTCTTTTTTAATTCACCATAATTTTACAACTATACATGCACGCACAATTAAAAGTAATGTAGAAATGAATTTTGAAAGCCTTTGTTTTTCTTTATGTTTTTTATCCCTTTTGTCACCAACTGTTTATCT
Organism: Neoascia interrupta; assembly: GCA_947623515.1. Classification (NCBI taxonomy): domain Eukaryota; kingdom Metazoa; phylum Arthropoda; class Insecta; order Diptera; family Syrphidae; genus Neoascia; species Neoascia interrupta. The sequence goes on from OX392465.1 coordinate 14,239,586, forward strand.
TTGTAAAAAAAATAAATCCCTACTGAAATAAAAAGTCATAGCAAGCTTAAAAATATATCTATTGTGTTTCTGTTTTCAAGGTGGTCGTGTCAGTTTTTTTTCTTATAAATGGACACCCCTCATTAGCGGACAAATTTCTTGGTAACCTTCAGTGTCCGTTTATGAGAGAGTCCACTGTATATATAGTGTTTTTTTCTAGTTAAAACGATGCATGAATGGTTACGGGAAGGGGATGGAAAACAAAAAATACTGTGTGAAAACAAAAAGTATACTGTGTCCGTTACAGTCGGATCGAAGCTACCATATACGCACTGTTGCTCTTACTCAGTAGTGAGCCATGGCGTTAAAAAGGTTAAATATCTTGCTTCAGGCAAATGTACGTCTGATAGTAAATATTCCGTATTACCGAAAATTAGATGCAATATGGAATATTCCATGTAACACGGTTTTCGTTACCACCTAGGCATCTGTGATGAAAAACTTGACCTTAGTCTTTGCCATCATATAAAAAAATTACTGATAATTTAGGGGACACTATTCCATTTAACATAAGCTTCCGCGGTTGTTAATTGACATTAGAAGAAACTTTTCGGATAAACCGCGTTAATAACTATTTTTTTGCTCAAGTTGCATTGAGCGTGGTCACCGGGAAATCCGGTGTTTCCCGGGTTTATGCGAAAAGTTTCTTGTAATGTTAAAACTTAATGTTAACCTTAAAACTTATATAAGCTTCCCATATTGCCAAAATTTTGCACTTTTCAGAAATGAAGCTCAAAGTCACTTACCGTTTGGTTATTTAATCGCACAACGAATATCATATTGCTTTAAAACTTGATTGCTTAAAACTTTTCAATAACTTGTGTTGAGAATATCAAAAATGTCTCAGAAACAACAGAGAAACAGCAATATTCCATATTAACCAAATATTCCATTTTACCCTGATTTACCCTACTCTGTTCCTCAATAAAATAATATATATGTACTGCTAGTTGGTGTATGAAATAAGTCATTCATGTGAAAGTTTTGAAAAAGTAACAAACACATAAGACTCTGATGCATAAGACTGGGAAAGGGTTTGTTAATGTTAAACACGGAACAAAATAAACTTTAAGCCGAGACAAAAAGCAGAAAGCAGAACTTCATGCGAAACTTAAGTCGAGAGTGTGTAGTTGAACGCTTGGATATTGCCTCGCAATATTGTTGAATTTTATCGAAGTCACGCTGCAATAATGCTACAATGACCTCGATTTTAGGCCCTGATCTGTACGCGAGCAAACCGTCGGCATACGCTATCGCAAAATGAAGAGATCCTATCAGATCAGCCGTGTAAATATTGAAGAGAATCGGCCAATTGACCGCTCCCTGTTGCAGACCGTTTTTGATATTGAACACTCCAGTATAAGTCACATTGCCGTGATTAACGACAAACTTTCTACAGGAGAGCATATTATGCAACATGTATAGAAGAGGTTTGCTGATGCCTAACCTATTCAACTTGTAAAAGAGTCCTTCTAGCCATATGGTATCAAATGCCTCCTCCAAGTCAATCGGGCAGGCACCTGTGCATTGGTTCTTACTTTTGTACCATTGGATATCTGATATCAGTTTAGACGCGGCATGTATCGTATCATGTCCCGCCTTGAAACCGAATAGTTTATCCGGAACTATTTTATTGTCCTCAACCCACTTAGTCAAGGCTCTATTGATCACCTTTTGGGATCGGATGTACCACAGCTATTTTCCAATGCTCTGGATAATGTGCATTATTCAGAGCATTGTTGAACAGAGTGGCGTAGCTTTCCACCGCTCCTGGAGGAAGATGTCGAAGCACAATGTTCGATATTCCATCGATTCCCACAGATTTCTTCTTTTTCAATGATTCGAAGATCGTTTGGAGTTCTACCTTCGATACGAACGGGGTCTGGACCCTTTCATTGGCGGCGACATTATATGCCAAAAAATCGTCATTGAACCCAGTAAAACCAGTATTCTCTGATCGCCAGTGTTCTTAGTCACTTCGAAGGTAAAAGTTTTGAATCAAGACTCTATTCTCTAGGTCGTGATTCGGGCGAATGCTAGGATTAACCTTGTACACGTCCTGGAAAGCAGTTCCTATAGCCTCCACTTTCTCCTGCGGATCTTCGATCACGAAAAAGTCGTCATCATCAACAACGTCCCTAAGATCTATTCCTGCTGCTGTCAGTAACTGTTCGTTGTTTGTTGTTCGCGGGATTTTAAGACAAGGAAGTTCGTTGTCATCGTTCCTCCGAAACACTTTATTAATCTGGGGAAACATGCTCGGGTTATCTGACCTGATAGTTACCCCAGTGCAAATTGGTAGAGAGCCTATTATTTGCTTTAATAAGTAGCTGGATGTACGCGATCAACGAATTCAAAGTCCTTACCTCCGCGTTTTGTCTGTCAGTAAACCGTCTATACAAGTTTTTAAGTCTTGTAAGCAGTCGACTTTTTTGTTCGTGTAGTGCGTCGATTGTTGTATTGCAGTAACTGTTACTGGATGGTCGATACCGAGGTATCGTACTGTCCATTGTTCGTTTAATTGTCTCATCCATTCGCCGTAGGTATCTATCAATCTCCTCGTTTGACGAATTCCTGTTTGACGGTGGATAGAGCGAGTTTGAGGAGATTGTTCTTGTAAGGTCTCGGGCGAAGCAAGTCCAACGTAAGAGTACGTTTGGACAAACTCGTCCAATTCCGCAATTTCGTTGGGAATGGTTATTTCGGCACTTAATCCGCAATGGTCACTGTCATACACAAACGTGCGCAGGCAGTTTATCGTTTGTCGGTCCACGTCAGTCAAGTGTAACCGTTCGTCAAACAGCAGTAGGTCCAGATAGGAGCCGCACCTAGAATACGATGGACTATCTGTCGCTTTCAAATCGAGCCGAAACTCGACACTGACACATCTCTATGTTTGGCGTTTAGATCTCCGGCCATGAGGAAAAAGTTCTCCCCCGACTCCAGCCGTAGGCATCAAAATAATGTCTCGAGCTCTGACGTAAAAACAGTAGACTGAACAGCTTCAATAGCATAAAGCGACACCATAGATGTGGTGCAGATGGTAGCACCATGTCATAGGTGCTACCATCTGCACCACATCCCACTTCCATCTCGGCTGTACAAATAGCCTACATGTTCTCTCTGCATAAATAATGCACTTAAAAAAACAACATATAATTACTTTATTTTTTAAGTCTAATACTAGGCCAGTATTTTTGTTGCTTTTTAATTCATATATTAAATGACAAACTCACAAATTTAATATGTTCAAAATTTAACCTTTTGCTAGGAGCAATTTACCGCCATGAGAGACTTGTACATGAAGAACGGTCAAGGGTTTGTTCTAGTCTATTCAATAACAGCTCAATCAACGTTCAATGATCTCCAGGATTTGCGCGAACAAATTTTAAGAGTGAAGGTTTGTGCACCTCATCCGTGTTACTCTTTTTATTTATCTTATTAATCCTGGTGCCTTTCTTCTTTTTGTTCCACAGGATACAGATGATGTCCCAATGGTTCTTGTAGGCAACAAATGTGATTTGGAGGACGAGCGCGTAGTGGGCAAAGATTTGGGAAAAAGTCTGGCAATTCAGTTTAACTGCGCATTTATGGAAACATCTGCCAAAGCAAAAATTAATGTTAACGATGTGAGTATAATTAAACACGTAAGTAGCTAATATTTGAAATATACCTGCCTTGGACCACTTCTAGCTAGCTGAAATTTCTTGCTCAAACAGTAAGAAATTTATAAAAACCATAAGGTTTTTTCAGCTTATTTTATAAAAAGGTCATAACAAAACAGCAATAGATATTTGTGTAGATACATCCTAGTAAGTAAGGCTTAATTGGTATAAAAAAAATCAACACCGTAATCACAGCACCGGCGGATTTGATTCGTTCTACGAACCCCGATCGGTCGTTGGTTCCGTCGTAGCAAAAATCTTGCTAAGAAATTCAGGATCACTAAAATCTGGCATCACCACCAGCCCCGAATGCAAAGAAAAATTTAGAGATTTTGCTACGAACATTTTCGTGCAAAGAACGTTGACTTTAATTGGGGGACGTAAAGTCTCCCACGTGGTCTTTCATGTCTCAAAATTTACGTTTTCCTCTAAACGTTGAGTAGCAAAAGCGAACTACATCCAGCACGAAAAATCATATTTGGTTTCTCACATTTTAACTTTTATCAGCTGATTCCGAACACAATGCTCCTACGTTTTTCAGCACAAGCAGAGAAGGGTGGAGCTGAGTTGAAATAACAGCAATTAAAAATTTAAACTGAAAGAAGTTAGTTTGTACTTTTGCATTATTCAAGTTGCATATATTCCAAACCAACACAAAAAAGCCAGTAAGTACCAAAAACATGACAAATTATTCATATTCAAAGCTAAATGCTCTGAGTGTAATTTCAACCTAGGTATATCAGCAAAATTTCGACTCAAACACGAAAAGCGAATACGATCCGGTCGACTCGACTCAAATCCAACTCGATCCGCGTATACATGATGTCGAACCTGGCTTGAAGCTTTCTTGAACTCTGCATATAAACGAAGCTGTTATATCTTGTATATTTATACGAGTGATTTAGTAAAGCGCCCCATACACATATCAACTCAATTGCAAACTGAATTGCCAATTGAGTTTGTGTTCGAGCACACACAACATCAACTGAATTGAAAGACTTTGCTTCAACTGTCAAAAAAGCAATTCTTGTAGTGGAAAATTTTTCATATTCTCGATTGGTTTGTTGTGCAATTTAAAAAAAAAATAATGGAAAAAAAAAGAAAAATTTTAGCGTTAATGATAATATCGAAGTGTATATCAAAAGAAGAAGAAGAAGGGAATGTTAAAAAGCGCAGGATTTGGACAAAGAATTGGTTAAAAAATAAAAAAGAGTTTTCAAATGAAAGGCTAATAAGATATATAAAAATAAGTGCACCAAACGACTTTGCAAATTTTACGAGGATGAATGCGGCAGCTTTCCATGAGCTCCTTATCCTGGTTACACCACTAATAAAAAAAGAAGACACTTTCATGAGGGACGCAATATCCCCAGAAACGCGACTCTACATAACCCTAAGATACCTTGCAAAAGGTAACGATTTCGAAGATCTAAAGTTCTTTTACGCAGTTTCCCCTCAAGCAATTGGAAAAATTGTAATTGAGACATGCGAAGCCATAATATTTGTATTAAGGGAATACATAAAGGTATGATTTTTTTTGTCTATGCTTATAATTAATCTCTAGCCCTGTACTTTTGGTGTTTCCCTTAGCTTCCCAAGACAGCTGATGATTGGAAAAAAGAATCGGATACTTTTTTTAATGTAAGTGGATTTCCACATTGTCTGGGGGCAATTGATGGGAAGCATGTCGAGATACGGAAGCCACCAAAGTCAGGATCGTACTACTTCAATTACAAGAAGACGTTTAGCATCGTCTTGATGGCCATCGTCAACGCCAAAAGCGAATTTTAGATGGTGGATGTTGGGAAAAATGGCCGTAACTCCGATGCTGGAGTTTTTGGGTACACGGTGTTTTCTAAAATGTTAGAAAGTGGTTCCCTTCATTTGCCAGATCCTAAAGAACTTGTCGCGGATGAAGAAAAGATGCCTTTTGTTTTTGTAGCCGATGATGCTTTCCCATTGAAGGAAAATATCATGAAGCCGTATTCAGGTACACACTTATCTCCCCAAGAGTTAAGATTCAACAAAAGCCTTAGCTCATCACGAGTTCGTGTAGAGAATGCCTTTGGCATTCTCGCACACCGGTTTGAAGTATTGCTGAAGCCCATTAACTTACGACCCGAAAAAGCTACTAAAGTAGTCTTAGCTTGTTGCTTTCTCCACAACTTTTTTAAATGCAAGAATGGACCCATTTACGAGGCTGTGTCCTCCAACGAAGACGTACTTATTGGCCTTGAACCCACGACATCAAGAAATGCTACAAGCATCGCAAAAAATATCCGCAATAAATTATGCGCATACATAAACACTCCTTATCCATAATTTTTATTTTAATAAAACAGAACAGTATTAACGAAACTCTTCATCATCCAAAAGTTCGGTAATGCTCTTATACCGAACTTCTTCACTTTGATGACTTATGGTATCCGGAATATTGCTGTCTTGTTTTCCAGCTCTCATGGAATTTGGATCCAAAATCAAAAATTTTCTTGGAGCAACTTTTCTTATTCCTTGTTGAGGAAGGTGGATAAATTTTGGTGGTAACGAACTGCATGGGGGCGATGGCGTGGAATGGGAAGGTTGGTTGAACGGAGTCGATAACTGCAGGTATTGTACTGGAGACGAACTGGATATAGGAGATATAGAAATTGGCGGCGATGGGGAAACATGTTTATAGCTGTTGGAAGTTCTTGATGTAGATGATGATGGTAACGAAGGTGGTATAACTGAATGCAATGTTAATTGCTTAAGTTCGCCAAGAATAAGAATTTCATCGATTGCTTTTTTTGCATAAAGCCGTTGCTCAGAGTCTAGTTTCCTGAAGGAGCATGCGCAGGACTTTGCATGGATGGTTGCATCATCTTCATCGTCACTTTTGTTCATTGACTCAAGTTGGGCACAGGCTTGTTGGAGAAAATGTTCTTTCGGATTGGTTCGTGTGCGTTTTGGTCGAATTTCCTGAACAAAAAGTTCAATTGTTAACAATACTAAACAATAGAAATATTTTCACGTATCTACATACCTCAAAATCAAAATCTACCGTGGAAACGCTTTCCGAAGCCTCCTCTTGATCTCGTAGAAATTCTAAATCAAAGAAATACCATAATGTTGGTACATATACGTCATCTTCCCCAGCACCGGATTTCATGGAATCAGCAATTTTTTTCAACTCGCGACGGTAGCACGTTCTTATGTTTGTTATTTTGTTTTACACTGTTGCAACGGTGCCGGTTGAATCTATCTCCTTGTACTTTTCCAGAATTAGCTCCCATGCCTGACTTTTTTTTAGTTTATTACGGTATTCCGTGCTCTTCACTTTCCAAATGGCTGGATTGTTTTCTATGATTTGAAAAATTTCCTTCCAAATACCGGTGTTTGCATTGAGAGTCATTTTCGATGAAATAAAATAAAAACTACCACTGCCACAACACAAACCTGACTGACACCTTTTTGACAGCAAATCAACCAACTCATCCACACATAGATCAATTCAGTTGAAGGACTTTATATTCAACTTCAGAAAATTAAAATCTTTTGATTTTTCTTCAACCAACAAGTCAACTGTCAAATCGATGAAATGACCACGCCGCACACGGGTTGATTTCAATTTGATTTGACTCAGTTGACGATTGAGTTGAACTGTGTGTAGTGCGCTTAAGGGTGTGACAAAGTGCTAGAGCGCGTAGGTTGGGTCGAGACAAGAAAAACATTTTACGGGTGTGGGGGGAAGTCGAAACAAGAAAAAAATTGTATGAGGGGGGGGGGGGGGATTCGGAGGCGTGATTTTATAAAAAAAAAATATGACGTTATTGAAAAATAACGATTACACCTACAATACCAAAATAATCCTTTTTGTAATGGCAGAAATCTCTTCTTTTATTTTGATTTTCAATAAAAATGTTTTAGGTAATAGCACAGTATAGATATTTATATAGTTCTCTTACGCGTTCCGTTTCAAAACAACTAGCGACGCGATCGCAACAAGTAGGTAGCTCGCGTTTTTTTTTAGTGCTTTAGTGCTTTTTAGTGCGAGTTAAGGTAGAACGGGCTCAAATATCATACAGGGCTACATATACTCTTATCCATGTGCCTTGTATCTGCTTTTCATTTACGTGTGCTACGATCTGAGATGAAATGATTTTACGGCAAGAATCCGATTGGAAACTCATTCAAAAAATAATGTGTGGGTAAATGGGTAAAACGGCAGAAAATACCTTGCAGAGAATTAACGATGTAGATCAATGAAGTTGACAGGATGTTTCTTTTATGTGTTTTATGTGGCTAGGCACCATTGTACCTAGGTACCTTACTACAGGTGGCGCTTCAGTCCGGAGTGAACAAGGGCCTAAGCCAACAAGCTTCGCCAGCCAGCTCTGTCTCCAGTTTCGCGAAGTTAGCTGATCCCCTTCCACTTGCGTGCACCACATGAGTATCGGTGCTCCTCTACTGCGCCGTCCCTGCGGGGTGGATTCGAAGATTTTCCGGGCCGGGGCGTTGGTTGGTGTCCATCTGCTCTAGATGACCCAGCCATCGTAGACGTTGTGTTTTGACTCTTTTGGCTAGGTCGGTATCGCTGTACAGCCCGCACAGTTCGATGTTATATCTCCTCTTCCACTCTCCGTCTATGCAGACGGGACCGTAAATCGTCCTAAATAAGTAAGTAAGTAAGTAAGTAAGTAAGTAAGTAATTTATTTAGTTCAAATATACAAATATACATATTTTAAATATTAATAAATTAAATGTGGCCTTGGTTTATAACCGTCTGCCAGATGCCAACTTTCTAATGTTCTTTTATTATAATATATTCAATAGTGATTGATATTTTAATGTTTACAAAACTTAAAGTATACAATGGAAATTTACTTTGGTGAGTAGAGATTGTAGTTGAAAAAAAGAAAAAAAAAAAAAAAAACATTTTAACAATAGGACAATTATTTTTAATTATTCTTACAATGATTAAAGATTTATTTGCTTCGACAAATGTGGAGTTTTATTCGGTAAAACGTAGTGTAGCTATAAGCTTTTTGGGTATAATCCGCTAATATTCAATGTAATCCTTTCTATATTTTTGAGCTTCAATGCAGTATTTGGCAAGAAGCTTCCAATTTTTTCCATTTAAAACATTTATAGAGTCTTCTTCGCTTAATTTTGTCTTTTGGAAGTACACGTATCTTAATTCCTGTAGAATCGGACACACAGAAAGGAAGTGATAAGAGGTTTCCTGTTCTTGCATGTTGCATAATGAGCATATAGTATTTCGGTCCCTTAAATATGGCCTATAGTTCAGCTCGAGGAGCTCACCCCTTATTCTAAAAATTTGCGAGATTTCATACCAGCTCCGGCCATCAGAAAAATAGTTCAGGTCACACAGATTATGTTCCAGTTTCGGGTACATAGATCTACGTGACGAGCCTCTAGCTTCCTCTATTAGGTCTGATCTTATTTTCTCGTCCAGCAATCTAAGAACGGTTGACAGACTTTCACTTAGAAACTCAATTCGCCAGTCTAAAGTTTGAATCTTGCAACCAATTAACGTAAATATGTCTTCCCATTTCTTAAACCAGCTTACATTTTTTTCTATACTGTGCCTGGCAAGCAGTTTGGGAAGGCGATTTTCGCCGTATGAAAGTATTCTGATGACGTACTCGAAGTGCATTTTCAGAGTGAATAAGTATATAGGCGGAAGACCCGTTTCCAAGAGGAGCATGTAATTGGGGGTCGAATTTGGTAGCCTGAAAGTTTTTTTGAGAAAGACACGTTGCAGTTTCTCAACCTCATCGTGCTCTTGATACCCCCATACTTGCGAGCCATATGACATGATTGATCTTAAGGCGGCTTCAAAAACTTTAAATTTGACGCTATGTGCAACGTTTCTGTTTCTGAACAATCTGATCCATGTTGAGTTAATTGCTGACATTGATCGCTTAAATTTATTTTGGAAATGTTTGGTTCTATTTAGTTGTGGTGTCAGCAACATCCCCAGGTAATTATATTCCTCTACCACTTCAATGTTTTCTCCATTTAGAAACCATCTCTCATTTCTGCAATACCTGCCTCTTCCTGTTCTAAAAACCATAACCTTCGACTTTGATGTATTGATCAACAAGTTCCACCGTTTGCAATATATATTTAATTTGTTTAACATAAGTTGAAGGCTTTCAGAGGATTCAGCAAGGAGAACCAAATCGTCGGCATATAGAAGACATTTGATAGTCAGCCCTGCAATTCTGATTCCGTTTGGCAAGGCATCAACGATATCATTTATAAAAAGCGCGAACAGTAGGGGCGACAACAAACATCCCTGGCGCACTCCAGTCAGAGTTCTAAACCAGTCAGACAATTTCTCACCGTCCCATACTGCCGATAAAGTATTTTTATAAAGATTTTTAAGCACGTTCAAGATTTTTGAAGATAGCCCTAGACCATTTAATTTGTAGAACAATGAGTCTCGGTCGATGCTGTCAAAAGCCGCTTTAAAATCAACAAACATTGCAAACAGTTTTTTTCCGTTTTCGAGGTAGAAATCAACAATATTTTGTAATGCGAAAAGGTGATCGTTCGTTGAGTAGCCCGCACGGAAACCTGCTTGAAACTCATTTAGTAACTGGTTTTCCCCTACCCACACTTCTAGCCTTTTCAGAATTACGCCTGTGAAAATCTTGGCAATGATGTTAATAAACGATATACCCCTGTAGTTTTCGACATTATTTGTATTTCCTTTTTTGTGTATAGGAAAAATTATTGAATCCTTAAAGCATTGTGGTATATCGGCTGTGTGTAGTATATTGGTCCTAATATCGTCCTAAATATTATTGAATCGTCACCAGCACTACCAGTCACCAGTCGCTTTCTCAAAAAAATTATTCGAAACATTTCACTTCAAAAACAAATCAAAACTCTCTAGAACTGTTATAACCATATATTGGATATATTCGTCAACATGAAGTGATACGCTAACTTCGCTGAATGTCTAAGCCAACTAAAATATATTGAAAGCTATGCTGTCAGCACTATACACTTCTTTTGTAAACAAAGTAGTCCGCTTCCATTTGGTTTTGGTTTATTTTGCAATTAAATATTGTTTTAAATCAGTCGCAAACAATATAATCCTTCAATGCAATGCTAAGAACTTTGAAGGAATACAAATTTTTGATTGGCTTTCCCAATCTCTTTGGGCATGTCGATTTCCTGCTGTGGGCAATAACAAGTTCTTACAGATAAATCTATCGACTTCAAGCATAAATGCGTCTTGCAGATAGGTAGAATAGCACCGTTTTGCAGATAGTATAGCACCATTGGTAGATTAACACCGTTGCACATAGATTAGCACCAAAAATAATTAAATGCCTTTTAAGAAAGGAAAAAGCTGCCTTTCAAGCGAGTTCCCATTTAAGTTAAGCTTAGGATTAAGTTTTTTGCAAAATGAAAATCGAATTTGTTTTGATACACAAATGTCAATCATCTGTTTCTCGTTGGGTAAGTTCAATCCATAGGTAGGGTTCAGTAAAATTGGGGTAGCAATCAAAGGTGGAATCTTTGCTATGGGGAGTTTTTTCCTTTTTGCCTATTTTTTGTTTGTATTCATTTTATTAATTTATGCGTTTTGTAAGAAAAAAGTTACTTGTGACTTTTTGGTTTAACTTACTTACTTACTTAAGGTGGCGCTACAGTCCGGGGTGGACCTGGGCCTCAGCCAACAAGCTTCGCCAGCCAGCTCTGTCTCTAGCTAGCCGTCTCCAGTTTCGCACGCGAAGTTGGCTGAGGTCCCCTTCCACTTGCGTGCGCCACCTGAGTCTCGGTGCTCCTCTGCCGCGTCGTCCCTGCGGTGTGGATTCGAAGATTTTCCGAGCCGGGGCGTTGTCGTCCATCCGCTCTAGATGACCCAGCCATCGTAGACGTTGTGTTTTGACTCTTTTGGCTAGGTCGGTATCGCTGTACAGCCCGCACAGTTCGATGTTATATCTCCTCTTCCACTCTCCGTCTATGCAGACGGGACCGTAAATCGTCCGAAGAATTTTCCTCTCGAAGCAGCCTAAAGTGTTTTCATCCGCCTTTGACAGGGTCCATGCTTCTGCACCGTAAAGCAGGACTGGGATGATGAGGGTCTTATACATGGACACTTTAGTTGCTCGAGAGAGGGCTTTGCTACTCAATTGCCTTCTAAGCCCAAAGAAATAGCGATTGGCCAGAGTTATCCTTCGTTTGATTTCAGCGCTGGTGTCATTGTCCGAATTGATAGCGGAATCCAGGTAGACAAAGTCCCTAACTACCTCAAAGTTATAGCTGGCGATGGTGATGTTTTGTCCAAGACGTCGGTGTTGGGTGTCTTTTCTTGATGACAGCATATACTTGGTTTTGCCCTCATTGACTGCTAAACCCATATTCGCCGCTTCCGTCCCAATACTCACGAGGGCTTCACTGACATTACGCTTTGTTCTACCGATTATGTCAATGTCGTCTGCGTATGCGAGTAGTTGAACGGACTTTTGAAAGATTTTAGCTCTGGTGTTGGCGCGAGAGTTCTGCACAATTCTCTCAAGTATGATGTTAAAGAAGTCGCATGACAGCGCGTCGCCTTGTCTAAATCCTTTTTTGACATCAAAGGGGTCGGTGAGGTCTTTGCCGACCTTGACGGAACAGCGTGAGTTTTCCATCGTCATCCTGCACAGACTGACGAGTTTGGCAGGGATGCCAAAACTAGACATTGCGCTATATAGCTCGTCTCTATAGTTGCTGTCATACGCGGCCTTGAATTCGATGAAGAGGTGGTGTGTATCGATTTGGAACTCCTGGGTTTTCTCCAAGATCTGCCGCAGTGTGAATATTTGATCGATGGTGGACTTTCCTGGCCTAAAGCCACACTGATATGTGCCTATCAGATTGTTGACAAACGGCTTCAGGCGTTTACACAGTACAGCAGAAAAGATCTTGTATGCGATGTTAAGAAGACTTATGCCTCTGTAGTTGGCACAACTCAGAGGGTCTCCTTTCTTCAGGATCGGGCAAACAATGCTGAGGTTCCATTCGTCGGGCATGCTTTCTTCCGACCATATCTTGCAGATGAGCTGGTGCAGGCTCCTAAGCAGCTCATCGCCAGCGGATTTAAAAAGTTCGGCAGCTAGGCCGTCTGCTCCGGCTGCTTTGTTGCACTTGAGCTTAGACACAGCTACTTTCACCTCCTTCACCATGCTTCGTCGGTAACGTCTTCGCCCGGGTTGAATAGTTCGTTCTGCCTAATCCTTTGGTAAAACTTTCTAACCTCATTCCTGTTGTAACATCTCTCTATCTCTTCAACCGCGCGCTTCTCGTGCTCTCTCTTTTTCCTTCGGAGAAGCCGGTGTTCCTCTCTCCTCCTCTGCTCGTAGAGCTCGCGAGGAGCTCTAGTGCTTCTGTGCAGCGCCGCCTTGTATACTTCCCGTTTAGCTGCATGTGCTTGCCGGCATTCATCGTCAAACCAGGGGTTTCGTTGTGGTGGCCGTGTGAAACCCAGCACTTCAGAGGCGGCGTCTCTGATGGCATTTTGGCAATGTTGCCACTGGCTATCAATACTTGATGCTGGCTGCCTAGGACTTCGTAGAAGGTTTTGAGAGACTCGGTTGGGGAAGGACCTGGCGATCTCTTGCGATTGTAGTCGGCCGACGTCAAACTTCCTCACAGTATTTCCATTACTTGGCGCTGGTCGGGATATTCGCAGCCGTACCTTGGCTACAACA